>OY754880.1:3777500-5027500 GCA_963576445.1 Lithosia quadra | reverse complement strand
TTGACTAGCAGTCAATCTAGGATTGCACCGCTGACGTCAATAAGACGCAGTAAATATGCTCTACTATTTTATAGGTGAGCCTGGATTGAGACTAGCCGGACTTTTCCGAAATACCTTCGTACGTACAATCGTGTATTTTAGCAATTACTTAATGTTACAAATGCTTTTAGTCTCCTAAAGCCTATTCACGGGTTCCCTGCAAAAGGTGCATATTTTCATTTGTAGGTTTTAGGATTGTTTCGAGATATGTTTCCAGGGGCCCTATCACAAACTCTGGCAATATTATTTCAAATCACTTTGTGACTTTTATAGTGTGAATCAGACCATCGACGTCGACGGATACTACTTAATGTTAAGTGATTAAATAGTACCTATCTCTTAATTTTATGTTCTATGGTGGGTATATTTAATGCTTCTAATTTGATAGATTTAGAATATTAATATAATGACGGACGACTATGGGCCGAGTCCGATTCACACTAAGAACGTTAAGTAATATTAAAATAATATTGCTTCAAGATTATGATAGTAGCCCCCAGGTCATTTCCATTAGTTCATTTATTACATACATATAAGTGTAGCTATAATAAATGGTTGTGTATTATAAGAGGAAGGCACTTAATTTTATTTAAAATACTATTGTAGGTACTCATATTATGACTGTTTCAAATTCGATTTCAAAACTAAGACAGCCGATGCTCACAGTGTTGACTCATTTATTGTTAACTTAGTTAATCTGTTTATTATCGTTTGCTTTGTCAACTACTAGTTGTGTGCCATCATATTCTATAGGCTGATTACTTACAGTTGGCACACATAATGAAGCGCATTGCAGGGATTTTTTTCTGTCAAAGCATTATCGGTCTTAAATACGTTGAAATAAGATTGCTTTGAGGCACTAGGAGGTTATGCTTTGGCAGGGAGAAATACCCTACGTTTTGCTACGCCGTAATGTGTAGCTAGATGTTGCGGCTAATTGTGTATGGATCAAATTTAAGAATTATTATCTCATGTCATGTCTATCAGTTATTTAATACATCCCACAAAAACACATTATATGAGTGCAAATGTATATTTCTTAGTACATATAAACTATAATAGTACAATAAAATTCACTAAGTTGTAAAATTTGGCAATTATTGGATTTACTTATAATTTTGTTATTAATTGTGAGCATATACATATTATATTATTATAGCCGTCACATAGTTACCTATTACTTTATTTTGTTGTCAATTATTTATTATAGATAATTTATTGTACGTATTTTGTATCTATGCTTAGCTTTAAAGCCACAGTATTCGGTATTAATCAGTATAAGCAATTTCAAGAATTAAGTTCGTTTAGAAACTATATTGCACATAATTGAATGAGTTTTCGTGGTACAGTCGGCCTCAAAACTAGCTTAACATATTCCAAGTTACTGGTCATCTTAACTCTACCATGAACAAAATAATATATAATACTAGTTGACCCGTTGAAACGCTGTTTTGCATTTTAAGGGTGAACAACCTTTATCACTTAGGGGTCTGGAAAATAGATAGTAGCTCAGACCTACTGAATACGCATATAAAATTTGGTAAAAATCGGTAAAGCCGTTTCGGAGGAGTACGGTAACTAACATTGTGACATGGAAATTTCATATATTAGATTACAAACTACATGCCTTCATGAGTGGGAAAGAATCATGAAAGTAGACTGTACCAACCTAGAAATTAAACCAACAGTTTTGGAATACACCCTAATATAAATTGTGCTACATTAAATAACTTTGAAATACCATGTAACGTATTAGCTATAAGACTGACTGAATAATATCAAAATTACATAACTAAAAGAAAATGATATCCAAATAACATATACATAGTTTTCACCAATGAAATTTGACAAAACAATATGGTTAAGATTGTTTCAATTATTTATTATATTGGCAGCGATATTGCGATCTCACTATAAAGGCATCGACCATTTTCTAACAATTCGTGAATACGTATGCGTATAATTTAAAGTCTCTAGAGACACCCGCTATTATCAGCACCGCCTCGCTTCTAGCGGTGAGTATTCTTGTATGCTATCGGTATACGCTCACTATATCAACTCGATTCGAAGCCCTCCGGAGTTGAAGTAGTGAGCGTATACCAATTGTATTTCATGCAAAGAATACAAAACGCTTGAGACATTTCGGCGGTGAAAAGAAATATATCAATATGTTGATATGCACTCTCATTATGGGTTTTAATAGCATTTTATAAGACACAATATAGGTATTCATCATGAAGCTATAGATAAACATGGAGGCCTCACTTCCAATACCTACTTGATGCTCAGTCTGTATTTACTATCTTGCTCTCTGTGGGCCGACTTCTCTTTCTAAGTATGATAACCTAAGCAAGAAATCACCATTTAAACAAGTTTAAACACTTACGCGTGGAATTTTATATCACATCCTTGACGCCACGTAATACCGCAACCACGCACTATACAATTTTGCACCATTTTTTGAGTTTATACTAATAATTAACTTTAAATATGTTAAAAACCAAAACAATAATAAACAACCGCCATATTGTTTATTGATAGTTGACATGTAGTACCAATGTTGCCACATTACGTACTGAATCCATAGACAATGGGAATTTAATTCACTGATTTCCTGATTCAACAACCCAATCATGCATAATAAATGGCATATAATTTTTCAATTTCCACATTAATAATCGTAGTCGAACTATAGAGTTATTTATAAATCATTTTACTTGCATTTTTGGTTAGTATGGTCTATTTCTATAATTTACTAGGAGATACTAATAAGAAGATAGCAACATTGTACAAATACACGAAAGAGAAGTCGGCCCACAGAGAGTGAGATACAGACATGTAGGTATTTGGATCAAGCTGTTCTTCCCGGTTTGGCCTCCATGTTTATCTATAGCTTCATGGTATTCATCCAAAATTAACTTTTTGTCGTCTTGTAGGTAAACAGAAAATTATAGTGTTTTGATTCTCATACACCTATAACGTGCAAGTTAATTGTCATCATTACAGAATGATTATTGTTTAGTTTTCTTAATATTATAGGTAACAACCTTGGTTCCAATATTTATCTTCCAATACACGTTCAGTACACCTGTGCAAGTCTAGACTTTCGCAAGTATACTGGAACGTGTGTGGCTACCATAAAAGTGCCGCAGACGTATTCATATATTGTTTGAACTTTAATTTCTAGTTGCTCTTTTATAATCAACAGAAGTCGGTTCCTTATTTGCCTGTACTTAGTACCTAATTATACTTTAAGTAGAATGTAAGTCTTTACTTTTTCTTAACCTATCTAAAATTCATTTTTGAAATTATACTATATCCATTTTTATACTTTTTTATAAATGTTTATATTAAATATTTAGTACTTTCTGTACTTGCCAAAGACTTTTTTTGTATGTGATACATTTAGTTTCTTAATTAGATGTAAATTGTATTTCTATAATAAATAATTTTTAAAAAGTTGTTTGAAGTAATTTTATTTATTAATGAAGATAATTAAAACTTAGAATAACTTAACTAATTAACAAACTATATAATTTCATAACTTCATTTAGTAACGTTACTTAAATTCTTTATATCATGTTCGTTCTTTTTAACAATTAAATATTCTCCATGTACTTTCATATGGACTTTGAGATTGTTGTTGCCTGTGAATCCTTTATGGCATATCTTACACACGTAAGGTTTCTCACCTGAAATAAAAAAAATATATCATTAAGGGAAAGTTGCCTAGTTTGCAAAACAGATATACCATTCCATGAGAAAAGGAGAGGTAATAGAGGAAACGCCTGGTTCGGATGATGATAAACTAGATCTGACATAGAACACTTCCGGCAAGTGCTATATCCCGTAAGTAAACAGCACTAAGTACTTAGTAGGCCTCTGTAGTGTTTACCGAAAATGAATCGAGTACCTAAGTACATCATAAATGGTTAATTTACAATACAATATCAAATTCTATAATACCTGTATGTGTCCGACGATGTTTGAGCAACACAGTGGAAGAATAAAACTTGGCTGGGCAGTAGTTGCACTGATAGGAGCGGATACCGTCGTGTCTATTGCGGTGAACCTTCAAAGCGCCACTAGACTTGTACTTGGCTGGACATCGCTCGCATTGGTATTTGAAAACGTCGCTATGTCTGTTCATATGGCTGGATAACTGTAAATGTGATAACTATTAAATAAAGGACGAGCTGTCGACGGCTAAGTCGGAGGTCATGGGTTTTGATTCCCGCTTAGTGCAAATACCTATTTGTGTGCATAAATATGAATATTTGCATTAGTTTGATATATATCTTTGGAATTACCAATAAACTCACACCAAAGTGGTTTCACTGAGAATCACATCAATCCCACATAGGTCAGCAATTTGTAGGTACCTACCTACCTATGTGGAATTGATGTGATTCACAGTGAAACCATATTAGTTTAATTTCAGTGGTAATCTATAGATGGTGATGTCTATCTATAAGTTAAAGCTTTATTATGGTATAAATGACCATAATGAATCTCTTTTACACATACTGAGTCAGTATGTGTAAAAGAGTGGTTAGTTAAAACCTCATTATTAAAGAGTAGGTGAGGTCTATTTTTGTGTTTTAGGCGCCAATGGGGATTATATTATTACCGTTTGAAGTGCAATTGACTGGTATTTCAGGGTAAATTTTATTAGACCAGCGCCTTTGTAATCTGTATTATATAAAGTTCTGAATGACTGACTGACTAACTGATGGCTCAACGCACTGCCTAAACTTCTGATCGTAAAGACCTGAAACGTGGATGGTGTGTTCTTTGTATGACCTAGGCATCCGATAAGTAGGGACTTTATACCCCAATAAGGGATGAAAAAGGGGGGACAAGGGTAGTACGGGACAACGCGATTTCTTGGTGCAATCTACTTCACATATTGCATAAACATTCTTTAACAAAATTGATGGACATGTATATCGTATTTTTTAAATAATAAGATAAATTATACAATCACTAAGGTGGCAGAGAACGCAAATAAGTATAAAGGGTCTAAAAGTGTAGCTCCAATCTTACCTCTACACATTAGGTAAATAAAAAAAATAAAAAAATTAGGTATTCTGTGCTACTGGTCTTACTTGCCAGAAGAGAGTCGTTATTACAAAATTAAAAGATACTGGTGTGACGTACCCTAGTATTACCGTTGAGTTGCAGTCCGCAAACAGGACAAATCATAAGCTTTTTCTTACATGTATGCCGATCATAGTCTTGTTGGTTTGAAAATGGTCTCCCACAATTCTTACAGTAAATTTTGTTTTCAGCGTGTTTTCTTATTTTGTGGTCCTGAAAGTTTTAGGAAACGCTATATTTCTGGTGAATTTCAATCGGGTGAAGTCATTCAAGAAGGGTTGGAGTTCAGGAACCCGTGAAAGTAGTCAAAGGGGGATACTCTGCCAAAAAAGGCTCTTATCCATCTCTGTACCAAACTTTATCAAAATCGGTTTAATGGTTTAGGCGTGAAAAGGTAACAGACGACAGAGTTACCTCCGCATTTATAATATTAGTATGGATGTATCACATATACCTATATTAAACTATGTATGTTTTTAAGCATATTTAGAAAATAGTTATAACCAGGCATTAGAGTTCAAAAAGTGAAGTTAATTCATTATAATTACAATGAAATAAATATACAGAACTCACTCTAAGTCCATGAATATAGTTACTAGAGTATCCACATAAATCGCAGACATAAGACTTGAGACCAGTGTGTTGTTTTATGTGTGACTTCAAATTTGGCTTAGTAGCAAAACTGAAACCAAATAAGATGAATTAACCTCCCATACATCAAGAACACTTGGATTAGCTTTACTTCACGGTTCATATCACTATTTCAAGTTCATCAGTAAGTTTGAGTTACCCTTTAGAACAGTAGTCACAAAAAAACTGAGTGCCAGAATGGGCGGTTAACATATGACTTTGCAAATATTTCGGTTTTGGAAAGGTTGATGAACACATTGTACAAGCCAGTTTTGAGTCCTGGAAACAAAGAGGTAAGTACAGTTTTAAAGGATTTCACAAGGAATTAGCAGACAGTATGCGAAATAGGAAAAAAATCTGTATGAATGGAGTTTCACAAATGTGGCCTTTTAATACTTACATCACCATCAATATGCACAGTTCTATAATGAGATTCCAAATATAAGCAAGTTTTGTATGACTTGAAACAAATGTGACATTTTAACTGTTTTTGAGATACATGTTTCAATCTATGAGCTAAGAGCTGAGATAGGCTATTTACATCTTCTTTACACAGCTCACATTGCCTCTTATCCTTATGAATATCTAAGTGTTTATTCAAATCATTTTCTTCTACAAATACTTTAGGGCATATGCCTGTAATAAAAATTACATTCAAAATTAACTTAGATTTAAATTTAAATTAGATTAGAAACATTATTTTTCGGTGAAATGGCCTGCAAGGGTAAGGCTGATCACCCGTCCGGCAACCGGCCGGTGTACGGTGTCCCCACAGTAAATAAATAAATAATACATTTATTTTAATGACAGTAGAGGAAGATTCGGAAGTATGCAAGGACAGAAGCAAATGGCTGGCTGTGCCATCTCTGCCTACCCCGGAGGGTATGTTTATTCATTAAAAACATAATTGTTAAATACTTTAACCAAAGGTATGCTTCTAAACTCAATAAGCATACCTTTTGAATGTACTCTTACTTACCTACTTATTTCAAATCCTTAACTGTTAAATAAAAAGTAATTGATAATGCCTTTTCCATTTTTTTGGAAATCCCAAGGATACGAAATTTTTGCTTTGTGTGGAAAACCCACGGATACCAATTCTATCAGCCGTCACAGGTGGCTATGTCGGACTCAAACCATCTACAACTGCACAGCATCTCGGGTAGCTAATATATAAATGAAGTTGTTAATAAACTCAATATTTACCACAGATCCAACTGCTTTTATCATCATGAAGTTTCAGGTTCACCTTTGATACTTTTTTTGCTTCCGCTGACTTATTTTTCCGTTTTTGATACCTTTTCCTTTTTATATCTGCAAAAAAAGAAATTAAATTTTGAAACTGTTCTATTATTCATACTGAATTATTAACTAAAGTTAATTATTAACCAAAGTTAATAATACAATATGGGTACTTATTAAGTATCTACCTGAATTTTACTGCAATTGAATGAATAAATGAAATAAGGAAAACACAAAGCTACAATGTCAATCAATCGATCAATATCAATCAATCATTTTTATAATAACAATACTAGCTGTGGCACCGACTTCGCCCGTGTAGATTTAGATCTGGGTTTTTTTGGTGGAATGCTAATTCCTTTTTAAAACGGATTTTTAAACGGTTTTATTTAACTTGACCTGTTTGTTTGGGTCTAAATCAAATAATATAGATATCGAAATCTAGTAATTGAAAAAATCTTTAGTTTGAAGACAATACAATTTAAAACCATTTAACATAAAAAATATATTTTCCCAATTTATTTTTAAATAAAAGTAGCCTTTGTTATGCCATATAATATTAGCTAACTGCTAGAGAAATTCCAGGCAAAATCGGCCCAGTTGTTCCAGAGATTACCTAACTTTAACAGAAAGACAATACATTGAATTACATTATATGCCATGATTGCAAGCTATTATTTAATATCACATACAGACACCTCAATTTTATTTATTTTTATACATAATTATAATATGTACCTTGATTATTTTTAGTTTTTAATATGGATGATGGAATAGTTAGCTCTTCTTTAACATGGTTGTGTATATCATCATCAAGCTCTTCAAATGTAATATCTAAGACATTGTCGCTATCTATGTCACTTTCTTCCTTAATTTCACATTTAACTGGTTTTATCAGGGTGTCATCAGGTATGTCAGTATTCTGATTCTCTAGTTCTGTTTCAATATGTTTGTCTTCCAACTTAATACCCTGAAATTAAAAGACAGTAATTGTTGTACTTAAATATGAGTGGCTAAATTTATATGTATGAGTGTCATATCTGTGAATGGGTGCAACTTGTGGTGAAGGAGATATGATATCACCACAAGTCTTGTTTTTTCATCATCTCATCAACGTCATTATCTTAGTGATGTATCCCAATTGCATCCAAGGCCACAGCTCAGAGGCCAGGTTCCACTTAAACAACTTCATTTTTTATATAAAGTAGATGCATCTTACTTATCGCATAGTATAGTGGAGAGAAAAGTAGTGATAAAGGTTAATCCAAGATGTAAATGTAACTAGGGGCATACATCCTAACAGCTTAGTTCACACATAATAATATTATGACCAACCATAAGTACATACATGTAATACATACTTTTGCCCTCCGGGGTAGGCAGAGACAACAGCCCGTCACTTGCTTCTCTCCTTTCATACTTCACTCGCTTTCTCTACTGTCATTAAACCTTTTATGCAAGCCTGACCAAAACTGTCAGGCTTGCATAAAAGGTCAAATGCACTCAAAACTTGAGTGCATTTGACCATAAGTGAACTATTCAAATTGTATTGTATGAACCATGTGTACCTATGCACGATTAAAGCATTATATTTATTACTGTGGCATAAACATATATTTTACAGTACAAAATTCTTACTGTTCTTGTGTATTTGTGACTTGAGACTTTTCTTCGTCTTGTTGTTTTTTCTACATAGTAGGTGTGATGATCTTAGCAAGCTTCACAATAGAAAACGACTGTATTTGGATATACTTACACTGCAAATAAATTCCTGTAAAGTTTTTGCTGATGCAATAGACTTCTCTCGGAATTCTATATAACTTCTGACAGTTTCTAAGCAAATTTTACATGTAAATTGTGGCATGCCATCCGATAAGGTAATCTGAAAATTTATTAATGAATACAATATTATGAAAATACTTATATCATTTTGTGAGCTATATAAAAATAATACCTTACATTAAGATTAGTAAGTATGTTGTATTGCAAAACAAAAGTTTCATCCAATGCATGCATTCCTTTTTCAGTTGATAAACACACTCTACACATTTCCATGGTTATAGTCTAAGAGTAAAGTAGCAATATTATTCTTGACAAACGATTAACACTATAAATAATATAACCATTTTATAAAAATAACATTTTAAATTCTCCTTCTTAAATTCTTAATATTAATATAAAACCAAACTGCAATTATTATTTATTTTGACATCTTGACTTGACTTGACACTTGACACTTGACAATACAAGATCAGTGACTGTCACTGTCAGTCAGTGACTGACAGCAGTGACAGCAACTCTCCTTTTAATTTATTTAACGGCTATGGATATAAGTCGTTTAAGGTCTGTGGTACTCTGCACGTGTCGGCATCAAGCATCAACCATAGTCTTCTCTTCACTTTTCAGTCTTCTTCAATAGTCTTTGGTTGGCCTTGGGGAGGGATTGAGTTGAGTTGAGTTGAGGAACGTCAAATTTGTATACCTTTACCTATCGATTGTGCAATAAAATTCGTATTTCAACATGATGTATATTCGTCTGTGATACAGAATTAGTTTCTCTAGTAACTTTTCATATTGTTAAAATGAACTAAGATAGGTTTTCAGTTACCAACACCATAAATGTGTTAAATCCAGTCGTGGCTGAAAATTACTATTTTCTGTGATTTGTTGTGAAAACAAGAGAAATTATGGTGGAAAACGGAGCATCCAGTGGGGGTAGTGATAGCCCCAGTGCAACTTGTGTTCGTTCAGGTTTACTAGAGACATTGGTTCGCGGCGTATGGTACCGCGTTCATTGTACCCTGGAAGAGGACTATCTCAGTGTCTGTTTGGATGATGGTTACGATGCAACGACAACATTAAATGGAACCCTAAATAACAATAACGTAGAAACTCCGAATAGCGACTTTACAGAAGTGCCGGAAGCTATTGCGAACCAGAAACGTCTAGTACAGGTGGTCAAATCAGACAATAATGGCTTGGGTATATCAATAAAAGGAGGAATTGAAAACAATATGCCAATATTAATTTCGAAAATATTCAAAGGGATGGCAGCAGACCTTACAGAGCAATTATATGTAGGTGATGCTATATTGTCTGTCAATGGAGAAGATTTAAAAGATGCTACACACGAAGAAGCAGTTAAAGCTTTGAAACGAGCTGGAAAAATGGTTCAGTTAGAAGGTAAATGGTTTAAGTCATCTTGTTTGGGTTATAGTCATAATGTGGTTTGATAGAGTGGGGGTTAATTAAATTGACCTTAATTCTAGTAGTTTACGCAACCCAAGTTGCTAATTGAGCTCTTCTATTTCATAATTTGTAAATGTGTCATTTAGTATACTGTTGGAGTGTAATGTACTTGTTATTACAAATATGTAAAGTTGCTTATTTATTTTTGAATATTTTACACAACAAAACACTAGTTTACTGATGTCATCATACATTGGCTATAAATCACCTATTAATGATTAATTTGGGTTCTAACCTTACTGATACAATACTTCCTCACAAAAGTACTCTATGGGAATATCCTTAAAACAAAGTTTTACAGCAAATATATTCCTAAGAGAAAATTAACATATTTCTTGAACCTTTTTAATGTACAACCTTTGTATTGCAACAATTTTGCTGTCCATTGCTCTATTATGGTCTTTTTGTTCATCCTTCCTCATCAGAAAACCTAACAATATGAGTGCAGTGGATAAGAGTGGTAGAAAATCTTAGTATACCATGTTTAGAGATAGTTTATTTTATTGTTTAAATGATGGTCAAGATTGTTTTTTTATCATCTAAATAATGGTGTCTCTACCAAGTACCATGGCTACCCAAGATCATGTAAAATACAGAAGAAAAAGCAGGTAATTGGACCTTGGGTTCCGAGGTGCCCCCGAAGATACTATCGGGACACATGCTAGGATGATGATGATGACCATGTGGTTGGTGTAAATGGTTATATAAAATGAAATTTAAGTAACATCTTGACTTTGAATTTACAGTCAAGTATCTTCGTGAAGTTACACCCTACTTTCGCAAAGCGTCAATCATCAGTGAAGTAGGCTGGGAGTTGCAGAGAGGGTTTATGGCTGACGTACCTCCGTCACCTCCATCACCAAGACGGCGTCGTGCTGACACCCGATATGTGCCACTGTTGATGGCCTGTATCGCTAAAAATTTGCGTCATCGTGACCCTGGTAAATTATACTTTATTTACTTATTAGCTGTTTAGCACCCATGTGAAAACCTGATATGGTCCTCAAGACTCCAGGAACCTAATCTTGGTATAAAAAGTAGCCTATGCATATAATATTCTATATCTGTGTTGAATTTCATCCACATTTTGAGTGGACAGGTAATAATCATTCAGACTCACATGTAATTTAATTTATCCATCTATCCATCCTTGCAAACTTTCACATTTTATAATATAAGGTAAGAAATTGCAAAATGTGTGCACAATAATAGTAGCACTAACAACGAATAGTATTTATAGGTTTTGTTTAACATGTATCTACCTTTACAGAGGAGCGTACCATCGAAATTTATTCGCCGGATGGGGTTCACGCGCTGGCCCTCCGTGCGAGTAGCGCACAGGGCGCGGCGGGATGGCACCGTGCGTTACACGCTGCCGTCCGTCGAGCGGCGCGTGCAGCCCTGGCGCGGGCTCGGCCCCGGCTGCGGCCGCTTCTGGGAGACGTGCGATATGCCGGTTGGCTGGCTCGGCGGCCACCTCAGGACCACGTAAGTGTAACAATGTTTATCCGCACTGTAAGTCAGTTAAAATAGCAACCCATTTATGTCCTCTCGGTATGGGCATGGGTCTCCTCTCCTCTAACGAGAGAGCTGAGGGGGTTTAGACCTTAATCTACACACGCTGGCCTAATGCGGGTTGGTGGTCCTTATAATTTCTTCTAAGACATGTGGGTTTCCTCACGATGTTTTTCCTTTACCCTCAGCAGATGGTAAATCATGTGATTAGCACATATAAATTCCAAATAGTGAAATTCACATTGGTACTGTCCGGCCGGATCCGAACTCGTTACCGCTGAGTAGAGGCCGCGTCCTTATCCATTCAGCTACCATCGCTTCAATCAAGTCAGTTTACGTGGGGAAAAAATACAGCATGTCTTGCGTAGTGAAATGGTGTAAAAGTGTAGTGATAGCAAGAAAAAGTATACAACAATCATATTATTTCAATCAAATTTTTGTAACACATTGCAACCCAAAATTCATTCTCACATGGTTAGCCACCGCCATTTTTGTGACACAGTCTCTTCTTCAGTGGATTCAGTCATAGGTTTTATAAGTTAATGCATATGACCTCTTTCTGGATTGAGTAATTGAAGTTGAGTCTCGTCAAGGCTTACTGTGCTCGATGTTTATTTATATGGTCACGTGTTCGTATCTTTGTCGGCGACTGTACAGGTTTATGTTTACAGATGAGCGCATCCGGCGGTTCCGATAGCTCCGACGAGGCCGACGGCTGGCAACCAACCTTCGTGGCTATTACCGATCGGGAACTGAGGTAAGAAGAATACCTGGATGTTCCCGCAATAAAACAAGATATAGTTAAAACTACCCAGTTATACAAAGACCGAATAACTGTCCACCAGAACAGACTAGCGCCCAGTGTCTTGGTGCTCAATTCGCAGCAAGACGGCTGAAAAGATTGCACACGTGCGATAATATAGAGTAGAAAGAGGGCAGCCTAACGGCTACGATCACACGTCACGATATGTTCTGTATAGGGCGGAGGTATGCTCAGTTCGGACGATAGATAAGGAACATTTTTTTTTATTTATTTAACTTCATGCACAAGGTACATTGGCGGACTTAATGCCGTAGACATTCTCTACCGGTCAACCATAGGGTTTTTTTTTATACTACTTGGTGGCAGACAAGTACAGGGCCCACCTGATGGGAAGCGGTCACCGTGGCCTATGAACGTGTGCAACACTGTGTGGTGCAGAGCTAGAACAAGACGCGTGGTTGCAGGCTGTACGAGGCGGCGCCGTGGTCGGGCGAGGCGTGGTGCGCGCCCAGCGAGTGCTTCGGGCTGGCGGGCACGCGGCTGGCGTGGTGGCGGCGCGGCGGCGGCGCGGCGCTGGGCGTGCGCGCGGGCACGCCGGCCGGCCTGGCCGTGCGCGAGCTGCGCGCCGACACGCCGCACGACCTGGCCGCCGTGGCCGGCGCGCTCGTCGACGGCGCGCACCACGCCGTGCGCGCCGTGCCCGAGTTCACCTTCCGTCAGTACCCACACACCACCCCACACACACCACCCTCCACCACACACACGCGCACTTTGAATATCGAGTGGTTATGATTGAATATTATGCTCAGACTGACCTGGCTTCAATGGATTACTCTTGCAATGTCCTTTTTTTATGGTGTGGAAATCCCCATGGATACCACCCCAGTCGGCCATCGGGGGTGGTTATGTCAACTAAAACCGCACGCCGTCTCGGGCCTTAGTTACCGGGGTGTAAGGTTACCCAATGGGCATATCCCTCGCACCCCAGCTGACCCCGGGCCATCTACGGTGTAGGGTGACAGGCTGCTAGTGAGAAGGACACGTGGAGAGCCTCGGAGCAGCCCTCTAGAGGGCCACTCTCACCCCAGCCGGATTGGCCCCAGGAAACTTTTGCAATGTCCTAATGTGTTCCATACAATATTCTGGCAACCTATAACGCCATTTTTACAGTGTGCAAGTTGCCATTCAAATGTATGTGAAAAACTAAAGAGTGATAACGCGCCGACACTAATTCGTGACTTTTTTGTTTTTCTTTTTTTTTATACCGTTTAGGGGGTTAACAAGCACACGGCCCACCTGATGGGACGCGGTCATTGTGGCCTATGAACGTGTGCAACACCAAGGGCGTTACACTCGCGCTCCAGACCCTGTAAAAACCTTCTAATGCCCTTCTTGAAGAACGGCATACTTAATGACTTGCGTCGTCTGAAAGTTTCATAATGTACAGATACGCCGGCACGTAGCTTGGCCATGTTTTGGAGTAGTGGGGGTAAGTTCGCGCATCGTGCACTTTTAGCCAATCAAATGATTCAAAGTACGAACGAACGGAACGTTGCTTCGGTACAAGATGGTGACATATGATTGGTCTGTCAAGTGACGACCAATCATAAGTCCGCGACGGTGCTACCGCGTCTCCCGCGAGCCGCTCATACCTCAAAGGGACGGGTTTACGACGACAATTTACGTGCTGGCATCTGTAAGAACGTGTTGAAAGTGAAGGAGAGCGTTAACGCGTGGGCTGTGGGTTGCGGGTGCGCAGGCTGCCGGTTCCGCGGCGTGTGCGCGCGGCTGTCGCTGGGCGCGCACGGCGTGTGCGTGTGGGAGGCGGCGGGCTCGCTGGGCCGCGGCGGCGCGCGCGCGCTCTACCGCCGCCCGCTGCACGCGCTGCGCGCCTCCGCCGACGACGACCGCGCCGCGCTCTGGCTGCACTTCGCCGACGACGACACCGTGGTGCGTACCACTCACCACTCACCGCTCACCACTCACCACTCACCGCTCACCGCTCACCACTCACCACTCACCACTCACCACCATTTTTTTAAAATTCAGGATAGGCTTACGTTTGACCACTATCTCACGTGATGGTAAGTGACGATGTGGTCTACGATGAATCACGCTTGCCTAGAAGGATCCTATTCACTCGTGACTTGAATATTCCCAGGTTATAGCTTTCCGGAAACACAGACTCGGGCAGGTAATTCCACTCCTTAGCTGTACGCATTATGAATGTATCCGCAAAGCGTTTCATATTGCATATCAGAATCTCGGCTCTCCTTTAAAAACCTAGTATCTCATCATTCCTTGAACCTTTTTCCGGGGTCGGCTTTCCAGTATAACTGTGATGCGGCTGAACTTCGATATTTTCCGTGGAGCGACTGCCATCTGACCTCCACAACCAATGGACATTATGACCAAAGGCGATATCGAAGTGCCAAGTTAGACTGGTTGGACTGTGGGACCAACTACCCGTAACGACTGCCATAGATGTTTGTATGGCAACCGGGACCGACGGCTTAACGTGCTCTCCGAGGCACTAATAAACCCGCGATGTAAGTATTTACACACATAACTTCGAAAAGCATCGAAAAGTTATTGGTGTGTGCCATGGTGAACCTGGGATCGAACCCGAGACTCGTCTCAGCAGTCCATTACCCAAACCACTAGGCTACCGCGGCTTTTTTTAAAAACCTAGTATAGTGCGCGGCATCTAACGTGGCCAGATTTTGGAGTAGTGTGGGCCCCACTACTCCAAAACCTTGCCAAGTTAGATGCTGTACACTATACTTGTTTCTAGGCGACGCATTTTGCCACAAACAAGTATAGTGTACAGCATCTAACTTGGCGAGGTTTTGGAGTAGTGGGGCCCATACTACTCCAAAGTCTGGCCACGTTAGATGCCGCGCACTATATCTGACATTTAAAAAAAAGTGATTTTGTATTTCTCCACGTACTAAGCTAGCAAAAGCTGACTATATTATATCGCTAGCCATCACTTGGTTTTTCCGCTCTCCTGTAAAATTTACTTTCATGCAGACACTTGGTTTTGATATTACACAGCTGAACTCTGGTAAGCATCCTCTACTGCGGTCCTATGTTGATTTGATAAATTATATTCCTCCGACAGGAACTGGACATGGAAGGCAGTCCAAAGCCGGCAGTGTTCATCCTGCATAACCTGCTGTCGGCGCGTGTCCACCAGTTGCCGTCAGAGGGCGCGTCGCCGCCGCTATAGCCCGAGGCGAGCGCCGACTGGCCCGAGCCCGACGCGCCCGCGCCCCTGTGAGGCCTCGCCCCAACGTCCTACAAGCTTACTGAAGGACCGAGTTCCTTAGGGTTAGTATCGCTATTCGGCACAGTCGAATTAGAATTGTGAATGTGAACAAAAGCTTCAATTTGACCATGAAACCGTTTGGTCATTTCATCGTGGCGTCGTTTTGCTTTAAGCGTGTTATGTATACATTTTCACGGAAGTGTTTATTGAAAATGTTTAGGAAATTGTACTCGGATTGAAATCTCTAGCTTTCTCGATGTTTGTTAACTCATATTTATTTACCACCATACATTTGTAATAATGTTCTCATCGAATCTCTCAACTAATATAATAGTAATTGACATATCTGTGATGTATGTAACATTTTATCAAGAGAAACACCCATCATATCGGCTCCTAGCTTCGATATCTGGTACTAATTAAGTTTATATTTAGCGACACGTAGTTCGTAGAACTATTTATCAATTATAGTAAATCAGCGGAAATACATGATTTGAAATTAAAGTTGTGAATGATCTTCGAATTTAGTGATTGTAATTTGTAATTATACTTTCTCACTATCCTTCTCTGTACTGCATTCATTTTCTTATGAAGATGACTCTCAAATGAAACCGGAATATGAAAATATGATCTCTCGGTTTCTGAATTGAGAAATAAAGTTGAGTCTCGACAACGGTTACGAAAGAACGAAACTGTGCGTAAGTAGGTATTGACAAGACTGCACTTAAGTTTCTTAACTCAAAAGCTGGAAAATTACTCTTTTCAATGTATTTCGTGTTACCGGTTTTCTTCATAGTCGTAAAGTATACCTAAATCAAGTTGTACATACATGTTATCTGTGTAATGAATATTGCCAAAGAGTTCAAAAGAATAACGACAATACGTATGTTGACATAGCGGCCATAATTCCCTGTATCAGAATATCAGTGAATTATTACTCGCGTGCCCAAGTTATCGCATCACTATTTGCATCGGCGCAGGCGTCGATCGACTCCTGCTTTGTTTGTATGTGTATGGCATTGTTCTTCCAAAGATATCACTGTTTGTTTTTGTTTTGTTTGATATTTAATAGCTTAACGTAGCGTAGAAGATGTAATAATCGTTTTACCATAATGTATTTTTATAATTTCCGTTGTAAATATATAGGTATACTGTTTTATAAAAGGAACATTCCGAGAATGTAGAGCATTACATTTGCTTTAATATTTGTAGCGTTTAATCTTTATAAGGTTAAGGTAAGATTTCAATAATATTGTATATTGTGTAGTCACGTGTTACTAGTAAGGAATGGCAATATGCGGAGCGATATTTAGCGTATTATTATTTATTTTGATATGCGAAGTCGAGTCTTCGACGGCAGCGGGACAGCGATGGCTCGGGTCGATAGGTGTACGTATCCCTGTCGCTCCCGCCCCGCCATCGACGTAGTACAGGGCGCGGCCTTATTGTTATAAAGGTTACAGTTTTAGCAATTCATGAATACTTGAAATTGTATGTGCTTCTTCGGTAGACAGTAAATAAAGTTACTTTAATAAAATGCAGTGTCTTCTGCTTGCTAGATTAGGCGAGAACATCTCTTGAAACTGATTACTGTGCTTGCTTTTGTTAGTTTATTGTTAAATTCAATCGAATTACTGTAACTATCAACAGCTGAATTACAAGCTGATCCTTTGTGAGTGTAGTTGGGAAAATATTGGTGCCCGGCGTCGCTTATGTTCCAAAATTTGTCATGGATTTTCTAATATTTTCTTTCATGTAGCCCAAATCGGTGTAGCAGTTCTCAAATTTGGCGATTCACACATACATATACTTACGCTTTTTGGTCTCTGGAGTAAGCAGACATATTCTTCGCTTGTGCTCTTTTACACATAACTGGATTCAGCGATTCATTTTTTGATTATTATTTAGAGAGTTATACACAGTTGTGAATTGCAAAAACTAACCACATTTTATTTTTGCACCCGTTCTATTAATAACAAAAACATTATAAAGTACTAAGTTATGAAATTATAAAGTTGATATTTTATTTGTTTACATTCCTAATGCATGGTTTCACTAATAAAAAACCTTTCAACCAAACTGGATTCTCACTTTTTACTAAATAAATAAATAATAATCAATATTTTACACAGCGCTATCTACATCCAAAGTATGCATAGCTGAACTGGCTTGTGTTATGGGTTCGAGAATACGGATATACCATACATACTGATATTTTTTTTGTATATACATTATATTATATAGAGACATCCAGAATGCAAATATTACATTACATAAATATTCACACAAAACCTGAAATAAAACGTGATAACGCAGTTTAGTTGATCGTGGTGCTTATCATTGGTGAAACCGGTCATTAACCTTATTATAGGTATTAAAAGACAGTATTTATATACTTACTACTCAGATTTATGATTAAGTGTTATTAAAAATTTGTATTGTATTGTAATAAAATGAACATGGGCGGAGCAAGGGCGTTTAGTTGTTGGTTGCATAATCGAAATTCGTTTCTAAGATACAATCTGTTACGGGTTAATTTATTAGTGCGGTTTTTATTATATTTGAAAATGAAAAGTAGGTTTTAAGTAATCAATAATCTACTACTACGCTATTTTAATAAAAGAAAATGTTTAGTCAAAAGTCTATTTGACCATATACTGTATTTTCTATCTATACTATTATAGTACGTGATGGTATGTAGTCTAACAGTCTACTAGCTCTGAATGTTTCGTTTTGATATCAAATGATAATGTCGAATCGACTGTACAACAAAATGCAAAAGCGAATTTTGAAGTTTATTACACCGGGGCACCATCAGAGACTAATATTGTGTTTTTTTTTGAGTCGAATACTAACTTTTCCAGACTTTTTTGTGAATATTTATGACGTATTAATTTTGGACCGTTTCCTATGTCGTATAAGTAAACGGTAAGGCTGTGTTCAGAAGTGTAATCTAACAATTGACGACTTCTGTGGTACAGCGTTAAGTTAGAGATCGCGGGTTCGATTACCGCTCATGCTCAATGCAAATAAAGTTTTGCAGAAAATACTATTCATTTACAAAAAAAGACAAGTCTTTAGCCGCATGTCTGCTTTGTCTGAGTCTAGATGTCGCTGTGTACCTAATATGTTCAAATATTTATTGATAAATTATGTAGCGGCTATTTATGATGGTGTCCCAATCATAACAGTGTTTACATTTGCGCAGTGCCTAATGCAATGTATTCCGTAAGACTAATGATAAAATATAGTGTTTTGTTTACACTGCTATTTTAAAAACTACTGATAAATAAAATGTTACCTTAATTTTAATATATTTAGGTCATTCTTGGTGATGTGAGCTAAAGGTTTCCATATCCGTACGTTAAATTAACACTAAGATAAATATCTTGTAATCTCTTAGAATTTCTACTGGCAGCAATCCTTCATGTTATTGTAAGTTATTACATTTCCACTATGTGTACGAAGTGTGTAAAACCTTATTATAGTAATAGAATAGGCAGTATAGAAGTAATGTCAACTGTGAATATTTTTAACTATTTGACGCAGTATTCATATATTACCTACCTATTACACTATCGTATGACGTGAGATAACTAATTAAAAAAATGCTTCCCTATACCTGATACAATTACCCATTGAATAAAGTCATAAGTAAAGTTCTAACATTGGGTATTTCTAATGTTATATCTTTAAAACAATTTTCAAAGTGAAATACGGGGGTTGAATTTGTTAATAGGTAATGTATGGATACTTAACGAATCTGTGACGTACCTAATCGTATTGTTTTTTTTTTTGTAAATTTTGAGGATGAAAATCTTTTTTTTTAATGTTGTTTAATACTATTAGTTCAATTATTTTTACAATCCCATAATAAGCAAGATTTTTATTAAAACGATCCTAGTCTTGCAATGAAATAAGACTGATTTTTATTTTTAACTGTATTTATTTAACAGTGACATAATATTTCTACACCGTCTATGCGGACGCTAGATAATTTCATGAATAATTAGATAACTGTATATTCCGTTATAATTAAGGCGTTTGTCGTCGCATACATCCGTGGTACAACTATGAAATACTATTCTAAAATCGTTGACCCGAATAAAAACATGTTTAGAAAACAAACAAACACATTTTAATAGAAGACTTTGGGGTCGAACAGAGTTCATTTGATTTATTTTTCAAAAACGTTCTTTATACGGAACATTTTTTGTGGAACCTCGAGTTTTCATTTTAATTGCGGAAGTTTTTTGTAGCAAAAATTTACCTTGTTTTTAAACTCGTCTGACAACATTTCCTCCATATTTGGCTACTATTTCATATCGAACACTAAAACAAAAAAATCGTAGCTTACAAATTATTATATTTTTTAATAAAATAGAAGGCATGCCTCTTTTGTTAGTTAGTCATCATTAATCAGTCGTCTGTAGAAAAAATTTAAATATTACATTAGTGTAGTATTTAGATTTTTCTGTAATACAAAAATGTGGTTTTATTAGCAATAGTATTTCGTAAGTGTGACCACACGCGCAACGTTATAATCAAGTTGTATGATTTCTAAACTATTTATAAGAGTTTTCTAAAAGGTGTTTACAATGCTAGCAAACTTATTTCATATACAATTCATCTGTAGCTATCATAGCATCCTTCATTATCATTGTAGTAAAATCTGTCATTCTGTCATGCATTAAAACAACGAAGAAAATTATTATATTTTTATTTTACTACCTATATACCCTCATAAGCGTCACCTATATTTTTATAAAGGGAAAATTCTGGTCACGCACCAAATAAAATATTTACCTTGGAAATTCAACGAAAGGCAACATCAATAACGGGATTGCATCCTTACCAGTCTCTCACGCTGGAGATGGTTAGGAGATAGCTGTGCCAACTGATGCCCTGGACATGTAAGAACTCTCATTTGCATAATTTTAGGCGACGTGATTGGAATTCTGTTTAAATAACTCAATGACTTCCCAAATTTTGCGAATGAATCGTGATGAATCAAATCACCGAACTAATTTAAATTTACAAGAAAAAGCCACTACTACTACTAAGCCTATTTAATTATGTATGTAACCTTCGCGCGGTACACCCGGGCAACGGAGACTGCAGTACTGCGTCTCCCCGGTGAGCGGTTTAGTCGGTTTGAATCCGACAACTAGCCCCGATGGCCGACAGGGTGGATTTCGCGGGATTTCCGCACGAAAAAAGGTACCTAGACTGGGTGGGTCGCTGAACTCGTTGAGGCTGCATTAATTTGAAATCAACGGTCCACCATGAATGACAACCGATTATAGAAAAACATGAATCAATATAGGTATCTACTTATTTAATTATTATTTCTACAGTGAAATGACGTGCATGTTTAGACTGCAAATCACCTACCTTCTTATTAATGTCAATATTATTAAATTTCATTGTATTTTTATCATAAAAAAAAAATGTTGAGAAATAAATATCCTTCTTATTGTAAAGATGGATCAGGATGTAAATCAATCCGAGCATAAATGTCGTTTTGCCACTTCAACCGAAGTTTAGAGAATCGAGTTGTTCCGATAGAATTCTCTGCTTCATTAGGTCGAGGAGTCGCGTCGCCGCATGCCGGGCCACTGACCGACCAAGAGCACTCGCCACCCCACTTCAATAGTCGGCTTATTACAATCTATACAATAGCTGTTACGTTAAGATCTTGTCAACCCATTCTCAACCCTATATTTCTCTTGTTATGATAAATGTTACCTTTTGCCGGCACACCAGTCGGTATGAATAGTCCTGTCTGAGCTATTGTCTCGACTTTCCATTGGAAAGCTCACGTAAAGAAATTAGCTATGTCCTGTATTTCGTCGATATACTTATTGTAGAATAGGTATACTAATATATGATTTATGTTATATTATAATACCTACATTATAATAGGCCCTTACATATAGGTACAACATTGGCGTTTTGTCAATCACTGGCCTCTTACTAGATCTTAAATATTTTATCTTCTTCATTTGTTTTTACGCCGTTTAGGTAATTTGGATTTTTATTGGATTTGGCGATAAGCAGACGGAGGCGCAGGGCGGTCAAAATGTCCGCGACTAGGCTACTTTGATTTTAGAAAAATAATTAGTAATAAAACCTTAAAAATCTAAATCCACGCGGTTGAAATCGAGGTTAGGTAGGTATACAGATAGTAATATAGCTATTCTTTCAAAGTTTGAGCGCGATCAACGTAGGTACCGACATTTACCAAAAATAGGTAAGTATACTTATTTAATGTCTTTAAGTAGGTAGGTAAGTACCTATCTACTAAAATTTGCACATCTAGTGTTTGACGAAGTCCTCGTTTTGGCAAGGGACCCCACTGAATCATAGAGCAGCGGTTATTTCGATTGAGTTCAATTAATAAAGTAGGTAAGTGGTAGGTATATTCAGATTCGGTTCTTCGCCGAGTGCGATTCATTTCAACGCTATAAATTTAGTTGAAACGTCGCGTACCCCTCTCGTTTCGGATGATTAGCGGATGTCTGCCGGCGGCGTTTTCAATTGTGCTGAAATTATCGCACTTTGATGTCATTTAAAATAAATCGATCATTCCCGTTATTGGAAAAACGTTGCCAAACAATGTTTGATGTCAGCAATCTGTTGTACCTACAGCGGTGTTTATTTACGAAATTTTACGTCTTAGGTACCTACTGGATGAAATCGGAATTCAATTATTGGTATCTTGCGGTTTATTTTGAGCTTTCTTTTAGTTAATTAAGGTATTTTCTGAAAACTTGTACTTAATGGTTTTTTTATCACATAGAATTTACATAATTTGTATTAAGTAAGTAGGTACCTAGGTATATGTTTTTTATCATTCACTAGAGTCCTGTTTCCATTAACATAGTAATTTATTAGGTATTGATTGATTTATTTTTATTAACTTAGGTACGTACCTATTCATACATAGGTATGTAAATGAGATATATCGCCATTATTTTGCCATGATTCGAATTGGAAACTATCCAGTTGTAAGGTTGATGTTTTTTTATCGTGCGGAAATCTCCATGGATACCACCCCCGGCGGCCATGGGGGTGGCTATGTCGGGATCGAACCGACTAAAACCGCACGCCGTATCGGGTCTTAATTACCGGGGTGTAAGGTTACCCAATAGGCATATCCCTCGCACCCCAACTGACCCCGGACCATCTACGGTTTTAAGATGGCCCCCTCGCCTCTCGACCCCCAAAAGGGGGGTGGGGCGAGCATCGCGCCACTTCGCCGACGGTGGGGTGTAGGGTGACAGGCGGCTGTCCTGTCACCTAGCCGTCGGCGCGCGGACAATCAGCTCGCCCCCCACGTTTCAACCCCTTGAGTATAACAGGGGGTTATATAGTCTACGTATTCTTCTTGTTCATAATTTGTACATTAGTAATCCACAACAGCATAAATCCCTAGGGAGAGAAATGATTAAACTGAAGTCGCAATGCAGGTGCCGCGAATTATGAATGTGTGCAACACTATTAGGTGGTCGCACGTTACAACTTCCAAAAGAAAATGAAAAAGAAAAAAATAAAGAGAAGAAAACAAGGTGAAAGGGTATATGAAGGCCAACAGGGTCCACTAAGACGTCGGGAGCCAACCCCTCATCTTTTGTTTTCTATTATTCAATTATAGATTTTCTTTGTTATTTCATCAATTTACTCCGAATCTTGGAAAAATGAAATAATTAAACAGGAAATTTCAATATTAATGACAAACTCGATTGTGTGTTAATATAACACACAATCGAGTTTATTACAATTTACGCACTTAGTTGAGGACGCCACCTTACGAAAAGAAGCGTAGCCAAAAATATAAAAGTAATAAGTAGTAGACTATGAATGACTACAAGGAGTCTATGCCCAACTATTGAAACGTCTATGTAGCAAAGCGTTCAATTAGGAAAATATCTAATCCCCAGAATGCCTGGACACAGGGACTACAGGTTCATAAATACTATCATAATGTAATTGAATGAAGCGTAGCATAGGTATTATTTTGTTGAAATTACGGCGTCGTAGACATCACGGTATGCTACGCCGTAGTACACTACTACGCAGCAATTAATGCCGTAGTGTTAGTGTTGGCGTTATGTTACAGAAGCGGCAATAGATATTTATTAGCAGTGGTGCAACATCATAAAGTTTACGAGAAACTTGTTAGTAGTTCTCATATATTGTCATTAGAAATATGGTTCTTAGTCGTCTAAATTTAATATCAATTTACTGTTATTATTACTTCATGAGCGAGGCGATAGGTGCAGCATTTAACTTGGTAGGTAGTACAATTTGTAAATACAGTCACAAATTGCAAGTATGCATGTATGTATGTAGTAATTAATTACAATTTGCAATTACTTACTACATACATAATACATAATTTCTCTGCTGCGAAATTTGCGGAAACACTCAAACGAGTGGCGCAAATATCATAATATAGTCAGTACCTAATTACATTCTTGAATCGTTTGGTTTCGAAACGCTAGGTTTGTAGAATCGAGCGCATGGCCGCTTCATAAAGAAATTGCAAAGAGTATGGTCAACGCTTAAGAAAGTCGTACTTAACGCAAAGGAGATGTTTCATTTTGGGCACAGTACAGAAAAAAAGAAAAATAATACCGGTTATTTGCAAAAATACAAGTATATTTATCCGCCTCCGAAATTCAAGGGCGTAAATTAATAAAATATGAGTACATTTTTAACCGACTTCAAAAAAGGAGGAGGTTCTCAATTCATACGCTATTTTTATTTTTTTGTATGTACCTATGTTACGCGATAGCGGCGCCAATTATGGATGGATTTTGAAAAATATTTTTTTGTTTGAAAGAAGCTACTTCTGAGGTGATCCCATATCCACGGTATCAGGATCTGATATTAACTTTATATGGGATAATAATTATCAGGATCTGATGTTGGGATCTTGGGAAAATCGAGGAGAAATCATCAAATTTACGGCAAAAATTCCGTTTTGATGTCTTTGTACGTATCTAATAAACCTCATAAATAGGTACTTTTCTATTTTTGTTAGTGTACAGAAATAGAAAAGTAAAAGTAAAAAATATTAGTTTGTGAAGTCGGTTTTTTAAACGTACCTAGGCTAGTTATAATTATTATTGTTTTAGTCCGCTATGTTTTTTGTGTTGCAAGAAAGTGTTTATTTAGCTAGATTCCGCTCATAATACGAAGCAATATTATAAGAATTGAATAGTGAAAAATTAAAACTACGTTGCCTAGCTATTTTTGTAACATTTGTGAAACATTTCCTTTACAGTTTTAAAATCGTGAAAAATTGTAAAATCGCATTTCACGAGCTATTGTTCTGTACATAATTATTAGTTAACTTCAAAGCTATTTGCAAATGAATACACAAGAATGAATATTCGTAACAACGAGCTCATAGTGGTAGTAGGTAACTTATGGCACGTAGGGTAACGAATTCACAGCAGGTACTTGTGCATATAGCCTCTTAAATAAAAGTTTCAGTAGCGCAGCAGTGTAAATCATAATTTTGTGATGTACTGCAGTGAACAGAGATGCAACGTACCGAAGTTACTCGGTGTAAAAGTAATTTAATATGTAGGCGGAATAAATATGCTCCCTCGACGGAACTCGGGGAACGCACACAGCCGCAATGCTAGCAAAAGTTAAATGAAAGCTCATCTGTAACAATACTTTTTAAAACTATCAAGATTTTCCACTTTAAACGTATTATTATTGTAATAAGCTTTGTGGCTATTCTAACTTAATGTATGAATGCGATAGTAGGTAAGTTTATTTGTTAACAAATAACGCAAAAGTTGCTACATGCATTTGGCAGAAATTTGCACACAGGTAGGACATAGGCTATCCTAGAGATGAGCTGTGGGTCATGGGAGCGAATCAGTATTCAAAACTGGTGGAGCCACAGGTATTTTTACACTATGAAAATAAGAGTTGGTAAGCGGTCACCGTGCCCCGTATAAAAAAGACGTCATCTGCGCATTTCTCTTTCAACTACCTACATGGAAAGGCTTGCTTAAATTTAAGAGAAAGTAGGAGTAAAACAGAAAAGAGAGAGGCAAGGGCCTTTGTACTCTCAAAGGGAGTGAGAATACAGTACTTAGCTACCAGGTATCGCAAAGTCGATATTAAGTGAAAGGAAAACCTCTCTGACCCAGCTGAACTATTTGTGAAAAGAAAAGCCCTTTTTTGTTAACTACCATACAAAACTTCACAAAAAAAAGAGGGAAATATTAGTGGTCACTAGCACGTATGATGATTTTCCTGGAAGTACCGGAAGCCTCATATCCTTTCTTCTATTCCCCTTTCCTTCATGTAGGTAACAAAATGAAAAACAACTTTAATACTGGCAGAGATGTCGTATGATATAAAATAGAGATAGACTTTGGCATCAATTAAAAAATTTCCTATGGATCAACTGATCAAAAAAGCCCCCGTTTTTATTCCCATAGCCCCAACACAAGTATAACAATAACTTACTGGGGCATTCTCTTAATTTTTGAAATGTATGCTCTAATGAAATAAAGACATTATTATTATTATTATTATTATTATTCCTTTATATTCATAAAGTCCAAGTGTTGTTACGGATTTATACTTATACTTATAGACTTGGTGTGCATTAATTTGGACCTGCTTGAGTATCGAATGTTTGTGATGTCAAATTGGAGAGGCACTCGAATGCCGCTATACTTAAATGTGGGTATATCGTAAATAAAAAATATATGTTAAGCTATATAGAAATATAACGCAGTGGACACCTTTTGGATTGAGTGACCGGTGTAGTTTAGAAAATATTGTTGCAAACAGATTAAAAGGTGGGCGACTGACTATGGAAAATCATAATGGTAAGTCAATATTACTATACATTATGACCGTTATTAAGAATCTTATATTAATTACCGTCAAATAAAAATGACATAATTTGAAATAAGCATATTTTATCGTTAGTGGGTAACGATAAAAAAAGTAAGGATATTACTACTCGCCAAATCAATAAAAGTTGAGTTTTTGTGTATAAAATGTATTATGGATGGCAGATTAGAAACTTGAGTTCCAACATTTTAATAGTACCTACTATACAAATAAAAACAAGCGTTTGAACGTAAGCCAACTAGAAATAGAGCCAACTGTAAAAAATGGAATAGAAACTATACAGAAAGACAAATTTTATAAGAAAATAAATGGCTGAAGCGTAACCTATACAGCCCAATAAAATGAAAAGAGCTGAAGCAATATCCCACATATGGAATAGAAGACTCACAAGATTATAACGCTTTCACTGTCAAAAAGTAGAACTAAGTCTTATATCAACAAACTCTCGTGGTCAAAAATATAATCGTGTCATGGCTGTCGCGTAAGATACCCTTGTGGACTTCTGGCGAGAAGTTAAGTTCTTATTCTGGCAAACGGCCAAGCCATATTCTATTTAACTAAGATAGATAGAGTTTGAAATAAGACAGAATAAGGGACTTGCTTTTAAATTAGGTACATCTGAAAACTTTTCACGTGAATACGTATTTACGTTACCGTCACATTTTCTAGACGTTAGTAACTTGGGGGTGTTAGTGTTAGCAGTTGGGTATTACCATGAAGCTATAGATAAACATGGAGGCCAAACCGGGAAGAACAGCTTGATCCAAATACCTACATGTCTGTATCTCACTCTCTGTGGGCCGAGTTCTCTTTCGTGTATTTGTACTATGTTGCTATCTTCTTATTAGTATCTCCTAGTAAATTATAGAAATAGACCATACTAACCAAAAATGCAAGTAAAATGATTTATAGATAACTCTATAGTTCAACTACGATTATTAATGTGGAAATTGAAAAATTATATGCCATTTATTATGCATGATTGGGTTGTTGAATCAGGAAATCAGTGAATTAAATTCCCATTGTCTATGGATTCAGTACGTAATGTGGCAACATTGGTACTACATGTCAACTATCAATAAACAATATGGCGGTTGTTTATTATTGTTTTGGTTTTTAACATATTTAAAGTTAATTATAAGTATAAACTCAAAAAATGGTGCAAAATTGTATAGTGCGTGGTTGCGGTATTACGTGGCGTCAAGGATGTGATATAAAATTCCACGCGTAAGTGTTTAAACTTGTTTAAATGGTGATTTCTTGCTTAGAAGGTTATCATACTTAGAAAGAGAAGTCGGCCCACAGTGAGCAAGATAGTAAATACAGACTGAGCATCAAGTAGGTATTGGAAGTGAGGCCTCCATGTTTATCTATAGCTTCATGGGTATTACCACCATATATCTATCAATCAAACATGAAAGTTCAAAACGTTGAGTGAGAACAGCGGATTGGCGTACTGCCATTACGAAGTTAAAAGACTGGTACTCAATGGCGACGCAATAAGTTTTCTATTTAGTCTTATAATCTTAGCGTCGTCATTTGTTTATAGCATGTATATTATATAGTCTATAGTTATTTAATTTTATTATTTGTAGTTTTGACTGTAACTAGCGTATAATTGACAACCTTTTTTTCATCAGACTGGCTATATAATTTGTATATTCAACTATGATAATTATCCAATGTTGAAAATACACGCGCGGCAGCTCCCAATCTCCGGTATAAATTTAAAATTAGCTAAACATTCCTATAGACATATGGGCCTTAAAAATTCATCGTATAATTTGGCTTAACTCATCACAAGCAATGCTTGTGAAATCTATGCCAATATAATTTGCTATCTATAGGTAATTAGTTAATTTCTTACTTCTGATTAATTTCAATATGGGTTCTAAGACAGTTCAACTTTCACTGGGCCTTTCCAAGTGTCATTACTTGATTTTTTGTGGGTCACTACTGTTGATCCTCGTGTACAGGAGTTACAGTAGTGGCAGCGTGGGTGGGGATTAGTCCTGCAAGTTAAAATGTGTTCACTATTGTTCCACAAATCGTACATTGTTCTTTATGTCTGCGTACCAGATGGTTTCGGCTTCAGCCGTCAGACTTACATAACAGGGAATTTTTAATATACTTAGATGGGTCTCATGCGACCCAATTGGTAAAAATAGCAAATTGCCAGGAATGTGTGCAAAAGACAGTATTGTCATCAACATTTATCCAAAGGTCATTTAGGATTATGTATGTATTTCAACTAATTAATAGGTATTCTTATAAAGTAAATACCGTTTTTTGTAGTGCCTATTACGTACTACAAGTTAGTTAAACGTTAGATATTTACTTTGAGTCTAGAAAGCGCCATGTAGTAATGTCCTAGAATATTGTAACGTCTATTGTAACATTAACTGTTTTGAAATTAGAATTTTGTTTTGATTATACGGTACTCATTGAAATAAAACTACATAGGTACTTCTAAGTATTAATTTTCTAAGTGACCACGGCTGCTGAGAAGTAGCCGAAATGTCGGTAATGAAAATAAATCACGACAAAATCCTTTCATATATTTTTAATTCAATGAGAGTTCATTTAATTTGTAGGGAACACACAGTATGCAGTAACAAATTAACAATACTGCTGTCTCATTTAAGTCTGTATGAGGACCTCATACTCTCATACAGAGTACCTACCTACCAATCACATTCTGAGGCATACTAATGAAACGGCCGCAATACTCGCTATGTATAGCCATTGTGGTTATGCGTTGTTCTGTATTGTACGAGTAACTTATGTTGTTTAATATTATTATATCGTTTTAATTGCACTTTTGACATTTACTAACGTCCCGCTTCCTGTGCGTACATCTTTCAGGGATAAAAATATAGTCTGTTAGTATAGCCCACTGTATCTAGATTTTTTCAGTCGTTTTTGTTTAAAAGAGTAACAAACATACGTAGGTACATAGGTACTTACACCCAAACTCATTTTATTGATGGTAAGGGTTTATAAAGCTCAAATATATTTTTGAAGCTTTCTAGATTTATTTTTACCTTACTATTTATATTTGTACATATAACATGAATAAGGATATAATTCTTAGTAAAACTATGTAAGCCAAATATTCCAAAACGGCAATTAATTTCATCTAAGTATTTTTTCAGCGATCCCGATGATAAAGCTTTTTCTTAGTATTGAATGTTCTAATTTCTCTGAAGTTGACGTAAATATTTTCATATGAAAAATATAATAGGTACCTACTCGTTGGCTTTTCATAATGCATATTACAATTTCTTTTCACGACTGGATGCTAAGTCTTAATGAATACGATGCCTTCAGCGTAATAAAGACGGAGTATTATAAACATAATTACTTTATTCTCGTTTCATATTTTGAGAACAATGTCAGTAGCATCGAATGTTAGGTAATTTCATCCGATTTTAATCAAAGGTACGCCTATAAAACATCATTATATAACACATTGAAGGCGTATTATGAAAGGAACGTGTAAATTGAAATTTGTATGATGTATTGTAGCAGTTTTAGAATATATAAACTAGAATTTACGTTTTAATTTTATTATCTACAGAATTAATATATTCTAAGAGCAGCTATAGTAAGTTATGATAATTTATATTTATTCAAAATAATTATAAATATATTGTACCTTTAGACAATGTGACTTTAGATTGACATCGGGGAAACACACGTGAGATTAGCAGTTCATTAGCTCAACAATCATCGCAACTAGATCAATAGTTTAAAAGACTAACAGTTTACTAAGTACATCAATAAGTTTGAGGTCATCAAAAGTTCATTAGATTCAATAGATTCATTTTTATTAACAATATACTACATTAATAGTTTATCAGATTCAATTTAAAATCCGGTGTATAAAATAATAAATGAAGTATTATTAATATGGTTTACTATTTAATGTACATTAGTAATGTACCTACGTGAAAATGTTGTTGCAGAACCTAGAACGATCGCGTTAGTCGCGAGTTACTGGGGTAGTTTACTCGTAACTAGAAGTGAATCTAGTGCAGCATAATTTGAATCTTTGGGTTAGACGACTAATTTTCTTCAGCGCTCCGGCGAGTTTTGGTTTAATCTTACCAAATTGCTGCAGGAATTTGTTTTGAATAATTTTTCTAGCTTATGTAAGAAAAAACTACAGTTTAGCTACAATCTGTTTCATGACCTTTTTTCATCGCTACCCCTGAAAAATGCCCGTTTTTCCGTTGCTGAATAGGCTGGAAGAAGAGGTTTCTTGGATCCCAAAGATCACGTACCTATCCCGAATACGTATACTGACATAGGTTGCTAAAAAGTACAATACCAAGTACATAAAAATTACAATGTCATTCTTTTTGTGAACTTAAGTAAACATTTCCTTAGACATTCGTGGTTTGTTACGGTACCTAGTAAGGTAACAAGCGTCGATAGGGATATCGGTGTGCGGAGTACGTTAGTTTGTAATTTTCCGCCTGCCTGGTTAAAGTTAACTTGAAGCAGCAGAACCACTTGGTGCATGTTTGACGTATACTAAACTTTATAGCAGGTAATTATTACAATATAGATATGGAAATACCATAGTATTTTAAGAAGCGCAGTCTAGTAGCAGCTGTATACATCATAAATCATATAAAAATAATAACGTAATAATCCAGTTTGCTGACTAAGGACTACCGCACATTAGAGACACGTCAGTTTGTAGACCGTTGTATCTCGACGTGACTTCCCTACAGAAACATATGAAAGTGTGTACACTTGCACCAAACAAATCTGGGGCCTTATTCTATTTGCCATTGGTTGCGCTAATCACGCGAAAATTACGATTAAGTCACGGAATGGTACAAATGTCTATTGTAAATTGTCATCGTAACCGTATCGAGCCTCGATACGGGCGTGATACGGCTGTGAAATAAAACTATAATTGTTATGCGCGCGCATTTAACTGACATTTGCGTAAGACTGGACTGACAGACTGTGATATTTGAAAATTTTTGGCCATCTTAACCACGTCTTAAACGTGATAGAGTCTATCTACAATCGTACCAAACCGTCAAAATGACAGAAAAACATGGGATTCTAATCGACAAATCTAAGCGCGCGGTTGACTGACATTAGCGTAAGACTTGGTAGTCTTAAGCTAATGTCAGTCTATATTATTTACTTATGATAAATCTGTAGAAGTGAAAATTCTGTACATTGAAAATATCAAAAAAATAAACGGCAGAGGGTGTTACTAGACCGACACCAAACCCAAAAATGTGATTATAATTTTTTTGTCTGTCTGTCTGCCTGTTTGTTCAGGCATCACGCAAAAACTACCGTTTCGATTACGATAAAACTTGGTATAAATATTCTTTAATATCCTGGGCACCACACTGGGTACTTTTTATTCCGGAAAAGTACATACAATAAAAAACAAACTTCACGCTGCTGCCTGCGGGCAATCCGGCAGGGTGGGAGTGGCCCTCTAGAGGGCTACTCCAAGGCTCGCCACGTATCCCTCTGACTAGCAGAGGGCACAGGGCCCCCTTTCGCGGGGTTGAGGAGCCCATCTTTAAACCGGGATATGCTCTAAGCAATCTTACAACTGAAGACTTGCGGTTTTTATGAGGTCCGAGTCAAAATTAACTACTCCTGTTGGCCGATGGGGGTGTTTTTTTATACTACGTAGGTGGCAGACAAGCACACAGCACAAGTGGTATCCGAAGGAACCTCCGCAAGAAAAAAAGGAATTTGAAACGGAATTCGAAATCCACGCGGGCCAAGCCGCGCGCAACAGCTAGTACTAGATAATCTGTGGTAAGACTGGACTTCTTCAACTTAGTGTAAATCCCAGTCGCATCCAAAGCTTTCACCTCGGAGTCTGGGGTCCGCTTTACAAGTCTAACTGTGGATTTGGCTGGACCTCGATATTTTCCGTGAAGCGACTGCCATCTGTCCTTCACAACCCAATGGTGAAATTAGGCGATATCGAAGTATTGCCGCTAGACCATTGTTGTTGGACCTTTTCGGGCTCAAACTACCCGTAACGACTGCTATAGATGTTTGTATGGCAACCGGGATCGACGGCTTAACGTGCTCTCCGAGGCACGACCAGACCAATGCAAATACCCATATTCATGCATACAATAATTGCACTGAGCGGGGATCGAACCCGCACCTCCTGCGCAGCGGCTGCGTTCACTACCGCTACGCCACACTTGGAAAACTTGACGTGCCCGATAATAGATATTTTGAAAGGAGTTTTTATTTTTGTTTGCTTTGTTTGACATTGGCATACATCTACCTGTTTGCCATAAATTGCAAAAAAAAACATTGATGTCAAATACGGGAAAATAAACAAATCATTGTCATTTATGCGAAAAATAGGTAAATGGAAGTTTTGTAAAACGATTACTAAAAGAAGAATATAATTATATAATAAGAAATAACACGAGTTCAGTATGAACGTTTAATGTGAAAAGAATACCCAGTCTTTCATAGGTAACAAGGAAAGAACATGAAGGAAAGTTAAAAAGTAGAGTAGAGAAATATACAAGATTATGTGGCATTAAAATGTAAATAAATAAATAAATCTAGCCGTTGACTCAAAGAAGAAGAAATAAAATGTATTTTACATTTGCTGTGTTGATTGCATGATATTTCTCATAAAATCCTAAAAGGTATAAGCACAGGTATAAGGTATATAATATTCGTTTTTACAAGCTTGCAGATGTAATAAAAGATCTTAGCTATAATAAAAAATATTAAAGAATCATGTTGTTTTTTACTTATCTCATCCTACATGCATGCATAGTTACATAATCCTATCCTATCCTACTAATATTATAAACGCGAAAGTTTGTGAGAATGTATGTCTGGATGTATGGATGTATGTTTGTTACTCTGCCACACAAAAACGGCTGAATGGATCTGGCTAAAATTTGGTACAGAGATAGACTATAGTCTGGAATAACATATAGGCTACTTTTTATACAAGCTAATACCCGCGACTCCGCCCATGGAGTCGATCAGTCGGGATATCTGGATGCATGTTTGTTACTCTTTCACGCAAAAACGGCTGAATAGATCGGGTTGAAATTTGGTACAGAGATAGATTATGGTCTGAAATAACATATGGGCTACTATTTATATAAGCTAATACTCGCGGCTTCGCTCGCAAAGTCGATCGGTCGGGATGTCCAGATATTATGTTTGTTGCTATTTCACGTAAAAACGGCTGAATGGATCTGGCTGAAATTTGGTACAGAGATAGATTATAGTCTGGAGTAATATATAGGCTACTTTTTATACAAGCTAATACCCGCGACTCTGTCCGTAGGAGTCGATTGTTTGGTAATCGTTTTTTGGTCATATCTCCAGTTCTACTTAACCAAATGCAATCAAACCTAAGGCAGATTTTATGTAAAATCAAGGCCTTTCTAATGAAAAGACGGCTTCAAAATTTGTTCAGCAGTTTTTGCCTCCATCACGAACAAACAGAAGTGTGGAGTGGAGAGTGGAGTGAACAGCGGAGTGGAAAGTCGTTTCATTAAAATAGACTTTGTGGCGATACCGAATTCCACGCGGGCGAAGCCGCGGGCGGAAGCTAGTAAATATACTATATTGATTAATACTAACTTGATTTCTGCAGGTATTTGATTAGATCTCTCAATAGGTTTCAATCTAAAGGATTGGCTAAGAAAATGAAACAATCCTTTAATAATAATAATAGTTACCTATAAGCCTTTATTTCAGAAATTACACATAACATGACACTTACAGTTAGATTTACAATATTTAGGGTATTTTGCCTATTGGTATAGGCCTCCTCCAATGCCTTCTATCCCTACCTGTCTCTGACCAGTCTTTACCAAGTGTGGCCTGCTACGGTTTTTATCTCATCTTCCCATCTCTTGAACTGGCAGCCCCATAATATTTGCTTTTCATATTTTCCTTCAACGTCCAATAGGTACCTATCTCTTCCATGCTTTGCCAACTTTTAGTGCCAATTTCGAAACAATTCTTACTTTAATTTCGTATAAATAATTTCTGATCTAAGGACAGCGGATCTGATGCATTTCTCTGCAATTTCCTTTGACGACGGAATATAATAAATAATACTCATCCATTTTGGTTTAAGTTATTTAGGTATGATTCCAAAAAAACGGCAAAAAACCGTAAACAAAGTCGTTGTCAAATGACTGTAGTTGACAATGTCTGAATGTCACAGTCACCTCATTATGAGTTCAGAAATTATATGAAATTCCAAAAAGTTTGGACGCGATTTTCATGGAAAAACAAGTCCAAATATTGATGTAGGAACCAATTAACACTATTTCATCTTGCATTATACGCAAAGCTTATCAATTATCATACCTCTAAATTAAAACCGGGAAAATGATCACTGTCAGAAAAGTGATAATTACTGACAGTTATTTTCAGAACGAAACCACGGTACAATCGTATGGCAATTAGAATACACTATTTTGCTTTCGATAATTTGATAAGATTAGAAAATGACGTTTGGGTGTGATACAATCACACTTTTTCTACGGTTAGTAATCGATGGCAAATAGAATAAGGGCCCTGTCTAATTCCTATAAGTCACGATGAGACACAATTGTCTGTAGACTGTCGTATCTCTAATCTGCGGTCACGCTAATTGGTGTAACCTGTGCTTAGTCGTTCAATTCAAACCATCTTTTCTACTTACCTATGAGTAAGTATCGGAGTAGAGTAAACAATTTGGTTTCACTAAAGGTAGAAACACAACGGATGCAGGCGTTGCACTCATTAAACATATATTTGATGCTTGGGAGGAGAAGCAGGATGCCATCGGTATCTTCTGTGATCTTTCGAAAGCTTTTGATTGTGTTGATCACGAGACTTTGTTATTAAAATTAGGTCACTATGGTGTTTCGAACGGTTCACTTAGCTTGCTTGAGTCTTACCTCACTGGCAGAGTACAAAAAGTCAACATTAATGGCACCAATTCATCTGGTGCCCCATTAGTCATGGGAGTACCTCAGGGCTCGATACTAGGACCCCTTTTATTCTTGATATATGTAAATGATCTTCCTTACTTCACTGAAAATCTTTGTGAAATAGTATTATTTGCTGATGACACATCATTAATTTTTAAAACTAACAGGCAAAAGCTAGTATTTGACGATGTAAATAATATTCTCTCTGAAATATTGTATTGGTTCACAAGTAATAACCTGCTACTCAATGCTAAGAAAACAAAATGTGTAAAGTTTACGATGCCTAATGTAAAACAGGTAGATACTCATATTGTAATGAACGATGAAACTGTTCAAATAGTCGATACCACAGTTTTTCTTGGAATCACTCTAGATAGTAAACTGCAATGGGGTTCTCATATCACAGCCTTAGCAGGAAGACTCAGCTCAGCAGCCTATGCGGTTAGAAAAATAAGATCACTAACTGATGAGGAAACGGCACGATTAGTTTATTTTAGCTACTTTCATAGCGTAATGTCGTATGGTCTGATGCTGTGGGGCTCAGCTGCAGATATTGAGACCATTTTCATATTACAAAAACGAGCGATACGAGCTATCTATGGCCTCAGACCCCTTGACTCGCTGAGAGAACTATTTAAAGAAATTAATATTTTAACAGTTGCTTCTCAATACATTTACGATAATATCTTATATGTACGCAAAAATCTAGATCTCTTCCAAAAAAAATCGGACGTTCACAATTATAATACGAGAAATAAGAATAAACTTGTAGTGCCAATGCTAAGGCTTCATAAGGTTGGTAATTCGTTTGTAGGTAACTGGATAAAAATGTTCAATAAAATTCCTCAGGATCTGGTTGACATGCTACTTAATAAGTTTAAAATTGAAGTAAAAAATTGTTTAATGAAAAAAGGTTATTATAAATTAAATGAATATTTTGATGATAAAAATGCATGGTCATCCTAATCTCTTGCTCGCTCGCACTTTAAAAATTGTATTAAATAAAAACATAAAAAAAATATAAAAATAAATAATGGATAATCGTGTTCACTGAGTTTCTTGCTGGTATCTTCTCAGTAGAACCAACATACTGAACCAGCGAAAGAATCATTTTCTAATGATTATTATTTATTGTATTTATATTTCTTGACATATTTTTTTCTTACTGTAGATTTTTGACGTTCATATGTGCTCCTTGTGTGCCTAAATTGAATAAATGAAATTGATTCTTTGATTCTTTGATTCTTCTTAGAGCGGTGCTGTGTGATATTTTATGCTTTGAAATTCATGGTAGCTAACATTAATAATTTATAAGGTTCTATAACAGTATAAACTAAAATTTTATCCAGAAAAATGGATAGAGAAACAGCCTTAAATACCCGTAGGAACTGCTTGTGTATTTATGATCATAAATAACTTTAAAATTTTAATGTACTACAAAAATAAATATCGTGTCACAGTGTTTGGTATCCAACTTCTGCGAAACGGCTAGACAAATTGTTATGATTTTCGTATATTTGGTAGGTCTGAAAACAGGCCACCTATTATAGGTGCAAAATATCAAAATTTCATGTAGTACCTACCGCGGGCAACAAATTGTACTTACATAAGTATAAAAGTTAATTTAACTAATTGTAGAAGTTTGGTGAAATGTTAAACATCGAACGTGCAGGGACGTTGTGCGCGTGCTCTAGCATCAACAAAGTGACGTTTATTGGCGTCGACTAAACGTTAATGCAGCTCATTAGCACATCAAACTGTCTCTCTAAATACAGCGCACGCAAATTGACAACGCCATGTGACGTCACAAAGCGGACTTTTATATCTTTTAACGAACCTCGTAAACTGTCGAGGTGTATAGGCACTTGCTTTGTTTATTCGATAATGTTCAAATAAATGTAAATAGCTGATGTACCATCAGCAACGGAAAACACTAAAAATAAATAATAGTAATTAATATCCTGCGACGTCTTGACATAGCGCTATCTTAACCCAATGTACCTAAGTATAGTTCAATTAGCTTATGTTATGGATTTTAGTATATGAATAAATATATATTACATGTATTTATACTTTCTTCACGGTAAATATTCATTTTAGACTGAAAAAGCTGATCTTAATTGAGTCGGCAAAAGGTAAAGGAGGTGTGATAATTTTTGGATGACGCTCTCATAGTGACGTCACGTGTACTATAAACAAAACCATTCTACATAGATAATTGCATCTAAAAATTGCACTTTGCCTGCCTACAAAAAAAAACCTGCAGCAGAACTTCGTTCATTAAATTAATGATGGTGTCCTGATTCACAAGTGACCCGAAGGTCTTGGTAAATAATTAAACATCCAAATTTATTATCAATTTAATCAAATTCAGGTAACACATTGCAAACCAAAATTCAATCACACAAGGCTAACCGCCGTCATTTTTGTGACTCAGTCTCATCTCCAGTGCGTTCTGTCCTATTTTCTATATGGTCCGTGCAGTCCTCTGATGCTGCTGACCTTACATTTGCGGTATCAATGTATTCTTTATTTATTTTATTTGAAGATTTATTGAACCGACTGTATTTGAACTTAAGGTTGAACTCAAGTTATATGGAGATTCATTTATGAAAAATCTAGCTGTTGCCCGCAATGAATACATTTTGTCCAAAGCAACTTTACCGTAATGCCTGTAATATTTTCAGTAGTTACAGGTAGGTATACGTGATATTGGTTCCACGTATCCCCGTAACTACTCAACAGATTTTCACAATCATGATTTCAGATTTATTATTATAAGTAGTGTACCATTTCAAATTACGTATCCTAAATCAGCATCAAATCTCTAGCAACAATTTGTGCACATGAGTCTTAAACACACAATAGGCATCTGTGAGATTTTAACCCTAGTATCGTCAGGTACGCTGGAGGTACGGACACAAATTTAGTTTTGTGTTGGTCCGTGTTTGGTCACTGTGCCGATTGACGTACCGCTGGGGCATCTGTTTGTACTCCCCTTCGTTAGACGCACTATTGATTATTGCCGTCTTTGAAATCTCTATCGTGCAGGCATTGTACCTATGTACAAGCCAATTAACTAATAGACTTAATTTAGGTACCTGTTTTGAATTCGTAGTATATAATACCACCATTTTGGGCAGACACGAAGTAATTTCAAACGTCGTGATAACCAGTTTTACATTAGTATAAAACATCAACATTAATATGTACCTATTGCAAAGCTTAAAACAGTAAATTTTATTATTTGTGTTAGATACCTTCTCTGTTAAAGACCTTCATCTTACAAACACGCCCCATGGGTTCACACCTTACGGGACATCCAACATAGTAAGATGTATTTCCTATGGCAAGACAACCGATTCTATTCTTCTGTTTCGTGATATTTGTTTTAGAGTATGTTCCTACCATACGACTCTATATCTGGGTCTTTTTTACCACTTAGGTGGCAGACAGGTAGAGTAGGCAGGCAGGAGGATCCGTAGGCAAAGTAACATTCTACTAATAGAATCGCTTCGAAGCGAACATGAAATATCGGAACGAAGCGGGGCGTGAAAAAGCATTTGATGAGGCCGTCAAGCTGAGGGCCGCCACTGTAGCACTACCGGTGTATGTGGTGGTGGCCCCAGTCCTGAGACTTTGCCTTTCGCTTACCATCAGGCGAGGTGGAGTCATATATAAAAAAAAAGTATGAGAATGAAATTTTGTTAAACGTGACATGTCGATTGTCGACAAATAATGTCATTCCATAATTCCGGGCTTTGCCACTAACGTTGTAGCCAATAGAGTGTGACTTTGTCTAGGCCTCCTATAGATAATACATGGTTCATTAAAAGCTAACGATCGTATACGAGTACTTACATAATACGCTACAAAATTTAACAGTATTAGTATCTAGGTACATTTTGTTATCTTCAATGGCTTGACTTTGGCATGAACTTGTGATGTCAAACACACAATGCTTGGTGACCTTTTTAAAACAATTGAAGGTCAAGTGTCTATCATGTCAGAGCTATAATAATGTAATTAATTAGCTTTATAGAATACTAGGTATTGGTATAACATTTCTGATACTTCTTTTATGTAATAATTTTATATATTATGCGTCGCCGTCGTTTCGGGTAATTTCATTTTGAAGATTTTTTAATTTCAATCTCTTTTTCTGTATGTTAATTACACATTACAAGAATAGATATTGAAAGTATTCAGTAAAACCGTTTGACAATGAAAACTAATTCGTGTTAAGTTGCCGTTGTAAAAGTGATATTAACAAAGTATAGCTGCTCTTTGAAGTGGCTGAACACAAACAAATTTATAAACGATCCTTAAATTGATTAATCATTTGTAGGTGGTGCTGGTTTATTTGATTTTTTATATTTTTTCTCGAGGGAAAACTGGACCCTTGCCGCTACTGGATAATAAAAATCGAACCAAACCCCGTGAGAGTATCTTGTCGAATTCCAATTCAAACGAAAGGAGGTTTACAAAGGGGCTTTTAGTAAACGTTTAGTATTGAAGGTATTGTATTTATATAAGATTTATCTATTGAAATTGGTGTAGTAAGTACTAGTGTTTCGATGACTGTTTATACTATTGATTGATGGCACATGGTGGAACGTAGTGTAAGGCGGACATATTGTGGAAAAGTACAAGTGAGTTAATTCAATATGTAAGGTTTTGGTGCTTTTCGTTAAACAACACTGTCCACATTTCTAACATAACACGTAGTACATACGAAGATCCTTTGAAGCTCGTGTTAATAAATCCTTTGAACCACCCCGCACAATCAATCCTGTTATACAACCATTGTGTAACCCGACTTTACACAGATTTGCTGGTAGAAACTTCAACATCGAGCTAATATCGCCTTTGTATACTTAGTACAAAAATTTATGGGTATATATTAAAAAAGAAACAGGAATGTATAATGTGTTACAATATAGAAACTTCTCATGAAAGCTACTCAAACGATAGAATGTTCCAATAGCAAGAGGTCACGATGTTCCAGAATGCCGATATTGTTCCAATTCCATCCACTCGTAATGCCGAGACACACTTGACGAACAGAATGGCGAACGATTTTTGTTCACTTTAATTAAGTCACGAACGTTAGTGGGGCTGTTGCCCCGTTTGCTTAGCACAGGTAATCACGATCGGAAAGGCATTAATTCAAAACTCCAATGTGACACTCCAGCCGGATTGCTAACGACCTCACTTGAGCACGTCGCGAGCGAACACTTTCTAAATACGAGTCTGGTAACGTCACTGCAAATACTGTGCAAATGTACTCAAAAGAGATTTGTTGTGATTAGACTGCGCTGCTTTGATAGACTCGTCGGGCATGAAGTTCTGGGTTTGATTCCGATTGGCCAAAGTGTTATTTGGAATTCTCCACAGCAGCATGTAGTCTAGTAAATTACAATTAGATACTGTTAGTACCTACTTACAATAACTACCATAATAGTTTATGGGGGATATCTCATTTACGGGTAGTATGTCTATTTATCTCTGTAGACTCATCCCGCTAAATTACTTGTATTAGGAGTTTAGGAGTGTGTTTTTTGTACCTACTGTAATGACCAGGATTCGAACCCGGGACTCTCGGTCTTCAGGCTGCCTCCTTAATCACTAAGCTACTGACGCTTCCATTACTGCTTAATACGCATGCTTCAAATTACGCGGAATTGGAGTTTAAAACAATATTGCTCATCTAAATAAATTAGATTATTATATTGTGCTCCGTTATTATTGCTCTTGTAGCTAGATATGAATATAATTAATATGATAGGTTCATACCTACTTACCAATCTGATCCTTGTTATTGTACGTTTCTATTTAGTACGATCCGATTAAACCGCAGTCATTGGGCATTCGGCCGTTGTCTATTTGCTATTGGGAACCATTTTTTCTCCTTTCAATTAAAGAGGACAATTGACTTTACGTAAAGGAGTTTGCAAATATAATTTTATTAGGGTAGGTTACTGTAATGTTGAACATGGGTATAATAGGAAATCTAAACCTATCTTACCTATTCGAACGATATGAGTAGGACATGTCAACTGAAATGGCTTAAGCTATAATAAAATTAAACTAGATGGAAGAGCAGGCTATGATCTGCTCAGGGAGAGAGAGAAAGAAAGAAAGAAAGAGAGAGACAGGGCTTGCTCAGACTACAAGTCAATACCAACTTAAGCCAAACAAAAATGGTACATAGTTAAAACCGGTTTTTCATAGAACAAATAACAGGAAATTACAGACTAAAAAAGACATCTGACATCTGATCTGATCGGACCATCGAAGAGACCAGTCTCCACCTATTGGCCGAGAGTCCCATGTAGTCGCTAATCAGGTGGAAACTTCTAGGTTTGGAGTTTGGACACACTGGACCTGAAGGAACTGATTATACTTATTTTAGATTATGTATTTATTCATAGTTAAAATAGACACATGGTCTGAAAATAGGCTGCATGCCAAAACGCAGGAGCCGACTACATCTTCGATGATTATAAAAAATACATTATATTAGTATACCTACTATAGGTACGTGTAAGAAAATGACATCAAAAATAATATATATTTCTCATTAGCTAACTTCAAAGTACGTACTCGTATCTGATATTCTAGTCTTACTTTCCCACTGCAGATATCACTTAAGAGTTGTGAAAGTACCTACTATACCTGTTTAGGAACATATTCAGCTAATGAATGTCGAGAAACTGTAGCTTAACTAAGCCATGCTCGCTCCCTGTCTATTGCAAGCAAGTTCCAATTCAATAAAACGAGACAAAATATAATAGCGAGGCTATTTGATATAACGACATAATACCAAGGGATTGTAATAACAATTACCGTCAACTCATAATCCTGAAAGGGGATTCTAACAACGACATATCATAGGTGGCCCCGATAATGGTGCGCTCATTAGCAGCATGCAGCTACTAATTTGTTCGACAAATATTTGGCGCAAAGTTCTCAACTCATGTAGGTGCAATTTGAATTACTGTTATACTGTAAATATGATTTGTATAACGAGAAGTTCTGGGATTCCAAGTATATGTTTAAACTTAAAAACTGGTTTATATACAGTCTCGGTGCGATTGGGAAAACTGGGGTTATAACAATTTTAAATTATGTGCGAATAAAGCTTCTCGTGAAGCCTATTTTATTATGAAATTTGTCATGCATGCCGTAACATGCTCGTAACTCGAGATTCATTTATTTAAATCACACTTTTTGTGTGATTGAGTGTTGAATAATCTTATTACCGCTTACGGAATATCGTTTTGATATAATAAGTAGTGAAATCAATTCTCAATCAGCAGATAAATTCATTCAATAGGCGGTAGGTATATAAAATAATTACCTTCTCTGTAGGTCACCCTCCACGTGTAATAAAAAACATGGTGATTTTTTTATTCAGCGTGATCTCTTCCTGTTATGGAAACGCTCTGACCGATATTTCGTCTGATTACATTTTTTCTGTAGCATAAATATTTACCTAGCGTGACCGAGAACCGAAGAAAGTGGTGTCGCGAGTGTTTATCAGTTCCGGTAACATCTTTCCGACGGTACGGGTGCTTGATTGATACTTTATTGGTATGATAAAATGCGGGATCTTGAAATTTAATGAAAAATAATATGAAGTACAATCATACTAACATCATGAGCTTGCATAATATGTTTATCTTAATATATATAAATCTCGTGTCACAATGTTTGTCCTCAATGGACTCCTAAACCACTTAACCGATTATAATAAAATTCGCACACCATGTGCAGTTCGATCCAACTTGAGAGATAGGATAGTTTTTGAAACGGATTTCGACATCCACGCGGGCGGAGCCGCGGGCAACAGCTAGTGGTATTATATAGATCATTGGGACGTTCCATGACTGAGATGATGATTATAATAGGATGATTTATTTTGTTGATTTCCAAATTTACAAAACTAACATTATGAGGTAGAATAGAAAGTTTAATGATATGTTGAAGCAATTAATATGCTAACTTTTTCTATAGATTTAAGTCGAAAAAAGCGAACATCGAACCGGGACTTCAACCCGCGAGTTGTAGATATTTTAATTTAAATCTATAAACAAATTAATATTTAAGAAAGCCGCTTCTTACGAACTGAAATACATATGAACCTCTATAAATATACCTAAAATATTAAAAAGTCGCTGCGCTCAATAAGCCAAACCGTTAAAAATATAATATAATACCTACCATCTTTAAATGAGTGCCACATGCTTACGAAACTTCAAATCAATGTGGGAATAAGAAGTTGCTCAAATTCGATTACATAACTAAAATATATAATGTAAACAAATTACAAGTTGCCTTTTCTCTAAAATAGTTCAAAAGTCAATCAAGATGTGGCCTGAATTATTGCTTACATTATACACAAAGTTCTATCAGACTGCTGTTAACTTTCATTTCAAATAAGGTGAGCTTCAATTCTAATTAGAGAAAAACGGCCAATTTGTAGATCAGTATTTTAATTAAAATTGAGTTGTCGTAATTGAAATAGTATCCTCAATTTCACAAAGTATGACGAATGTATTTCTGATACAGATTACATTATTAAGGCTCGGTAACGAAATTGTTTCATATTTTACCTAAATTTCTTTTATATTATAAGCGAAGAGGAGTAGGTACCTAACAAAGATTGGGGTGTGCTGTTCACTGTTCATATCAGGGTGAGTGATGTGAGCTGTGGCTCGCGGTTAATTGGGGGAAAAACGCAGGAAAATGGACCCAGGGATCCAAGGTTTAGGCTTCGGATCCAATCAGGTGATAACGCTAAGTTGATTTTGATAATATCTCAATAAGGCAGACAGAGGCTACACTTTGCACTTACTACGCGCCTTGCACCCATCTTTTGTTTCTTCTACTTTGATAAATAGGTTTACAGTTTGAATACATGCTCGACGGTAGCAATAGCATCGTCATATTTATCTTTAAACTCACCCAAAAGTCCACATTTTCACAGCTTTAATACGAAACAGTATCGCACAAGAATGACTCATGTAACAATAGAAACGTTACATTAGTTTTGCGGTGAACATAATAAATGAATGGGTACGGAGCGAACAGAAGTGTAATGAAAACAAGTGCCTTATTTAAATATCTGCCCCCTTATTTGAGTTAGGGCGATCTCGCACCTGAGCACCGGGGCTTAAGGAAAGGATGCTAAATAAATATTTTCTAAATGAAAGGATAAAGGGCACGCTTCGGCGATAAGTTTCTCGAGGTAAGGTGAACAAGCAAGCCCGTTTGCGTAGGTTCCGACAACATTTCTAATTAAGCGATTCGTTGTAATACCGTATCGTAGATTACTATGTACACGTCTGTGTAGTACCTATGAGCGTGTGCCGTGATTTTATGCAAAGATCATTTTAAGTTAGTGAAGTACGTACAATTTTTTGTTTCTTATTGAACACATTGCTTCCATGCAGCCATTCACCAATTGAAGCTAATACCTACTTCGAAAATATTCAGTATTAAGTAATAATTCTGACAAATAGTTGATAAAAGATCCACAGACTGTCCTGGCTTGGCGTTTCATTTCTGTAATCGTATTTCGTGGTTTTACAATTTTTAGGCTTGGAGCACACTTACAGGGAAGGTGCAATTGTTTCTCATACATATGAGGTAAGAGGTACTGAAGTTATCTCGGCGTCACATGTAAATGTGCTTACATGTAGGGATATATCAAAAAGTTTCTTTCGATATCGTCCTTTCAGAGAGCTTTGAGACCTTAGAAAGATGGGCTTCCCAATTTTTTGAAATAATTGTGACATGATATCAAATGCGTCAGACTTTTCTAATAAAACATACATATTTCATTTATTTATGTAAATAAACTTTAAACCAATTCTAAAACGCGTTCAGTTAAAAGTAAATCTAAACATTAATAGCATAAAATTAAATTAAATATGCAAATACATAACCATAAAAAGAATTTATTTAGTTTCGCTGTAGCACATTCCTTAAACCGCTACAGAAACTTGTAATTAGTTGAAACAGATAAAGAGCTGAACATTTCTTTCTATCCTTAACTCAGACTATTTCATAATAGAGTTGACAACGACGAAGCTTTTAATCGAGATCGTTTCGATAAGAATAAATTGACAATTCATTACATACGGTGTTTTGGGGTTCCACCTAGATCTTTGGGGCTTAAGTCGACCTCACCTGCGAGCTGGCACACCTGCTGATTAACAGACGAGACTCTGATGCAAGCTTTCCTGTCGGTGTTGGGAGGCTAGCCAAACCAAAAACGTGGAAAAGGAGTTAAAGGATCCGGGTTCCGAGGTGAAAGCCTTTTTATTACAACTTAATTGGCAGATAAGCACACGGCCCATCTGATGGGAAGCGATCACTGTGGCCTATGGACGTGTGCAACACCAGGGGCGTCACACTCGAGCTTCCGATTTCAGATGCAACCAGGAACTACGACTCTAAGATGATGATCATGAAAATGAAGTCGATTGACTACCTAGTGTAAAGAAGAAGAAGTTGGGTAACCATTCAGCAGGCAAGCCCAGGAATAGCCTGGCCAGTATACTGGAGGCGTAGAAAGAGAGCCCGGTAGTAGTTTATTAGTAATTCTTGAGTAAGTTAGAAGTTATGTACCTTTCCAAATAATTGATAAGCGAAATTGTTTTTTGTTGCAGTTCTGTGAACTAGCCGCATCTAATTCTATCATTGTTTGCCAATGGGTCAAAGTCCAACTATTAATTAAATAAACGCGTTTCATTTTTTCATGAAAGTTTACAGATGATTAAATAGTAAGACACGTCGTGACGTCTGTTGATAGTCAAGGCATATTATTAACTTTTTTCAGAGTTTAACTGAGCCCGGATTTTATCCGATTTATCTGCAGGCGCAGAAAAAATCATTCCACCTTCCCAGCGTGTTTTAATAAGAAGTTAAATAAGAAGTCCTAAGCTAACAATTTATTTTGATCCAAACCATCCTTTCGTTTTTCTCGTCGCCGGAACTTAAGAAGTGTTGGGATTGAGAACTTGATGAGATTTTCAGACGAAATGTCCAAAAGAAAAATCAAATGAATTTAACTGATGAAACTTAAATAAGTACCTGCCAGAATATTTAAGCGATACAAATGTTGTAAAAAATTCCAAAGTAAGTACCTATGATCATGGAAAACAATTAGTATACTGATGAAATAAACTCGATTCTCATCGGTACAACTCTAGCCCAGGGCGTAATCCGCGGTCGGCCTTATCTGTCTCCATTCATCTTGTAAGCAATAATTTAATGCTGAGATTATTTTTCATTCTTGACAGCAAGTTTTAATGTCTTTTGAAACGAAATTAATCCACACTTACCGCTTTTACTTCGTTCATTTTGTTTCTTATTGAACACATTGCTTCCATGCAGCCATTCACCAATTGAAGCTAATACCTACTTCGAAAATATTCAGTATTAAGTAATAATTCTGACAAATAGTTGATAAAAGATCCACAGACTGTCCTGGCTTGGCGTTTCATTTCTGTAATCGTATTTCGTGGTTTTACAATTTTTAGGCTTGGAGCACACTTACAGGGAAGGTGCAATTGTTTCTCATACATATGAGGTAAGAGGTACTGAAGTTATCTCGGCGTCACATGTAAATGTGCTTACATGTAGGGATATATCAAAAAGTTTCTTTCGATATCGTCCTTTCAGAGAGCTTTGAGACCTTAGAAAGATGGGCTTCCCAATTTTTTGAAATAATTGTGACATGATATCAAATGCGTCAGACTTTTCTAATAAAACATACATATTTCATTTATTTATGTAAATAAACTTTAAACCAATTCTAAAACGCGTTCAGTTAAAAGAAAATCTAAACATTAATAGCATAAAATTAAATTAAATATGCAAATACATAACCATAAAAATAATTTATTTAGTTTCGCTGTAGCACATTCCTTAAACCGCTACAGAAACTTGTAATTAGTTGAAACAGATAAAGAGCTGAACATTTCTTTCTATCCTTAACTCAGACTATTTCATAATAGAGTTGACAACGACGAAGCTTTTAATCGAGATCGTTTCGATAAGAATAAATTGACAATTCATTACATACGGTGTTTTGGGGTTCCACCTAGATCTTTGGGGCTTAAGTCGACCTCACCTGCGAGCTGGCACACCTGCTGATTAACAGACGAGACTCTGATGCAAGCTTTCCTGTCGGTGTTGGGAGGCTAGCCAAACCAAAAACGTGGAAAAGGAGTTAAAGGATCCGGGTTCCGAGGTGAAAGCCTTTTTATTACAACTTAATTGGCAGATAAGCACACGGCCCATCTGATGGGAAGCGATCACTGTGGCCTATGGACGTGTGCAACACCAGGGGCGTCACACTCGAGCTTCCGATTTCAGATGCAACCAGGAACTACGACTCTAAGATGATGATCATGAAAATGAAGTCGATTGACTACCTAGTGTAAAGAAGAAGAAGTTGGGTAACCATTCAGCAGGCAAGCCCAGGAATAGCCTGGCCAGTATACTGGAGGCGTAGAAAGAGAGCCCGGTAGTAGTTTATTAGTAATTCTTGAGTAAGTTAGAAGTTATGTACCTTTCCAAATAATTGATAAGCGAAATTATTTTTTGTTGCAGTTCTGTGAACTAGCCGCATCTAATTCTATCATTGTTTGCCAATGGGTCAAAGTCCAACTATTAATTAAATAAACGCGTTTCATTTTTTCATGAAAGTTTACAGATGATTAAATAGTAAGACACGTCGTGACGTCTGTTGATAGTCAAGGCATATTATTAACTTTTTTCAGAGTTTAACTGAGCCCGGATTTTATCCGATTTATCTGCAGGCGCAGAAAAAATCATTCCACCTTCCCAGCGTGTTTTAATAAGAAGTTAAATAAGAAGTCCTAAGCTAACAATTTATTTTGATCCAAACCATCCTTTCGTTTTTCTCGTCGCCGGAACTTAAGAAGTGTTGGGATTGAGAACTTGATGAGATTTTCAGACGAAATGTCCAAAAGAAAAATCAAATGAATTTAACTGATGAAACTTAAATAAGTACCTGCCAGAATATTTAAGCGATACAAATGTTGTGAAAAATTCCAAAGTAAGTACCTATGATCATGGAAAACAATTAGTATACTGATGAAATAAACTCGATTCTCATCGGTACAACTCTAGCCCAGGGCGTAATCCGCGGTCGGCCTTATCTGTCTCCATTCATCTTGTAAGCAATAATTTAATGCTGAGATTATTTTTCATTCTTGACAGCAAGTTTTAATGTCTTTTGAAACGAAATTAATCCACACTTACCGCTTTTACTTCGTTCATTAGGGTGATTGTAGCGTAAAGGCGCGAAGTCAATTGTATTGACTAGAAATGCCGCATTAACAAATTTTATTTTCAAGTAGGTGGTACTTTCTAATTTTTATTCAGGCGCTAAAGATGTCTACAAATACATGAATTTGAGTCTAAGAAAAATTATATTTCATAATGTAGGCCCCCAAGGAAATTATGTAGGTATACCAAATGTTAGGACCGGTAACTATGCTGAGATTCTTATACCTGATTCTTACCAGTCCGACAGCCCGACCCGACAGTGATGTTACCAGGGATAATAATAGAGGGAAGTGAAAAACACGGCCGTGTTGCCCAGCCGTTTAGCGTGTTTATATACGTCAATAGAGGAGAAAACTGAAGTAACGCTTTATTATTTTTCGGATGAATAACAAAATAGAATCAATTTGAATTTTCATGTTTTGAAGTGACAGATACTTTTTTATTATTATGTAAGTGCAAGTTTAATAAAAGCGAAAAGGCACTGAAAAGTAAAAATAAATAACTGAATTACAGATTTAATTCAAAATGCAAAAGTTGCCTGTATGACTTTTCTATTAAAGTAGGTAGGTAGGTACTAAGCAAAGTTCTATCGTAGCGTCGTAGTAACCGCTCAATGTTAGTTTGGCTGCTTAGTTTGATACCTTAGTAGTAAAGTAATGAGCTGTCAAAAACCAATTACCGATACCTAATAAAAACAAGTTAAGTCAAAGCACACAAAATGTGATCACCAATATTATTCCCTAAAGGGACTAAACCATTAAGTGCACCGTAGGGGGCTTGTCAAATTATTGAAGTATATGTTTATTACTCAGTTATGATTTATACGACTTTATTGTTACCTGGATATGAACATTAAGTTTTGACGCTGACTGTACACCCGAATGTATATTCGTATGCATGGTAGAAGACTTGACTGTTTGTTCTCGAACACGATAGTGGTTCAATGGATGAAACCTGAAGTAACACATAGGTTACTTTTTTCCCCTGGATACCTAAGGTTCATAGCTGCGAGAACGGGGACAGAATTTCATGCGGACAAAGCCTTGGGCAATAGTTAGTTATTCCATAAAATAAAAAGTGAAAATTATTGTAAGTATTTTCATTTTGAAATCCGAAGGTTGCGCCAATCCCTTTGACTGGTGATTCACACAATTTACAAATCCAGGAATTTTATAATTATATTTTATATTTACGACGAAAGGCAATACCAATTCACTTTGTCGTACTGAGGAACTAATCTCAAAGGCATTATTTTTGCAGAACTTGATCTTTGACATAAGAAGATATATGGTGAGAAGTATTGAAATAAAACTATTGTTAATGGACGCTGTCGATGTTTATTTGATGTTATTAATCCATGTCAAATTACGGCTTTCCAGAACTAAGGGTCTCGAAGCTAAAGGCAGACAGACGGACAGACATACTGCAATTTTAAGGCTTCCATATTTACCACGGAATTCTAAAAGCGAGCCGATCGATTAGATGAATAATAATATAAAAATCTATCCATAAATAATCCATATTCCATAATCTTGGAGACAGAAGATTTTATGCACGACGTACAGTTACAAAATAATAACTTTTACTATATATACTTTTACGATATGGGGCAACTGCTCACTGTGTATGTTACCTTTCGGTTCAAATTAATTTCTTATTTAATCAAGGAACCATAGTTTTATTCAATACTCGCCCTAGCAGAATAAATGGGGCATGTACATGCAACGTTCTTTAGCGGTAAAGCTCGCGGAAATTGAATTATTTGGTTGGTAGTTGTATCAGTAACCCGCTAGTCTAATTATGCTGTTAAGTGTACATGGCTTTGCAAGCCTACTCGTGTTTATGTAAACGGCTCTTGCATTTTATAAACACCGCTGAACTCTCTGGGTATGGTGGCAATATTTTATGATTTTTTTATCGATGTTTATGACAATGATAAATAAAAAAAATATGTCAAATAATGCCAAGTCAATATTGCTTGCACTGTAAAAAGTTATCAGATCTTATAGAGAGCCAAACTTCTAACTTTACACGAAAAAACCTAATTACTTTCTACTCTCAACATTTGCAACCTTGGCGAGTGCACTGTCGGATACAGAACAAAACATCTATATGCAAAATGGCTATGAAGAGGTAACTTAAACATATTGTAAGCTCCAGTAACAAAAATAAAAAAAAAACAACTCATCATGCGTGTAGCGCTCTGTATGAATCATAGCTTTAAGTTTTTTATGAACCCCTTCTGAGAAAACCACTGATTGTGACCTGGCTAATGGTGTGATTTAGACTCTTATATTCCTTTACCACACATTTGTACTTTGTTTCACAATTTAGAAATTTCAGCAATACCCCACGGACCTTCTTGACTCTTGAGACAAGTCCTGATGTTTCTCTGTTACTTCAGGTGCTAGAATTTCTCAATGACATTGAGACCTTCGAATGCTAGATCCCTTCTGAAAGTGAGCTTTTCTCAAAATTAAAGGTACATAACAAAGTTAGCGAACCTATACGGTTTAATATTAATTAATTATATTTACTCCCTTTAACATTGTCTTCACACGACATGTCGCGCCGACCCCAAATAATTGAGTCAAGGGCAGGCAGATAGACTACACAACGTCATTAGCACATTAACAAATTAATATGAGTTCATACTTTACGTTTAAGACCTACACATTCCCTGCTGGTAGGCAGAGTAACTAATATTTGAACCGTGCCTAAATTGAAGCACTCTATATTTTACAAGCCTTTATTTAATTTGCCCTGTTATTTGTATTTTGGTTATGTTAGTTTGTTAGTATGGGTCAAATCTTAGAGAAGTCAAATTTGATAATCTACGGTGACAATACACTAAAATATGGTACTATAAAGCTGGTCTGATAATAGAGTCGGTAGGTGTCCATAGAAACTCTTGAACTAAACAAGAAAAAACAGTCGAGTGTGGATTCATTTGTTTTGTTTGATTATATTAACACTTCTTAGAAAGTTTGTTTTTAAACAAGTCTTTTTACAATTTATAATTATTTCTAGAGTGGTTCAACTTAGGCTCTGCATCTGCATTTGTTACTCTTCTCTATTTTCTAATGCGCATCTTACGTAATGTATTCCATTACTCAGTAGTAAGTTTTCATAGCATTCATTTAAGTTAGAAAGATTTGAAGCATTAAAATATTCTACAATGTCGAATACTTAGTAGAACCATCTCGGATTAGAATAAAACTTGAGTGAGCGTTCTCTCCTGAACAAAATGACAAGTAATTATTTTAAGGCTTGCCGTGTCTTCGTCTATAATGCAAAGGAAGAAGTGGTTCAATTAATAGCGTCCCATGTTCGACACCGGCTTGTTCGTGACCCAATTAAGTTCGGCTCGTTTCTTATATTGTTCGGAGTCGGCAAACTTCATGCGATAGAGATCTCGTCAACGATTAATTAGATATTCATTGTAAGCGTTATCTTGCCCAGTGATGTTGATGTCACAAATGGTTTTGTGATTTTGTTCAAAAAACTGTGTTTAGTGGTCGTTTCCAAAGTACTTTTACACGTATAACAAGTTGGTATTTTATATTATTATTTATATTAAATTCTTTACTAGCTTCCGCCCGCGGCTTCGCCCGCGTGGGGGTCGATATCGCCACCAAGTTTACTTATAGTGTGAAGCTAGCTTATAGTATGATTTTAACATACTAACAACATTCAAATATGCGTCGTTAAAGGTTCACTGCTCGTTCCCCGTAGGCGACAGTGTGATAATATGCAGCCTTAATGTTGACCCGACTTCTTAATAATATTCGTGCCAAATTTGAAGTAAATCCATGAAGTATATTTTGAGTTTATCCCGGACATACATACAGACAAACAGACAAAAATCTAAAAACTATATTTTTGGCTTCGGTATCGATTGTAGATCACATCCCAAGTATTATTTAAAAAGATATTCAATGTTTAGTTTTGACTTACATGCATTTGGATTTGGATTGGATAAACAAACAACATCAGAATAAAAATACATAAAACATTTGAACGAAAACACAAGAATTGTGACATCCACGGCGTTCACCTCAAGTGTGATAAATACATAGTAATTTCAAAGGTTAAGAGTATACATTTTTTTGACGATGGTAGTGTTAGATTAGATTAGGATACATTATATATAGATTATTTGATTAGTGATTTAGAGACCTTAGGACCCGAGGATTGCCTTCAAGTCATGATGGTATGGTATTATGGTATAGCTACTAAAAGGTAGTAGGTATACAATACGTAACGTTACCTATTTATTTTTTCTTTATGTATTTTATTTTTGAAAGCTTTTGGGAAAATGAACAATTTTATACTAGTACATTAAACGCAGCATTATCTAGACCTAAAGTAAGCATTATTTCAACTAGTTTGTGTTATGGGTTCTAGAATGCATAGAAATATTCTTAGGTATTTTGAAAAATAAATACATATTATGCAAATACCTAGAATTTTACATGGGTAACAACTTATGTACCTACCTACCTTTAATCCTAAAACAGAAACTGTTATGTGGATACAATTTCAGGGTGCAGGAACTTATAAAAATGTTGTTAATGTAATTAGACAATTAATTATATGGTCGCATGATGTATTGTTATTAAGTCAGCCCTTTCCTTAAGACCGGGCTTAAAACTTAAAAGCGAGAGTTCATCGCGTAACTGCATAATTCGTGATTCGACATAAATGAGCGGATTAACCCTGCTAAAACCTTATTGTTTTGTAAACAAGTGACTTTGTGAACACATTATCATATTATGTAAATTCACTTCGAAGATTTTTGTCACCGTTTAGGAATTACTGGACTAAAATCACGGTTCACGAAACAACGGAATACCGATATGATTTATTGTTTCAAATCACAATAAAATGACGTGACATTGGTTCAAAATGTAATAATTCAGTTTGGCATTTGCATAAATTTAAATATTTAACAATAATGTTATTAAAATATTTCCATAGAACTATCTCAGCTGACTGAATTCGCAATGAGTTACCAGAAACGGTCCGCCGCAAACTGTCATCGATAAGGTGAAAAGGGCAGCCTCAGATCTGAGAGGAATGCATGACTGATGGGAGCTTGTGGTTATGATACAATCTAGGGGTAAAACGTCTAGATTAAAACCACCTGCATGTGTTTAAAACTATTCATGCTTAAATTAATCCATGGGTTAATCAATATCAATTGAACAACGCAAAAATATTCTGTAAGTGTATTGTATATATGTACATATATACCTAATTACAGAATTATTTTTAACGGATACATAAGACTAACGTCAAGCTAAACCAATGGAACCACCAGCAGAAGCTATTCAAGCTTAATACCTACCTAATCCTAACAAATTGCAACTTTCATTCAAAAATGTTTGACTGAAAAAACAAACAACAATCAAGACAAGCCAACTAAAACAATTTAAAAATAAGACATTGGTCATGGCATTATGTACCTCTTGAGTGTTTGTATAGTACCGAAAATAACACAACATTTTATAAAATAGTATAAACGACAAATCGATTCAAAATGCAAATATCAATTTAGTTTTGAGAGGATCTATAAAATCCAACTGTTCCGACTGTGATTCGTCGGATTGTACAGAATATTTTCCCGTTCAGCTGCGATGGTATCGCATGTACGATGTTTTCCGGTGACAGGAGGGTTTATGGTACAAATCTCAGCGGTTTTCCTCATCTTAACCAGAGCCCGTCTCGCCACAAAGGGAGATCCGACAGCGGGAATATTTATTAGGCCCTATGTTTCAGAGCGACCGGGAAATCTGAACGAATCGTTTACTATAAAGGTTTTTTAGTTTTATTTTAGTAGCAAAGCTGTTATTAAAAACATTCTGTTACCCATTTCTCCTGAAGATCCCGCTTCACTTCCAAAGGTAATTAGGATTTCATGTGATAGTCTATTTGTTTGTCTTACCTCACTAAAACTGTGAATGATTTTAATGAACTTTTTATTGTTGAGAAGCTTACTATAGGCTTATAAATAAAAAAATATATAGAATAATTTATCCAATAGGTTGTTTAACCAGATGGAATGTCTGGTCTGCCCTAGATTGTAATGGAGAGAGGAGTGATAACTGTTACCTAGAATCTTCTGAATTATTTTGTAGCATTAGGTGCATTTATCTACATCATTATTATCTTTTTTTCTATCCGTATATACGACTTTATAACAGCCATGAATCATCATTGTGAAACATAAACACTACATCTATAGTAAAGTAGTAAAAAACATCAAATATCACTTCCCTAGACCGAAAACAGTTGATAAAATGTGGGTGTTTCCTCCTTCTCTGCAGGCACACCCCTCCACGGATATACTAGTATAATAGTAAAAAAATAGCGCGAAGATGTTTAGTGTTTACGTACCTAAGTATCGATTCAGAATGTAGTGAAAACATCGTGAATCTACTGTAAGGTAGACGCGTTCATCTAGCGTTCATTATTTATGAAATTAATAAAAAAGTAATGTCGAGAAAGGGCGATCGAAGATGATGCTCATAAAGATACCTGTGCTTTTATATTGTGAGTCACGTAAGAGTATTGGAATTCATCAAGTAGTTTCGCTGTTTGGATCCCCAAATGGAGTAGATATTTCACTTAAAGTACGCTAGCCAGAATAGTACATTGAAATTTATGAGTGACCCCGGCGGACAACGTATGGAAGTAGGTTTTACTCTTGAACGCGAGTGGTACTTTCAGATATAAAACGCATTGGGAACATTTACTTGAAAAGTTACGGTCCGCCATAATGTCCCGTTAGGAACACAATTACCTCATATTCAGAGGTGGAGCCGAGTATATAATTACCTCCGATGTACTGCGGCACGTTCGACTCCAACTTCAATTTCATAGTTCTTAGGTTAAGGCGATGAGATTTAGTGAGCTTGTTATTTCGTATTATTTTAAAGCTCTTTCCTCATATGAAGCGTCTAATCTCGTTGTGGTGTTACAGCCAAGAAACTATCACAACAGAGTATTCGTTATTTTTCGAAAAAGAAAACTAAAGGAATGTTTTCAAAGTCCGGAAGCTACTGCAATGAAAGTCCGACGAGGACGAGGCGAATCTCTAAGCTATTATTCATTAGTATTCAGATAACACAGCGTCTAAGTTAGTTATAAAGTCATCTCCATAGAATCGTTATATATAATCAGGGTACGTGGTCAACGTTTAAAACATCTCCAGCATTGGGGAAAATGAATTAAGAGAAGCAAATAATTGATAAAAAGAAAGGTATCTTTCATATTTATAAAGTTATTACAGACGCCAATATTTTTTTGTTTGTCTATCATTTTGTGTCAATTTAAATACGAAATAAGTTGCGCTGGTAGGCGATGTTGTTTTTGTATATCAAAGAGTGTTATATTTCTTGGTATCAATTTATGTCACTTATTTTTATTCATATAATATTCAGTTTCAGCTTATAAAAGATTTATTCTCGTTGTTTTTGTTAGGTGAAGGTATTTTTATTAACGTTCACGTTTAATATTATAATTGAAATTCGCTAGGAGATTCACGGTGGGCGAGTGTTGAGTGGGTGGTCAGTGTCTTAATAATGCGGTAACAATGGTCAATTCGTTCAAAGCGCAGGGCATTCATTAGATTACAGTATAGCGAGAACCCCCTTAATTCATGGTTTATCGAATCATGCATGCAGTAGATACTGTTCTGTACATGTATAAATTAGAAGTGGATGATCCCTACCTGATTATAGGGCTATTATAAAGACATCATGTAATACATTATTTAATAAAACGAGATTAAAATAAAAGTTTTATGTGTCGCTGTCGGCGTAGCCTTATGATTTTAACCGAATTCACCAAGATTGAGAAGGGTAACGTCCCCAACCGCGCGACGCCGCGACACCGAGTTTGTTAGCACACACTTGCGAATGAAGAAAAATGTCTTGGCTTAAGCCTTCCCACTCGGCGAGCGCGGAATTGTAAATAGAGATTTATTAAAACGGGACATAGCGAAATTCGCGCAGTTATGTACACCCTTTTGCGAGAATGTTCAATATGGGAGTGCAAAAGTTTCGCATTTAGATGTCTCGAACTACGTATTTTTTGTTGTTATAGATTTTTTATAACACTATCCGTGGCTTTTAGGCCTAAGTAAAAGTCTGAGTGTGATATATATGGTAACAAAACTCTTCTTAGCACGAATATACTCATTTGGGGAAGTCCCATCCTCTCGATTCATATCGGTTTTGAGTATATACTCGTAGTACTGGAAATCTTATTTCGCTTGCTTTCTCCCATTTCTCACCGTTTCCTCTTCTGTCCTACCTACTCGTATCTACTCTAACATATAGCTGGCAATGGGTGTATGAAAGTTACAACATTATTTTTCATAATGAATCAGGGGTCGAGTAATATAGATATCAATGGAGTCAGATTAGTGAAAGTGAATTTTATCGTTAGCGCACTTAAGAGCTTACTCATATCTGATTGAAACATGATTTTATTCAAAGCAATTTGTCGATACAATAAAATATCAATATCAATGCCTCTGGTTAGTCAGATTACAGTTCTATTAATTTATTTAGCAGTACTTATATAGTAGCGTACTGCAGTATTAGTTCAGTCGTCTATTAGGTACCTATCTGTTGAATAAGTACCTACATTGATCAAAAGCACTTTCTTCAAATATGTTTTCATTGTGTTTTGGTGAGTTCACCCACGACAATTATTTGAAACTGAAGAACAAAGAGGGAAAACAATTAATTTATCTTCATTTACTATTTATAAACATAAGCCGGGTTTTGTAAAACGACTGTTAAAGGTATCAAGTGAAATTGAAGGTTAAAGGGTAACAGAATGGATTCTACTTCGGTTACTGCTTAAAACTAAACATGTTTCTTAATTACAGTTCATAAACATAGTACATACAATCACTTGGAATAATGGTCCCTCGAACCAAAGTATTTTTATTTATTTATTTATTATTATTCTTACAACATTTACACAAATATATTAGACCTACAAGTTTCGCTGTGCTAAATTTGAGCCTAATATTTCCAGATACTTTTGTGTGATTGAGTAACAAAGAAATAAAATTAAGAATGAAGCTATATGCGCAAGTTATTAAAATCGGTCAAGTCATTTCGAAGTATATCGACTACGGATATTATAAACATAAATAATATAGTATCTGATGTAGATAAAATAGCCTTACTGATCATAATTTTATTGTCTTACTGCAACTCGTAGCAGACCTACGCCGCGTAGCTCAAGCTACGAAACTGCTACTGCGTACTGGTTATTTGAGTTATACAAATACATACTATAATTTTTCTATGAGATTTATATAGACGACGTACTGGGTGGGACTTGAACCTATCTCTAGATCGTTTAATTGTTTCGTTTCTTTTTCTTTCTTTAATTTTTTTACCAATCAATATTATTTAAATGCTATTATAGTTGTGTGCGTTTAACAGGATTTGCTACATATCCTATTAAACGCAGATATTTAGCCAATGTAAGTCAATGTGTATCAAACTACCAACACATTTTACGTAGTATTGTTTGTATAGAATTAAATATGGTATATGTATGGTTAAATGAGGTCCAATGGGGGTATTAAAATACGCCACGGGCGAAGCCAGGGAGGGTCAGCTAGTATACAATAAAATTACTGCACCAAAATAAATTAATAATAAAAAAAGTGCCTACGCAGATTTTATTAGTATTTTCCAAGTAAAAGTTAAAGCAAGTAATATAGTTTTTCACGCAATCATTTATAGTATAGTAGGTCATATATAGGCAAGGAAATTGCGTAATTTTCCTTTCGATAAGGACGCCAATAAATCTATATCCTATAAATTTTGTCGTACTTCAAAGCTGGGCTTACCTTTGTATGTTGGTATATTAGAATCGTTATTGCGTCTTTTACGCGTTCACTGCCCCACCTCTAACTTCTGAACGTCTGTACCAATTAAGATAATATTTAGATACATAATAAAAATCGCCCACCACCATCGACCTTGGTGAAGCCCGATATGCCCTCGGAATGTCATTTGTTTAATACTAAACTGTGTTGTTTAATAGATTAAAAATTAAAAGCGACTGTTGAAGTCTTTACTGATGAGCTACGACTAACAATAAACTATTGAACTTTGGTATTTGTTGAACAAAATCATCGCTTTGTTACTTACTTGTTTGTCTTTATATTTGTTAAAAACAATGCGCCAAGTTACTCGTTTTGATTGAGATAAAGTTTAAGGCTGGAGATTCATTATTGGGAATTTTGAAAGGGCTATAGGTATATTTATAGACTGAGGCAGTGTCAAGATCTATTGTATAATCATAAATATTACAATATTCTTGCACAAGCTGGTTGATAGGAAGAACAAAATGAAAACGGCATAAAGGAGTTTTCTAAATGGTTTCATTTATATAGGTAAAGAAATATTCGATGACATTTTACACAGTGCTATCTAGACCCAAAGTAAGCATAGCTTAACTAGCTTGTGTTATGGGTTCTAGAATACGGGTAAACATACTTGGATACCTTTTTTTTGTAAATATATATATATAATTATAGAAACACCCAGACCAATGTCAGTATTCATATTCATGCACACAAATTTTTGTATTGAGCGGGAATCCATGCCGCGACCTCGTGAGTTATCAGTCTAACGCTCTATCTCTACGCCACAGAGGCCATCAAATTGCCCATCCCAGTTATTAGTGTTGCGGGAAATGACACCTCGGTACCTGAATTGTGGACACAGGAAAGACCGCAAGTCTAATATAACTTTGTAACACGAAAGTTTAAAGCGAAGATGAGTGATTTGCGATCGGTGAGTATAATAGTACCTATGAGTATGGAATAAAATAACGTAGGCAGGTTAGCTATACTTACTTATCGCATCTTCAACTTCTAGTGACATACATTCCAAAATACAACCGTCTAGAGCTTAATGTATTAAATATATACTGATGTATTCTGTTTAAGCTTTAATTAGTAACCTTGTATATTAACGAGCCATTAGCTTGTGACTTCGTTTCTACAATCATTACTTAGGTACATTTTATAAAATGACTATAAAAATTCCTTGAGACTAGTGCTTAATATTCAAGACGTATAGAAATCTAGGTACGAGTAATTCGAGCAGTTTGTTAACAAGTTCAGAAGTTGTTTTCCAAAAAATTCTCACAGGATTCTTCATTTAGTAAATATCTACTTCTAAATTGCGTCCTATATATGGGTCTTAAGTTAATTTTAATATAACTAAACATTTTCATCTAGGTTTTTAACTTTGAAATCTATGCGGTCATCATACCTTAGACGCTAACTGTACATACCTACATGCGGTGTACTACGAAAAGAGTTTTTGACGCGAAGAGGTTGATAGTATTCTGCATTTTGTCGATGAGGTTGATTGATCTGCTTCTGCAAATTTTCCAGTGTACATTGGTGAAAATGCGTAAAGAACTCCTACTAATTGACTTTGAATATTCGACATGAAAGTGAAATAAAAACGATTAAATAAATCTTTAAAAAGACGCTATGATCTACGTTCAGTTCCAGGTAGCTCAGTTAGAAGAGTATTTTATGTAAAAGTATTACTTAAGAATATTCTTATTCCAACTTTGCGTCGTCGTAAAAAAGGGTAAGTATCAATATTATTTCACTACAACCACTTACACTTCTTCTTATTACCTATTGGTATATTCATGGTACGCAAACTTCATATAGCTACCAAATCATTCCAAGCGTTATGATGCTAAATAGTTCGATTCGGGACGTCTGTTTTACATAGCGGCGTGAGTACGGATGACCGAATAATCAGTTTTCGGTTCGCAACCATCGACAACTTACTATCGGGGCGCAGTGTGCCGGCCCCGGACCGTCCCAACTTATCCCGCAGAGTGTTTTAGCGACATAAATTGCCGCCGTCTATTTACATTACGTTATCGTGAATTAACATATCCGCGGGTATTCCCTTGCTAACAAACTGAGTGTTTCTGCAAAACTCACACAATTTACTGCAAAAAAATACTAGGCGCGTACTTCAAACCAAATTGGTTTACCTTTTTTTAATAAGGGCAGGGATTTTTAATTGTTTAATTTGTTTCTTTTTTGCGACAAATGTTCTACTACTTTCCGCTTCATCTGCGACAGAATGAATACATAATTTTAATTGTATTATTTCTGCACGTTTTGATTTAGGTATGATGTCTTTTTAAGTAATTTAAGGTACCTAGATGTTTTTGGTATGTTATGATTCACGAGTTTCAATAATCGTAGGTATCCATCCCTAGATTCATATTTGTTATAATAATATCGATACCGATAATAACGTTTATTTTGATCTTGTAGGGGAGAGGTGGCATGAAAGGGACACGTATTGAAAGGGACAATTCAAATATCTCGTAAATTAAAAACAATTTCCAGTCAGCAATATTTTTGTTGTATGGCAACCTTGACGCAAGTTTATTCGCAGCAAACTTCAAACTTCAGTCATTTCAAACATGGCAGATTCATGAGAGTGTTGTTATTGGGATTGAAAAGTATTTTTTCTGTTATAGTTTCAAAACATCTTATGCAGTGCTGTGAGTTGATTATTTATGTGTGAATCACTTTTTAAGATAGGTTGGGCATCCAGAAATATAAGAACATAAGGTTTGTGGACTTTCATTTATTATTGTTGATTTTGTGGTTATGTATTTAATTTTTGTATGATATTTATGAAAGGGACACAATAAACAGTTTTGAATGGGACATCCCCTTCATAACTGTTTCTTTAAAGATTGCTATTTTGCACTAGGTTTCTTATATTTTTTTACTTCTTTTATAGATTAGAAATGTCACATAAGAAGAGAACGGGTGTCGATGCAAAAAAAATAAGAGGCAGTCAATAAAAAAAACTTTATGGAGGCTGTTGATATGGTATAATTCTATTAAAAAGTAAAAATAGTTTTTGTGGTGCAGTCTAAGTCTAAAAAGAGATAATATAATTATTTGTTGATTTTTCTTTAATTTAAATAATACGTTTAATTTCTTGTGAATTAAAAGGAGACTAATTATAAGTGTCTTAAGAAAATCTATTAAAATTTTTTAAATTCATTCAATCTGAGAGAAATGTTTATATTGTTGATTTCTGGTTAGAGTTTCAGAAAAGTGTTTAAATTATGTTAATTTATTAGATGAAAACAGTAATACTCAATAACGTCAATACATATTTCCTCAAAATAAGGTACTGTCCCTTTCATAAATGACTACGTCCCTTTCAATACAGTAAATTTATGAAAGGGACAAAAGATACATTTTTTTAAGATGCGAAAATAAATGACTAAGAATTGATTAATGACAATTATTGCATTTTATTTCAGTAGTCTAATAATAAACGTTTCCTATGCGACTCCAACATTTTCCAAATATTTTCTCAATAAGTTACTAGGACCTCAAAATCAAAAATGTCCCTTTCATGCCACCTCTCCCCTATCTGTTTGTTTTATATGTCCAAGATTGGCCCAAAAAGTACTTATACTTTATATTTTTTTACAAATTTGGGATCGTCCGCAAACACTGTAAGTATTGCGGTTTGGCTATTTTCTGTACGGTTAGAAGTACTTTTAAAGTTGGGCTACTTTAAATTATAATTAACGTCTTTATTAAGTATGCATTTTTATTTGAATTGAACTTCTATGACTTAAATATAGGCCTTTCAGATTCCTCAATTCATCACGTAAAGTAACATAAGAGCCTGTTATCTTTAATTCGTGCAATTTGGGCCTTGAGGTACACTTAGGGTTAGCTGTCCCTTTTTTGAAGAAGAAATCTATGTCCATATTAGTTCTTACCACTACCCCTCTGTATCCCCAACGAGGTGTAGGTGTTTTATCCATTTTTTGCTCCGGTTATCTTTCATAGCCTGGACATAGTGGACATGAGGCAGCATACGATTGACGATTCTGATGTTGCGAGTTTTCATACGATAGCCAAGTGTATTTTTACTATCATATACTACAGTAATATAAAAAAGACTTCAGTTTTCACGTGCTTGCATAACATCTCTGAAAATGACACGTCTGTCACGATCGGACGAGTGTTTGTATAGGCCAAAGGAAATTGATACTGTAATGTTTGTATTGCTGTGGACCTTTTGCTATTTGAACTTTGGAAGCCTTTTGAAGAGCCTTACTGTACATATCTTAATATTCTTATAGTTGTAGCATAGACATCGGCTCGTAAGCAAGGCTAGCCAACTTATGATTATACATTCCTATGACAGGTTTATTTCCCGCAATCGGTGTGTAGTTAGGAAGAATTCTTAGTCCAAGAGGATATTGTATTGTGTAGTAAGTGAAAAACATAAGAGACGAATAAAAAACCCATATGGGACTGGAAACCCATAGGGCATTCTGATACTGTCCGACAAAACATCTAATATTAAGTTGGGGTATTATTTTATTTAATATCGAGTTAACTTATCACTGTCGAAACGTAAGAAGTTGGTGGATTGCAATTGGTTAACATAGAAGAAAGAACCGGTGTAAAACTAAACTAACTTAAATGTGTCGGCTAACACTAAAGCGCGTAGTTACGGTATGATTGGTCAATTTGAATAAGGGCCTGAACAGAAGCGGACTAAGGACTGATTCTTGATATATCCCGACGGTGATATGTCACCTACATTGATCTTAAGTCTTAACTACGGTTCCATTATAATGAAAGTGATTTACAAAAATGAACATTACATTACACAACATATTGATATTGGTAATTCGAATTGCCAATGTGAAGTCATTTTAAATTCTGTCTTCAAAAATTAGATGACACGAACAGGAAGCGTTTTACTCTTTAAGTAGTTTCATTAATCACATATACGGTTCTCATAAATAAATCATTATCACTGTGGGAAAGCAGCCACGACTGTCTTTAGACTTACAAATGTTTCACCTAGAATCCTGTAAAAAAGTAAATTATTGTATCACCCCTCAAATGGGAAGAACCATCGAAGTCTTGAGAATTAGGGCTAGTTACGAAAATATTATGACAACAGGAAAATAAAAAACACAACATGAGATAAATTATGTAAGAAAGTTTAGGAATAAATATACAGGCGTATGTCTATCATCATTACGTATCTTACTGGTCCTGAGACACGTAACAGGTTGTATTGAAGTGAATAGGTATCGCAATCCCTAAGCGACTTGCACTACTACTTTGTCGTTATCACTTTGTGCCGTGAAGTGCTCACGGCAGCACCTTCAGATATAATTTAAAAGTATTTTTTGTTAAGTATCTTCATATGAAAGGTTCTTTAGAAAATAAGGAGTTATTTTATGATGTATGTAGATATGACTATTGAGGTTCACAGGTTCACCGTATCTGAAAGGATTGGTATCAGGTTGATTGAATTATTAGAAAACCATGATTAAGTGGCAAATAATTTGTGACTTTCAGAGTTGCAACTGTATGCTCTTCTTTATTATGGCACTACGTAGAACGATCGACCTTTTGATTTTTTTCTATAGGTATGCATTGAATGAGGCTTATTTTATTTCTCAACAATGCTCACACTACTAGAATCAATCTATCACTACTGAATGGATAGCAAAATTTGAATGAGCACTTGAAATAAAAATAAGAAAATAATAATAAGTATTTATGGAGAAGCGGTTATCATCAATACCTACTCTCCGTCTCGTTCAAGACTAGACCTCCGGTTGTTGTTTTCAATTAAACGGAAATTTAAAAGTTGGTAAGTTTTTTTAGTTTCCATAATGTGCTTGTGGAGTGTTTACTGTATGTAAAATTTATTTTACGTGGTATTGGTTTTGTATACTAAGTGAAAACAACTTTTCAACTAATTAATATAACCTGCAACTCGTTTGTATGCTAAACTTCATTATTAATTAGGAAGGTATGTTCAAACATAGTTTATCTGATTCAAAATATGATGGTGAAACTGGTTTTATAATTCTACGACAGCGGACACGTCACTATATTGAACATATTCGGTTATATGCAAGAATATTAAGTACAAGGAAATTTCTAATGTTCTTGGTTATATGCATGTTTTATCGTGAATTTATAAGACTCACGTAGTTAGTGTTATAATAAAATTATACCTTTAGGATGGATTCAGCCCATCAAAAATTTGTAACGATATTTCTTTTTTTATAATTTATAAAACCTCACCTATATAATATCCTCAGTGGTGGTATTTATTGTGAAGGTATGGTTCTAAATATTTTGTATGAATATAGAGAATACCAACATTTTACAACAACACCACTAAGACACGTTTTATACTTATTACGAATATGAAAGTTAATGTTTCATAACTACTTACTTCATAATTTCCGCTTTCGGTTTACTAGATTAAACCTTTTTTAAACTTCATAAAATAATAATTAGTAGACAAACACCAGGCGAACTTTAGAGTGGATGCATGAAAATGTTTCCCGGTATGAGTGAAATATTTTGTGAATAGTGCCTGTTTAAAATGAAACATTCGGGCCTGGTCTGTATGTGGCTAAATTTAAATATGTACAGACTGACTATGTCTGCTCTATTTATTCAAAGTAACTACTGCGAGATTTCCTACAATAGAAATTTAAATTTCTTATTACACGACTATTTTTAGCTTTGCAACTAAATTGCGATCCTTACTGTATTTCTAAGCTACGGTAGTGCTAAAGAGATTAATGAATCAGATTTGTGATCTCTACGTACAGTCAGCGTCATAGCCGTATGAAAGGATGGATCTATTGATAGTTTCACGACTTGCTCCTAATTACTAGGAAGCTACTACTAATAAAAGTATCTACTTTAGGTATTCCAATTTAGCTTACCATCAGGCAGGGTGCAGTCAATCCAGCGGACTAAATATATAAAAAAAATTATAGAATTTTTATTATTATAGAGATACAACTTTGTAATCTTTAGACCCCAACTTCTTCCTTATGGGCCAGATCACTTTGAATTGCTTAATTAAAGCTGTAAGTATGGATATTTACCATAACCGAAGGGGTAGCCATAGGCAGAGGATCAAATAGGGTAGAAACAGGCGGAGTGCATGAAATAAAATAATTTTGTAAAAACAAAGTTCAACAAAGCTAAATAAACCACTGCAAAGTATGCACAGTACGTAAAATTTCGTAACAAATTTTTCCACCAGCAGGGATGGATTTTTGTTTTCAAATTGAAATGGGACCACCCTCAAGGTATAACCTGTTCAATCAAAAAAGAATAATTAGTATTGGTTTACAATCGGCGGAGATATCCCCTAACATATACCGACAAAAATCAACCGAATTGAATAGGCACTGTAGAATACAATATCTAATATTTTTTGACGATGAGTGAACCTTTACCATGGACGTGGTCGCAAAATGTAGAAAATTTGAAGTTTCTTTTATTAAACTGTTTTTCATTATTCATTTATGGATTTGATTAATTTTTGTTCCTCAACCACCTCAAATAACTTCCCGAAATATAAAGTTATTCATCTTTTTTGGCAACCTATAAATTAATAAGCCGCTTGTGAGCTTTGCTTCATGTGTATGTGCGGATTACAGCCGACTACAGGTGCGGCAGCGTTGTCTATACAAAATGACGGCCGTCGCTCCGAGCTGAGGCTTTAGGCTGCAGCTTTTCTTGTCATCAACTCGTTAAAACAGTGTTTATTAGGCTGTTTCTTCTGCGGATTATCTGCGGACGTGTCTTTTTAGGATTTAATCGTTGTTCTGTTACCATCTTTTATTATTCATGACATAAATTTTCTTGGCAAGGAAGGTATTAGACGAAAACTCATTAAAAGGAAGACGCGGTCTGACTTTTCAAACTAGACACGTTAAGTCCACGCGTGACGCAAGATGGAACTAATTGCTATTCGCAGCAAGTAAACTGTTTGCTTATTAAAACTCGCTGTCGTTAACACTAATTTATAAACTTTCACTGTTCGACACTGCTTTATTAAGATACGCCGCTGACATTCCAACATAATTAAAGTTACTGCGTGCACCGCTCCTCATGGACAAACCCAGTAAATCTATACTAATATAATAAAGAGGTAAAGTTTGTGTGTTTGTTAAATTGTAATCTCTGGATCCACTGAACCGATTTTAAAAATTCTTTTACCAATAGAAAGCCACGTCATTCGTGAGTGTCATAGGCTATATTTTATTGGAAAACTGGAATTTACACCTGGGCGAAGCCGGGTCCCGGGTCGCTAGTTCTACATAAAACTTATCAGTGTTATACACTTATTCATTCTTAGATGTGCTTAAGTTTTATCCACAGAATTACTAAGTTATATTCCGATTTGATTAAGCAGATAGAGAAGCTATCGGTTTATCCATGAAGATGGATTTCGGCCACTAGATACAGATTAATGTTTTCAAATATTATTTACCGAACGAATGAATTATGACTATTTTCCAAGTAGATATTATTTTTACGCAGGTTGCGTTTTAAATTTCTTTATTAATTTTATACCTACATAGGTTCGCTTTGTTTCCTTAGTTAATACATAGTTACATTTTATATTAAGGGTCATAACCCTTAATATAAAATGTAACTATGTATTAACTTATTTCATTTAATGGTAAATAAATAAAATTCATTTTACCATACCATTTTCAATGTTTTCCTTACCTCTTCCCTTTTTGATTTCTCACCACCCAATGAACAGTGGGATATGTACCAACTCATTAACTTGCACCTTTCCAATTGATGTAAATTGAAAACCATTATTTTTTAGCACAGATTAAACCAATCGTGTCTGTTTATAGAATCGTGTAACCAATTTAATTTGGTATTCGATAACCTTAGAGGCAATTTGGACAGCTTGTTTGTGCGGTAGATTAGATGTTACCCTCGAGCCGCGATGTCCCGCCTGATAACGCTCAAGGGTCGCCGAGACGTGCCGACCGGGACCCAATATGTGAAATCATTACATTGACGACTCCATTCCTGCATACCTTATCTTTTTTACAGTCCAATTCCAGATAACTGCTGTGGCGGTACAGCATACTATTACATTTGTGTTAATTTTATATTTTAAAAGAGATGTTACAGTTGCAGTTGTGCGCTCACTTTATTTATGCTAATCCATGCAACTACTTTAATCTTGAAAAAGTAGCTTTTGTTTTAATCAGAGAAACGAGTCGTGGCAAGATCTAATAGATTTAAACAAAATTTTGATCTGGACGTTATCTAGGTAATAAGTTAAAGAAATTAATGTATTCATGTATGTGTGTGGGCATGTGAATGTGTTTCTATGAGTATGTGCGTGGATGTGAGTATTTTGTATATGTGTGTACTTATATGTGTGTGTGTAACGTGAGGAACGATCGAGCCATTGGGTCGCGTCTCAGTGCGATAACAAAGGCTCGATCATAACGATCCGTTAGAACCCGTGTGCGAAGGAAGACTACTTTAACAGTGTGTCGCTTTTGTTTTACGGTAATTTAGATTGACTTGTTTCGCATCTTGCAAAATTGTTTTTAGCTCGAGCATACACAAAACAAGCGACGTGCCACATTCCTGAAGTACGCAATTTATTATTCACAAATAGACTACGGAAATTGAGTTTTAACGAAGACAAATTGAACTAAAGCGGAATCAATTACGGGAGATTTATTTTCACTGAAAGAAAGAATTAAGTAACTGCGAGGCAAAGAGATGTAAATTGAATTTTTGTCGTTGCTCCGAAAAAAGGAGTCCGGAGAACAAATAAAATGTCGCGATACATTAAAAAGTTTGTCGTTGGCATATTTTGTAATTTTTTGAAAGCAACGCTGGAACAATAGCACCATGTCGTCTCCCCCGTTCAATTAATTTTGCTCCACTCAGTCAATATTGGATATAGACCTATGCCTTCATTACGAAACTTTCCTTCGTAATTTATTCACAATTCAATTGAAACCCTTTAGGTGAATCGATGTGTTCCGAATTTTACGCTTGTTTTGACAAACATGGAACATTTGGTCAGGGATGTCATGTTATGCCAAAACTATCACACGGTTATTTCCAGTTAGTGAACACTTAATACAATTTTATAAAGCGTAAATACTGGAAGGGTTAACGCCATTATTAAAAGCTTCTGCGCGAACTGAATCGTTCTAACACTAGAAATTTAACTAAGCTGGAAGGGTTAGGAGGAATATTAGTAATTTCAGTTACTCATAAAACTTACTTTTCAAGTTATAAAATATGCCATATTTTTTATTAGATTTATTAGGTTTTTTTTTGCCTTTTTCATAACATTTATTAAATAAATTTATAAGAATCAACCTTATAATTATATAATAATAAATAATATGATATAAAAAAGACTAATTGTTCTCCGAGTAACCACTTACCGATTGTAGTCCGGGGTTCACCATCACGTGTGGGTATCTACATATATTATTACGTTTAAGTTTTTGCGTTTAATTTCTAAGCTTATTTTCTGAGAATATCTCAAGACTTTGGCAGCCAATACGGCGAAGTTCAGGTACCTACCCTAAGAGGAGGAAGATTATTTTTGAGAAGTTGAACTTGCTACTTATCTTCCACGATCCTAATTAAATAACTATACTTTATTTAAAAAAATTAGAAACAACTTTTTTTTAATTTAAAGAATTGAGTTTCATTTTGCAAGCTTTCATTTAACTTGTTCTGTAAATATGTATGTATTAACAAACGTTCGGGTCAAACCTTGCAACTGAATTTTGAGGCATTTATCCTCAACCGATTGACATGAAATCTTGCATGCACGTTTAATTTGGATGACAATGCATTAATATGTTACCATGGAACTAGTCTGATGATGAATTACCTACTAAAATAGGGACGATAAACCTATCGAATTTGGGTTCATCTGTTCTTGACACATTCCCTGGTGTGACATGATATTCAGAGTTTAAGACGTAGTAAGGAAGTGGCCAGTGGAACTCAGAAATTAAACGAGTTGAAATTATCAAGTTTGGACTCACCTGATTTTTCTACTTGTATTGTATTGAATTTCTCTACGTCAGACAGACTTTAACTATATAACGGTAAAGTCTACAATTAAATAGCATTTTTAGAGTGTCAGTGGCATGACAGTGGTTTGCCTTTAGCTGAATCGAGGCCCTGGACTAAACAAGATAAACCAATTCAGTTTAGGTTCCTTTTTTATCTTGGATCTTACTCAGATGTTACATGAAATTCAGAGTCCAAAGATGAAGACGTAATAGCAAAAGCTACTAATATTTATTCACACAAAATAACATAAAAACCAGCTAGACTAGAGCATTCTATACATTTTTAACTGATTTCTGAGAACAATAAAAATGGGTAGTTCCAGTTCTAATAGTCCGTGATCGTCTGTCGGCCGGCAGATGTTCCGGTTCTCACCTGGCGTCTGACGTAGTATGACCGCTGCGCACGCGCGCCCGCACGCGACGCCCGCGCACACAACGACACCACTGCGAAGTACGCTCGTATTATTAATATCGATCACACTCCCTCGCCGATTCAAATGTAATTTATGTTACGCACTGTATTGACACGCAACTTAAAACTTATTTATGAGATTTTTTTTGTAAATTTTGAGTAATGGATACGTCTGTGGCATATCCTTGGGGGTTGTAACTTTTTGTTTCTCTTGGGGTGAGCTACATTTTATTTATGAGATTATTTTTAATTATACGTATTTATCATAATATGCTACCTATATTTAATGATCAAAACATTCGATATGGGGTAAATGCTCCCACGTGAAATTTGAAACGTGTTTAGCAGTGCTCTAAGGGGCAAAGTTTGTTAGACACTATTTTTGCTGGCTTTTCTTTCAATTTTTATAATTAAGACTTGCAAAAAAATTCAAATTTTGCAGGCGGATAAAATATTGTTCTGTAAAAAATCTTGTATAAGGAATTATTCGACCCGAGATAATTTAAGGATAGTACCTGCCTTACTTTTAATTGTTAATTAGATATATTTAAAATATTCTACCTTGTCTTGTTTCATCTTGATAATTAAGTTAAAAAGTCATAAATTAAGCTTAAATTATAATTAACTATTAATTTAAAATTGTGTGCCATGTAGTGGATTATGGAAAGTTCAATATTTATACCAGGTACTGAGACACCTTATCTAAACCTGTATTCGTAAATACATGATATATGATTAATAATCCTAATAACGAGAGCAGAGATCCACATCTGTTATAAGACTCACGAGTTATGTATAAATAAGTAATGATTTCACATAAAAAAGAGGTGGATAATAAAGTAGCGGCTGATTCAATTTGTAACGAAAGCATGAGTGTAACAGAACATGCACTAATCATGCAGTGGGTTTACCGTGTTTAGCCGAACTCTCATTCTTTTGCCCGATATGCCAACTCAAGCGAAGGGTCTGTACCCAAGGAACAAGTTGTTTTTTATTGTTCTGTACAACATCTTAAGAAAAGATCATTGTTAGGTTACCCAATTCTCCTCTGACTTCTATGGCATAGCGGTAGAGCGTTCAGCTAAGCCAGAGGTTGTGGGTTCGATTTTAGCTCAGTGCGAAAATTTTTGTACATGTATATGAATATTTGCAATAGTGTTCCGATGTATATATTTATAAAATATATATCTCAGTATATTTATTCGTATTCTAGAACTCATAATACAAGCTGGTTAAGCTATGTTTACTTTGGCTCTAGATAGCACTATCTAGAATGTCGTAGAGTAAAAAAAATCTTGTTAATGCTCTGGACCACGAGTATATGTTTGTGACAGCATATATTTAAGAAAGTAAGAAAAAATCAATTCCAATGGTGTTTAGTTTTCTATCACACTTAAATCTGGGTGTGAATGATCAAAGCTCTATTGTATATAGTAGACCTGTATACAAATTATCGGGCAAGTGATGATGGTATTCTTTTATGTACGTGGATCAAAGAATTCTTCTTTCTATATTGTTTGCCATCATTCATGGACGTAAATTCATTCAAATCGACTCATAATTTCATAAATACCTACGCTTCACACCTGTATTTGCCCGAAGGAGGAAGTATAGGTCTTATTACACATCAACTTTTTGCCAGATGTATGGGAGCATCTACTTCCTCTCAAAATGGTATTCCAGTCCCGGTTTAAATACTTCCAAACTAGCAAGCTTTTATACTTAGTTTAGTGACAGATGGACAAGCGTTATCACGGGCCACAGGGTGCCGAGTGCCGATTCAATATGTGCACCTTTTTATATGTAGGTACCCAAAGCGTAAGGTGACTGCCCTTTACGAATGGAATTATTATTCAGCCAGTACGATATTTCCATAAAAGGTACAAGAGTTATAATGAAGGGTTTTTGATATCCATTGCTATTTAAGTAAATAATCTTTATCATACAGACTGAGCAAACACAGCTGGCTAACGGATCTAGATTTAGTGACATGAATCGTTTTGATTTTTGCGTTTGCCATCATGTGAAAACAGTATTTAGACGTCAAATTAAGGTTTTGTTTTGAACGCAGACTTAGCTGTTTGTATTATTTATTACAATCGTATTTTTATGCCAACAATGGTTAGGTCAAAATATTAAAGTGAGTAGGTACTTACTGTTTTTTAACGACTAAGCTTTCAAAATCAAACTCGGGTGTTCAAAATAATCAAAACTTGTAAAAAGGATTTCCGTTTCATTATTTTGAAATCCCAGAGTGATCTTCATAGAGATTCCAACCTACCTATAATTTGAATTTAGGTAGGTAGTCATAGGTCTTCGAAGAATCGCAATCAGTCAATATACAGGACGTGACTTGAACCCGCGACCAGTTACTTTCTAGGGGGAAATTGTCTAACCGAGCTTCATGGACACATCCTGGATCATCGAAATTCTCCTATAAGTACCTATAAAGGAGCATTATGTACGAGGCGTTAGGGAAACGCTCCCGTAAAAGAAGACACGCTTTAGTACCTCCTGAATTGAAAAAAATGAGTGATTTTTTTATTCAATTTATTATTATAAAATAAAACTAAACCGATTGAAAACAATCGCCTAATATTTTGAAATTTTAATTCTCATGTCATTGCCCTTAGTTCCAATGCTAAGCAGCTGCCTAGCTGTAGTTTTGAGAACGGAACTATATTCAATATTTATGCAATGAGAGATACACCTTTGCTTAGAACCGTTCAACTGGAAGGGTACAAAGTAGGTATGTCGGTCAGTTTGAACTGAATAATGGCTGTTCAAATGTGAAATGTTCAAACATGTTGTGGGTAGATGAGGATTTATTAATCTCATGTTGTAGCATGATACCTTTAGATTTCTTTAAATAGGGTAGTCAGTAGAGTAAAAAAGTAAATAATTATATAGTTAGTAAAAAAAAAATAATATTTTTGGTCTATGGTCCCACCTCAACATTTTTATTACCTCTGTGGCGTAGTGGTAGAGCGTTCGGTTGCTAAACTAGAGATCACGGGCCGATTCCCACTCACTGCACATAATGGTCAGACGGTCATTACGACAGTCACTCTCGTAAAAGACAATCAAACAAAGCACAAGCTATGTAATTCTAATTGCTCAAGCTAAATGGCATTTGGATGATGAAGAAGTCTCTAAAGAATGTGATTATAATTTTCAGATATTCTTCAAATGTGTTAGACATCTCTTGCCGTGGAAGTACTTACCTACTATGTCTCTTCGTCGCGTCGTCGTCGTGATAAATCTTCCTGGTTCGTTAAAATAAACAAAATAGAAGTAATTATCGAAATTTTAATTTTTTTATTTATTTATTATAATATAAAAAATACAAAATAGTTAAAAACCTTATTCGTTCCGAGTTTTAAATGTTTATATGAATTATGTTAATACTTTCGAATAATTTTTAACATTGCTATTGATGACCGCGGTCAAATTATACTAAGGGGAGATAGCGCGCCTCCTTCCACTTGAATCCACCAATCTCGATCCACATGTGGAACTGGGGATACTTATTTTTCCACTTTAATCCACCGGTGGATTCATGGATACTTTTAATTCCTCAAGAATCCACCAGTGGATTCATTGAGTACTTTTTTTTCCTCATTAATCCACCGGTGGATCCTTGACTACTTTTTCTTCCTCATTAATACACCGGTGGATCTAGGGATATTTTTATTCCTTTTCAATGTACCTACGTACATAACGGCATGATTATAAATTCATTATTGTTACGGTGTTATCAACAGTTAATAAATCTTTTGTGAGTATTGACATTTCTTAAACAAAATTCCCAAGAATTAAGTTTGAAGATCTTATGTGAAGATTTTGATAGTGGATCCAAGTGGCATAGAAAATATATTAGTATTTTTGGATCCCCTCGCTTGTGGATCGAAGTGGCATATAATAATTATGTGTATTATTCGATCCACTTGATGGTGGATTCTTGAGGAATTAAAAGTATCCATGAATCCACCGGTGGATTAAAGTGGAAAAATAAGTATCCCCAGATCCACATGTGGATCGAGATTGGTGGATTCAAGTGGAAGGAGCCGATAGCGGATAGCGCCGGGGTTAAGCGGAGCGACCGATAGGATATTTACTATCATTTTTTTTCTAATTAAAGTATACGAAGAATTTCATGGCCCACCTGTTGGTTAACGGTAACCGTTTGTGAACGCTTGCAACACCACCTGCTGAAAAGAAGGGCGAGGGTAACAGGAGAAAAGGAAAACCTTTAATGGAGTTAGGGCTTCAGGTATTTTCTTAAACCGAATTCCCGAATTCCAATACTGGCGATTACACGGTATCCCCTTGGAACGCATAACTTTCTTTTTCTTAATACGAGTATTCTTCGGCATAACTTTTAAAAGCCTAGTAATTCTTTGGTATAACGATATAAATTATAACATTCAATGTTTTACGTTCCAATAGAAAACCTTATTATACTGTCAAGGTAAACTTATTTCTTACACAAGCAATTTAGCTTAGTAGGTCCCGCCAGCTTAGGAGGTATACTAAGAATTTTAGTTGCTAATATTTGTTATTAAGAAAAGAATAAAAGGATGGTTACCTCCCCGGTCAAGACAGCATACATATATATATATACATACATTTCATCAACTATGTTTTCGGTCCTACATACTTTAAAAATGGCGAAAAAAAATCAAAAACCAAAGAGAGTTTTAGCATTTGATTCCCGAGCAGTCATGCAAAGTATTGAGGAAATGGTGTGTGTGGTAGCGCGGAATCTAGAAAAGGTCATACGGGTACTAAAAAAGAGGCCGTAAGGGCACTTTTGTAAAAGGCTGCAAACTTTGAGGTCAGGTACGTCGCCAAATATATCTGTCATGTCATGTCGACAACAGGCTCACTTCCTATGTTGGACCAGAAATGACATCTGGTGATATACAATATATCTGCCTATACTTTCGAGATCCTTTGAGAACTTATATAAGTGTATAAAACAGCATGGCAATTAGAAAAGAGACAGACAGGCATTTGCAGAGTACTACTTCCTTATTGCCTATTAACGCTCGACTCAATATGGATATCACGCACATCATTGAAATGATGGACTAACGAATTATGCATGACTAACTACCATCAATCAATGACTAATCACGTCACACGAAGCAGCGCCGTGATTGGTCATAGCTCCTCGAAATCTGGGCCGCATGGAAATTTTTCAAATCCTTCGCAAAGCCTGTTATGATACAACTACTATAAAATTCGTATCTGGTACCTACCTCAGAGCTATTGTTTCAGATAGATAGCTATCGTATCTATAGCTCCATAGTTTTAAACTAAAGGCATGCACATATAGGGCCTTGTTTGTAGAGTGCACACAGCTTCACGCTTCAAGCCCCAAATTCGTGCATTTTGATGGAAATTGCCTTTGTGATGACAAAAATTGTGCTCGGCCGGACGAGAGGGGACGGTGGCGCTCGGAAATGAGTTCGTATATTTCATTCAACGATCGATTTTATTTGATTTAATTTTATTGTTTCATACAGTAAATGAGAAACTGTAAATACGTTCGCAGATTCGAACAGAAGGGCACTTTACAGACTGCTGTTATTATAAAATCATTAAAAATGTGAAATATTTAATCGGCATTAAGTCACTGTAACTGCATTTAAATGCCAAACAACTGAAAATATGATTGCATAATTTTGAAATGAATTAACACAATGCTAAAGCAAAAGAAAAAAGGTTAAAAAAATGCTAAGGATTTCACGCGGCCAGAGCCATGGGCAAAAGCTAGTATTTTATGTATCAACTTTTCAATATGCCGAAAACCATACAAAAAACGAATAAAGTGAATTATTTAGTATCTAGTGGATACAAAAGTACCAAAATGACATTACAATAACTTATGCCCACACCTCAATTAAACAAATTAGTTTGTAACATTTAGGTCTTGTGTATGCAAAGGCTGTTACAGTTAATAAATAATGTATATTTAAGCGCAATTTGGTTATGTAAATACCACAACGAATATCAATTTTTCGCTTGGCTAGTCTCAGATAATGTTGAGGGCGTCGCACGTGACGACTTGACGATCGGTCGCAAGCTGATATTGCCACAGATTGCTACTAACACTTAAGAGCGCGATCACACATGGTTATGAAGGTTTTTATTTATATGATCGGCAATATAATGTACCACGCGACATAAGGAAACTGACAGCTACACTCGAGAGCAATGAATCCGGGTCACTTAAAGAATGTTAAAAATCTCGGAAACTAAAAATGATAGGTTAATGCAATAAATTGTATTTAATAGACAATGTAATACTCCTTAAATGAAAGTAAAAAAAATATGAGTCACCATACATTTTATTAACACAAAATTACATAAAGAAAAAAACTGCTGATCTCTCCTTAAAACAAAAATAGGAAACATGAAATTTTTGAACTTTATTACGATTTTCTTGAATTTTAATACTTCGTATTGCCTCCTCGTGCTTCCATTACTGCGTTTACGCGGTTTGGCATGCTGTACACCAAGTTCCTTATACGATTTTGGGGAATATTCTCCCATTCCTCTGTGAGAGCAATTTTGAGCTCACGAAGCGTGATTGGGGGAGGGTTTCGTTGTTTTACGCATCTGCCTAGCTCGTCCCAAGCATGCTCGATCGGGTTGATATCCGGGCTGCGCGCTGGCCACTCCATACGAGTAATGTTCATCTCTTGAAGGTAGTCATTCACAATCCTACCTGTATGAGGTCGGGCATTGTCATGCATAAATATAGCATCCTCACCTAAATTGACCATAAATGGACCAACGTGATCATTGAGGATTTCTTCCACATATCTTACGCTAGTTAAAGAGCCGTTTTCTATGATCACCAGCTCTGTGCGACTTTCAGAAGAAATTCCGGCCCACACAAGTACAGACCCACCACCGTAGGCTACTTTTTCTTCGATGCATGCTTGCTTGAATCTTTCCCCTGGTCTTCGATACACTCTGTGTCTTCCATCGTGCTTGTAGAGCATAAATTTTGATTCGTCGGAGAACATAACTTTTGACCAATCTTCAATACTCCAATTTACGTGGCTCTGGGCATATCTTAGTCTCGAAATACGATGCCCACGCTCCAGTTTAGGGCCGTTTGCAGGTCTAAGGGGTTTTAAGTTAGATTCAGCAAGCCGACGTCTTACTGTCCATGCACTTGGGTTACTTCCTCCGAGGCGTCGAAACTGATTGGTGAGTTCAGTTCCTGTGAGAAAGCGATTTCGAAGCATGGTGTTCACCAAGTATCGGTCTTCTCGTGCTGTGGTACACCTGGTTCTGCCCGTTCCTGGTCTGCGTAGGTTAGAACCAGTTTCTTCGTAACGTCGGAGAACTCTTTGTACTGTTGACAGCGACACACCGACAGTCCTGGCTGTATCGCGCTGACTCCGGCCGGTTTCCAGCATTGTAAGTATTCTGGTGCATTCTTCAGGCGTAAGCGACATAATTTCAGCTTGAATAATGAATATAGAGCACTATCAACATGGTTTATGTACCCACATAAATGACAGATTACAAACAAAAGCAAAACCAAATGCTGTAATTTCGTAGTTCCATCTTCGAAAGTGGCCCTTTTTCAAATTTGATTTTTTTATGATATAACTTTACAATAACTAAGAAGTTTTAATACCTTCATTTAAGGAGTATTACATTGTCTATTAAATACAATTTATTGCATTAACCTAGCATTTTTAGTTTCCGAGATTTTTAGGATTCTTTAAGTGACCCGGATTCATTGCTCTCGAGTGTATATTTATATAGGGCTCCCGTCAAATGATAGATTATTTTGGCTGAGGAAGAGAACAAGTGTGTATCCATCTCTTTCCCTCAATTGTGCTGCCAGAAACTGAATTGTTTTATGCGTGTCGTGGTTAGACTCCTGTACCAAGTTAGGTGCCTAAATTGACTGGATTACTGGAACCACTGCTACAATATCAACGACCAGTGCTGGCTGGCTATATAGTACCCACAATGAACCTGACGATGGCTTTTGAAGTTCAAACTTTCTTCTTTATTCGAGCGCCAACCTCGATTCGCACTTTGTAACTTGCGGTCTGATCCCGTACTTTTCCTTTCCATGCTTTAATGGGCTTTATGGGTGCTACTATTTTTTGATACCTAACCAACTGACAGAAAGACATAAGAACAACGAAGTGACTTTATAAGGTCTCCATTTATTCCATTTTGAGATACGGAAATTCTAAAAACAACAGGGATATAACCAAAACGTGTTCAAAGAAAAGACGAAAATCCGTTATTTTGTATAGTCAATTGCTATGTAAACGTATAAAACTGATAAGATACCTAGGTACATATGAAGGTGGTAGATTTTGTCCATTCCTCGGTTCATCCATTAGCCGCGTCACACTACACCCACGGGAAAGAATGGGATCGCCCTGTTCTTAGCACAGTGGACGGCTTAACGGATCTAAGGATACATTTTATGGGCGCAATTTGCGGAGTGCTTGGTAAAAAGAGCCTACGATACACTTTGTTTACATCACTTGTGAAAAATTGTACATTATCCGAATTTATCTTCTGTAATCTTCGCCTGCCGATAAGTTGTCTTAGTCCTACTTCTCTTTCTTATTATTTTTCGTATAGTATTCACAATTTTTTAAACAAGGTAATTAATCGTTTTAATACGGTGTGCTACACAGTACTGAAATTTTAGGAGTGTTGGAATTAGTTGATTTGGTCCTCCAAGAGGTGTAAATCATTGTCATTAAATTCTAAAACTCTTATATTTATGAGTATTTGTAGCTCACGTAGAATGAAAAGAGTTCTATCAAATTGTTCGGCGCGGATTTACTTTTTATTGTTTATACGATTTTGGTTCTACCGTTTAATGCATCACTGAATGGTTACGTGTAATGCCCTTGCATATAAAATTAGATTACTTACTTTAAGTTGAATTGGTATAACGCCTATGCATAAATAATTTAAACTTTTTAATTGGTTTTAATCAGATTCGCTGGCAGAGTACAAAATAAATTCAAATCTTAATACTGAACGTATCGTAATCCACAAACTCGTAACTGTTAGAGTATGGGCTGCATTATATATACAAATGAACTTTCGATAAACTTTCGTCCCCTCCAGTGAACCTGTCAGTCGACCCCGACGACCGACCTGAAGGCTTTGACTGCGAACACGTTTAATAGTTATGTTAACATCGCGACGACGTGGAGTAGGGAATACGACTACCTGTCTTTTGTAAACCTCCTTTAATGGACTATTACTGACTGTCGTGATCATTTAACATTAATAACTTCCTTCATTAGTGTAGCTTATTCGAAGGATCACTGTATGGGATCAATTGAGAGATTACATTCCGAAACATCTGTGCTACTATTTTTTTCATTGTAAAGGAGATGGAAAACGGTGGGCCCAAATGTAACAAGTTGAGATATGATCTAAAAAATTAGTCATATTTTTGTGACTTAGAATATGAAAAATCACCTCAATTCTCAATCTGGAAGCGGAGATATATGAAAAAATAGTTTTCGTGAGATTATCGATTGAATAATCGATTTCACAGTTACGATAATAAAATATTTGCAGTAAATAATTAACTCAAAGTAATTAAATGCACCATATATATTTACATGCAAATAAAGTACATATTATTACAGTCAAATCAAATATCAATTAATTACCGAAAAACCAATAATAATGATAATCGATTTCATATCGATTCAAATCTCTCTTATATTTTTAGTCTATGTCACTGACAGACAGTTGCCGATCGTTTTTGTTTGCTCACTCGTTTCGTGTTTTCCGATGCGTTTTGAGTACTTTCCCGATTATTCATCATTTTTTACGACCAGTGCTTTGTATTTTACTGATTCTGACCCTGCCTACCTTGTACGACCCTTGCTTTCACCTTGAGCACCGAAGATCGCTCACACGTTTGACTTGGCATTGTTATTTTGGATTTTACCGCCGGTTTGTGGATTGGATATTATTGAAACTATGGATTGCTGTGTGAATTATTCCTCCTGGTTACTTAGGGGTCGCATACAATCCCGACATATAAGTCGAAGAACTTATTTTATTTCTATTTTAGTCGACGGCTCTCGTAGAGGAAGTAATGCATTACTGCAATAATTGTATTGTAGGGAAACGAACTGTAGGCTGTTGCGCTCATATAATGTGCATTATAATATGGTACCTTAGCTGGGCTAGGTACCAAGATCACATAGTACCACCTGCACAATTTCTAGATGACATTTTAATTATAATAGTAGGTAGGCGAATAAAACACTTTATTAATTGATTTTTTATTTTATTTTAGACATCCTTTCCCTATCTCCTTACCTGTTACCTACCTATCGCTTGAAGTCGTTGATGTTCATTCATATGATTTTTCAAACATTTTCTAGTAAATATAATACTTAACTATAAGTGCAAAAGAATATATTTTGCACTTCAGGAATCAGCTGTTAGTTAAAGATTGTAACATAACCTCATTTTTACATAATCTCTTATATCTCTGTTCTCAGATTGACAAAATCCGCAGAATTTTCAGTGAAAGGTTGATAATATATAAGCTATTAATTGACACTACTTTCATCTTCTTACAACTAGGCCCAAGATTGTATGTAATCATTTCAGTCTCCTTTAAAATGGCGACTATACTCACTACAGTCGTACCTACTCTATAGGGATAGTCCGGATACCTGAGGTACCCTAATAAATCTGTTTCATTTCAACAAGTTGTATAATGATATTTTATTGATAAATAATTAATAGTACCTAATACTGTACAGTGCACAATATACCTAGTGTATGGTATAGTAATATTTTTTATCTAGTTAACCTTGACTAAAATATATGTGAGGCTGATCTTGTTTACTGGTACATTTCTCCTGTTTTATCCTAAGGTCAGCACTATATTCTAGAATAACTTGTAACACTGAATTATTCTTCACACAAACTATTTATTTAACACATTTTTGTTCTGTAAGTGTGTTACATGCACAAAGTCAGTTAAATACTAGCACAGGATAATTGCATGTACCTATTCGACAGTTTTATTCTCCGCCTCAAGTATATTCAGTAGCCTCAGCTGATATATTTTGACAGCAGTACATTTTTAATACCTGAGTACAAAATTCTTCATTGCATACAATAAAGAAACAAATACAGAGCCTTGGTAATAACGGAAACGACGCGTACGTACTCGAATTTTGGTTGAGTATCGTTGGCCACGACAGCGCAACGGTGCAAACTCTACTAAACCAAAATACTATTTTATAGCAAAAAGTGGCTATGATTATATATGTTACGGCTAATACCCGAAGTGCGACTGGACCTAGTTTTAGCCGGTTAGAACTAGGTGTAGCAACTTACCCTAACCTAACCTAACCGGCTAAAACTAGGTGCAGCCGCACTTTATATATGATGCTAAATGATAACTGACTTATTACATTGACTCCTTTGAGTACTAATAAAAGGTTGAATGCACTCTTATGTGGAATAAAAAAAATTCCTAGCTCTCGAACCTACCCACGACTTGCGACGAACTTGTGCTGGGTTGCCGTTTTGCTATGTTTGAAAAATATTGCCAAGTGTTGATAAGCTAACTATTTCAAACTCTTGGTGCTCTTGGGATTGTCAACTTTAAACTCTAGCCTGACAGGAGCGGGCAGCACCGTTGTTTATCTTTTATGTGAACTACTAAAAGTTTTCGGAGAAATGATAAGTAATTAGGGAGAGATAAATAGAGTTTAAGGTGTAATTTAAAATGTAGAGCTCCATTTACGCGTAGAATCAACATTTCACAGATGATTTTATGTGGGTATATCATGCGTATAATGTATAAGAGTTGTTTTAGATGAAAATACTTATATCAGATTGTAAGCAATTGGTGATAAGTTGAGGTTAGCATGTCAAATAATTTTATTCTTAATTTAAACAAGAAAATTGTACTCTTTAAAGGAAGATGATTTTCTGTTCTTTTTTCCATCTATTTATTTCTATAGTGTGGTCTAACGTGGGCCTTTCATCTACAAAAAGAATCGTACTTCCTACTCAACTAATACTATAAAATGTGAAAGTTTCTTCTGGTGGCTGAACGAATCGGACTGAAATTTGTACAGGAAAATGTATAGTCCTTTCCCTCCCTTGAATACTTTTCTGTAAGTTGCGGAAACGGGTTCAGAATTACAGGCGGGCGAAGCCACGGACAACAGCCAGTAATAAAACAATAAAAGATAAACCAAAGCGCGTTATCACCATAACTCTCTTTAAAGAGCTCCGGTTTGAGAAGTAGAAGCAGTCGGGCAGCTCCAAAATTGCTAACGGCCGCTGTATGGTATTAAAAGCATATTACAGGAAATCCATAACATCTGTTACAAATTTTAAAGAACACGACAAATGTGCTGCAAGTATATGTACCCAGTGCGATCGCATATGATTAATCTGTAATTGCTTGGCCAGAAAACTGCTTCAATATATTTTTACTTATTTTCAGTATAAAGTAGCCTCTCAGTATATGGCCTCGATATTATACTTATTCATAAAAACTCAATCTACACCTTCATACTGTTTGTCCTTAAAGGGTCCAGGTCTGGTCACTATACTTACATCTTCAAAGTCATTCGATATTACTGAACTTTTGAAAACGACATTAGTTCATAAACATTAAAATTATACCCGAACACATAAATATATACATACAAATAATATATAATTATAGGGACAATTTAGAAGTTCATCTCTTTTGAAGCCAGTTACAACTTCTTCAAAAGTTTTCATAGTGATGTATGTATGACACTCAGTCGCGTGGAACAAGTGATGTCATATTGTGGTCGACATACGTTTAGCGCACGTCGGTGACAGTTGGCGGTTGTTGATTCGGCACGAAGCCAATTATGTCTGGCTAATATTTCAGACGCCACAGTATACCACTCGAGGGCAAAAATGTAATATTCCTTACAAAAGTTCGTTTAAATTGCTCTTATATTCTACTCTCAGAATTACTAACCAGCTTCGTGTCTAGATGCTATCTCATCTGCATAACCATGCATAAAATCTTATTTCGTGAACAATAATAAATTTGTTACGGCACCACATTAAAATCCGACTTTATGTAGAATTCATAGTGGTGCAGTCTACGATACCGTATTGTTGTTGTAGTTGTAGTCAAAATGTATTTTTACGTATTGGAATTACAGTGCTTTCTGGATGATATAATGATTCGCAAACACAGGAAATCTTAGTGTGAGATCTAGGGAGCCATTGATGTATTTTTGAGACATTACCTAATTATTATTATTATTTCCTTTATGAAACTTATATAAAATAAATATGTAAAAATAATATTGAAAAATTTAAAAAATAGTGGCCCACCGGCATTGGGTACAAGAACCAAGACAGCGGCGGTTAGGGCAGGCTCCCTAGAGAGGAATCTCTTCACAACACGTGCCTTATCAAGAAATATCATTATTATTATTAATAGATCCTGTACCTCGTGGTAAACATAGGAAGTATTAATGCCAATGGACTAACGAACGAGGTGGTCATAAAAATATACAGATGCGTTAGATACGAAAAAATTTCATACAAGTGGATTGTCGAATATTTTTAATAACAGATCATTGAATTCAGTAGTGGGTACGCGGGTGAAATATGAACAAGCTGGTCGAGGCAACAGGAGGGTGGCACTGAGGCGTATGGGCGGTAACAGATGAGTGAGCTCTGGCTGGAGTAGACCCGGCGCGCGGACTTTACGCTCGGCATTCGGCTCACTCGCGCGCTGTCGGCCGCAAGTCCCGCACGATTTTGTCCGTTTCGCTAGTCACGTGCTCGATCTACGTAAACTTTGCCGAACTTCCGAACAGTTTTGAAAGTGCGCTGTGCTCCTCACGAAATTGGATGCGATTTGTGCAATTTATGTCAAACGGTGTGTTGTGACGTTGAATAGAAAACTTGTGCATTTTCAAAGTTGAAGGAAGCTGCTGAACTCTATTTTGGATAAACGCAGTTTGTTAAGTAATGGATGATTTTTATGTATAATTTATGGGTAAGTAGCTACTAATTTATAGGTAAATACGTACTGAAAATGATTGGTTTTTAAAGCCAAATTGGTTTATAAATGGAAAATTCATTCAGATGAATATTATTGAATATTATTGAATTTTATTGAATTTATGCGTAACTAGGCGGAAAAAAAATTACTCTTAAAATATTCTATCTAACTATCTACTACTTTGAAAGTCATAAATATAGGATTGGTGGTATACCTACAAATAATAAACACATCTATACAAAAGCATATAATATCACTTTGCCAAGAGCCGGTTTACGAGCTCTCAATTACATAGGTAGTGAATATAAAAAAAATTAATAGAATAAGGTTTGTTTTAATTATAGGAGCGTGCTCACCCTAGCTCGAGCCATAAATAAAATTTATGCACAATTACTAACATGCATTAATTTATTATTATGAATAATGTATTACTTACTAACGTTATATAAGTTTTATAACTTAACATCGTAAAATAATACGTATAAATTAAAAGTGAATAAGACCAAATAACGATTAGTAAATAGTTATTGTAAGTATTTGAGATAGATAATATGCATAAATTAGTTACAAATTATCTTAATCATATTCTTAATTGACTAATGGACCTTTTTCGGAGATAGCGACGAAGTGGTTGTATCGGAATCGAACTAGGTACCTAAAACAACACAGTGTACCATCACCGGGGGTAGTCCGAATAAATACTGCAGCTCGCCGCGCGTCGCTCGGCGCCCGCGCTACCAAAGAGGCGCAAAAGATTAAACCAAGACATAGAACAAGTAATAAAATTTATATTTTTTTATACACTAAGGTGCAATTGCGTTCAAATTAAACTAATCAGCGGCCTGATTCAGCAAAATTTTGTTTTTAAAACGTAATTTCAAAGCTTACGAAGACTTATTAAAATATATTATAGATACCTATTAATTTTTCAAAAACATTTTTTTCGTCTTATCGAATTGAAATCACGCGTTTTGAAAATTAGGTACGTGACGTTACTGAATTAGACGGTTGGGGTTTAAACATCTATAATTAAAACTGTTGAAGCATCAATTTATGCTAAGGTATTTTGATATTACGAGTGTGAATTATTTTTGTACTTACCTTTTTTAAACTGGTCATCTCAATGTGACTTCACTTCACCTGATGATAAGCTAAAGGTATAATCTTAGGAACGATACTAATAGATTTACGCACCTATTTGCATCATCATCCGAACACCAATACCCATTACAAAGATTCAAAGCCCGAACTTTGGAGCCCGAGGTTGACTCTCTGACTCCTGCATTATCAATTTATATTGAGGAAGTCGGTGCAAAACAACTTAATCTTGAAGACTGAGACAGTCCTATGACAGAATGATGATTATTACAGTGAATAAGAAGACTAATGAAATGCAACGCGAGTACAGGCGCGGCTAGAATTGTTTTTTTTTTTTTTTTTTTGGTTTGACCCTGTTTCTACAAAAACGTAATCCTGTTACTAAAACAATTCAATCAACTACTAAAATTGGAACTAAACGACCAATTGCTACAAACAATGTTAAATACATATTAAATGATTGTTTAATATTCATTACCGATCGGTATCGGTATAATGTTTGTACATCTGCTGTAAAACACAGTATACCTATGCGATGTAATTTATAAGAGTCATTCAGTGTAGGTACACAAACCTACATGAAAATTTTATGTATTGTGAAAGTATTACCGTACTGTGCTAATTCGTTAATATGAATTATCTTTTAATTTACGCAATTTGGAAAAATTTGTCTCGACGTGTGAAGTTACCATTGCATTTAAACACATTCTCAGTACCGTTAACTGCACCAGTGCTACTGTTGTTTCTGTTGATTCCTAAACAACACAGTTAATTCAATCTTAAACCCGACCCGACCAAGTGTTTGAGTAGTTTGAGGGTCCTTTTAAAAAGATTGTGAAGGGACTTATCGTCACTGAAGGATTTTTAGCACAATTGGTACGTCAAAATAATAATAAACATATCAACAATTTAATAAATCGACTGTTCATTTTTCATACTTTTTTCCTCTTTGTTATAGGAAATCGAGAGTTTAATTTATCACTACATAACATCATTGTGAGCTACAACTGAAAACATTTCTTTTCACATTTTACCTACGTATTCAATTGAAAATGAATATAGGTACCTACCTATATAAAAGAAACATTCAAAACGTATTTTTGTCGGCTTCTCTTTATGTGTATTGTTAAAATAAGCTTTATTGGTTGGTTACATATGCCATCCACGTTCCATATCAACTCTTGTAAGCCAGAATTGCCAGCATTTGACCCAGGAAAGCATTAAGTTTGACACTTGGTGAAACTTTAGAGAAGTTGAATCGCAATCTCAGTCCCAAGTATATCGAAGAAGGATTTACATTTGAGATTGTTTCTTAAAATGAATGGAGCCAAACATAAGCTTACCTGAAACTTTAAATGGTTGTCACTAGTAGTAGTACCAATTTGACCCATGGAACTAGAGAGAGATATTTTTCAACTAGCCGTTGTCCGCGGCTTTACTCGCGTGGAATACTGTTTCCGTTCCCACTTCCCATGGGAACCTATTCCGGTTTAAATGCCCAGTGTGTTCATCTCAGCTCATCACTCTCTAACTATAGTAGGCATTATACAATTTGAAGTGTATGATACACTTCAAATTCTTTCTTTGTACACTTCGTTACGTGATACACTGTGTATCACGTAACGTGGTGTACAAAAATATAATAAAATAATATCGGCCTATTGTATCGTTACTAAGAATTCGCCTAAATGTGAAACTCACCTTTACCGGGTAACAACGCCATGCCTAAGCAACTCAGTGTTCTAGGTAGGTAATAATGAGTTTTTTATATTTTTGGTAAACTTTATTCGATGCCTCGTTCAGAAATTACCTAATCCTACTTACTACGTTTGTTCTAAATAGTTACCCACCCTAAAATTGATTTAACTTTATCTGTCCATCAATGTATGTATTTAGATCAAAAGGAGTATGAATAATTATATGTTAAAAGTTATTATGTAGGTTCTCGACCCGGGCGGCGCTAAATATCTAGTGGGCATAGGTATCTCATAGATTCTGCTCCCGCGAGAAGTCACTCAGCAGAACTCCTTAGAGAAGGGAATAGGTAGCGTCACTAGCGTCATGACGCCACTTGTTTTGCAAAAATGTTATTAACCGCTGATAACCTCTTACTATCAGTTTGAAGTAGTATAAACAAATAAAGCGATCTATATTATTAATTCGGTTCGTAGTCTGTTGACCACACCACAATACACAGTGCTTTGTTTTATCAGCGCTTAAAGTAAAAAGGAGTTCAGACATTTCAGGCGGACCCAAGTTTTGCTCATACCGCGTGCTCTGTGTAACACTACCTAGGTGAATGCCTCCATAATGATGATAAAATGATACGTTGGTATCTTTTTGACACACCTATGTCACATACCTAGAAGACAACAGCCGCGTACCCACCTACCGACACCAAATTACATCTTGTAATTATAATATTTCTTAGTTTTCATAAAAAATATTCAATTGAACAACACATTGTAATGTGTGATGGAAAAAGAAAAAGTTTTCTTACGACATGGCAAAAGCCTTAAAGTGAGTTTTAATGAGTTCACAACAGACTTGTTGTGTTTAATATCAGTGCTACAGCTACGCACAATGTCCCCTCTCCAAGAGTCAAGTAAACAAACATTAAGTAAGGATCTAATGAAACCGTACGAGTTCCTTGTAAGACAGCCTTTTCTTTGTCCACCCACTCCACTTAACCCACTTCACCTAACCTTCTATAATTAATTTAGGGGACTATATATTTTTTCAATAACAAAGGTCTCTTTCACTCAATCTTCTCAAGTGTACTATAGTTGATCTGATCAGTGATAAAATACGATTTGTTGATATATTTACTATTATAAAATTGTACATAGATTGAATTTATTGTAAAAAAAACTTGAGTTATGTTAAATGAACTATTCCTTTTTATTTACGATTTATACGATTTTTTTGAACGTTTTTAAAAACAAATAAGAAATGAATTCAATAAATTATTATTTGCTTCCAAAAAGTTTTTGTTTGATATTGCAAAAAAATCATTAAATTAAATAAATTAAATTATTCATTAAGTTTCATTTAGATCAAGAAATTAAATTATTCATTCTCTTGATAATTTAGATATCTAGGACGTATCCAAGTGACTGAGTTACTTGGATACGTCCTAGATATTCAAAATTGCAGTACAATTAAACTAATTAATCTACAAATATAAAGTAATATTATTAAGTGAAAAATGTGAATCTGTATTGATGACACTTAATTTTTATACAACTAAATGATTGTTTTATTCGTAGATTGCAATGAAATGTGAATCGTGAAAAATTACAATCAAACATGCGGCAAATTTTTAAAAGTTGAATACTTTGGCCGACTTACTGATCGGCATCACTTTGCCCAACCAAGTGGGTCGGGCAAAGTGAAAACAGCTTCTAAAACCAGCAGTTGGATTTTCATCACTTTTCTAAATAAATGACTAAGAAACCGTTCTTACTGAACGTCCGAGAACGACTTTGATTGATAAAATAATAGTACCTAGTCTGTTACAAATAGAAAAGTTCTTAAGGTTCAATTGAAGGAAAACTTGAGTAAAGGCAGCCACAATAAATTAACGACTAGATATCATGGATTCACACGATTTCGAATACTCGTATCTAAAGCTCTAATAAATACAGGTCAAAAGCGAAAATATTCTATCAAACGATTCAAAAGCCTTTTGTATGTGTATAGGGGTTTAAGCCGTTATCTTTCTAACTGCCGAGTGCTACAACGCGATTTCTTTATTGTATTGTAAATTATGTAATCAGACTAATCAGTGTATGCCTCACTGACAAGTATGGGTTATGTGACTGGCTAGTGCGACGGACGGAAGGGCCTGACCGCCTCACCAACATTACATGCTCACACAACTCACAAGTCAGTGATGATAACTTAAGCCTTTGGTCTCACCGCTGACAGCACAGAATCCCTACAGTAAGCTCGGAGGCATGTTAATATTAGAAAAGTAGTCAGTAAAAATACATCACATACTGGTTATCAGAAGGGTGAAGATCGGTCTTCACCGGCTCTTAGCCCATTGCGCGCAGGCTCTTTAGGCGTTATCAGAATCTTGTTAAATCTGTCGAAGGGTCCATAATGACTAAGTACAAGCATAAATAATAAAAAAGTGAATAATAAGTATACTTACACATATCTAATACCTTGTTCCACGCAGTAAAAGGAAGTTGCGTGACTTAAAATTCATGCTATGTAATTTACCTGACTTGAAACCTATTTATAACGTACACTGATATAACACATAATGAGTTTTTAGTACAGTCGCCCACAAAAGTTACTGAATACTAAGAAGAATCTTACGAGTCTTTAGATTGAGATCCTGCTACTACTACTAATATTATGAATGTTTAATTTGGTGAAGATGTTTTGATGTTCGTTACTGAATATCGCTCAAGGTGCTAAACTGATCTGGCTGAAATTTGGTACAAAGATGGAATATACTTAAATATGGAATACCACTAAGACTACCTACATTTTTCCCATGGGTGGCAGAAACGGGATTAGTATTCCACGGGGTCAGCCCCTGGCAACTAATCTTAAAAAAGTTCGTTTTCGTTTATTTATTGTTCCTATTTAAAGTTATAAAGTTACGGTGATCGAATGCGTTAGTCTAGTATCGAAGGCGACTGTACCTACGTCATGGATATGTTGCAGCATGGATATTTGTTTATTAATAATACTTAACCAATAAATAGTATAAGAAGGCAGAGTTGATCTAGGTGACATCGGGCACAGAGATAGATTATAGCCTGGAACAGCAGGGAATAGGTCCCTGTGGGTACTGTAATAGGATCGATATTTCATGCGCCCGGAGCCCCGGGCAATAGACTCGGGTAAAAGCTTCTATTGTTTTTGATTGAAGTTGTCAATCAAAACCACTTTGAACTTCAAAAATTGATTTATAGTATACCGTTTTGTCGATTCCGATAGTTCTGGTCAGTATTATTTTTCTTATGAACGCCTACGGTTGGGTAGTCAGCTTCAGGAGTTTTCTTACTTATACTCATACCCGTAGGTAGGTACACTCAAATTCCGAGTATATTGAAAGTGAAGGCAAGTAAATTTTCAACTACATCCTTTATTCAAGTCGGTTATACAATGGATATTTATTAAAAAAATTTGAAAGGTGAAAGCTATTCTTACTAGATTAACAATAAGAGATTCATGCGAAAAAAGAACAGTTGACCAGGCCGGGGCAGTAGTGGTGTCTTTTGTTTAAGACAAAGATTTTTGCTTGAAATTTTTCATCAACATTATAGGCAAGAACTAACGTTTCACTAACTTCTAATTATTATTGAGATGAAACCAGTTCTATTCCATGTCCTGTAAGCTCAGCAAAAATAATTCTAGCCATGAACAAATTGGGGCTTTTACAAACTTCCTAACTATGCGTTCAGCGTTCTTAGGCGTGTTAAATCAATTAATCGAAATTCGTTTGGCCAGGTACTTAATTAGAAGAAGGGTCGCGAGTAAAGTAGGTTTCATTTCCCTCCTGGAGGACTAGTAATTTGTTACTTTCTATCTAAAAATGTTTATGCAGCTGTTTAATAGATGATTTGAACTTTAGTCTAACAAAGATATCAACCAACGGCTTTGTCTGATTTAAACGGAACTGACATTTTAGCCTTCAAAGTTTATAATTTATTACGACTATGTTTTATTAATGATACCGGCCAAGATTGTAATAAAGTAATTTGCGTTCCATAGTCTTGGGGTTGAATTGATTTAGACAGTGTTCAGTATCTTTGAGCTTCCCTCAGAATGTCAATTAGATGTCTTAGAATCTAATAAGAGTAACGTAGGTATATTCAATGTTATGTTTAAGTAGTGAGATGGTTTATATATAGAATGATTGATTAAATTTACGAGTATGAATTTATTTGATAGAATAGTTGTTATTTTATTCTAATGAGGTTATATTTAATCTAAGTGTACTGTTATAAGATTGTAATTGAGCTACATCTATCTGTACGTTAGAGATATTAAAAAAAACTTTGTTTATATTATATGAACGATTCTGAAAAGCCGACCCCAACTGAGTTGGGAAAAAGTTCAGAGAATGATGAATGATGATGATTTTGGATCTGAACACAAAAATATTTATTTTTAGATTCTTGTCTGTTTGTTCGCGATGGATGCAAAAACCACTGAATGGATCTTGATTGTTCTTTTTAGTTTGAAAGGTCAGACTCAAAATCTATATACGAGTAATATACCTATATAGTCAAAATACGCGAAAACATGTCAACGTGGGTGGAGCTGTTGGTAAAATACATTTAATGAGTTAACACACGGCATGTGCAATTCAGGTTTCAGGTTGTATCAAATTTATTTAGTTAACAAGATGGTGTAATGCGCACGGTTTACTAAGGTACACATTACAATATGCAGATGGTACTGCTCGAGTGACACCTCTGGTTCTCTAAGTATGTATAAAGTATAGCCTGCTTATTATCCTGTGGATCATATGCAACCTTAGTAGTCTATAAAATGCTGCTTTTAATTATTTCTTTACAAAATACAGGAATAACATTAACTATTGATAATCCTATTGTGAACACCGTGAAGTAATGTCGATTTTTTTATGATATGAATTACTCTTAGAATCGATCGATTAATGGATGACGCTGAAGTTTCAGGGGTGCTAATAGTTATTGCAGATGTTTGCATAAACCTACTCATTTCATGAATACAAATAACTTTATGTTTGTCATAGAGTGACATACTTAAATAGAACCGTGCCAAACAGTTTTCAATAATGTTTAAAATACTCGTAGATTATCCACAAATGCGCCTATCTACTAATTTGGTAGGTATCTGTATATACGTGCTATTTGTAGTAGAGACACGTAGTGTATTTCGAGAAAAGTTCTTCTTCTTCTTTCTTATTTTGCCTAGCTTTATCCCATTTCATTTGGGGTCAGCTCTCCTAATACAGTAGATATACAGACAGAATAATATTTCGAAAAAAATTATTAGTAAAAATTATAAAACTAACTATGATTGTGAAAGCCATTGGAGTGAATCTACGTTAATTTAAATTCAAAACCCGTAGTAAGTTGTATAGACTTCGAGAGTTCTGTGGTATAATTCTGCGTGGTTAGATGCGAATAAACTTTCATCCTGTAAATGCGGTTTATTTGATTTAACTAGGTTCAGGAGCGGGTAGGTACGGGCTCAGCTAATTGAAATCAGTACGCAACCAACATTTTCAGTTAGGTTGCGGCAATATATCGGGTCTGTTTATTTAGCTTTGTGGATTCAAGAACCATTTACCTTTTATTAGGTGCGCATTATTTTCGAGACTATTTTGTTGCCGTTCTGTAAATATTGCTTTACTCTTTTTAGAATATGCCTGTTATTGTTTTTTCTAAAGTTTACACCAGTGGTAATTATTGTTACTGAACTACTTTTCAATTATATTGCATGCCGTGTTCATGGGGAGCGCCCAGAGACTACGCCGTCTGAAAAGCAAACTAAAGCTGAGTGGGTATGAGTAAATATGAGTTACCTACTTTAATTTGACTTTAACTGAGATGGTGGTAGATCTGTGATTGTGCTAGGCAAAGCATAACTGTGATCTATTAAATATGAACCAAATGCAAATAACTTTAGTGTTGTTATTCATCTATAGCCAAAACTGTCATCATAATTCAATCAGGAAAAGTATTTTTCAACTATTCAAGTTCATTTTGGAATCAAATATAGAACTACCAATTTAAACGACAATAGTAAATTAACATTTATTTTAAGCATGCTGCTGTAAGGTTTGGAAGAGTTCTAGAAACTTCAATTCCCTTCCTTATTTTTTTACTATTATTTCCTTTTTGTGGTTCGTCCTCTAGAGGTGGCAATATTCGAGGGATATTTATGTTGCTACATTCATAACCCATGGTAACCGTTTCCTAACAGATTCTTTGTTACCTCAGTGGAATAAAGTATTGTGTAATCAGACTTACTTCTACGTATGATGTATTGAATTAGTTCCACCAATTCACTTGTGATACAGACACGAAACTGATTGTATGATGCTAGATGGCATATAATGTAGTAAATTATAGAACTCGCTTCCATTATAATAAGAGCAAGTCTCGCGTTGCCGTCTGTCTCCGAACACCGCTGTGAAACTTCCCTAGTTAGCGCCACCTGCATTTCTCTTCCCACGTCTCGTAAACCGCCAGACACTAATAACCTACTTCAGCATTATTACTTTAAGACAGTACACCAATTTCTCTTAGAAGATTTAATAAAGTCTAAGTCTTTCCTAATACCTAATCAAAATAATTTATAATGTTAGTAGTAATAATCCTGCCTCATCGGTTCCTGAGGTTTGTGATAATATTTTTGATACCAGTCCAGAGATAGCAACCGGGAATAAAATTATTTTAAAATACATATAATAATCAGCAATAACTGTACACTGTACAGTGACCACCTGGTGGTTGATGGCCCAGAATTTAGTAGAGATAAGAGTTGCCTCTGTTGACTAAGTTCTAGTAGAAGAAAATGTAATGAAATATAGAAGTAAAACACACAAGGAACTTAGAGATAATAAATTTAAAGGGATAAAAGGACGGGATTCTAGGGATCCTGACACGTTTCAAAAATCAAATCAACATTTAAATGTATGCACAACTACATAATTTAAGCATTAAACATTGTTAAGGGCAGGGCTCAACGAGGGATATTCGAAGACGCCTTGAAGCCCCTGGCAAAATCTTGTTATTTGATTTAAAACGAACATCAGTTTATACGCGGTAATTGCTCTAATTGGAGTCATATTATAATTATAGGATTAGAAGGTTAGCGTCGTCTGCTACAGATTCGGTTTCATCGAGCTCTGAACATCGTGTTGCTAAATGTTAATTAATAGATCCCTTACGAAGCGTTAATGTACTTGAAAGTGGAGACCTAGAACCACATACGAGTTTTGCGTAGATAAAATCACGTTTCTGACTTCCTTAGCTTCCTGAACGGTGAATCGGTATGGTTATCGGTCCGCTGATTCGAAGCTAATCATGCTTCGCCCAGACATTTGAAGAGAGAATCTAGAGTGGTTTTATTTTAATATAAATGCAAACATTAATCAACTGGTTATACGGGCTTGAAGGTGAATTCGATTAGCACGAACACCGCGGAACTTGATGGGATCCCATACATTCCATAGAATTGTATCCTAAAATTAGCCCTGTAAGAGATAATTTTCTATTATGTAATACTTTAGTGTAATGAAACTATTACCTACCCATTTCTTTGGATTAGGTTTAGTTTTCACTATAACATTAAATTTTTATTTCTTCTCAGTTTCGAAAAAAAAAACAAAATTATTATTACAATGTTCAATGTACGTACATAAGTCCAAGTCCGTAACTCCCAGTATCAATTACTGGGAAATGCAGAATAAAATACGAATACCAATTATAACTATATTAAAAAAAGTCTCGAAAGGAAACAGAAATATTGTGGTATAGAATTCAAATTCATTTTATTTGGAATTGTTATCTACCTAATATCTACATCTACAATAGTAGGTATAAATAATGTAGCGCAGATATCAACGCCCTCTTCCAAATAAAAATTCCAAAGTTTAACAAATCACAGACCGTTTTGCATTTAATATAAAAAAATGACAGTAAAATGTATGTTTTTCTAAACAGTTAGCCATCCAGCAGCGCTGCAGTCATCGTATTTAATGTTAGTAGCCAGTCAGTAGACATTTTTTTACATTAATATAATAGGTGTAGGTTTACCTGAACTTATCATGTTGAACGTTTGGAAAAATATTCAAATTTGTTATTTCGATCAAATAAATGCGACATTCTGCAGTAGATTTGGTCTGTCGATACTCGTTAGTTAGTCTGAACGGAGCGCAACCATGGATAAACGATGACTCCAGAAATAGTTAAAGGAATTGATGAGAGAATGTGTCTGCATGTGATATCGATCTGGTGAACTGTAGTAAGTGAATGTGCGATCTAAATGAAGTAATGACACATTATTGCTACATACCAAATTGGGTAAAGTACCGACGTCTGTTGTTGCAAGCGTTCCGTACGTGTAGGTAAGCGCTTTCCATCAAATGGGTCATGGGTAATATTTTCGTCACTTAAACTATATTCTCTTATCTTTAATAATGTAAAGGGAAGATGATGCTCTTAAAAGATATCACTCGAACGTAGCCAGCGTTTTGTATTTATTAGAGGGTTTATTTAATAATATAAAAAAAATTGTCACCATCATCGTAAACAAATATAATTATTATGTTCACTAATTAATAACAATAACACCGATATTATTGAAAATAACAACAAGTGGAGATATAAAACATAGAAAAAATCAATTTAGGTGTATGGATTCTCCGAAGTCCACTCTAGAATTACCTATGTCGTATTCAGTCTCTTTCCAAGTGAGTTATATAAATTCACTTGGAAATATTATTTTTTCTAAATAAAAAGACTCTTCATACATCATAAAAAAATACTAATCGAATTTCTCCAAGTTTGAAAGGCAATGAACCCTTTTACGTAAGATCAAATAGGCGCTGATAACCGCTTACCAACAGGCGAGCTATTTGACAGCTTGATAACATGGCAAAGTGCCAAAGTAGTACTAAAACGTGTTAAACAGAATATAGGTGTACAATTGTTTCATTACAAAACTAATGTAAATATTTTTTACAAGCTTAACTAATCCCTATCTCAAACCATGAAGGCCAAAAATAAGTTGTATGCTATTTACCTACAAAAACATGACCAAAATAATACTGACACTTTGGTAAAATCGTTATATAGGATGATATTTTTCAAACCACCAGTAGGTACCCTCTCTCTTTCTCTTCATAATATCGAGGTCATGTAGCTGACAGTACTGTAGGTAGCATGTAGTGCCTACGGTTCTGACACTAATTACGGACCAAATATAAAACCGCTACATGCAGCCGATATTATAAAGAGAGAGTGTGTTTCTTCTGCAGTCCTGAGAATTGAAAAAGTATGGCTTCGCTACCTACGTAAATGGATACATGGAAAGTCTAAAGACATTTTTTATCGACAGTTTCTGCGGACGAAAAAAACACGAAATAGTGAAAATTATCATTTTATTATTCTGCGGACAAATGATATCTGACAAAACAATGGTCAGGGCTCGTACATATCAGATACAAGTCAGGCGGTCTGAAGGAATATTTAAAAAAATTGTCATCCTGTACCTACCTACGTTCCATTTGGTGTATAAAATCTATAATTTTTATAGCCGGTCCTATATTTACTTGATGTACTCTGTAAACTGTTCTACAGAAATGAAAACACCGCGTACATTGTTCATTTCATAAGCTCATCAACGCATGAGGATATAAAACTTTACGAGAACATCTCCAAACATATTAAAACGAATATCATGATATCAGCCAGAGAATTTTCGCTTAAAACTAAAACATCTCGGCGGTTCAGAACACATTTTATTAAGCTTGTTAACTGAACAGCGCAGATAAAATAACTTATCATATCAACGTTTTAGAGTAACTCATGTTTTTTTTTGTTTTTATAAAAAACTTAACACGTGCCCGGTCTTGTAATGACTTTGCTTGCAATCGTAGGGTATTGAGTTAGATTCCTGGGTCGGTAGGTTATTTATTTATTTATTTGCATAATACGATATACCTAATCAGATTCATAAAAGGTGTGTTATAGAATTTATACTATTTTCACCACCTGAAAAGCACATTGTCGCCATAGGTTTTATTTTATGTGTAAATTAAAATCGTTTGAGTTTGAAAAAAAAATGTAAGGACACGAAGCGAATAGAAACCGGGTTACTAATAATGTATATGAAAGTAAGTGTAAAAGTAGTATTCAGATAAGTAATATCAGATCGGTAACCATTTGAGTAATTTACAGAATCAAGAAACATGATCATATTCGCGCAAGCAAAATTTTAATTATCATACAAAAGTTTATAAATTATTACTACGCAAAGCTACTAAACATAAATAAATTTATATTATACTGACGTAATTGGATCCCCAATTAATTCTGTATGTGATTCAAATTGTTTCGTATAGTAAATTGAGAGAAAATAGTGATAAATGGACTAACAGGCACGTGAGTTAAGGGTTTTGATTGATGATATGAGGTCATAATTATTATATAAATTTATTTTAGTATAGGTTTACATGAGCGTCGTGTATAAACATGCCTTTGTGTTGCCTACTTCTGTGTGAAAATTGACACAATCAATGTTATTTGTTGTTGGTTAACATTTCAGTACAAAACGAATTAATAATTTGTTTTAAAAAAAGAATCACGCTACACTTTGCTGTGTATAGTTACTTAAAATCTATGGAACAGAAGAGAGTTAAAATATTACTTAGCTAAAAGTACTAACTAGTTTTACTGTATGTTATGGATTAGTCTTGACTTGTATAATTAATGAAAGTTTCGAAGACCAAGTTCAGCCAACCGTCGGACTAGTGAAAGCGTGGAACAACAGAAACGCAATCAGAAGCGAACCGAGTATTTTGAATAGCCACGTTTTGGTCTTTATGTGTTTTACTTTGCTTTTGTCGGGTTAAATAGACTTCTAAGTCAATATTTATCTTTACTATCTTCCAATGGTACCTAAATATTTTTAGTATGATTTTTGTATTTATTATTAATTTTATTATTGTTAGCTGATGCCCGGGTAGAGGTCGGTTATCGTTTTTTGGTCATATCTATCGCTGGTTCTACTTAACCAATTGTAATACGGCTGTGTTGATTTTAAGTCTGACCAAGACATTTTAATAGAAAAACCGTATGATTTTTTTTTCAGAAATTGAACAAACGACAAGAATTCCAAAAATAATGTTTTTTGTTCAGAATCATTCAAATATAGTAATTAATATTATCCACCCAAGTATTTTTTAAATAACTCCAATATACAGATACAGCTAATTTACTATTTTATAATAGTATAGATATCGATTTCCAATGGGGGACTAATTTATCATTAGTTCGTTTATTTTTTAGAGAAATACCTAGTAAGTATGGAAATTGTATTGTGCTACAGACCGGTCCATTATGTTATTATTATAGTTATTAATGTGGCAAATGTGCGGTTTCGATTTCTTAAAAAATACTGGCAGGCGAAACGTTGCTGTAATAGATCTTTAAATGTTATTAGAAACAAAAGCTATAGAGTTGATAACAGAATGATCATGCTTCATATCATCATCACACAGCTGTTAGGTTACAATAGGGTGGGCGATGCATCGCCCCCGAGCATGACGCATCGTCGTAAACCGGTAGGTATTATTTAATGGCGACCTTGACATTATGGTCTAGCTGTGTATTTATCCTCTTGTGTATTTCAACCTCTGTGCAACAATGGTAGCATGACTGCTGGGCATGATATCACATCTAGGTATAAGATCGATATCACAATTCTTTAACCGAGTCGAGTATAATGTTATTGGCCTGTCTTAATAGTGTCCGGTTTATAATAGACTTGAACCCTCTCATGGATTAAAAAATATGAATGGCGACATATTAATATGCAATACAAATATTCTTGTGGTGGTTCAGTGTTAGTTACCTGTCCACAAAGTGCCGACTAAATTATGATCAACTAGAGTACCTACCTAAGTTACGGTTTTGGGGTGAAGCTTAAAATTGCCCTGGTTCTCACTACGTTAAAGAACCGCATAATTTAACATTTTTATTCTTATTTGTTAAAAAGTAGTGATTGGCGCCAGGGAAATCAACTGAACACGCCAAATTTCATGATTCACTCTTTTAATTTGTCTCACCTGACGAGCATGGCCAAATTCAGACCGGATTCATTTTGATTCAAGGGGCAGCTCTAAACCTTTTCATCGAGATTCAAGACCTCAACTCGTAAGAACAGCAGTTCTTAGAGGACAAGAGAGATGCTTTGTGAACTAGTATGCATTTTATAAAGCCTAGTTGCGTGAGTCCAGTTAGGTACTTCATTTACGAAGTTAAGTCTTTAGAGTGACACCTTGTACTGAAGCGGTATTATTTATTCGGTGACCAAACACAATAATGTCTATTATTTCGTTAATTATGACAATGTTATTAGAACTTTGTCCATTGTGTGTCATTGGGTTGACATTGTCGTAACCCACAGCATGATATAATAGGTTGTAGGTATTAAGGACGCTATCGTGTTATAATGATGATGTCAAAAATAGGAACTGTGAACAGGTATGTGTGTGTGTGGTTTTATGTTTGTTTTAGTAGTCTATATAATTTATCTATCTATCTATACTATCATAAAATTGTAAAGCAGCTGTGCCAAACATTTTATTTTATACCACTTAGGTGGCAGACAAGCACACGGCAAAGCGGTTACCGTGGCCTATGGACGCGTGCAACACCAGGGGCGTCACACTCGCGCTGCCGACCCTGCAAACACCTTCTAATGCCCTTCTTGAAGAACCCCATATTGTAGCCGCCAGGGAAAACCACTGCAGGGAGATCGTTCCACAGCCTAAGCCTAAATTTCTTTCATACCTTACAGTACGCACTGCAGGTGTATGCAACGTGTGGGGATGAATTCCCTGCCTGTGGCGAGTTTTTTTGGTATTCATGTCCGTTTGTCTATTTCTTCTTGATGGACGCAAAAGCTACTGAATGGATTTGGCGGCGGAGCGACGGACATCGGTTAGAGTTCTCTGATAAATCAAATTTCGTGTCACAATGTTTATAACAAAACTCTTCCGAATCAGCTAATCGATTCTTATGAATTATTTTGTTTATATTTAGTAGGTCAGAGAATAGAGCGTAAACCATTTTTAATCCTAGGAATAAGTTTCTGTGGATTGCGGAACGGTATCAGTATTTGACGCGTGTGGAGCCGCAAACAAAAATCATTTGTCAGCTAAAATGTAAATAAATCCCGGCAGTGAAGTGGCAAGAGATTATATCATTAGGTAGGTTTCATACGTTAAATTCATTAGCTGAACCCTGTTATAAGCCCTCTTACAATGACTGTGTATACTGACTGCGCCCGACCGTTTGTCTAATCTTTGGCCTTTTATCTTCCGCTTTACCAAAGAGGGTTAGTGTATCCTATTATCCTACTGATACTATAAAATGTGAAAGTTTGTGAAGATGTTTGGATTTTTGGATGTTTGTATTTCCGGAAAGCTACAACCTGGGAGTCTTCAAGTCTAGAGTGAACAGGTTACTTCTAGGCAAGCGTGCTCCACCGTCAACAACATCATCACTTACCAACAGGTGAGATTGTGGTCAAGCGCATAGGCTCGCGTTTGACCAAAATCTAACGACCAAACGAATCTGGCTGAAATTTGTTACAGGGATAGATTGTAGTCTGATATAATACATAGGCTTTCTGGAATAGGTTTCTACAGGCAATGGGAACTGGAAGAGAATGTCACGAGAGTGAAGCCGCGGGTAAATTTCAAACGGCTTCGATATACGTCTGTATAATGGGACTTTAGTTTTGACTGGATTTGCCGTCTGTGGAATTATGGTATGCATTAATATTTTATAATGGTGAACCAGGCTTTACAGGAGGATTTGACCCCACCTAACTAACAAGAGAGCGAGTTATAATAATAGCTTATAATAAAGAGGAAATACAAACGCGAGCCTATTAATCGTACCAATAAAAACAAAATGCAAAGCAAAGTAAAATGACGCTAGATACAATATCGAACTTACCATACTAGCCTTATTCAATAATTATAGGCACTCTACTGGGTTGACATTCCTAGACTAATTTTAGCGTTCAACCAAGCGGGGATTCTATAGCAAATTGTATTAGACTTTAATAGCAGTGGGTGGATGTCAACGGATTGGTTAATAAAAGCGTTGTTTAATCGGAGGATTTATTGAGCCGAAGCAGTTTACTAATAACCGAGCAGCGTCCCCAGGGCGGGAGTGCGTTTCTCAAGCGGTCAATTGATTAAACGAAGCAATTAAGCAATCAGACCTCAATGGCGGCGATCGTCGCAAATGAGTGCGGGTTCGACATCTGCGCTCCACGCGATCACGGTCACAGCACGAACACTACTCACCAGTCAACCGCGATGTGTTACACGATAAACATTCTATATTTACAGCCGTACTGTTACTACCTATACTACTACTACGTAATTTATGTCTAAGGCCCCTGAAAAATATTGTTGGACACGATGTTTTTGTCGCTAATTAATGACGTAGTCAAAGTTAAGTTTAACGATCCGAATAATTGGTGTAGGCATTCATTGGATTCCTTGAATTTCGTCTAGGCTTTAATTTTTGTAGTCGTTGTTTTATTAAAATCTGAAACAATAGTTTCTTCGATGAGAAATATTTTTATTGTTTTAATTAAATTCACGTTTATGCATAGCGTTTGTTTAGAGATTTAAGTAACTAGTTTGGAAGAAATTTGTATTATTAAGTGCACCTGCACATAATGGTAAAATATTTTTTGATAATGTGTAAGTCTTTGTTCATAAATTAAGGAGATTCTGAATAGCCTTAAAAAGACATGACTTAATTTCCAGATAATTTCTACGAAATACCTATAGAAGTTTAAACTATAATAATATACGCATCTAAAATAAGTACGAATACTCATGAATAGTCATATTTTGATACTGTATAAAACCTTGTTATCCAATTTTTCCTTTATTACAATCGCATTTCGTTAATACGCGACTATATCAGTCGACGTTTACAAAGCCGAGTATTTACCAAACGGTTCTATAAAGAAACTATCAAGCTAACCCCTTATTGTTGACTATCACGATATGGCATAGTTTCACGTAGTACCTTTAAATAAATGAGTCATTTTATTCAGAAACTCTTTTCCGGGCGTGTGACATGTTACATTTGCTCTGCAATAAACAAGACGATAACTTTATAGAGCAATGAATCGTGAGTCCTGTGGAGCGAATTATTCTAAATTTAAGTAGTATTTATTGGTGGAGAGTTTGGCGAAACAGATGGAAACGACTGTGACATCCGGGCCGATCAAAGTGATCGAGAACGAGCGTCGGTGGACGTTTTATTGCACGTACCGACGCGGCTATGGGCGTATGGCGGCCATACTGTATTTAATTGACTCGCTCAGACATCTACATGAATGGTAACGCCAAATTTAGTTGCAATCCCCTCGATCGCGTGTTGTTGTACGTAAATTGAACACACTAAGTTGACGGCCATAATATAAATTGGAAGTTACTGCAGGCAAGGTTTGAGAATGTTGAAATATCACAAGCAAACAACGATATGACGGGTGAATATACATTGTTGTGCTACTAATTGACAAGGAATGTTTGTGACCCAACTATGTGTAGTTTGCAACTTAAGTTTAGGCATAAGTTAAGTTTCTTATAGCTCACAGTCAGTTCAGAATGTTTTGATAATTAAAATAGAAATGGAAATAAGGAGCTTTTTAAAGACCTACTTACTGAAGCTTTTATACCCGCAGAGAGGTAGTTAGACAGGTCATTTTTCATTATTTTACATGTAAGGAGTGGAGCCATATACCGTCTTGGACTCCTTGCTGCTTATAGTACTAACAGAAATACCCATACTATTATATAATTATTATGCCCTGTTCTGGTGTCGAATACAGGATCTCAGGACTGAATGCAAAAATGAACTTATGCCACGGGCCTTATCAACTAAGGTGATTAATACGTTTAGCTCTAGTTTTATGTAACTACGATCTAAAATGATAATTATCTATGGCGTAGCGGTAGAATGTTCGACTGCCAAGCCGGAGGTCGTAGGTCGACTCTCGCTCAGTGCAAATATTTATATGAATGAACATGAGTTTTTGCATTGGTCTGGATGTTTCTATGTATAATATATTATGTATGTATTAACCAAATAAATTATATCTAAGTATGTCCTAAGCATTCTAGAACTCATCACACGAGCTAGTTAACTATGCTTACTTTGAGTCTAGATAGCGCTATGTAGAATGTAGTAGAATATTTTATTCACTTATAAAAGTGCTAGTCAATAATCGAAATGCTAACACCAAAAGCTCTTCTCGTCCAAGGATCTCTGTCGAACTACACGCAAACGAGACTACAACTATTTGTGACTATTGTTATTTTGCTGAGGTTTAGTGTTGAGTGCGAATAGTTCCTGGGGAAGCTATAAATCTGAACGGGGAATCCCATTACGTCCTTACCTGTTAAAGTTACTTTTTGTTGTCCCTTTTATATTCTTTTCATTATGGTTAGCCATTTCAACTACGTGCTAGGAAAAAGCTTACCACATTAATGTACTAGATACAATTACTTTTGTGTAATTGTTTGCGAGACAGGTCTTTTATACCCTATTAGTGAAACAGTGTACCTTCTTTTCTGTAATTTTCCAACACAATATTATTTATATTGTGAGCATACGAATTACCCGGCGCCTGAGTCAGTAAAACCATGGTTTTGAAACGAGTGACTTCAGAGATACGTTATGATGGACCGGTACCAGTAGAACTTGACGCAGTCGTTTTCGAGTAAGGCGTCCGGCACTTAGGTACTTGTAGTATTTAAGGCGTATATTGATGAGGCCGTGTTTCAGAGGAAATTTCTTCATGTAACATTCTGGATGCATGGTTGTGCCTGTGCAAATACTCAGAGTTAGATAATAATTATTATACGTAATTATATAGAAAATTAAAACGCTGCTAAACACCTATTAACTCACGAAATGTGATACTTCTACCTACCATCAGAAATATTCAGGTGCAAGTATATTATACTAAAGAAAAAACAGCACCGAAATCATGTCATGGAAAATGAGAACACGAAATTAGGAAATTACTCCTTAGAGGGTCCTTTGAAAATTAGTCCCTAAAGACCGGTGGGAATGGAGCGCTAACATTTGCGCAAGTGATTCTGCGGCTATTAACTAGAATATTTTATCAGCGATAAGCGGATTGCGGAATGGCCAGGGTTTTGGACATGCAATTTCAGATGCTGTTGAGCGCTTAAACCCCGCTCATTATCTATACCACCTATGCGAACCCACCCCTAATACAAGCGATTTAGCTTATTAAAGGGTTGACATAAATACTAGTCCTATTATGTAGGCTACGTTACTAGAATATTTTTGGTTCGAAAAAAATTATAATATAAAAATAACACTGACGTACCTCATTTTTTAAGTTCGATTAAGTAGTAGGTATCTAAAACCTCCAGAATGTAAAAACTATTTTTCTGTAAAACATCTCAAAATGGGTTCAACAAAACATGAATCGCGGAAATAAGGTCTAACAGTGAGCCTTCTTTTGAAGCCGTTAAAAAATCTAGGTATTTTATTTATCTTCGGGATGTAAATGCTGACATTAAATAGTAATTTAGCAAACAAATAGCCGTTCTACTTTTTTAATTTACGACTAAACTCATAAAATTAATTCCTTATAAATATTTAAAAATTCAAATTCAGAAGTCCTTAAGGTATTTCGTTTAAAAACTTTTTTCAGTTAATTATAAAGATCATAAATTATAAGTGTGGCTTATGTCAGCGGCAATGACATTCATGTTTTTGAAATTAGGCATACAAAACATATGCATGTGTGTGTAATTACAATGTGTGTATGTGTTTTTGTGTGTATCAATTAAAGAGGTCACGTGACGTCGCGACAAGTTTTCCATATGTCGGGGCTGCAGTAATATTATAGCAGTTAATCCCTTGGCCCTGCCCGCCGGGCTCGCCACCACATGTCGACGGCCCATTAAACAGAACACCCCAACAAAAAATAATTACTTCACCAAATACAGTGCCACGGTCACAACTCGTTCAATTTGTGTTTAATCTGCTTAAAGCGCGACTAGACCAGTGCAGATAGCTATGAAAATGGTAAAAAGTAAAAGAAATTTATAGTAGGATGAAACCTGTTGTAAAAGGAAGAGAATATAATAAAAATGATAGGAAAAATAAATTACGGGCGATCTGAGCTCGGGAAGGGGGGAGGGGGGTGAGTTTTAAGGGTAAAAACGGTTTATCTCGATTTCCGGCAAAACTACAAGTCCTATGGAAAAAAGTTAAATGACAAAGTTGTAGGTAATAAAGAAACCTACAACTTTTCTATTTACACTTTTTTCACATAACCTCAAAAAGTATGTGAAAAATTCAAATAATCAAGTTTTTGGTTTTTTATTTTTATCTTAAGCAAAACAAATTTGTTTTCCACGAAATTTGGTGAAAACTTAGCTTTTTATGTCCCAAAGACACTGTAATTTTTTTGATTTGAAATACTCTTTTTTTCAGCTTATTTTGACTAAATATCGAAAAACCACCCCAATTTTCAATCGAAAAATCTCACGTCAAAATATCAGCTTTTTAAAAAAAGTCAAAGAGTTTTTTGTTCTCTGAAATCTCTTCTTTCTGATAATGTAAAAATATATATACATTGCTATGGTAAATGTTCTCAGAAAATGCAAAGAAAAACTCGAATTCGAAATTAACATTTTTGTATTTAGTCATTTCCTCGTTGAGGTGGGATGAAAAGTTACATGTTGCACTATAACTTCATGGTTGCACTCGAGTGCAAAGATTTTTCACCTTGTGCTCTTTTGATTCCCTCGCTAAAGCTCAGGGTTCTATTTTGTGATTATTGTATTTAGTCATTTCCTCGCTGAGGTGGGATGAAAAGTTACGTGTTGCACTATAGCTTCATAGTTACACTCGAGTGCAAAGATTTTTCACCTTGCGCACTTTTGATTCCCTCGTTAAAGATCTGGGTTCAATTTTTAGAACCCTTCGCGTGCTCAGTTTTGATGACCGAGCAAGCGAAGGGTTCATAATTTGAATCACGAGCGCAGCGAGCGATTCACAAAATAGAACCCTGAGCTTTAGCGAGGGAATCAAAAGAGCACAAGGTGAAAAATCTTTGCACTCGAGTGCAACCATGAAGTTATAGTGCAACATGTAACTTTTCATCCCACCTCAACGAGGAAATGACTAAATACAAAAATGTTAATTTCGAATTCGAGTTTTTCTTCTTTGCATTTTCTGAGAACATTTACCATAGCAATGTATATATATTTTTACATTATCAGAAAGAAGAGATTTCAAAGAACAAAAAACTCTTTGACTTTTTTTAAAAAGCTGATATTTTGACGTGAGATTTTTCGATTGAAAATTGGGGTGGTTTTTCGATATTTAGTCAAAATAAGCTGAAAAAAAGAGTATTTCAAATCAAAAAAATTACAGTGTCTTTGGGACATAAAAAGCTAAGTTTTCACCAAATTTCGTGGAAAACAAATTTGTTTTGCTTAAGATAAAAATAAAAAACCAAAAACTTGATTATTTGAATTTTTCACATACTTTTTGAGGTTATGTGAAAAAAGTGTAAATAGAAAAGTTGTAGGTCTCTTTATTACCTACAACTTTGTCATTTAACTTTTTTCCATAGGACTTGTAGTTTTGCCGGAAATCGAGATAAACCGTTTTTACCCTTAAAACTCCCCCCCCTCCCCCCTTCCCGAGCTCAGATCGCCCGTAATTTATTTTTCCTATCATTTTTATTATATTCTCTTCCTTTTACAACAGGTTTCATCCTACTATAAATTTATTTTGTCTCAAAGTCTATCGGCACTGGTCTAGACGGATATAATGAAATTAAAAAGCCATGAATTAACTAAACAACCCCATGTAGGACTGGGACAGTTTGTTTATGACTCTTACCAGACGAAGGATGGTTACAGTATAATAACTAACTAAATGTCAGGGTTAAATGTTTCGTAGTAGCGGTCACACGAATGAGAGTACCCAAATCTGTTAATATTTAGGTTTCATACCCGAGTAGGATCACTCCATTGTTCCATTTTTGCATTTTTATAAAGGTCTCCGGCAGAGTAAACGAAGAGTAACGAAATGAAAAGTATGTTGAGTAATATGTCATTACGCTATTTTTGATGAAGTGATGTTCAACATACGAAGAGTAGATCAACCATTCGGTCACTCGCGTTCCTGCTAGAAATGATAATTATAAATAAACTCTTTTATTTATAATGCTTATGTCTTGCAATGCACTCACCACATTAGACCCTCAAATTTATTTACAGTTACTCAGCATTTTTTATCAACTGGCTTTCTGCTACACTTTACGAAATAGTAAAGTGGTCTGAAAGTGTAAGTAGATGTATGTCTATCAAGTGTCACACCAGGGTTGCACTTAATATTTTATTCTTGTTGTACGATTTCTTTAATTTCATTACAGTAATGTGTTTCTGTCGCTCACATGCACGGTGTGAAGCTAAATTTCAAGCTAATTAACATGTAAGAAGCTGAAGTGCTTTTATCCTGATGCTCTTCATAAATAAAACAGAAACCTATGTGAATAACCCTCCTAAAAAGTTATTTTTGTAATTCAGGTTGGTTAAGTGAGTTTTGCTACGTTGTATTTATGTTATGTTTTTTTTGGCTTCAAATTGACCATAATTATTAAGCGTACTCCCGGGCATTCTCTACATAATAATGATGTTCAATATTCCAAATATCTAGTTGTAACTTCTAGTGTCCTTAAGTTCAAAGAGTTCTGTCGAGCTTGCTCAGGTGGTCAATAATGGGTACGAAAACATCCTCATCTGGATCACTTTGCACCGAGCGAGTTGGCACCTTCGAATTTAATAATAATTGTCTTCAACTCACTCATAGCAAAGTACATTCAGGTACCTACAATCAGTGTTTTTTTAATATTAACAATATCATTAACCGAAATGACTAGTAATCCACCTAGCCCGATCAGTTAAGCTAAATTGCTTGTGTTAGGAGTGAGTTCACGTCAGCAGTTTAATGGCCAGGATTCGAATCTGGGACTTCTCGTACCTAAGGCCGATTCTATAATCACAAAGATATACTAGAGAACTGAAATTTCAACTTCTACTCAAATTCCATGTATTCAAAAACATCCTAAATATTTTTATGCGCCTTTTTTGTTAATCGAACGAATGCTTTCTTGTAGAGTCACATTGTATTTCAAATATTTTGTCGTTAGCGTTACAACTGAGTTTAATTTGAATGTTTTAATGAATTACTTAATTGTAGTTAAAGTTACGTCTTAACAATAACCGAGTCATGTTTATAACCGGAAATGGTAATCGTCACGGCACCCACGACAGGCTGCCTAGTGGGGTGTCGTATGTTGTTCCGAACGCCGCTGTGGCGACACACGCTGTTGCGAATTATTTTTCCACTGCCTCACAGGTTCGAAAGCTCATGGACTCGAATGAAATAGTCGCGAAAGACGCTGTTTCGAAAAACATCTTCACTGCCTCATACGCTCGAAGGCTTGTGATTTCGATTTATTTAGTCATAAAGTGTACCTATAGAAAAATATTATTTTTACGTTTGTTGTTAGTTGTTATATTAACATCTTCCACTGCAGACCGAGGGAGGTTAGCCCGGCCCGTGTAAAATGCGTCCCCGGTACTGTCGTCTGCATAGTAATGAATAGAGTCATCAGACACCATGTCATTAATATGCAGAAGAAACAGAGTTGGGGACAGCACGGAGCCTTGTGGAACACCAGCATTTATGTCCATGCGGTCCGAGCAGCTGCCGTCGAAAGCCTTCATTATATCGAGGTGCTAGTGGTCAGCCTCGATATAGCGAAGTCTTTCGACCGGGTCTGGCTCGACCTCGCTGGCTGACTCGAACGGGTCAAGTTGGTATGCAGGTGCCCCGGCAAAAATGTGACAGCAGTACTCCATGTGGAGCTGGACTTGCGACTTATAAAGAGTAAGTCTATGCCCCGCAGTGAAGTACTGCTTCGCCCTGTTGAGCACTCCGAGTTTTTTTGAAGCCAACTTGACCTTATCTTCGAGGTGACTGCGGAACTGAACGTCGCTGGAAATATCGACACCGAGGATCCCGATACTGGAGGAGATGGTAGTGGTGTGTCCAGGAATTGGGGCGCTACAATAAATGGGATTTTCTTAGCGGTGAATGCACAAACCTATGTCTTAGTAGGGTTGAATTGGACTAAGTTAAGTCTTCCCCAATCGGATACTCTCGTGAGAGTAGTCTCGATTTCAGACAGAAGTTGTTCGCGACTTTCTTCCACTGCGGACCGAGGGAGGTCAGCCCGGCCCATGTAAAATGCGTCTCCGGTACTGTCGTCTGCATATCAATGAATGGAGTTATCAGACATCATGTCATTAATATGCAGAAGAAACAGTGTCGGGGACAGCACGGAGCCATGTGGAACACCAGCATTTATGTCCATGCGGTCTGAGCAGCTGCCGTCAACGACGGCTTGAATGCTTCTGTAGGACAAAAAGCTAGCAATCTACTCGCAAAGTCCCTCGGACAGTCCATAGGATGGCAACTTCGCAAGAAGACCTCTGTGCCAGACCCGGTCGAAAGACTTCGCTAGATATATCGAGGCTGACCACTAGCGCCTCGATATAATGAAGGCTTTCGACGGCAGCTGCTCGGACCGCATGGACATAAATGCTGGTGTTCCACAAGGCTCCGTGCTGTCCCCAACTCTGTTTCTTCTGCATATTAATGACATGGTGTCTGATGACTCTATTCATTACTATGCAGACGACAGTACCGGGGACGCATTTTACACGGGCCGGGCTAACCTCCCTCGGTCTGCAGTGGAAGATGTTAATATAACAACTAACAACAAACGTAAAAATAATATTTTTCTATAGGTACACTTTATGACTAAATAAATCGAAATCACAAGCCTTCGAGCGTATGAGGCAGTGAAGATGTTTTTTGAAACAGCGTCTTTCGCGACTATTTCATTCGAGTCCATGAGCTTTCGAACCTGTGAGGCAGTGGAAAAATAATTCGCAACAGCGTGTGTCGCCACAGCGGCGTTCGGAACAACATACGACACCCGCCTAGTGTGAGGCGAATGGCTTACATTGTTAGATTTATTTTTGACAATAAATAATTTATTTTTCGTTTTATTTATTAAGTGAGAGACCCAACGCCTTAGTTTTACGATTCTGCACTCTTACTTTTGTTAATCTTATACTATATAATTCAAAGTCCTGACTGACCTAGAGACAACGCACAGCCTAAACCGCTGGTCGTAGAGACTTGAAATTTGCAGAATATATGTGTTTTGATGCGTAGAGGTGTACTAAGAAAGGATTTTTTAAAATTCGAACCCTAAAGCCCTAAAAAGGGCTAAAAACGTGCTTTTGCCAGAACTCAAGAACGGCTGAACAGATTTTCATGATCTATGATTTTTTGAATTTGTCTCCGCCTCGAATAGCATATAACATAATTAAAAATATATGATTCATTCAGGAAAATTAGTAATAAAAAGAAAATTAGATGTTGCAAACGTTTTTATCGCCATCTATAATAGTTGTCATAGCAACAGGAACTAAAATTGACTTTGTCTAAATTTTCATAGAGTAATATCCTTTACTTCTTTTTCCTCAAAAGTAAATAGAATGTATTAATTTGTAGGGTTCTGTGCCTGATTAGGAAAAAAAACCTTATCTCTTCGTTATCCGTCTGTCTGCCTGTCAAGACCTCTTTCTTAAGAACACGTAGAGGCATCAAGTTGAATTAGATAAAAGGAATGTTGCGGATAATGCTTGGCATTAAACGAAGCGTAATATCCAAACTGTGGTCTCACTATCGACTAATAGGTGGCTTGACCTACCATCTCCTGGCCTGCACTCATGGAGGACGGAGGTTGTTAAGTTACCTTCGGCGACGTTAGTGAGTCACCTGCACCGCAATCGGAGAGTTTTAGGAAGCCGTACCTTATTTTTCGTGCGGAAATCCCCACGAATCTCTCCCCTCCTCTGGCCAGTAGGGTCGTAATATCGGACTTGACCGACTAAAGTCGAACTACATCTTGGGTCTACAGACGCCGAAGTTTAAGTTAACCCTTGACCCTGAGCTATCCAAGGTTTTCTGATGGGCATGGCAGTTTTGGTGAGTTCCTGCATTGCGTAGGCAGGGTGCTGACGTTTGAATGCCACCATTGCCGGGGCTGATCCGTGGGCACACCACCTCTTCATACACTGGTAGAGTCTCCAGAGTGGATAGAGTGGCGCCATGTCCTTGAAGCAGACATCGGTGGGGTAAGCCTCATGGTGAGGTCCCTGGTGCCGACCATGGTCACCATACAGAGTATGTGGAACGCCACCGCTTTTTGTGTGGTAGTGGAAAATCTACGGGAGAGATCTAGCACTCCCCCGTGCCGATGCAGGCGCACTGGGTGGCGTAGTTCGCAGAAACATCTCCGTCCTCCATGAGTGCGGGCCTAGGGTGACGGTCGAAGCTAATCGTCACCCTAGCAGAAGCAGACCCAGGGTGGCGGGGTTTTATATTTCCACGCGCGCTTTTTTATAGAGATGGGGGATTTAGATTCCTAATAACACGTCGAGGTCGCCAGTGCTGGTGGCCGGAACCGGTTGGGGTTACTGGGATATCCTTTCTAGGACACACCAGATTCCTCGATCACACAGGCATTGGTAGGACTCCGATATACCAACCTCTCCGTTGTCTCCGTTGAGGTGAAGCCTGACGGGGTTTTTGCGCGCGAAAAAAACATAAGTACAGGGAAAAGTCCGGAAAGCGTAAATATTACCTACTTCACCAAAAAAAAATGTATGTCTGTCATTCAAGACAAGAAGCACTGCAACAAAAATTAAGTTCGCCCCCTTTTTTTTGTCGTGCGGAAATCCCCCTCAACCCAATTTTGTACGGAACCCTGCTGACCGGTATTTATTAGTATATCCTCTTTCTTTACTTTCATGAACTTCTTGAATGTTAAATCAGGTTGTCAAATGTCAATGTCTGTAGCAAGAATTTAATAATAAAAAAATCTGATTTTCGGAAATAAATAATGTTCACTAATTTGAAATAGTGCATCGAATGTGAAAGTGCAATGCAACTATGATGAAAGGGTTTTTCAAAGGGCCTCTTCCGAGTCACACATACTTTGGCCAGAGCAGCTATCTAATCCCCATAAAATCTAGAAGACAATGAAAAAGGATAATGATGGTAGATATACGGGCTTTGGCCGAGATGCATGGCACTGTACTTTGAAGGGTTTGATAGAACTTGAGATGAAATGAATACGTTTAGCTGCAACCACTGATTGCGAAGGAATAGACATTGAAAGTTAGTACGGGCAGTCCCTCAGCTTAAAAAAGACTTGGTGGCGATAGCCAACATTCACGCGGGCGGAGCCGCGTGCGGGTACGCTAGTTGTTTACAAACTTTCAACGTTTAACTTACGCTGTTCTTGTTAGATGGTTGGTAGTAAAATTTTGAACCTTTATAAATGGTAGGTATTTTACAACAAGAGACCAAATACGTGGATTTAATTCCATTAAATAAATTAATACTTATATTAATTTGACCAAGATCTTCGGGGTCCAAGCCGGCACATGTGTAGAGTGGCGAGCGAGGCCTCGGCGTAAGCTTTCCTCTCGGGCAAGTTGTTCTGTTCAGATGGTGGTCGTTCCTGAAAATAAATAACGAAACCAACCAATAAAAGGAAAGCTGACCCTTATTATAGAAGATATAAAAAAAGTATGAAAATTACAACTTAAATCCCAAAACATAATTTTACTGTAATAAAGAAATTAAAATTTAACTTATGTTAGCTATATTTTTACTCTGCACTTCGCTCCGCACTTTGCTCGAACTTGCCCCCTTCATGCCGACTTTGAACAAGTTTCTTGGCGTGACCGTAAGTTCCTCAAATTGATTGGTTTTGAACGATTCCCATTTCTTTTTATTTTACATTTTGAACAAAAAATATCACACAAATGTTCAATGCTCTCACCTCCTTATTCAGGTGCCGGTTCTTCTCTATTATGCCATCCATTCTCGTATCGGTCTAGGTCTTTCCTACATACTTCCTTATATCATTAATCTTTTCTGCCACGGATATTCCCCCGGTTTAATATAAAGAACTCTGCTGTAAGTATTCACATCACGAGAAGAGGGGTTGTAATGTGGGTAGGATGGCTGCTATTTTATTATTTTTTGTTGAAGTTACGTAGTGTGACAAATCTATTAGTCAATTCAAGAAATAAAAATGTATAATATAATAGAATATATTGAAAACATCTTCATGTTTGTTACTCAACGGATCTGGCTGAAATTTAGTGTAAGGATAGTTCATTGTCTGGAACACTGATAACGAATGGAAATGAATTCGCTTCGAAACGATTCTGTTAATCGAATGTCACTTTGTCTAGAGGCCCTTGTGTTTTTCTTTTCACGATTAACAGAATTCCATTGTTCCTTTATTGAATTTATATCAAACCCACTCCAGAACACATTATAAGCTGCCTGTCTAGCCGTTAGTGTAGGTCCTTTGATCCCATATAACACACCTATTTGATTTTAGATAAAAGAAAAATCACTACAGTGAAATGGATTCAAAGATTTCAACCTTTTTGACTCAAAACTTCACAGTCACAAACAGTTTTACTTATTTAATATTGAAAGAGACAAAGAAAAGAAAAACTCGTATGTATTTCACTGGTATAAGTAAGGTATGAATCAAAATTGGAAAAGTCAATAATCTTTGACGGCACTTCAAATCCGCAGCAGTTCCTTTTTAGTATTCCTACAATAAATACACCTAAATATTTAAATACCTAAAGGGACTCTACCAACTGAGAAAGCTTCAGCGTCCACGGGAGGTACCTACCACCCCCGTTGGGTACCTATGGTTTAGAGATATAGTTTTGTTTTTGCACATGGGCCAGGACAGATTTAAACTATTCAAACAATCTTCACAAAGTAGGTATATCAATATCAATATCAATAAAAAACAAATGCTTCTTCGTACATTCTACTCTTTGTAATTCTACTTACTAAGTGAAAACAAAACCATACATTATAACGTGGTACATATTGTCGATTATACCCACATCTCTCTTGAGATACGTCATGGAAGTTTAATAGACTCAGCGTAGAGTTCATGTCCTTTGCACAAGTCACCTTAACAAATAACTATGGTAGGTAGTTAACATAATGGGTCGGCTGTTTATGCTAATCGCAGCGTTTTGGCGCGAATATTTGTATTTAATGATGCCGTTTATGGATTTTAATTTCAATAATGTATAAATTTCAATTGCAACCAAATTATGGATATTGGCAAAATTTCCATTATATTGCTTACAATTCACCTTATAACTTACTATTAAGTATAGTACTGCACTCTGCCGCTAGCCCCTTTGTCAAACCTAAAGCAACATTGAAGGTAATTTTCGGTATGCTATTTTGGTAGTCAACGAGAAAGCAATGAGTTCAAAGGAGGATTATTAATTACAGCATCTGGTCAGTGGTTCTCGGTATTCTAGAGGTAGCCGCACTCCGAGAAGGGTAGTTGAATATCGTTGAGTAGGATAGACTAAATTATTTATGATCGTACAAACGAACGATTCCTTATTGATGATACATGACTGATTATTTTTCGACACTTGTGCATGCTATGTATCACTAAGTAGTTTCACCGAGTGTTTCTGCGAATTGAACATTTTTCATTGGTTAGCAAAAATATTCCGGTTGCTTTGAAGATAGGTATCATCGCACTTCTAAACTATGATTACAAACATAATTATTATGACTTGTAATGATGGTTATTAATATAGTTTCAGTATGTGCTCAACCAATTATATAGGTATTTGATATAATTTTCTGACTGCGGTGAATTTTTTTTTATCGGTGGCTATCAACTGACAGGGTAGGTTTCTACAATTTGTATTTACGTTATCCACCCAACTGTCTATATTAGGCTTAGCAACATTCGAGCTTTTACAAAGACTATATCGAAATAGGAATACAAACGACATTTCAGATAGAGGACACTGTACATCCTTCCCGCGGGCTCAATAAAATTAACATTTTTAAATCGGGATGCCCTTCTATTGGAGTTAAAGCAACCAGTCTGAAACAAAACATTGTGAATGTGATTTGTTAACCGATTTCAAAAAAGGAGGAGATTCTCGATTTGGACGTTAAACAATATACGTAAAACTGCATAAATCTTTTTGTTCGAGCTTCGAAGACAAACAATGAAACTGAGCCCGTAGACAAAGTAATATTCTACTAGTGAAATCTCTTCGATGCGAATACAATTACACAATACAATACACGTTACATGATGACAAATTTAATAATGTCATTCCTCTAGATTTCACACTTTTCAAGATGATTGAAGTGATTGGCCACTAGTAGAATGTCACTTTGTATACAGGCCCTAATTTATGGGCCAGCTTATTAACCGCAAAATTGTTGCAATCGCATATTATGTAAGTATCTATGCATTGTTTACGCTATCAATACAATATAAAATCACGCCGGTACTCGCTAAATGCGTTCGCAGATGTGTTCCAGTACGTTCACGTTTCTGTGGTCTACGAACCTATTTTAATTTTTTTTTGCATTGGATTTTGTGTAGCTTCAGGGTGATCTCATATTAATTTTATTTGTATTGGACCTTGAACTCCGGAGATACACTAGGGAGCTCATCCAAATCAAACAGAAAATACTTAGTAAATTATGGATTTATTGCTGGCACCGGCCTCAATAATAAATCATTTACGTACTTTTTTGGCTTTAGAATAAATCTGAAATTCATTTTGTTTTTCACTTTATACATATTAGAAATGTCCATAAAGTGGTAAAATAAAATCATGTACTTAAATATTTTATAGGGTAAGTACCTACTTCCTTTACATTTTTGTTTCTCTCGTCTACTCTATTATTTCTCTCAATTGGAATGGTACATACAAATAATTAATAGCGTAAGTTTTTGTAACACTACGAATTTTTACTTTTTTACATCCCTACTGAGCCGCGAATACACCTGGCACGCTCATTTAAGTTCCATTTCAAAGATATAATAGTAGAAAACTTAAAAGTTTGTGTTAAATCCCCAATCCCCACCTGGCAGCTATCTCTCAGCAACTTACGAGTACTGGCGCGTGGCATAAGCTTGAAATGTAATTTCTTTAATATGTTTTTACAACAAAGATTATATAAATTACCAAAATAGTTTATAATTATTATCGATGCTGATAAAATAAATATTCATACAACGTAAAAGCAAGTTTTTTTAATACATGATTTGGTAGTTGATTTAGTAAGCATCGAGGGTTTGCTGACGTTGTGCCAAAACGTCAATTTCTTGGCTTCTGGATGTGAGTACAATGATTAACTGTTGTTGTGAGAAAGTTCAAGGAATTCGCTTTAACATGCTATTGCCTGGACTCGATCGGTCGTACTAGATCAATGTCTTTGTGATTGTGCAATAGTGCGCTTGTCACGGTAGCTGGTCACGCTAAATACGTCCTCTCTCTGACGAAGTTATGTCTATAGTCGTGGCGGAGAATTTGAGAGAGCCTGCACCAGGGTTCCGTCCTACATCCAGCAGATGTATTGGCGTGCCGCTGAGATTGATTCGAGTTACTCAGATTTTGGTGAGACGGATCCGAAAATATTCTTAAGTCGGCAGAAATAACGGACATTATTATAATTAGATACCTAAGTTACTTAAAAAAAGTTTTTCTTGCTTTAAATAAATTTATTACCTTTTCTCTTAGGTAAAAAAGCAACAGAAGCGCATGCTGCTATATCGTGAATAGTCTATAAAAATGCACTTAATATTTTAATTAGAGGAACATAATACTCGTAGTCTTGGTATCAAGTCTTAATTAAACATAACTGGGGCGTAAAAATTTAAGTATATCACATAGGTACTTATCTACAGAATCTGTTTAATCGACTTAAAAATCGTTCAAAGTTCAAGTCTGACTTGCGTACCTTACCTACTGAGGATTCCGTACCTAAAAACTGGTATGAGAAAATCCGTGTATATCTATGTAAGTAAGTATATCAATTTATTTGCATTTCTTACTTGCTGTAATAATTAATTACTCCTAAAATATTAAGTACTTCATTCGTGATAATCGGTGGCCAAGTAGCTATTGACTTACTCTATGTTTATTATTAGTTCAGTGCACAGTTTTAGTGAGATGACGGTGCAGTGGTTTATGCCAGTTGCGCGGAGTGTCTGAGAGTATCGGAGGGCCAACTGTCGCGGCCGACTTTACCGAGGTGCGCTGCGGTCGCTCTTGCCTCGCCCGTGCCGCCTGCCCGATGAATTCCTAACTCGGGGGAAGGAGCAAAAATAACATAACGAGTCAAGCTTGTAATAACATTTGTCCTAATATATTACTATTGTGACGGCTCGCAGCGGGCCGGATTTATATACTACCGTGCGAACCGTCACCTTATTATTTATTAATATTAATGCCGCCTGTCTACACCCAAATTATTTTTCATTAGGTATGCGAGCTCTGAGACTTTCTTCCTCCGTGTTTAACACGTTAATATTGTGTGTAAGCAAATCTTTTGATGCGCGGATTTTTCTACGTTAATTTTGTTGATGTTGAGCCCTGATTTGTGCCGGTTTTCCCCAGGCTCGACACATGGGTATATGTATTAATATAAAGGAATAAAAATCCACGCGAGCATGTCACATCAAAGAATAAGTGAGAAAGTTAATAATGACATCAATTCTGACATTGTTTACCCCGACGCCATGAAGACACAAATTAGGAAAAGTGGCTTCATTTCGTTGTTATTATTATGTGAGTGGAGTTTGAGCGAGTTAGGCGATAATTCGATATAATCGCGACGATCGTGTCATCACTTTCTTCGTGCAAATTAAAATTTACGCAGTTTAAATCTATTTCACAAAATTAAATTGTCAAACGTTCAACGAATCAAGATAAAACAAAATATAATAGTTTGTATCAGAAAACATTCTTGCTGTTTTTCGTACTATTTTAGACATAACTCAATCACATATTTAAGTAAAATAAGTTTCCTTGTGATTATAGCGAAGACACCTTTGACCAGGACCGGTTATATGTTACTAATCCGTAGGACGAGATTACATGCCGTTTATTAGCCAGTATAAGTACTCTCCGGGTAACAAATTTTAAAGGAAACTATAGGTACAGTCCTTGTAGAGCTAGAAAGTAATTTCATGCTACAATACACGAAGCACGTCTAGATAATGTGTTCATTACCTAATAGGTACAGAGTAAACAGTGTTTATTTGGTGAAACCAAATGGAAATGCTTTCTACATTAATATAGGTACTTTGTGTTATTAAGCACGCTCCTATGAATATTATTATGTAAATAATGTCCGACTTTTAGAAGTTATAGTGAGACCTGTTACAGTAAGTTAGCCATTTATTTATTATACCTACCAGTTAATTCCCAGTAAGCGCCACAACAACTACCTCCTATTTGCTTTTCACCTAGGTATATGAGCACGTGTGTGATTGTGATTATTTTTGTACTCAATTATCTGACATAAATCATACAAATTAATGAAATAATCTTTAAAATAGTACATAAATAGATAGATAATAATTCTTAATCATGCATCAACCTTAGTTATAAGATAATGTAACATGGATTAGTCATTTCAGTTAAATACACAATGCACATGGGCGGCCTTTTCACTAAATACGTTTGTTCCAGGCAAGCTTATACCTATTTCGCGTTACAAAATTGTCATAAACAGACAACTTATGCTCATAACTACAAGTCATCATGTTCTTTTATTGCAACAGTCATATAATAAAGAAGCCTTAGATTGTAGCTGACTATCCTAACGAAGTGTCAACTTTCTACATACACGATAAATATGAATGTCCCGTTTAACATTTTGCGGTCACCGTTGGCAGATTCATTTGGAACCTACATTGTATTTACCACAAATAAATTTATAACCACAGGATTATCGCGACAAAATGAGTGATCGCTTTTATAATAGTTTATGGGTCAAAGCGTTTTGTTTAATACTCGACAATGTCTACTACACAACGTTGTGATGTGATAATGACTTATGTCGAAGTGAAAAGTCTATATGCATTTATGAGGTCCAGGATAATCCTAAGGTAGCACCACTGATTATCCTGGACCTCATAAATGCACATAGACTCTCAGTGGGTTTTTCTTTTCAGAAGTTTGGAGTGGCAGTCAACTCAGTAGATAGCTGAAAGCTTGACCTCTATAACGGGAGACCAAATTTACAGCTTTTTTTTATTTATAGTCGATAGGCTCGCGTTTGACTACTATCTCACCTGATGGTAAGTGATGATGTGGTCGACGATCACACTAGAATCACGACAGCTTTCTTGTAGTGGTTTGAAAGAATCAATAGAATAGATATAATAAAAAATTGCTTCTACTCATGACATCGGTTATCATTGTGAATCCTTGTCAAGTTTTGACTATAATTGGTTCAGAGTTTCACATTCTATTTATCAAGTGCTAAACATAGCCTATTGCCATTGCTACGAAGAAAAATACGAATTGCTAAGCATGGACGCCCATTTCAGAAAGAAAAGCTGTGCAAAGTGCTCGAAAATAACCGAAACTTCGCCTTGCACACCGCGTATGGAACGTGTATCATAAACGTTTGACACACCGCACCTCTCTTTGTAATGTAACTACAATGTAAACCACATTTTCCTACGATATAACTGACGGAAGTTTGTTTTCTGTTGTCCTGTCTATTTAATGGAACAACGAGAAGATGGATGGATTCCACTCAAAAAAATTAAAACCTGGATGTAAATCCACGCGGGTTGCAGGCACAGTTAGTATATAATATAATTGAGGATTAATTAATTCAATTTGTGCACAATCAGTTACAGTTGACCACATTATGTGTAATTTTGTTATATTAATTAACGATGCTGTCATTTAAAAGTTGTTTAGCGGTAAGGTGCTAAATTATTTTGATTACACATAAATTTGTGTGATTGCTAGACTTTGTATAAAATCTGGAAAGCCAATGCTTTAAAACTTACTAGTATTTATTACATCACATTTACATAGGTAAGCACTTTTTTAAAAGAATATTAGTAACCTAAATTATAATTATTCCCTAAACCATCCAAAGTGGGTTTACGTCGGTAGGTAGTGTAACGGCCAGGATTCCAACCTGGGAAACCTCGATCGTATGGCCGACTGTTTAACCACTAGGCTACCGACGTTTGTGCGAAGGAAATGCAACGGCGTGCGGTTTTAGTCATTCCAATTCCGACATAACACTTAACCGCCTCTGCTGACTCAGCGGTGATGATATCCGTGGGGTCTCCGCACGAAAAAAAAGCCTAGGGACGTTTAGTCTTAGTCTAGTCTAGACTTCATTCTGAAACATATCAGTCCTGCAACAAATCCAATGGTCTACAAACTAATTTAAACTTAACTAAATACGAGCTTTAAAAATGTTGAATATTTAACGAACAAATGAATAAAGAATTAACCTTAATACCATGCATAGTAATCACGGCTTTTCGTCAAAACAGAACGTATGAATCGTGTGAAAACAGAACGTATGAATTTTGTAACGTAATTGTTTAACAATTGCTAGACACCTTTCATCGCTGTTCATTTTGGTTATGAAAAATAAATAAGCCACCTTCAACCCCATTTATTTGAATAATTTGGATTATGTATACCTACGAGTACGTTCGGCGTTTTGAAATGATGTGAATAAACTGTACCTATTACTATAAAGCTGAGGAGCTTGATTGTTTGTTAGGAACTATAGGACTTATCACGGAAGATTATGAGCTATAGGTATATCATCACACTATCAGGAGAGCGGAGTAGTGATCATAGATGTCAACGAATCCAAAAACCGATTATCGAGCACTAAGTCTAAACTAACTAGGATTTCTGCTTTAGTTTACCCTAATGGGGTTCTTCAAGAAGGACATTAGAAGGTTTTTACAGGGTCGGTAGCGCAAGTGTGACGCCATGGTGTTCTACACTTCCATAGGCCACGGTGACTGCTTCCTGTGCTTGTCTGTCACTTACGTGGTATATAAAAAGCTTCCAATACAAATCAATACAATACAAAAAATAGTTTTACGTTAGAATCCAGTTCAAAACTCTTAGTTTTAAGTTTATTTTTGTAAAGATTGTAATGTGTTTTGTGCATCAAATAAAAAAAAAAAAAAAAAAAAAAAGTCCAGCCCACAAAGTCACTGTCAGCATTGCCGTTAGAGTAAGACAGGTGTAGGAACGCACTCTTCAAATCCGACAATCGATAATAATAAAATTAAATGTCGTGACGGCCCTTATATTTCCTAAGTTGTAAACCACTTTTTCTTTCGGTAATCGCGACCTAAATCTGACGTCCCAAGAGATACTAAATAAAGTAAGTTACTGAAAATCCCTAAAAAATTTCCAAACATGTCCATCAATCACTTTGAACGTAACATTGAACTGGAAATGAGAGCAATATTGTGTTGAATTAACGTACGATGAGAATACTATGGCATATGAGGATTTCGGAAGTTGATAAACTATTGACAGACTGTCTATCTTGTCTGAGTATTTTTTATTCTGTGAGATCTCTGCCGACGGCCCGGGGACGCGTTTGTCTCGCGGTCAAACTTAGTGAAACTTTTATTTCGTGGATGACGTTTAAGTAGCTACACATATATGCTGCATTTTCTTCCGTTTTTAAGAATACTCCTGAAAGTATCTATAAAAAAAAATCATCACAAAATTTTTTTTAGCAATATCTATAGGTACAAATAAATAAAATTTAAGTGTCTGTGATATTAAAATAAAAGGTTTTAAATCAATTCATATGAGTGTATTAGGTAGCCTCTTCACATTTTCAGACAAGAGAACTAAATTTTGTAGATCAACGAGATTCTATCGTATGTAATTACTAGAATTGGTTTTCTGTTGTCAAACAACAATAAAAGCTCTCCTGAAGATGAACTCGCTTTAAGTTTATCGTAAGTTCTGATTATCGATATTATTTGAATTCCACTAATTATTTTTTATTAGTTACTAGCTGTTGATCACGGCTTTCCTATCCCGGCTACTTACGGGATAAAAAGTAGCGTTTTTGAATTAAAAACCAGTTTTTCAGTGCGATATTGTACTTATATTAATCTGATCATAACTTTTCAGTAAAGCATCGTAGATATTCATCTGAGGAAGTGTGAATTACTCAGTCGCCGCATTTTCCACGACACTTGTAACACAAATAGGCCGTTGTATCTGATATCGTAGGAAGTCGTACGGAAGCCATGTTTACCGTAGTGACCGCAAAGCGCCGCAACAGCGCATGTGTGCACGCCTCGCCTGTTATTATTACTTATTTTTACATCATACGTCTGCCGCAACGCACGCGCAGTTTTTTAGACCACCCGAAAGAGTATTCAATTGATTCAATTGTGGAATGAGGGCTTACTTTAGAGTATGTTTTTTACCACCATACGTCTCAGAATATTGTGACATTCATACGCATCTTTTTAGTCTAGATGTAGTTTGTGTCTGTATTTTAAGTACTAACGTAATTTTCTGAGACTATGGCAATGGAGATTGCGAAGATCTCTTTTGGAATATGACGTCTGTAAATCTATGTATACTAAGGACTAGACAGAATTGTATGTTACATAATACGCCAACTATAATTTTGATCCCACTTTCGTTCGAGGTTTCACAGTCGAAACTAGATCACCGAATAACGCTAATAATTTGCTGCTGATTAATAGCATGCTTGTTATAGTCAACCAAAGACGATTTAATGAATACATCCTGGTTAAGAGGGAAATACCTTACTAGGTAACTTTAGACCCTGGTATTTGAGATCTGAGATAGCGTGCGGTTTTAGTCGGTCCGAGTCCTATATGGACCCCTGGTGACCGACGATGGTCGTATCCCGCACAAAAAAAGTGTTCATCTTTGTCTTTGGTATACCGAGAAGGAAACATACAACACACAACTCCATTAAGCCCCAATATCCCCGTTGTCTATAATAATTAGTCAGTGTCCAAATTGTATAGTAATATTAGTAATTATTTGTGTCGATATTCTAGGTTAGGGACTATAATTGACTATAAACATGGTGATTAAAATTGATGCCAAAGCTTTATGTACAACCATATCTCATGGCCTAATGGACTTAGTTTTAAAGATATTTTTGTGGAAAGTGTTGACTATTTCCTTAATATTTAGTACCTTTGTAATTACAACAAAGATCTATATTTTATTGAATGATAGAAGAAGATCTATATTTTAATGCCTTACCCTGTTTCGGTGACTACTATTATAACTTGGTCACATTTTTATGGTTTTGACTACTAATCACAATAATGGCTTTGATTGCATTTTAGTTCTTTTTTACCCACACCGCTACCTACTCCTCTGCGAATAAATAGGTGTGATACCACTAACTTCTGCTTTGTAAGCTTGAAACAGGTTATTCGGGAAAAAAAATTAGTACGCATTGGATACGCAAGAATTATTCCCAAATACCTCGTGCCTAGGGAAAAATGGGGAATACCATGCTATCATTTTTAAAGGGACTGAGATTATCTCAGTGGTCTCAGTTCATCTGAACTAGAACCCAACTTACACGAAACTACATTTCAAAAGTCAAACAAACTAATCAACCCATAGATTTTTGTTTTTCTAGTTTCTGTTTTATTCTCCATAAATAAACATTATACTTAGTCCTTCACGCTCATACATACATTTACATACGTTACATTTGAATTACCCAGAATTACCAACATCGGTAAGTATAGCCTTTCCAACAGTATTTCAATGAAATATTTTGTAGACAACTTATGACCATGTTTTAAATAAAATAAACATTTCTTTTCATTCTCACCCGAAGCTGCTTCAGTGAGAAGCAGTTTCTAAATCGTTACCTGACATTTAACGATTGACAATAAATTGGGGTGCCGTTTATAAATCACTTGTAATATATATTTTATATTTTCTCCTGAACTGATTTTGCTTACCCATTCTGGAAGTACCTTACAATGGGCTTTTTTGAGGAAAAGCGAAAATAAAGATTTTCCACAGTAATTGGTACTGCTGTTAGCGCTTGTAGTAATGAATTCTTCAATCAAAATGTTATTCAGTATATTTATACCTAAAATTGTTTTTTGCACTCAACTACCCAGAGAGTCGTACTTGCAAGTAGAGTTAAAAAAAAACAGTTTACTTTAGAAGTTCAAAACTAAGCTTAGGTACCAGTGAATATTTTTTTTTCATTTAATCAATTAACAATTTCTGATTTCATTAGGGTACAGTGGGACCATCGAGTTATCTATAGAAGGTTGAAAACGGTAATCAGGACCTATCAGCTGCTGTTAGGTTAACCGTCAATCTAGCCTTTTTTTAGAATATCAATAATCGAAATTAGTGATATTCTCCGTAACTTCTTCAGTGTCGGTTTTATAGCGAGCAGGATTCGAATACTTCTTAATCGTAAGGTCAACTCTAGCTAGTGACTCTTAATGGTATTTTAGTGGTCATTCGATCTGATTTGAAAGATACCGCGTGGTTTTAGTCGACTCCGACATAAACTTCGTTGGGTTCTCGTTGGTGGTAAGGTGGGTGTTTATCAAAGTCATTGTTTGATATACTTACAGAGAAAAATTGTTTCAAGCGATAAAATCAAAACATCACTTTACACATCTATTATTCAAATATCTACTAAAAACTTATTCCATCCATACCTTCGACCTACAAACAAGGCCATCAATTAAAAGACTGGTAATGATAAATATATGTTCGAAACTACCAAATATTGTACGGAGTTAGAAGTGATTTACTTATGGATTTATTCTGTTTAACTACATGAGCTAGTTGTAACACTGAATCGTTATAGATAGATTATAATTTTATTATCCTTCTTCCAACTATACGACTCCTACTATTATTAAGTGTGTAATTTCAAGAAGATGTTTCTATATTTGAATAATTGTTACTCAATCACTGGCTTAATCTGGCTGAAATTTGGTAAAGGGTTAGATTATAGTTTGCAATAACACATATATACACTTTTTAACTTTAGATTAACGTTCCCATAGGTTGCGAGAACGGGATTAGAATTCCACGCGGACGAGACACAAATATATAATGATACCTGAAATAACATGGTATTTAACATTATTAAGTATCTACTGTATTTTAGAACGCTATTCAGCCATGAATCTCGACTTGAAACTCGTTTTATATAAAGATTGTATGTTATGTAAGTATAGAAAACTAGTTTTAGGTCGAAGATGACTGAGTACTTCTATTCTAAAATATGAGCCCTCTGCCCTAGTGATAAAATTAACAATGCCGTGCTTTTCACAGTAAGAATACTGCTTAGCAAAGGAATTACTCATTAAGCTTTTTGATTTTCTTCACTTATTTTCTCCGTTTCTCCTTCTTTTCCTTCACCTCAGCAGGTTTCAAGATGTGGAAGGGTCAGGGTTTATGCTCACCTACGTGATCTGTGTGCCATGGATTACTGAAATAACATGATGTTTCGGGGGAAACAATAAAGATTTTTGAGCAAATATATTTGGAATAATAACATAGTGATCTTTTTTCTGAGGTAGGTGGAGACAACTACTCGCCATGAGCTTCTGTACTTTCTCACACACTTCACGAGCTGCTTGGCGTTTCGGCTAGTGATTATTAGTTCGTGTTACTTGTACTTAAATGGTTCCACCACCAGGGGTTACTTAAGGTTTTCCGACTCTATCATAGTCTCTTTTTACCTACCTAACTGACCTACGGAACAGAGGACTATGCGAATGGTTTAACTGTAGGTTATTATGTAAATACTTCCTCCATTAAGTATGCGTAGGTATGTCTCCAATATTTCATAAGAACAAACAACTTCTTTTCAAATTTAAGCGATGTTCAAGCATCCATAAAAAATAAAAAAGAAATTGAAGTCACAATACTGGCCCATAGGAGTAATTAAATAGGGAACAACGAACTCGGCAGTGTAGATTGAAAAATTAGGGAAAAATTTGTCACTTTCAAAGATTGTTCGCTCGAGTTTTGTTACAGTTGAGCAATGGAGCACCTCGAACTTTTTTGCGAACTCACTATGGACTTTCTTGAACACTCTTCAATAACTTCTAAAAGAGCGATATTTGCGAACCAACTATTAATACTCTCTATGAATAGTTATATCAACTTGTAAAACTGAAAGCTTGAAGAGAAGTACCTAGTGATGTAACACTTTTTCGATTCTTTGTTAAAGCTTTTTTGCTTGACAAGTGAAAAATTTTGAAGGCGATTTGATACTTGAAGAAACCAAGAACCTAGAGTATCAAACAAGGTTCTTAGTTTTCTCAAGTATCAAATCGACATAGTATACTTATATTTTTATGTAATTATTACTTTGAACATCCCCTATCCCCTATGAGGACTTACATCCATCCAACAGACGGTCGTAGTAATAAATAATGTCGTATTTCCAGCGTCAAGATGGGTTATTATAGTCGTTACATATATTTACCTGCAGAGGACATTTTTTTATCCTTTGCATTACTCAGAATACCAATGATGAGTTTCAAGGTTGAGGTTTTCGTATATGGCGTAAGCTTTTACTATAAAACTAGCATCGCTACGCGGTTTCATTGATGACTGATTCCGTGGTAATATCTTTGTAAAATGTAGCCTATGTTACTAAGGGATAGATAGCATTCAAATTGTGAAATAATCGATTCAGTAAATTCAGACTATCTATTACAAACAGACAAATCTTTCTTCATTATAGTATTATAGCTATAGACATACCTATACCTATTTTTAGCGATGAATCACTACGTAATATTAAAACAATCCGATATGCTGTTGGAAAATATAAGAAATATGTGATTTATAAGTAACGTAAATAGTGGTGTAAGTCACCAAGTTTGAAGGTGGGCAAATCCGGGGGTGATGAATGCACCTCACAGCGCGACCCGGTGCCGCGCGTCATCCGTCACGCGGCTATCGCCCGTCTCGGCCGACATAAAAATTCTCCCCCCGACGTAACACTTGATTAATGTTTGAAAAAAGCCCAATTAAGCGCACACCCGAACATTTCATTTAACTTCACCCGTATAGTAGCAGCTGCTTAGACGAGGGATTTTTTTTTCGATTTTTACCCCATTATCGCAGGTTAACTCTATTATTGAAGTCTTCGTCATGGCGTGTTACTTTACTCAAATTATGATAATGTCTTTTTTTTATTCGATATATTTTAAGCATCTGTGGTGCTGAAAGAGATGTTGATTGATTATTAATTTGTTGTTGAATAACTTTCAAATTGTTCGCTTGGTACCAAATGATGTTTTAATCAAAAACGTCACGGCGTAATATTACGTGGTATCTCCCTTTTAGATCTGGGACTGCTTTGAATACACGATTACGATATTTCTTAAGTCTCCAGGAGTTGTATTTTATAAAAGGAGAAGGGTATTTATTTGTCTAAAGAATGAATTACTAAAATAACATTTGCCAAATTATTCCTGCTTTTATTTTATTCATTGCTTATTTTTTAAATATTTAACGAGGACAGCCACTCGTGTCGGGCCATTCATTTGGACACTAATGGTGTAAAATACAAATACCCGAGCGTGTTTGTGTCATTATATATATTTATAGCATTACAGTATCCAAAGCTTTTAGTAATATTGACGGATTCCTCTGATCAACGCTTCATCAACAAGTAAAAATACAGATTTAATGATCGGTAAATATAACGACAGCGACGTTTTTTTTGTTATTCTACCTTAAATTGCCTACTATCAACGTATGGACTCAGTAGGTACTGTCATCACACCGTGCAGATCATATAACTAAAAAAACTAAATCTACCTAACCTTCACTCTTGGAACACATAATTATGGTTGATTAAAAACCAATATGGTATGGTAGTTATCCGATATTCTTTCAAAATTATGTAATAACCAAAATTGTGTTTTAAATGGCTTCCAGCTATATAGGTATAATTTGTAAATATCAGCTGTAAGTTTTCCAAATAAAATAAAATAAAATAAAGTAGTATTCAAATTTTATATAAAGTCAGAAGAGTACTTCTCTGGACGAATCAGTCTCGTCTAGTATTTTTTACGCCTGCAAGTACCACCTCATCGGAACTACCGGTGAACTGGCTAATCGTTTCGATTAAAACCGTATGGTAACCTATTATGGGCAGATAACGGGTATATCATAGGAAAGAAATTTTCTAGGAACCCTTCCAGGCAACTGCCGCCGACCCAGTCACGCATTTAAAACCATGACTACTACCTATCTACCAATTTCGCTCTACCGCCTTCTCAAACTTCCTTTTAAAATCATATTAACAAAAGCGTCCAATAAATTTTTATGATACTCAAAACTTGGATTTCCAAGGTGATGGCAAAGTCTTTCCCGAGAAATAATCAAAAGCACGAAGTTGAGAGGTTGATTAAGTATCTAAGTCTCATTAAACAGAAGCACTCAGAAAATCAAACGTGAGCATTTTATTGTTGGAATAAGTTTGAACCACACCGCGTCTTGTGAACCGAATATAATTTTCATTTAAATATTTAGCAACCTGTACACAAATTTGTTAAACCTCTAACAACGTAAATGAGATTATTCGGCGGCTTAGGCTTTGGGTAAAATGGATACCCATCTAATCACGGCGAGCGTAACTAAACAAGGTGGGTTTTTCTGATCCTCTGCCGACAATATTGTACAAGCTAAAAGCTTATTTTGTTGTATTAAATTAGGTTCATCACCATGCATCATCCGTGGCAGCAATTCTGTTAATTTACTTGCTCGTTTTACTTGAAAAATAAATAACAAACCGAAAGAACTGATTAATCTGAACTTGTTTGTAATAAAAATTATACTTATTGTAGCCACGCGTAATCAACGGTCACACCTTTAAATTGAGGTGAAAGTCTCAAGTCTTAATGTCTAACAGAGTCACGCAAGTCTTTGACCTCTACCCAATCTTAGTAATCTAATAAAAGTTTGTATGAATCAATGTAGGTACCTACCGTGGAAAAGGGAAAATGCAGGAACACGAGTAACTGCAGGAAATCAGTCGTATGGAAATGTCAAGAGCAATTTGCCGGTGAATAAACAACAAAATATCTAAAGTTTTGAATGTATGCGACGACAATAATTTCCTAACTGACAGATACATTAAAAATATACAAAATAATAATATAATCATACGTGCTTTTTAGTTGCCATTTTTTATAATAATAATTAAACTACAATTCTATATTTAAATTACAATAATATAAAACATAATATTATAATCCCCGGTGGGTTTTGACCCCAAGTATACCACCTACTTGGGGGTGGGCAGTCAAAACTTTCTATCTATAAATATAAGGGCTCTGAAAATAAAACTATTAACATGTAGGTGTGAATTATATACAAAAGATATAAGGCGCAAATCATAATTTTACTTTGTTTATACCTTAAGCCTTACACCTTTTCTGTATAATTCATATTCAATGGTATTGAAGGTGTTGACCAATGTTTAGAACAAATTCCACTGGCAGTGGTCACAAGCAGATTGACTTAAAGTTTTACGATATGGAGGGGTTACACCACGTAACCAGCATAACCAGCGTAACTTTTTCAAATTCAAATTCAAATTCATTTATTCATTTGCGTGTAATGTGGTACAGGAGATGGTAACATTATATAAAATATTTGGTTCAAACACATTTCGCCATAACGTTGACATGCAAACAGTTAGCTATATATAAACATTAGGTACTACAAAACAAATAGGAATGCCAGAAAGCATTACAGTCACAAAAAGGAGCATCCACTACAAAAACATTACAATGCATTTCTGCAGTGGTAAGAACGACATGCATATTTCTTTAAAAAGTCTTCCACTGTATAAAAGCTTTCCTCTACCAACCACTTGTGTAATGCAACACAAAATCTCTTTTTAGGCAGGTGTACAATTGACTCTGGTAATGAGTTGTATATTAGTGGAGCCATATAAACACAACTACGTCTAAACATTTCCAGCCGAGGCACAGGCATTTCAAGAGCCATGTGTGTAATCTTTCTTTTATTAATGTTGTTCTTTTTATTGAACAATGACATATTAATTTTCACGAATATGGCAATTTCGTATATGTAAATACATGGCACAGTTAAAAGTTTATTGGCCTTGAAAACAGGCAAACAAGAATCAGTCCAACTCATACCAAATATAGCTCGAATGCACCTTTTTTGCGCTATAAAAACCCGTGTAACTTCTGTTGAGTTACCCCAAACAGTTATGCCATATCTGATAATAGAACAAACATAAGCATGGTATACCATTATGGCTGTTGCTTTAGATACTACATCCTTAACCTTTCTCAGAGCAAACACAAATTTATTTATCCTTACACTTAAACCGTCAATATGTTCCTTCCAAGTCAAATGTTCATCTATTGTAATGCCAAGGAACTTAGTACTATGAATTTGTTCAACTCGTTGAGTCTCATATACTATGTTGAGTTCTAAAGGTTTACTCTGTTGAGTTCTAAAATGTATAATTTTAGTCTTTTCTGTGTTAATTTTTAACGAATTTTGATTTAGCCAGGTGACGATGTCATACAAAGTGTCATTAATGTTTGTTTCATGTGTTGTTTTGTTTTCGCAACCCATGATTATCGTAGTATCATCGGCAAACAGTACACAATCATATTTAACCACCCGGGGAAGATCATTAATATACAATAATAATAATATTAATATACATATATTCATTAAGGGCAATTGAATGATACGATATTTATCTTTACTGTAAGTCATCGAATGTACAGAGAGTATATTTGACTTTTTCATTTATATCTTTAGTACTTATTTTTTTATAAGAATTTCAATATCATCTCTTGTTTCAGGGTTCGTAGGATGAGTGTCCCAGGGCGCAGGGGACCGGACTGCGCTCGTTCTCGTTCGGTACAGTGAGTGACGTTACGAGTTGCAGAATGGCACCGGAGCACGCCTACGTCCGACTGCTCTTCACAATCGCAATGCTTCTTGTCAGAGGTGAGTAGTTGAATAATGTGCCTGTGGTTGTGTATAATATGGAAAATATACAGCTGCAGCAAATGTAGAGGTTTATTTGTTAGACAATCAATCAACCTACAAACGCAATCATGCAAAATCGTTGCCTCTAAATAAGGCTACTGAATACCTCTTATCACGGTTTCTGATGAGGATTCAGAATATATAAAAAGGTAAATAAATTCAATTTTAAACATTTTACACAGATTTCATAGCCGGGAACAGTTGATATTTTAGATTACAAAGTGAAAACTATTATACAAGTGGCAATCTAGAATCCTATTAAAATTTGAGATGGAGTGCAAAGTTTCTGCATGTTAAAAATCTGACATAATAGCAAATGACAGGCAGACAGACATTCGTAATCTCTTTGAATATTCATACAGTAAGTAAGGCGAGTTTTAGTTCTGAATTTACAGTATATAATTAAATACGTATTCACGAGAACGCTCGCATAAGGGAACAGAAGTCACGCTACCGGTGAACACTATGTAAATATAAACAAATTAGCTTACCTAATAGCGCGTTTTGATAGCTTTCTAGTGCCTACATACCAGCAGTTTGCTTTGGCTAATTTTCTCGAAAACTCGGTTACAGCAAATGCTGGTGCTCCAATTGTTACGAGTATACTCAAACAATTTATTACTCAGGAGTAAGTTGTTGAATGCAACTTAAACATTAATATGTTGTACTAGAAAGTGTACACCGAAAAAGTATCAGGGATAGACTGGCGAAAGTGAAGAGCGGGTTGCTATGGCGTCCATTGGGAGAGGCCTAGTACGGTAGTGGACCGAAAAAATTGGCCTACAAATTTTCCAATAGAGAGTAGCTCCCCAGCAAGCTGGACAGATAGATACTTTGAAAAAGTGGCCCGGAAAGATGATGAAATAATGATAGTTGATTAAAATGTTTATCTCTATGGTTTCCAGAAGATTAATAGGTATTTGAGTAATGTAAATAGGCAAAACGTTCGGTATCGATCATGAAGAACATACACAGATTAAATTGGTGATAATAGAATCGCAAAGTAGAATTACCCACGACACTTTAACTTGTATTAAATAACGGTGGGGAAAGTTCCTCCTTTCTAAGGAGGCTGTATCAAGATGTATTCGCCGCCACTGCGCCATCGATGTACAACTGAACAATAGTATACGTAACAGCTCTTAATCGATATATTGCAATTAACACGATGTCACGAACGACATGGAAGTGCACTTTACGCTATTATTTCCTCAACGAAATAAGAAATGACTTCGCTATATTTTCTCACATTTTTTCAAGTCCCGCAGACAAAATATCTTCTGACTTTGCTTTTATTGAAATTACCCTCTTCGTCGCGGGAAGAACGAATTAAAATCGCATTAGGAAATCCCGTTTCCGCCTAACTTTTCCAGTCTGTGCACAGAGTCCCGGTGTATCGGAATAAATGACCCAAACTTCGTTTATTTATATAGTCTTGCTGAATATTTATGTTTTCGTTCCTAATTTTGCATTCCCGTCACTTCAAATACAAGTTTACGGAGTTGAGAAAAACTCAGCTTTTGTATTTTCACAAAAATATATGTACTTACTTAGTTTATCAGAATTTTGTTTGCCCGTATAAATTGACTTCATTATGAGATAAAAGTTTTAAATATTTTAAAATTGGATTCATAAGCTGTTGCCACAAATTCGTGTGCGTGGTCTTCAGCTCAGTAATGCCTCTTTTAATTCTTAACATTTTTAGGGCTCCATGATTAAAATGAAAAAGTATAACCCTTTATAAGTATCAACACTTTATTGTCAGTAGATCCGTCAAAATCTTTTTACGTCGAAAATGGGTTGTATGTAGGTACTATAAAATGATATAATTTGAAATTGATATTAGGTCATGTTAAAACAAAAGCTAACCAAAAGACATGGTGCGGTTGTGATACTTGCAAGTTTGCTCATCAAAATCATTGGGTAATTTTCCTAAATCTAAATTTCCAAGGTGCTTACTTGGTCTTACAAATATTATTACAGAAATTCAAAATAAGACGTTCCTTTAGCCTTGCAGTGCGATATAGCATTCATTCCATAGCAGCCTTTCGAATCCAGTCCATATCAGCTACCGTTTACGGGACGTCAGTCCATCTGACTGGAAGAACGTTATAAAATTACTTACGTATTACAAGTAATAACGTTTCGTACTATTATCGAACATTTAACGGGAAACAACAAGGCAAGGTCTTATTTGCATTTGTGTTTTTTATTTCAGTCGGTAGTGGTGTATATTTCACGCCATAGCTAATTACAGAGTAACTAGTTACTTCTAGTTATGTATGATTTTTTACTCTTACTACAATCAATTACATTATGACATAACTTTTTATTTTAGCTAAGAACATCTACGAATACAATCTTAAAGGTGGTTTAGGTAATGTTCTATTCTGTTAAGTAAATAAGAAATTCGACAAAAAGTTACCTTAAACATCTAAATCAGACCTAAGAATGCCTGTTAACCTACTTTCAGTTCAATTCTAGCTTAAAATGTCTGAGAAGCTAGATGTTAATGGCCATAGCTATTATTATTTTTGCTGGTGTCTTTTGTATTTTATTCGGTATACTTTTCGCCAATGCAGAAGATTAACTTGATTGAGGTACTCGTACACATAGGTCGTTGAATTCTAGGGAATCAGTGGACTTAACTTTGAAATTCTTCTTGTTTATTTGTATCTGCTTCAATATCACTATGAAGGATATCTGTATAGCTTTAAAGTAAAATCTGTGCCACATACATACATACATGATTTTTCCCTTCGTGGTAGGCAGAGATAGAGCTCCTATCTTCATCCACAAATATATTTTGACATTGTCGCTGAAACTGTTTCACAGTTATCTGAAATACGACTTGACTTGACTTTAGTCTTAAAAGGACACACTGGACTATTTTGCATTAGTTTAAGGTTCAAACCAATAAATGTTCACTGTTCGTAAAACACGTGCGCGAGGTGATCAATAAATGCGAAATACCAACATCAACCGCCGTCTACGACATCGTTCGTCGCAAGTTCAGACTCATAAAAACTGTTTACGCTCCAACTCTCGTTAAATTACTAGTAAACCTACTTGTAAGAACAAGAATTTAGTACAGTCCTAATGTGTCCCAAGTTGGTTAATATGAAAAATGCGAATGGAGTCGCGCCTGTTTACTGTTGCGCCCAAATAGTATAATCGCGTAGTTATTGCCTATGTCGGAATAGACACTAGCCACGCCAACTGCTCGTTTATTTACATGCTATAATCCATAGCATAATTCTGTTATGTGGAAATGTCTTACTGTGACGTGGCGCCAGAACGCGGAGCTCGATGCGTGTGATCGATGCCTGAGGCAGTCTTCAATGTTGGTATTCCATAACGACACTATTACTTTAAAGCTGGGGAAGTTACTATGAATATGAGAATTTCGAGAATCTGCGTGACATGGATGAATTTCATATTTGAATATTATTTGTTTGAATTGTTATTCAAATTGGTTCTAGATATCTACATATTGTTCTAGGAAACAGATGCACTACGATTACAGACTCTACAACAAGATTCACAATACGTTTTTTTATATGAACAGATTTACTACTCTTAAATAGTCTATAACATGTTTCACGTCAGTTGGAGAAAAATCTTTTTAAAATAAAAATATTTTTAGAAGATACTTGTTGGTAGGTTGGTAGGGTGTATTTAAAAAGTAGTACTAACACGGACAGGAAAATGAAATAAAGTACCTTCACCCTACAGAAGACCGCGGCCATAATAACCATCGTGTTGTATTCCCGCCGGTAAGTAGGGTGGCTAGAGCTCACATCTCCCCCCCCCCTATCTCCCCAATCCTCCCCTCCAACCCTGCCCAAACTTCTCAACCCTCCTCCCCCTCGAAGGTCAGCAGTGCGAGTGCGATAACTCTTATGTTGCACACGTCAATTGGCCACGGTCACCGTTTACCAACAGGTGGGCCTTGCACTTGTCTGCTACCTAAGTAGTATAAAAAACACCAAAAATTTGAGAACACTGTAACCATTTTAGGTGCTATTCGCATAGGGCCGGAACCGGAGGCGCTAAGAGCCTAACACCCGCAGGGAAGACGCTGCCGCCTGTGGCTAATTAAGTCCGAAGCCGGCATGGCCCTATATAGGGTTGCTTGAAGGCTCAAAGGTTCCACGTGTCCTTCTAACGAGTAGATGGTACAGTGAAGAGCAGGCAAATGGCGGGTTGACTCTTCGAGCGCACGGTGGATGCGAGGGGTGTCACTTGACATGGCCTTCAGGCCACCTGTCACCCTACTAGCCAACGCGGTGCAGGGGCGCGGCGCTCGCTTCCCTATTTCCGGCGGCAAAACGGGAGCTTCGGGTGCCCATCTACAGGCCTTCTGCGGGTCGGGGGGCGTGGAAAATACCTCTTGGGTCACCTTTACACCCAGCGCCTGAATACTCGAGACTCCATGCGGGGCCATAGCCAACGGGGGTGGGATTTGTGGGGATTTCCACGGCAAAAATAAGGTGCTATTCATATTTACGTAATGTTTTCCTAGAAAAACACATTAGCACAGATTTGCGTTAACAGCTGCAATCACCGAAGGCTACAAGTTATTACAAGCCATAGCACCGGAACATCTAAATTTTGTTTTTCGTTTATCCGCCAGTGGGTGAGGCTGGCGTTTTTCTGGCATTATTGTGTTATTTACATTTTATATTTTATAAAATCTAATAGCGCTGCTCGTAAAAGGCGACATTTGAGCCAGGAGCAGCAGATGGTGTCAAGGTCCAATATTTCACGGTGAATACCGCGTTACGTTAACTCTGCCAATCGTGCCAGCTCGGCTATGGTGCCGATTCAGCGTAAATAAAACGATGAAATTAAAATAATGTAAATTAAATTCTCTGTAAACTAAATGAATAGTAACAAATCTGGTCTTACTTGCTCATTACAACAGTCCTTAGTTCATTTCAGTACTAGAAATTTAATTATGTAGTCCTGTGCAAATACCTCAAATACGATAAAAATGTGCAAAATATTAATAATAGCATGAACACTGAGTACGAGAATGAAGGAAATATGGCGCAAGTAACGGGCAAATAAATTAAAGTAGCTCCGAGTTACGGCGGTGAAATGGCCCAAGGTTTGAGTATGAAAAATGGTTTTTTCAAGATTTCCACCGAAACTAGATCTTATATCGATCAGGTTTATACCAAAATGACTTAAATAGATATTTATCTATTATTAGTAGAAATAATAATTAAAACTGAACTAAAAGTACTCGTAGCATTTAGATTTTTTTTTTCGATTCAGATGGTCCTTTCGGCCTACTTCTGCTAGGTTGCCAGGCGGCTTGCACCCATCACCTCCAGGCCTATGCTCTTGGGGCACCGTAGCTCATGAAGTTTGAAAAGAGTGTACTACAGTGTAGACGTTATATACATACACATTAAGTTGACTAAATAGATGCGAACACAACTTACTTAACATCATACTGTATACTGTATCTATTTTCGTACCACTAGATAGATAGTTCAAAAGTTAAAATTGCTAGGTAAATAACGTAATTGCTTTGTTCGATTATAAATTTTAGTCCTTAATTTGTAAATATACATTTGTTCAGTCACCTATTTAGTAAGGAACTCAATACACGACTGCTGATTTTATCTACAGTAAGCGTGAGCATATGTTATGCGAATAATCTAAATAAATTATTTGACATCCTATACGTGTCCAATGCAGGTCAATTTCATTCCACGTCTAGGTTTACTTAGTTAGATATTGGAGATAGCTAGTGTATGCATTTATATTGATTCATTTAGAATGTATATACTTAAATGCATACACTATATCGGAATAGATACTATGTATAGTGGATTATTATTTATAACTAGCTGGGCGCGCGACCTCAATTTTTTATACTACGTAGGTGGCAGACAAGCACACGGCCCACCTGATGGGAAGCGGTCACCGTGGCCTATGGACGTGTGCAACACCAAGGGCGTCACCCACGTGCTGCCGACCCTGAAGGGAAAGGGCGGGAGTAGGAAAGGGTGGGGAGGCTAGAAAGGGGCGAGGGGAAGAAGGGGTACAGTGAGCTCTAGCTATCCTACATACCGCCGGGAACACAACACGATGGTTATTATGGCCGCGGTCTTCTGTAGGGCGGAGGTACTTCCCCAGTCGGACAGCTCATTTTGGACGGGAGATACCGTCATGTCCTACCTCTACTAATATCATATGGGTGGATTTTGATTAGGTATTAAGGACATAATATTTTTTCCTAATTCTAAAAGCCTAATGTTATGCTTAATATAAATAGTCTGCCAATGAAAGTCTCAATAAAATCTGCTCATTCATTCCAGACATTACCTAATACAAGTAAAGAGAAGGACAGACAGAAAAAAGTTGCACATATACAAATGAATTTATTAAAACCTTTTATTTGAATGTGAGAAGTAGGTACACTTAATTTATTACTAAAAATATACCTAGATGTCTAGGGAGGCGGGTTCCGTACTTATATACGAGCTTTAGATGCAACATTTTTTCCATGTATGCATATTTTGATTAGTGTACAAGAAGGTTTATATCTATTCTTCTTTGTTTTCTACTTAATAATAAAAATTATAGTATGCGAACATAACTTTGAATACTCAAACCAGGAGACACTAAAAAATAAACATATCTATCTAGAATTGAGAATGTTATACTGCCTCAAAGTCATTTGTGTCAACCGTAAAAATAAATTTACGATTATGATCAGACACTATTGTTATATGTATTTACTTTTTATTTCTCGTTCATTAAGTTTAGAGGCACTGTTATGGATATAAAATGATGATAATTTATTGAATCCATTGTTAAACGGAGTGGAGTGTAACGGAATTAAGTATGTACTCGCGATCTTAGTAATGATAATACTGTTCCCTTTAATTTGTACGCTTTTGTAGCTTGATTATTGAAAATGTTTGCCAAAGTTTTGTCCTGAAAAATTGTAGTAGTAGAATGTCTTGAAAAATGTAGTAGTAGAATAAATATAAGTAGTAGAAAAATAGTAGTAGTAGGTATTGACTACTCAGTATAGCTGCTGCAGTAAAGGAAATTGAAGCTGACTGCTCTGTATAAGGGCTTAATTTTTGTGTTAGTCGAAGTATTACCGGATATTCCATTAGAAAACAGTATATAAATAGTGCTTACTTGCCAGCAATAGTTTCACTTACCATTACTCTAGACTGAACACACAGATAAAGGTGCTAATAATCTCTATAAAAACAAACATTAGCCATAAAAAATATAACACATATAAAATATACACATAGATAATGTAACGGTAAGCTTAACACTAAACGGATTTATTAATGGGTAAATATAGAATTTGTTTAACTGAAAACAATTTCAGTATAATTATGACTGATCTGATTAAAATGGGCAGTTAGGTAAGTTTCGTCTTCACAAAACCTCAGTATTCAAAAAGTGCTAATACCCGTAACATTTTAAAAATAAGCTAAATTTGAGAGCTTTCAGTGAACACCGTCTTGATATTTTATGCATAAACGAGATACGAATTCTTACACAAGTTTCCATTACATCTTTTAATGAATACCTACTTAGAAGTCACAACCACAATAAAACATATTTAATACGGCAAATATTTCAGGAGAAGCGGCGCATACACTACGAAGATTACGCGGTGGCACACTTGTACTAAGAACAAATAACTGAACTCGTTACCATAAAAATATACAACGATATTTTAGAGGAGCGTGTATTCCGCATCGGAGCGGTATCTCCATACTTTTCACATTACTTATGCATAGACTACAGATTGAAACGAGTCGCGTAGTTGCGCCGTCATCGGTATTCAAAGCCAACCTCGTCCGGCTTAACCGCAACCTGTCTTCTACCCTGATTGTCTACAAACAAAGAATAACAAAAATATATTGAATGACGTTCGTGTTAACGTAGTTTTAGTAAATTGCGTTCAACTCGATTGTTTGTTCACACAATTTTCAATACAGTTTTTGTGAATCCATAGAAAATAAGTTTATTGAAATTGTTAGACTTCTATGAAAAATAATAGTAAAATTGGGTCATTTCATAAATTACATTTCTATGAATTGGTTTGCATTTTTTACAAACAGTTTTTGTATAGGTACCTACACAGTGTTTGTAGGTAATTACATTCAAACATTGTATTAAGTACCTACTTAATAATCAAGTAACCAAAATCGACGAGGCGTCATGTAAGGCTAAAAACTGAACGGATCCGGATGAAATTTGGATCAGGGATAGCTTATTGGTCTGGTATAAGACATAGTCGGAGCCAAGGGCAGCAGCTAGTTATAAATATATTTCAGTTGTATTGATATTCTATTTTCAGTATTTCCCGTATCAGATAAAGGTCTTATCTCCGACCGACGACGTTTGGTTCACAAGACGTGGGAGTCAACGTGGATCCTCTTTTCGGGATCGTACTGAGAAAAACGATTTATTATTTCGTGATCCCTTAAGCAAATGGCTGTTAGATTATCTACATTATATTTTGAGTCAAATTCATTGCTGCCTGTGAATGAAATTCGTTGCATATTTTAGGTTTGAATAACTTAAACGTCGTGAATTTTGTCATTAATCTGTTAAGTTAAGAAATATTTCTGTGAATTTTCCCTTTTAGATTTGCGTTCTATTAACAGAAGGAAGAAGTTTTCCTTTATCTTGATACTTTGGAGAATTTTTTTACAAAACTATGACTAGATTAATTAACTGGAAGTACCTATATCAACACCACCTATTCATATCATATAGCTCCATCTATGTGAAATTCAGATCCCGTTCCCGCGACATTTGGGAACCTATTCTCGGGATGAAAAGCCTATGTGTTATTCCAGACCCAAATCCATCTCTGTGCCAAATTTCATCAATATTCTTTCAGCCGTTTTTGCACGACACAATAACTAAGTAATATCCATACATAGGTAGGTACATCTATCCATACAAACTTTCACGTTTATATATACGTAGGATTCTTCCACTATTTCGAAAGGGTTTTTCACCACATTAATAATGAACTTACCTTAGTTAAAATTCATTTTTAAACAATAGGAAGGAGGTAAAATTTCAATGAGTAAATATAACCCAAACAATCAAAAAACAAACCTGGGCATGCTAAATATAAAAGGTTAAAAAAATTATGTTGTGTATTGGCTCTGCTTGCATCGCGTCATATAAGCCAGAAAATTTGTTTCATAACGAAAACTCTTCGAAACGATTTCTCCAATAAATTGAAAATACACGTCAAATATCATTAATAACGGATACACGTTTGAAATGTTAATCCTACCCGACATACGATACAGCGCCATCTAGACACAAAGTAAGCATAGCTATATAGCTTGTGTTATGCGTTCTAGAATGCGGATTATACATTATACATATCTACTTAGATACATTTTTTAAATACATGCAGATTATACATGGAAACACCCAAACCAATGCAAATATTTATTCACACAAATTATATGCAATGTGCGCTATCTAGACACAAAGTAAGCATAGCTATCTAGCTTGTGTTATGCGTTCTAGAATGCGGATTATACATTATACATATCTACTTAGATACATTTTTTAAATACATGCAGATTATACATGGAAACACCCAAACCAATCCAAATATTCATACACACAAATATGCAATGTGCGGGATTCGAACCCGCGACTTCTGAATTGACAATCGATCGCTCTACTGCTACGCCACAGAGGTCATCTAAAATATAATCTATGTCTGTATGATAGTGTTATATTGAATTTTTTTGATGTAAAGGTACGATTTTTTCAGGAAATACATCCATAAATAGAAAACGTTAAATCTTAGCGAAATTCACGTTTTCATACAAGTTATAACAATGTTTGCCACGAGATAGTGATGTCTAAATGATGTATCTACAAGAATTGCTTATTGAATAGCATTACATTTATACGCAGTTTAGAAACAAAAGGTAATTTGCCCCTCTCCGTATTTGATATCATGTCGAACTAATACCAGGCATTTCAATCATTTTGATTCACAGTTAATTTTAAGTTGGTAACTAATGATAATACAGTAAACGTTCGAATTAATAACAGAGCTATAAATAGACATAGAAGGGTACAGTCGGTGCCCTAACAGTGGCAACTGAGGGCCCCTTGTGCAAAAAAAAGTTCGGGTAGTTGAAAAGTAAGACTTACATTTTTTTGCTCCCAGTATTTAAATATTTTAAATTATATTAAACCACTAATTACTAGTTTAATGATTGCATTAATTAGCTAAAGTGTCTTTCTGCCGGGTATATTGTTTTCCTTGCTGATTTCCAACACTTCACATCTTTTACTTAACTACTTCAATTCACTTCACATCTTTTACTTAACTTCTATGGAGTCTTCACTGAGGTCGACTGTAGCGGACATGAAAGCTGACTTCCACAAGAAAATGGCTGCATTTGAGGAGGAATTGCTGCAATCTTCAAAAACTCCAGTGAGCATCTCAACTCTGGCAAGTGAGTTTGCAAGCTATCGAGCTGACATGTCAAAAACACTTTGTTTGCTGCAGCAGCAGATTGATGCCCTAACCCAGACTGTAGATGTTATAGAGACACAGAGACGTCGCAAAATCCTACTGTTTCATGGTGTTAAAGAAGAAACAGAGGAAAACACCGCTGATGTCATAGTAAATGTCATCAAGCAGCGTATAGGTCTCTCGAGCTTCGGTACGGACGACATACGTCGCTGTCATAGAATGGGTCGCTCATCTTCTGCCAAGAAGCCTAGACCCATTATCATTAAGATGCTGGATGTGGCCACTCGCGACAAGATATGGTTCAGCAAGACCAAGCTAAAGGGTTCTGGCATTACAGTGTCCGAATTCCTAACCAAGAGAAGGCATGATATCTTCATGGCAGCACGTGAAAAGCTGGGTATCACTAAATGCTGGACTAAGGAGGGCAATGTATACGTGCTAGTCGATGGTGGCCGCCAACGAGTAACATCCCTGAACCACCTTAGCCAGATCTGCATGGAGTCTGTGAGACCGCCTGTTGTCGCCAAAACAACGGCAGTGCCGAAAGCAAGACGAGTTGCGGCTTCCAAGAAGTAGTGTCATAAGTTTTCTTTATACGATTGGGTCCAGGTAATTATAGTATTTATATTAACGGTTGCAATTTTACCCACTACTTTCTAATAAGTGTCACTTAAGATTTATTACTTTTTCTAAATGTAACTACAAATTAAATAAATAATTAATAAACATTTAGACACCGTACGCAAATTTTATCACTTGATAGACACCTGACATCTGTCAACAGCTTCTGTCACAGCTGTCATCCGGCTGCGTTCCATTATGCGGTGTAATATTCTTTAGTATTTTAATATTTTATTATGTAATTTTTGAATATCTGGACCCATAATAATTAAATAGAATATAAGTGTTTGTGAATTTGTTATTGTGTTTGGTAATGTAATGTCATTATTATGAGTGACATTTCATTATCACCTATCAGCGACTATTATGCTCGATGTCTCCTGATAGCCGGCGGATGGATTTTTTTTGCGATTAGTTGTTGCACTAGTCGACTTGTGACTGTTGTTAGTATAATTTTATTTTATTTTCTTCTAGTATATATTATATTAAATTTTTATTATATTGATATTTATTGTTCGAATCTAACTATTATATTGTATAGTATTAAATTGGTATAGTATTATAATAGTATATTACTTATAATATAGTATAAGTTGTTATCATAGCAGTGTTGTGAGTACCTGGGTTGTAGGGTCTGTAAATGTCATTTGCGAACTACAGTAGTGATAGTGAAGAATATTTCTCTGCTAGCAGTAATGATGGTTATCAACATGAACCTTCACTTGCTGAAATTCTTTCGACTCAATTTTCTGACGTGCCTAGAAACTTTAATGTTGTGCATATCAATGCACAAAGCATTCCGGCTCACTTCCCCGATATGCTGGCGGGCTTTGACTGTGCGCATATACATGCAATTCTGGTTTCGGAATCATGGCTTAAGCCTTGTTTACCCTCTTTGCCATATACTTTACCAGGATTCAACCTCATTAGGAATGATCGTGCGGAACGTCGTGCAGGTGGTGTGGCAATCTATCTACGCTCACAAATACCTTATACTGTCCTTAGCTTGTCACCACAGCCACCAAATACTGATGAACATCTTTTTCTGGAGGTTGAACTCCTTCATTCTAAACTGCTACTTGGTGTTTTCTATTGTCCTTCTTCGGATATTAACTACTTTTCTTCATTTGAACTTCTCTTAGATAAGTTTGTGCCTGTGTACAGTCAAAGCATAATCATGGGTGACTTCAACACTTGCCTCATTAAGAACGACTCTCGTTCTTCTACTCTTCAGTCTATTGTCCAATCTTGCAATCTGTCTATTCTTCCCTCCGGTGCTACTCATCATTTTCCAAACTGTGTTCCTTCTCTACTCGATCTTATCATTGTTTCCTCTCCAAATCGTGTGGTTAAGCATGGTAAGTGTGCTGCTGATCAATTTTCCTACCATGACTTGCTATTTCTTTCTTACCAAATCCGTCCTCCTAAACCTAAATCTAAAATTCTTCTGCAACGCAACTTTAGTGGCATAAACCTTGACCTCTTGCGCAGGGATGCCATTAGATTGGATTGGTGTCCGCTGTTCAATTCTGAATGCGTTAACGAGCAAGTGGAATTATTTACGTCTAACTTGATCGGGCTGTATGATGTGCATGCTCCTGTACGTAAGATAAAGGTGAAACACCTTCCATCACCTTGGCTGACTACTGAAATTAAATCACTTATATCTAAAAAAGCGGCAGCCAAGTCTAAATATAAAAACCGTCCTACAGATACAAACCGGGAAAAATATATCGCCATAAGGAATCACTGCAATCGGGTGTGTAGGAATGCTCAACGCCGATATATTCATAGTTCTGTTGAAAACGGAGATCCAGCTAAGGTCTGGAAATTTCTGAAGACATTGGGAGTTGGCAAATCTCAACAAGACTCGATTCCTAACAACGTAAATTTAGATTCGCTTAATAAACATTTCTCTTCTTCGTCAAATTTCGATCAAATGACAAAACTAAATACACTACAGCATCTTTCATCTGCCTCAACTCCCAACTGCTCTCCTTATTTCTTTAGTCAATTCTCGGCTTGTGATGTTAGGAAGAGCATAATGTCAATAACATCTAATGCGATGGGAACGGACTGTGTCAGCCGTAATATGATCCACCCTATCATTGATGAAATCCTACCTGTCATTTGTCATATCTTCAACTTCTCGATAACTAACAACGTGTTTCCAATGGCTTGGAAAGAGGCACAAATAATTCCTATTCCAAAAAAGAAAAATCCTTCCTCTTACTCTGATTATCGTCCTATTTCTATCTTGCCTTTTCTTTCCAAAGTTTTTGAACGACTTATTCACACTCAACTCTCCAATTTCCTCTCCAAAAATTCTCTAATGAATCCTCTACAATCCGGATTTCGTCCTGGTCACAGTACCACTACAACACTGGTTCATATTACGGAAGATATCAGATCGGGTATGGAGCGTGGTGAGCTGACAGTATTAACTCTGTTAGACTTCAGCAATGCGTTCAACACCGTAGACTTCGATGTTTTACTTGGCATATTGAGCTCTCTTAACATATCTCCAACGGCGATTGACTGGTTTCGTAGTTACCTGTTTGGTCGCCGACAGCGTATTTGTATCAATGAAACAAATTCCTCCTGGTGTACAACAACTGCTGGCGTACCACAGGGCGGCGTTCTATCTCCTCTTCTCTTCTCGGTTTTTATAAACTCAATCACCAACAAACTATCTTCTTCCTACCACCTCTATGCAGATGATCTCCAAATATATTCTCGGGCTCCATTGAACAAACTGACGGAAGCAATAAACAGAGTCAATAATGATCTTATGACCATATGCAACTGGAGCACCTCGTATGGTCTCGAGGTAAATCCACGCAAGACTCAGACAATTGTTGTCGGTAGCTCTAGGTTGATAGCTAGGATAGACTGGTCACGTCTTCCTCAAGTGACTTGTAGTGGAGTAAATATCCCTTTCAGTGACAAAGTTAAAAACCTGGGGATCTTCATCGATAGATGTTTGTCTTGGGGTCCACAAGTGCAGGAAGTGAGACGTAGAATTTTTGCCGCTGCCGGGTCCCTGCGTCGGCTCCAAAATTTTTTGCCAACTGCTACTAAGATTGCGCTTGCACAGTCTCTTCTTTTTCCTATCCTTGATTATGCTGATGCCAGCTATCTAGATCTCACTGAAGACCAACTTAAGAAGCTTGAGAGACTCCAAAACCTTTGCATAAGATTTATATTTGGTCTACGCAAATATGATCACATTTCCGATTTTCGAAGAAAGCTCAAGTGGTTGCCTATTCGCCTTCGCCGGAATGCTCATGTGCTCTCTTTATTGTATAATATATTATTTAATCCGCTCACTCCACCTTACCTCAAAGAGCGCTTTGAGTTCTTGCACAGCACGCACTCATGGTCCTTAAGATCATCGGAGAATTTGAGATTGAAAATGCCGAGTCACTCCACCAACTTTACTGATAATTCATTTACAGTACAAGCAGTTAGGTTGTGGAATGCATTGCCAGTGTCGATCAGGCGTGCGCAGTCCCTGCCTGTATTTAAAAATCTCGTCAGGGAGTATTACCTCCTTGGCATAAATGGGACATAGACCTTATTGTGTGCTCTATATGTGTGTTAGTATATATCTGTATGTATATATATGTATTATTCATAGGTAGGTATTTATGTAGGTATATATTGACTGCTGATACTATTTATATGAAGGTTTTTATTATAATTATATCCTTATATATATATATATATAATTATGTCCTATATATAACTAAATGTACACCTAGCTACCCCAAGATCATTTTCTCTTTACCTCTCTCCATCCTATGGTTGCCTGGCAGAGATCGCCATGGAGTGATAAGGCCGCCAATTGTATATACCACTAACTGTACCTCTAACTTGTGTTTCTTTTTTTTTTTCTTATGTCCTTGGTGTACAATAAAGAGATTTATTATTATTATTATTATTATTATCTCACCCTTGTTGCCGGGGTAATCGCTGCCTCAAATAATTTATGAAATATGACATAATAACCTTTGTAATAAAGGCTAGAGTAGCGCTGCCAGGCTGATAAAACGTTGACGCTTATTTTGATATCGATGGAAATCTTTTAGACCCAGCGTTCCCAATTGAGGACAAGAAGTTTTAAAGAGAAGTTTGACATAGTTGAAATCGATTGTTACTAAGTAGATCTATTAAATCACAAAACTTTTATTACTCTTTTATGAAGGAAAAAAATGCAATTATGGTCTGGAAAATCATTTCAGACCTGAATCTTTTTTTGAAGCAAGGGTTTGATGAAAAAAATGTTTCAAACATTTAGATATAAAGGGACTGAATTCATAGAATACAAATTAGTACTAAATCCACACCCTGAAAAGAATGAACCTTAAATCTAATCTCCACGTATTTATTTCATTTTACAGCTAAGACAGATTCCGAAAAGCGAGCGTCACCTCACTACTGCACTAGATTTTTATCACTCTTTTGATGCAATATAAAATGTATTAGATAACAAAATAATATCAGTAACAATAAATTACCTAACTTTGTTTTTGAATCAATTTTACCATTAGGTCATTCGATTATTTAGATATACATAAGAGTATAACAGTTGTAGACAATTATTGGCTCGGTTTTCATAAGAAATTATCAGTAAGAAATGTGCCTAGCAGACGTCATTAGGTTCGCTCCCTTTTATTTGTACCAAAAAAATTAAGCTGGCGAAATCTTCTGACAACTTAAATATTTTATAAACATAAATTATAGTTAAGGTTTTCTCATATAATTTGTTAGTGCGATACCAATAACATTTTGAGTTTAATAATTACAAGTTAAACCCTTTAATTAGGATAAACATAACAGATTGAAATCTACACGTGTGGAGGTACCACACGTGTAGATTTCAATATGTTATGTTTTACATAACATTTACTTGAACTTTATTTAGGTACCAACTTAGTTAATTCATGTTTAAAAAGGTAAAAATACCTACATTTTACGTAATTAGGATAACAATATTTTTAATTTGATTAATTATTAAAAATTACGGCACCTTCATGAATATAATAAGTAGTTAATGTCGAACAATTATAATATAGTCAACATCGGCAATGCCGTTAGATCCGACTGGAATTTTAAATTGAAGAAGCAATTCAATCTCACGTTTCGCGGTCTTGTGGCTCACGCAGACGTATCTGTCGATGCGTGGGCCTCATGATAATCATTGTCGCTCGTTACCAGCAAGTAATGTGGCCCAAATTCCTGATGCTCGGTAATAATTCGATATTTTTGCTCGAGTGCGCTCGGCGGCAGCGCCTGGCCTATCTCAGTCAGTACATACGCCGCTTTCAGGCGAGGTCTCCAACCCACCGAATATGTGAAACAATTTTCTCCTTATGAATAAAATTTTAAGGTGCGTATGCAAATTTCCATTACCGAGGGCTGTCTCCTGTAATGGTGTCATATGGGATGTTATTTTCTTTTCATATAGAATAGACTACGTAAAAGCGACGTTTAATACGGTGACTCCCTAACTCCTGTTTTCCATCTCCGACGTAATCTTGACTCTCTTAAGTGTATTGTTCACTCAATGCGCTTACTTTTATTTCTAAACAAATGAGATCTTTATAATATGTTATTTTTTATTAACAGATAAAAGTTAATCTTTGAAGGCATTTTGCTTCGTTTATTAGAGAAAATAATAACTTCCATTCAAAAAAATTTATGTCAATCCTTTACAAATAGATAGGTAATAATTATATTATTACTAATAGAATTCCTAGGGGGTTTTGACAAATTAACTGCGTGGGCCACAACGAAAGCTACGAATTTGGTGAATTTGTATGGTTGAGGTGGGATATTGTTCATATACTTACTATACATTCCAAAGTTTAAATTTCAATTCAAAAAACGTCGTTCAAAAACCGTAGGTCACCTAATTAACGCTCCAGCCAGGCATACTATACATTTAAAGCTTTATTTAGAAATGAAAATTCGCTCTTCAGTCTAGACTTGTTGAAAAAGTTTTAAGTGTGTTTCATTTTGCTTTGTAGATACACCCACGGGTCCCCTAATTGAGGCTAAAAGGAAAATTTGATCGACTCAAACCATACAGTGTCTGGGTAAATAACCTTGGAAGGCAATCGGCCTTGCCGTGAAGTGCAGAAGACTTAGATTTCAGATATTAACGGTACCCTTATAGGGCTAATGTGACTCTCATTTTAACGGTATTTGTTTTTAGTTTAATGACGCTAAAAAGTTTTAGTGCTATCAATCAAAAAATGGGAATAGATTTTTGTCCTGATTTTCACACTATGTTTTCCTCAAATATTGAATGATAATGAAAGTCAAAATTCATATAATTAGCGACTGTAGTGGACCGTTCAAATTAAGTTACATAATTCACGGAGAACATTTGAACTGCATGGTACCTACCCCAAATAGATCTTCAGGGCCCCAAGCTAACCTTACTTGTAGGCGGATACACCTGCTGAGTAACTTTAGAGGTTGATATTCCTCAATCAAGGTTTTCACACAAACTTGGTGTCTCTACCAGTTACAAACAGTTTATATCAGCCTGCTGTAATCAATATAATATTATAAATAGCGTACGAAGCCATTGACGACTGTTACGCGTTAGGTCATATTTATGCCATATTTTATCGAAAATGTCAGCACCAAGCTTGGTGTGATTATATGCCAGTATTTCATGATTTATAGCCTCACCACTTTCAGGATTAATTTTATCGACACTGTGCAGGGTAGGCAATAATAGAAAAATGATCACAATTATTTGTGATTGGTAGTGATAACCATCCGGATGTATCGGTCCCCATCGAGATCTTAGGGGCCAAGATAAAACCCCGGAAATTAAGACACGAGACGGCATGCGGTTTTAGTCGGTTCGATTCTGACTTAATCACCCCTGATGGCCGACGGGAGTGGTATCCGTGGGGATAACTACACGATAAAATAAAATTATGAAAAATCTTTTTTTAAGTTAGACAGTTTTAAATTGTATTGTCATCAGAACTAAAGACTTCTGCCAAATATCAGACCAATCAGGCAACTGAAAGGGGGTCAGATTTCAATTACTTACTAGATTTGACTCAAACAAACAGGTCAAGTTAAATAAAACTGGTAAAAATGGGACCAAGATTACTTCACGGGGTTGGCAGGTCAGAAGATATTCCCTTGAAGACAGGCTCTCATAAAAACCGGATAAGCCAAATTGAAAGGAGAAGAAGGAGTAAACAGACCTCGGGCTCTGAGGTGAAAGCTTGGGATGCAACGGGAAATTATGTGGAACGATAAGAATGGATGTGTGAAGATAATCAACTATTTTCAAATCTTTAGTACCGAAGTGTCCATATTTACCATCGATGATTACTATGTGTACCTATATATTATTTTTAATACAAATTTGAATTAGAATTCATTAGTACTTATAACAATTAATTTGAATGAGGCAAGTAGGAGTAGGTAGTAGGATTGATATGTCCAAAAATTGAATAGTACATGCCAGGGATCTATCGATCAAAACGGTCGTAACTGTCCGCAGCTGAATAAGGCCTTATTAAGTCATAATTAACGATCAACAGGCTGTGTGCCTATACTACAGTTCCATGTTCATTCAACCTATTTATTGATCTACCAGTTTTGTTACTTACTTGCCTCGCTTATTACGTTATGGCATATTCACATTTATATTAAAATTGTCAGTTTTCAAGTTTGTTCGTAAAAATAGCCAACAGATTTCACTGAAACTTGACATAATTTTTATTCCAATAGGTTCTTGTGGTAAGAGCTTCAACGCTTATAAAATCGCGACTAGTTCAAATATAGGATTAATTCTGTGCGCCACTGTACGATAGCGCGAGTGCTATAAATGTCTGCTGTCCCCTCCGGCATATCACAAACTTTGCCGACCACATCAAAGTTAAGTAGTGAAGAAACTAGGAGTAGGACAACGGTAGGTAACTAAAAATATTCATATCATCCCACCTGCTACCTCACTTCTTTACTAAAACACGGTCTAAAGATTAGTATGTAAAGTAATTTTGGTACCTACTTATTTATTTTTCGAGTCAAAAGTCAAATTTGCGTCCAATTATAAAATTATACTCAAAGGCATAGGTACTTGCGTATCTTCGGTGACATAAGTCAGTACCTAAGTAGTTCCAATTAGACTTGCAAGTTTTAACTTATACTAGCAAACAACAGAGTTAGTTAAATAGAAGGTTGTAGGTACTTATAAAAAAAACATGATGAACATCCTCTTAATACGTTACTGGACAATCATTATTATGCAAAAGTCACTCGTTGACATGAAACGTTGAGGAAACCTATGTCAATAACTCAAAGGACTTTCTGGTTAGTGTCGTGATTGTGCCCACAAGTCTGACTGCCAATAACGGTTGCACTAGATGTAGGTAAATCTGATGTTAAAAATCTACCATGAATTTGGTATTATTGTAGAGGGCAAATTTCGAAATTAATACATTTTTGTATCTTCTAATTCACCCGCAGAACCCTAATTCCTTTACAAAAATTAAAGTAGTCTATGTTACCCACACATTTCGATATTACGACTAACGAAAATGCCGTCCAAATCGGCTCAGCCGTTCCTGAGATTATTTTCATTCAAACTGGCAAAAAGACAGACAGACAGATAGACTAACAATCAAAAATTGCTTTCTTGTTATATGTATCGTGCATACATTGATATTCATCTACTTAAAACCTGTTATTCTAATATTACAAACAGACAACTCGATATTATTATTTTTATGGATTATTATTTACTTGTACAGATTATTCAGTGCGTCAAGAGTACCTATTATTATCTGTATTTGTCGGCCTCTTTTCTCCGAACAAAACGAGTAGCGTTCCCACTAATTGATATTGTCACGGCATTAAATGACGACGACGATTAAAAATGTCAGTGATTATATTCGTGAATGCTATGTTGAGAAATTGTTGCGAATCAAATGTATTTTTAATAAAGTTCTATTATGGGTAATGCGGCTGTGTCAGTTTTCATTTGTGTTCAAGGTAAAAATAGCTTCATATGCAATTTATAAGATAGCTTTATATTCGCGTTTGGCAGATAATTTCATAGTCCCATTTATCATCATCATTCTCAAAGCGATTTCTCAGTTGCGACTGACGTCTGACTTCCCAACCCTAAGATAAAAACCTGCAACAGAGCCTCGTCTATTGTTTAGCAGGTGCACCGAATTCCAGGTGAGGTTGGTTTGGACCTCAAGGATGTTGGTATAGCCCGGTACACTATAATATATAATTTAATATAAAAAATCACAAGCATAATTCGATTTATAATCGAATGCTTATTAGAAGCTTACCTGTATCTAAATTTTTGCAAACTCAGTACATAATGGTTTAGGTCAATAAAAACGGTTAGTGGCATTATTCAAAAGTTGTGATTTTGCCCGATATAAAAGATTTAAAAAAAGTTTAAGTTAACATTATGTAACCTAGTAGCTGATATAATTGGAACCTTTTAGGTATGGTAACGTATTGATTGCCTACTTGAATAAAAAAAATGTTTAACCTACTTCCGATCCTCTGAGAGTTCATTGTTGACTATACGTTAGAAGTAATTTAAATATACGGTTCCCTGAAACTTTCTTAAAAAGATAAGCAGTTTTCAGAGGAGAAGTTTAGCTTTCTAAAAGTACACAATTTACGCTTTACGAGTAAATGCGTACTAAGGGTACTTACTACGTACTTGGGTATTATGTTAAAAAAAAATTGAGTTTACATAAAGATAGTTGGGACAGTTACTTATTAGATTATTGTTTTGTGCGGGAACTTAATTCTTTTCCAAAATGGAAGTAGTCCCGTCAAAATTGATCTAGCCGTTTCTGAAATTAGTCGGAACAAACAGAAAGACAGATAAAAATTGTAAAACATGTGGTTTTGGTATAAGTACCGTGTATTCATGCAAATGCACTTAGTAAAAAACAGTTATTATATTATTACAAACAGACGCTCCAATTTTATTCATTAGTATGTATAGTTATTTAATGTATCGGTACCTAACTTTGATTATATACTATATTATATACTTGGGTAGGTAGGTTGGCAGGTTTGCAGAAAAGGAAATAGCTGGTCTATGGTGACATTTTGTTTCAGACTGTTGGAATTCGTTACTTCAGATAGCTGTAGCGAAAGCATAAATGTACATCCAGTTCAACATTTCCCGTATCCCGCTAAAATTTTTGAATGTACTTGTTCAAATTTATTAGCAGATATTCACGGTGTAGGTATGCCGCTACGTAATATTCTGTATTGTGCAATATTTTCAGCTAAAAATCCGGTTAAATTGCCTTGTCAGTGGCATGTGTGTTTCTGTGTATTTCTATAACGAAATTGAAATGGTTTTGTGTAATGGACTTATGATTTGTATGCATTTGGCACCTCCATCCGACATTTTGATTAAACAAGGTAGGTACCTACAACACTTACTGAAAAAGAAAGTCTGTTAATGTATTTTTCTCGTACGACTTGAATCTTTATGCTTCTCCCCCAAAAGTTACCTATAAAAGGTTGGGAGGGAGAAAATTATAAAGATTGTGCACAGAAAGAGTTTATTTTTCTACGAATGAATATGTAGCTCATATTAGTCTTTAAAATAAGAGTATCTTCTTCTGAAATAAATATATTCAAATTAGATATTTTACCGAGAACTGCTTACTCATAATGAAGGGACTAGTATAGCTAGTGCGATATTATACATATTATGCCCTACATGTATTAATATTTCATCATTCAATTTACGTTTTAAAAACATTTTAACTCTTTTAAGATGTCAACAATGCAAACATTGTGTTGACATAAATTACATTCTAATATATTATGTACGTTTTTAGGTATGGCTTTAGTTATTCGTTGGCATTTTGTCCTGTGAACGAGCGTTTGATGTTAATATTTATCGTTCACTTGACTCTAGACTTCATATTTTCTTCATTACTTATGCATAGAACACAGATTGGCTACAGTAGAGAACTGTCATCAATATTCAGTCAGCGAGTGCAACTAGGCCGCTATTACATCAACCTTTTGATATCTTTATAATTGCTTCGCCAACTTTGTGGGGTATTGTGTGAATTGCAAATTGCGTTTGCCCTTTGTATATGAAACGTCTACCAGAAAGTTAATTTGTTCGCTTTGTCGGTGTAACCGCTTTACGCTTCGCTCGGGTCATTCAAAATCTTGTTAATTTTCATACATCACCTATTTTTAACAAAACCGTGAACTGATACAGAGTATTTTGTCCTTAAAATATAAACCTACATTAAACACTCTTTATGAATAAAATATGGAAAATAAACTAAATTATTCCGTTGAATATTTTCTGTTAGGGTTTTTATAAGAGATATTATTTTTACGTAACGCTTTACATAGTGAGGTAAAATTTAACGATACCATTTTATATGAGGATATGGCATTGCCATTCTGCGGTAATTTTTTATTTTAAATATAGAACTTAGGTAAGTACTCTTATCTGTGTTTACTTTAATAGCAAGTTATGAGAAGAGAAAATATGAGAGAAAATTGCTGTTATGTATGTTAAAAACACTCACTTATTATACCTTAGTGTCTTTATCCCTATTCAATGAGGAATCTGAGTCTATAATTTTATTTTACTTTGTTTTAAAGATACCCAATAATTATACTACAAATATGAAAGTACCACGGGAAGAGAAAGAGAGGGAAATTCTGCAGGAACCAGGACGTACGCAGTAATATCTGTGATACAATCGCATCTAATAAGAATTCTTGATGTGGGTTCGATGTCTATCGAGTTCCTTTTCTTATTAACATAATAATTTGCATTCGATGATAAGGATCGATAACGCAAATACGATTTTAAAATATCAGGAAGAAAATTGTTACGTATTTTGTTTTTCTAATGGAAAATACAAGAATTTCTTGCTGACTTTAGAATGGCAGGTGCTATTCTCTTAGAATAAGGTTATTCTGTCAGAGTTCCTGTTAGGGACGGGTCATGGGTTCAAGTCCCATCCCGGAAGTTCAATTTTCCAATAGGAAGAAATTGCGTTCTCTAACTTTTGCACACTAAGCTTAAAAAACGTAACATTAGAATGGACTGTAAACTATAAAAAATTATAAATATAGATTTATATTCCATATTTCCTCTAATTGACAGCCAAATAACATTTATATTTGTAATGATATCTCACAATATAACAATATCACTTAGGTACCTAAAGGAGACCTTAGAGTATTCCTAAAATGCCAATAATGGCAAATTAAATTAAATTAAAACCATGACTGTCTTGGCATCTACGCCTTAAGAGTTAATTTAAATAAAACATTTTTGGTCACCACGTTGTGAACGTTAAGTTAGCTTTGAATTCATTATGCACTTGTTGCATAATAGATTTAAAGCTCCTCGCAATTGCAAGCTAAACGGTATCTATCATTATCATCATCTTCGCGTTAATCCCGGCCGCATCCAAGGCTCCTACCTCAGAGTCCTTGAAGAGTGAAACTGCGAGGGCTCACAGACATCTCTATATTATTTCGAAGCAGACCACCACCTGGTTCGCTTGTAACCTTGAACGGTTACGAACATTGACTCTTCTGGTCACGAGGAAGGAAACCTCATGGACTTGGTACTGATGTTATCGAACCAGATGAGCCAGCGCCTTTTTCTCTGACACGTGCACCTTAAGAGAATCAGAAGGTTTGCTCTGCTTCAAAAAGACTATTACAAGTAATAGTGATCAATTTTTTTTTCCAATTTTCATATTTCAAACCTCCATTTCCAATAGGTATAAAATATGATGGGATGGATGGCAAATTACAATATTGTCATTTTAGATGAATACCTACGTCAAAAAAGAAAAAGTTAATAAGTACTACCAGCAACTTAGTTCAGTATTCGAAAGAAACATAAAACTTAATTCTTATCCGTTTACATAATTGTCTTAAGCATTCATGGCATTGTTAAAGCTTAGAGCTATTCAATATAAGCCATATGGCAGATTTAAATGTTATGTAAGCTCAAACCACAGGCAAATTAGCCACATGGCATATGCAACCACATCGTTAATCTACGGACAGGCGGTGTACAGATATTGGCAACTAACAAATAGTCTGTTGTCGTTATTCAAAATTGACGGTAAACTTGTGTTTGATTAGAAGAGTAGAATATACCTTCCTAGTTTGATCCTGTATTGATTTATGTTAAAATATCGCACGCTGTAAGATTAGTCCAGATTAGTTCAAAGTAAAGTACTTACTTAAAGTGTTACCTTTACGCCAAACATAATATCCTATGTACCTACCTACCTGTATTTGCAGATAAGAGAATAAATAAATAAATAATATTCGGGCTCGGATTTAGCTTTAGAGTAATCCTTCAACCCTCTCCTCTCTTCCCTTTGTTAAAAAGAATAAGAGTAATAAGTAATTGGAGCTGGCTGTCAAAAATCCCTTCACCTTATCAGAAGATTGCAGCGAAAATTGACTCACGCTATGAAACACAACGCGAGGGTTGTTTAGCTTGTTACTACTGTAAGTCTAATTTGTAAAAACACAGACTAAGTAATTATATTTAATTTAGAAGTTCCACTTTGGGGCAACACTATTAGTGTGAAATAGTGAATGTCGCTTCCATGCTTTAAAGTGCTATAAAGTACATATAGGTAGATCGTATCGCATGACATTGCCTATTGAGGTATATCTATCTCAAATATAATATTTGCAACGTGCAGCGTATTATTTACCGTAACATAAATCTTTCATCGGAGGAAAACGTTGTAGTTTGACAATATGTTGAATGAAATCGAAAACTTTGGTTTATTTATTAGGTCCTAAAGAAAGGTAAGGAGGCCTTTTCCGTTCCTTAGGATGCAACAAAAGTAGGTTTGTTTTCTGGCATTTGTGAAGTATCACAATATTGAGTGCAAAATAGTACAAATATAATGGTATTACGTTCTATATTATTTACTTAGTTGCTAAGGATAAAGTCCGGTAACCGCCTATTCTCAAACGAAATATATTAAGTGAAAAAGATTCGGAAATTCTTTTTTTACATTTAGACTCAGATTACTCATAGTATGTAACATTGATTGATGAAGTAAGAAATTTAAAAATGGAGAACTAAGTCTACGTCAGCCCGCCTTCACCTAAATGGTAGATTAGATAAGCAAAGCGAACAACCTTCCGACCACCACTTCAGAATATGGAATATAAACAACAAAATCTTTTTTGTTTTAATACAATACAAAAACATTTTTACAAAACCTCAGGATTACTTTCGATGTGTTTAACTTCACATTATTTGTATTTTTTGCCATGTAGATACATAGCAATTAGGCGCTCCCATATGCCAATGAAAGATTAATTTCAGGAGAAAGCAAATTAATGGTTTGTTTATACATAAATGTAAATACCTACGTCGTTGTTACCAGGCGTAGGTACACATTTTATTTAACAACCAAACTACCAAGGTAAGTTTTAATTATTTTAATTAAAAGTTCCCATCGTTCTCGTGCACAAACATGATTACAAGAAAAATATTGCTTCTTTTTATAGTGTTCAATTTTTTTTGTTTTATAACCAATGTACAGACACAACTAATTTTCAATTTTATAATAGTACCTATAGATATATTATATAACTGAAGGAACAGAAAATCAAGGGTTTGTTGATTTATGTTACGATCAAATGTAATTTGAATAATTTTGCTGTCTGTGGGTTTATTCTTCTGAAGTCTACAACCCTTCTCTCAGTTATTAAAATAGATAGTAAAAATATTTAGTAGATATTATGAAACCCTAAATTCAATATGAAAATTACATATTGAATCAAAACCAATGTTAAATATTTGATTACAATATCGGGATACTAATTAAAATATATTATCATGTAACTATTGTAACTTTCAAACCTTAATGAGTAAAAGTACCTATAATATAGTATGATCTTTGACTGAAATAATACATATATACCTACATGCTGGTGAATTCCTTTGCCAGCAAATATTTTTTATTATTACCTTTCTATTAATTTATAATAATATATTAAGTAGATAAGTATATGATATTATTAACTTAGAGAAAAAAAAATTAATTATTATTTTTATTTGTGGAAAAAAAAGCTTATTATTATTTTTATTTATGGAGAGAGAGAGAGAGAGAGAGAGCATGTTCCCAACAGCAAAATTCTTGAAAAAAATTCACAACATAGGAGCCCCATACAAATTGGACGATGCGAGCAATATATTCTTTCACTCTTGACGTTTGCAAGAATGTGCAAAAATGTTGATTTGATTTTGTAACTTGCTTTGCTTTTTACTTTGAATAAAACTTAAAAGTCCATCTAGACTGGATGGATTGGCAACTGGCAACTGCAGAACAGAACTGCTATTGACATTGGAAACAAGTATATATCAATACTATTGAAATTCAACGTATTAAGTATAACAAGGATAAAAGCAATAACCAATATGTTTCTATACTATATACCTGTACCAAATTTCAAACAGATCCATTCCGCCGTTAGAGCGTGATTTCAAGCATAAAAACATCTCTATAAACTTTCACATTCATAATATTAGTAGGAAGTAGAATAGTAAAATTACACACACATGTGCATGTAGGTACGTACTGTACGTATATAGGTACACTCGTTTATACTGACGGATATAAGCGTGTTGTTGTTTTCTAAGACGGAGGTAGTTTAGGAGCAAAAAGTTAGCAATATGCGGCCTGTAAACGTTCATTGTTAGCCATATTTACGCGAAGGTCGGGACTTTTCATAACTCGTGAGGTGGGACCTCAATGTATAATCTTGTTTACAAACCTGCCTGCGAAGATACGTTCCGTACAGACATAGGCCATAATATGTTAATTTGGCCCACGACTGCTGCGCCAAACCGACCCTATATTGAATATTTTGCTTTTACTGTATAATTTTACATAATGAAACTTCTACCAAATTTAAATTATAATAATGTTATATTTTCTATCCATGTAACTACCTTGTTATTTTTCAAATTAGAACCAAATTTTCCTTTTCGTTAAATATTGATATTGCCTATATTAACCGTTAGGTAAGTGAAGATTTTATTTTGATATGTACTAAAAGGCATCTGGGATACAGGTTATGTAGAACGCATATAGCTAGTTATTGAAAAGGTTCATAATAGCCATCGATATCGTAGCAATCCAGTTTCGCCAGCACACTTTTTTGTTTGACAACAAATTAGCACAAATTAACCCATGTTACCAACGTTATCTAGGCTAGATGCCCATCACAACAAAATTTAAAATATGTAATAGGTACCTACTACCACAAAAAATCTTGTGAAAAATGGTGTCACTGAATAGATAGGTAAATGCAATAATGTAAATTGGTAGATTATATTCCAGTAGGTGCACGGTTACATATAGGTATGAATGTAATTTAATATCAATTAAAACGAATAGACGGAAGCTTAATGAACACAATTGTGCTAGCAGTGACATGATTTTCGAATGTTGCTCGTGGCACCCGGCGTATCCGATTTCAGCAAGATTATCTTTATACTCGATGACTCTCTTTTGTTGAGAATCTTTTCAGTCGAGAGTATAATCGGAAATTATATACATCACATTATATGTTACATGCAAGATAATTAAAGCAGGTAAAAGAAAGAGTCACGTAAAATAAAATAAAAAAACATTTTCTTATTTTGTCTATTTCATTTCTGTCTCAGCGATTTTTAGCAGGTTAGAGATAAACAAAACAGCAAGAAATTAGTTCGTTATAAATAAGTTGAAAACAGGTTGAAAAGTATAGAAAGTTAATTGTTTTGTTTATACAATGTTAACAATTATCAAATATTAAAAAACTAAAAAAATTCCAACATACTTAGTTAGTGTAGTGAATATATTTTTGAGACGTTTGCGGTTAAGACGCTGGGCTTGACCCCCTTATAGGTCCAAGTGCCCGATTTGACTAAAATAATTTGGCAAAACGGCTGATCAACGCTACACGTGACCGAACGTCTGGACTCTATCTTGCACAAAGAATTAACGGGGACGGGCTCGTTGTTACCCCGTTTTGTTACCCCAGGGTGACCACGAGTAATTTTACTTGCCAGTCAACGTGGCCACGCTGACAGCCTTCTGGGAAGATTACCAGTCAGTGAAGATGCTTTAGAGTTAATAATTAAGTTATTTCTTTTGTCCAACAGCTTGCAATAATTAGCAATTAAAGAATCGAATTGAATCGTTTTCCTGCAATGACTGTACCTACGAATTCTGGCACGGCAATTATTACGTACTTTGAAATCTGGCAGCGATAGCCTATGTGAAGCTTGGTGTAGATGTTCATAACAATTTTGCCCGTTTAATAATTTATTATAAATTTACCGCTTTACGCGAATGTTATAGGCAATGAAACATTAATTTGGGCTATAACCATCACGTTACGACCGACATAACCGTAACATCGTTAACACTTAGGTCAAAACGGTCGCGTGCTTCCGTCCATAAGTCGGGCAAGATACCATACTGCGAACATATTGTGGTCCCTATGGGATCACATCATAAGTTTCGCTTATAATATATAATACGATCGGTCACTTATACGATCATCAAAAATTTGGCAAAATAACTTGACCTCCGACATCAAGACATGTGTTTTAAACATTGACATTACATTTTACAAAATATGGTTAACATAAAATAAAATTAGGCTTACAGAAATTACCGCAACCATGGTATAGACATTTTAACAATTTCATAAAAAAATAATTGATAAATGAGACCTCTTATTTACAGCTGCATTTCTACTTTAAGTTAGCGCAGCGTACATCATGTAGATGTTACAAATAGTTTTTGAAATTTCAAAATTGAAAAAAAAAATACTTAATTGAAAAAGAAACAAGTGGTGAAGGACGTATTGTGTTATAAGTTGCAAATGGTCTTAGGCCACGAAAAACATTTTACACCAGCTTGGGTGTTCTTTCTTCATTCATCTTCATTCAGTTTCATTATATCTACGTAATATGAATTTTTTACATGTCATTTGTGAATTTTCTTTTTAAGTGTTTTAGCAGAGTCAATAGTGACTGAAATACATTTATACTTTGATGTTGCGATGGTTGGCTGCAGACCAAATAACCATCACTTAATTTAATGATATGTCGATATTAAAACAACGTAAACACGAACGTTGATTGAACAAATATGATGAACATATAATATTCGTGATCGAAACTACTAACGTGAAAACTGTTTGTAAAGAGTTTTCTGCAAACGTAGAACATTTGTTTTAGTGTAGTTTGTTTTGCCGTAAAAGCAGTTCGTGTTATTAGCTTTACATATAAATGAGAATAGTTGCCTAATGAAGATAGTTTCCGAAATAGTTAGTATTTTCGTTGATCGAACTGGCAGTCTGTAAAGATTCGATAGTCTGAGTATTTGATTTGTTCTATTTTGTTCAGAAACCGACCTACCTATGACCCCCTATCGTCTCCATATTTAGACTTTGGATATCATGTAGCATCGGAGTATTTGCACGAAACAAATGAGCCCAAATTTGATTGATTTATCTGGTTTAGTTCTGGAGTTTTGGTATGGCACCTTTTTACTTTATCATCAGATCAACTTCACAGTACCTACCACATTACGTAACGCATTATACCAAAAATATTCAAGTTGACCTAATGTGAGTTCAATATACTGTCAAGAAGTGATTCTTATTAGGCTTCCAAGATTTGACCCATACCAAGATAACTAACTATCAGAGCTGATTAACTAAAAGCTTGTACGGTATTCTGGTAAATAAGTCTATGTATTTAATTAATCCTTGGTTAGCATCTTGAAATATCTATATTTCAAGACGGATTTTATGGGACTGATACCCCTGACTTTACTCATTATTGAAGAGATCCGAGACAAAGGTAAACTTAATAGTATTACAGCATCTAAGTATTTATTGTCAACATTGAGGATGAGTTGATATTATTCAGCATTAGGTACATTAAATATTATTTCTACAGGAATGTTTGACGTTATGTATATACATGAAAGTTAAATGTTTATTCCAGCCATTATTATTGTGCTCATATGGAGCTATAAATTTCTTTTTATTTTTTCATTGAACTCAAAACACTGAAGGCGATTAGTATACCACTTTTTTGGGGTCAACATAGCACTCCAGTTCTCTCACATCTCTGAATTTCGTGTGCATATTGGAAACTAATGATCACTTGATTTGAAAGTGAAGAAAATGCTAATCTATTTAAATTTTTTTAATTAAACGAATTTAATTATCGGTTTATTTATTTTTATTTTCGTGCGGCAATCCCCACGGATACCACCCCCGGGCCCCGTTGACCATCGGGAGTGGTAATGTCAGACTCAACTAAAACCACACGCCTTCTCGGATCTTCAGACGCTGGGCGTGAGGTGACTCAAGAGACATTTCCCTTGGACTCAGTCTGACCTAGGTACCCAGGCTGACCCATGGCCAATCTCCGACTTCGAGTTGACTCCCTCAGGTTTGGAAACCATGTTATCCCCATTTTGCGCCCGGCAGCGGGGGAGAACATCGCGCCGCTGTGTCAGATCTGTCAACCATCCCTCCACCAAAAATCCTTATCATCTTTTCACTTTTCCATCTGTTGGGTAGTAACAAGAGAGTGACGAGTAAGGAGAAATCAGTTGGACCGTTCACATATTTACTTCTTTCCTATCGTAGTAATCTAAATAATCATTCGTACGTGACACCTGTGCTCTAAAAAAGGTACCTAAATCTTATGAACCTAGTATGATCATTCACTGTCCGTCAAACTTAAGGTCTAAAATATTACCTAGATGACACAGAAAGATGCCGGATATAGTTAAAGAAGTTGTGATCTTCGTAGTGGCGCTTTCAATTTTGACGCTGATGAATATCGTAGCTACGTTGTTGATGAATTGGGGTAAAACTAAGTATAAGTAGTTATGTAAGTTGTTATATAAGTCACCTTTGCACCGGATACGCTTATGGGCGGGGTTAATAGTTTAGACTAAGAGTTTAGAGATAAATTTAATGACGTTTAGTGATTTTATTACTGACCCGGATCTTTCTGATAAAAAATCGCTTCAAAATTTGTTCAGTAGTTTTGCGTTCCTTGCGAACAAATAGTAGTTATGTAAGTAGCATCTCGCACTAGCGAGATGTTTAAATAATATACAGTTATGTTGCGGCAGTCTTTTTCAAAGTGTGCAAGAGGACGAAGCCAAGGCCCAATAATTAATGGAGTGATGACTAAAAATGTTTTGCAATGCTTATTTTCAATTTAAATACACTCTTCACAAAGTAGGTCTCAAACTTTATTCAATGAAATTTACATAAAAAGACGACCGACTTCGAGCTTTCCCTTTATAGCTCAAACAGACAAACTATAATTGTATTATTGGAATTCTTCTTCAGTTAACGATACCGATAATAACTATTTGTGGTCCATAAACTTGCGCCAAATATTATTACACAAAATTTGGACCTATCTATTTGACCTGACTTTTTAATGTTTGACGCTGTTCCTATAGAGTTCTTGAAAAATAAATTACAGAATTGCGATATAATCTCATCACATAGTAAACTTCATTAAAACTAAAAGTCATTATTGTTTTTGTACTCATACCACTCCATAAAAAAATATCGGTTAACGTGAATTTCATAATTTTGCTATTTTTTATCAGAACATCTTTCAATAACGATTATTTGCTTGTTTACAGTCATAATTTAGAAAATTTCCCCTAACATTGATTTCGACGACTTCAAAGTATTTTGATAAATGGCCAATATTGGAAAATACTGGAGTGCATGTTCGATCTTGTTTCAAATGTCACCCAGGTAGGATCATCCCAGATAGAAAAGCCTGTAGAACACTCAACAAACGAGGAAATAAAAATCACATTCAAAAATGGCAAAAATGTTGCTTACAAAAAGTCAACACGTCAACACAGCATTCCCATCGACGATTTGTGAACATGGATTTGTGATGTCTCGCCGCTAGTACCTAGGCAAAAAGAGAAATCGTGTGCATGTTGCCGAAAGTGAATATTGAACCTGATATTTCTTTTTTAAATCATCAAAATGATCCATCACATTAGAATTTAGATGATTTTAGAAACTAAATTTGGAATATTTGTTTAAATTTTTTTGAATACTAGGTATTCATTTAATTGCGTGTTATTCTCTCATAAGAATAATCTTATTGAAACTGTATGATACTATAAGACAGGATTCATATGGCACATAATAATAAAAACTAATGATAATGAAATGATAAGAATGTTTATGAATTTCAATATGATCTAAAATTAAAAATTTAGGGCGTCCTACTAGAAACTACTTAGTTGATAAATAAGTTTGAGAACCTCTTTCTTACATAATATGAACGATAGAACAGACAAATATCAAAAGTGCTATTAGTGTAGATTACATTATGGTTTGGCGTTCGCAGCTGGTATTATAATTAATGAATCTTGTACAAAACATCTTTATTTACTCCATTGAGCTTACTCCCACCCTTATATTTTGTAGATAAATGTTTTCTAATCTGTTATCCCTATTATGTACGATCAGCCCTAGCTGCTAGGTACACAACTTGTAATGTATATCGTAATACACGAATAGATAAAGATCACTAATCCAAATGTTTAGGTACTCACAATATTTCAATCATTATCATTTTTCAAATAATAAATAAATAAGACTCGATTGTATCTTATTTAATAAGTAAGTAATAGCTTGAACAATTTAATTAAAAAATACAGACTTAGATCTAAAAAATACAATCTAAATTCATACATAATAGTGAGGGACTCAAAATAAACGTAACTTTAGACATTTTGAATACGGACATTTTGTAACACAGTCTCTTCTTCAGTGGATTCATTCAGCCATAGGTTTTATAAGTCGATGTATAGAATATATTATTGTATCTACATAATATATCATAATAATATTTGTTTATGAAAGTAATCTATTTGATTTACTTCTTTATGTAAATAATGTATTTTCATGTATTCTAGTCAATTGGTTAGAGTTACCTTTACGTTATTAATGTAAAGATAAATCATACCTTAGGTACTATATGAAATCAAATACTGGTAAATTCTCTACGTAAAATTTTCTAATTATTGATTTTTTCCAGCGTATAGATCTGAAAGCTTTTACGGTAAGTAAGTAGTATAACACTATAGTTCTGCGAATCTAACTTTGAATGTAAATGTTTATTTAAAAACTTTTAATATTGACGTTCATAACAGTTAGTTTATGATCTAAATGTATACAAAACATTGATTAGATTTAAGTTGATTTGATTTGATTTAGTTCTAACGCTGACCACAAATTTTTATTTCATATTAGCTATCAGAGCTGTCCAGCCAGCGTCTGGTGCCTGGTTTAATGAATCTGAACTAGTCTCTATTTCAGTACAGCAAGCACCACAAGATAAGAGCACCACCAGTTTTTTTTTTGCATGAAAAAAAGAAAATTGTATCTTTCTTCACGACGATTCCCTACTGCCAGGCTCACATTTTAGCAAATGTACTCACGGTATCTTAGTATTAAAGTAAATAATTAGTAATGTTCAGTCTATAAATACTGCCACTGTACGAGTTGATATAGTGAGTATATTTCTAGCAAAAATCAAGTCAGTTTGAATATAACTATGGTTGAATATTAAGAAAGCTTGGATCCGTTTTATTTGTCCACAAACATGCCTGGCATTACCTCCAGCAAACTAAGGTCACATACAAACTTACTATCCTCTTATGTAAACATTCTAACCTATTCTTACTAGTATTTACGTAACGGTTAGACGGTACCTAACTCATCGAACGAAGCTTGATGTGCTTCAGATCAGACAGGACAATGTATCCAGAACCACATTGAACGTGGGCAAAGTGTTGTTGCAACTAAATTTAGTCTTTATTGCTAGAGGCATATAGTACGTAGTTGAGGTTAATATAAAATTTTTGGTCAACCAGTGTTAGTTCACTTTCAGAAATTCGAGTGGAATTGTGTATCATAATAATATATGCTTTATGATAGTTTGCTTGTCATGTTAAATCAGAAACTATCATAAATTAATAAGGTATATTATCAGTTTTTGTATTGCGGGCAACGGTGAATATATTTATAAAAAATAAATGAGACCATACGGGCAGCTATTAAATAAAAAAAGAGTCATCAAAATCGGTTGACCCAGTCGAAAGTTCTGAGGTAACAAACATAAAAAATACAGTTGAAACGAGAACTTCTTCCTTTGTTGAAGTCAGTTAAAAAGGAACAGCTTCCTATTTGTAAAATAATAGTGTTGTTTGTTGTCGAACGCCTTCGAAACGGCTTGACCGATTCTTATGATTTTTGTGTATATTTGCTGTTTCTAAGTCGTAGGTTATTTTTACGACTCTAGGTGATCGGAACGGGTTGAACTTCACGAGGAATTTCACGCAATAGGAGTCGCGGGCAACAGCTAGTAAACTATAACTTTCACGCTGATGACGTATCTAATATGGTTAATCTAAGACTTGGCACATTAATAGGCTATTAGATCTAGTCATTATTTATATGGGCACAGCCAGATCGTACGCGAGACGCTTCCATCTGACGCCTGAAATATGAGGACGATACATTCACAACGCGCATCCCCGAACTTATATGATATCACATATATTATGGCCATGGTACAATATTAACAGTAAGTGAAAAAGTAACATAGATCAAACGAAATTCAAAATAAATCACGTAAAATATGTTTAAGTTCATGTTACACATTCGACTTAAATGGTAATATGACTCGAAAAATTTTCAAATAATAAAATTGCCTCATTGGTGTTGCGGTGTATGATTGAGTATTTGCTTGCGATTATGAACTCTTAGGTTATATATCCGAGTCAAACAAGTATTAAAATACATCAATTCACGCCTTTTTGTTGGTAGGTAGGCATAGACAACAACCCATCATTGCATCTGTTCTTACTGAATACTTAATTCTTAATTGTACACACAGAAAACAGTAAGTAAACATTATAATTACCTAATATAACTTTATGTACAAAGGCGAGCTTAATACTTATTAACTTAATACTAACTTAATACTTAATAACTTGAAAATTAATCAAATTAAGGTGATACAAAACATACATATCCTCATTACATAGTAAACGCACGGATCCCATCAAACCACCCTTCGTAGCGCGTTAGGAAAAATATATTGAAACTATTCAAAAGGGTTTTAACACAATTCAGAGCCCTTAGACCGTTACATTACCCCCGTAGAGCAACCCTAACCGCGGGTCGTGGCAACTGATTGCTATTTATCTGTATCTACATATTACAACATATTCTACGTAAAGAAAAGGGACAGCGGTTGGGTGTTAGTTGTGACAGTTTATAATACTTCAAGCTAAGTTCAAGCTATTGAGAAAGTCAATAGGTATATATTTTGAATGTATTTGTATCTAGGTGTAGACGATTTCTGTTGCGCTGCGGTAAAGCGTTCGACTGCTAAGTTACAAGTCGGGTTCGATTCCCGCTTAGTGCAAATATTTGTGTTCATGTATATGAATATTCACATTGGTATGGGTGTTTCTATGTATAATACGTACAATACGTACATATATGTTTAAAAAAAAGTATTCCAGTGTGCTAATCCGCATTCTAGAACTCATAACACAAACTAGTTAAGTTATGCTTGCTTTTCTTCATAGACCCACTTTTCTTCATAGATTTTTTTTTCTCAATGCATGGTATCCAAGAAAGGAAATTTCTAATGTTCTTGATGGTATCTATATATTACAACATAATTCCATGTAAAGAAAAGAGACAACTTGTGGATGTTAGGTTGTGACAGGTTTTACCTATTTCAAACACTCTATATACTTAAACTTCTGAAACTTTATAGATATATTTAAATTATATCACAGCGCTCGTAGTACTCGGTATAATAACTCCCAAGTGGTATGTAAAAGCATCCATTGGGTCGTCATTGACTTCATGAGGTTTTAGTCAGTAAGAGTCCGACATAACTTGCCCCGCTAGCCGCGGGGTGGGTATCCATGAGTATTTCCGCACAGAAAAAAGGTATTTTGAAATCATATATTGACGTAATATCAGTAAAAGAAACCTTTGTAGGTTATTGTCGAATGAAAATTTACTTTTGCTATTTTTTTTCATAATTACGTAGTTATCAACTAACGATATCAATATTGTCAGAATTTCCACGACCCGACAACTCGCATACTTACGATATTGTTCCTAACCGTACATTATTCACAACTTTGATACCAGATACCGCAGATATCACACACACACATGACGCGACTGACGCGACTGTTCAAACAACAAGCTAATAAAATTGTTCTCTAACATGAAATCTTGTGAAAAACACTCCAAGTCATGATACAAAACCGCCCATCATCTTAAAATATCTCCCTGGGCTGGAATTTAGCTACTGTTCATGACAATGTTATTTTTTCAACGAAGAAATATTTCATTCTTATAAAATCTGAAGCCAAAACAAACATTGTCTTTGTAAAAACAACGATTCCTACTATTTATCGCTTCACAGAATTAAAGAGGGTTAATATTCTAAGAATTCCTCCGCCCGTTATCTAAGACAAGAGAAATACAAGCCATTTTTATAATTTACTTCGTTACTCCCTTGAGTTGGCATTTTGTATTTATGTCGTCTCCTGTTTATTGTATTCTAAATGCTAAATTGCTGTAAAAATTCTGTTTAACCGCCTTTATTTATTCACTGAAATGTAATTTTCGTGTAATCGGCTTAACTATCAATAACGTCCATGTTGAGCATTGAATCAATTTGTATCTGATCCGATTAAATTATTTATTAATAGACACATTAACCTGTATTTATATTTATTATAACATAAATCGTTTACGATTAAAATGTTATTATACATTCATATTTAATTTAATTTTATGTAAATATTTTTATGCGAGACCAATTGCCTGGGTGGCGTGAGATTGCTGTTCTTGAAGTCCTGGGTTCAAATAATGGATCGGGTAAAGTTTTATCGGGCTTTGGTGTGAGAAAGTTTCAGTAGTAGAAGTGATGATATGACGGCAATTGACTCACCTTTTTATTTGAGACTAAACATGTAGTAGACAAAATGTAGGTGCATATTTCTGTGAATAACTTAAGCCATTTACATGATGCTTGGTCAAATAGGGGGTATCTTCGACGCCCAAGCTAATCAGTACGCTGCAAGTCCTAATTCTCGCTGATTAACTGACGAGGCTCTGGTGCAGGCCTTTCTCTGGTGGGGGTGTCAGTCGGCGGCAGTCTGACCACAAAAGCCCAATACGCGAAATCAAGAGAAGTAGTCGGAAAATGGACCCCGAGCTCTAAAGTACAAGTGAATGGATGAAACCGATTACGGTCAAAAGCTTGTACATCATAAAATGCAATACTTCCACTTCTCATAAACATCGATAAACAATCCAACGACATATATATATAAGCACTCAACATATCGATACAACCGTTCCTTTTATGCCTGCACTGTACAGCAGGATTAATCATTTTGTGGGGGGGCCTCATCAGAGTCAGCGCGCTTCGATAAACACCGCGGCGCGGCACTGTGACAAACAATGCATGCAGTAATTGAAATGTGTTCAGACCATGTCGCGCGTCGTCGCGTCAGCAGCTAAACCATTACGATTTTTATAATCCTACCGAGACAATGCTCCTACTTATGACTCAGTTGGCTGTTGGCTGCCACTTTTTCTTTGTTTATGGTTTACGTTTCATTTCAGCTTAAACTGGCCGAAGTTGTAAGTACTTATATCTGGCTTTTTAACTGTTCACAATGCTGAGTTAAAAGTGTGTCATGAGCTTTGTATTTTGAAACAAATGTGGGACTAAATGTTTTTAAACTTTTGCAATTTGTATACGTTTTAAATTAAGGTCGGAGAGAGGAAGGTAAGTCCGGGTGGCGGCCAAGTCAACGTGCTAGTGCCAGTCTTGTCCAGTTTCAGCAAAATTACTTATAATTACTATTATTACCTATAATGCTAGTGAAAATTCCGTCAAACGCAGACCAGCCGTTCCAGAAATTACTTAATTCAAACAGACAGAAAGACAGAGACAATTTTTTTTCATAACGTGTCGTACGTATACTCATAAGCATTTATTTAAAAAAACTGTATAGATATAAATAAATAACCTGCCTTGTAGTACAACAAAACGTATTTTTTGTTCCAGGTAATGTTTACTTCGGTAGAAAAAACAAACTCATCAGGTACCTCCACAGTTAATTATCGGGCGACATTTCCATCCTTTAGAAGATTTGTAGTTGTATAACAAGAATTAGAAAAGGCAAGAATCTGTTTGTAAAAGTACCGGAGGCTACTTTCTTCTTTCATAAAAGTTTTATATCCACTTTTTAAGGTTCTTTCATATCGCACTACCAATTTTTCAATAATTTAATCGTAAAGTACCCTCATTTATGCTTCGAGGAGCGAGTGTAACGTATTTTGGGTCATTTTACTCCCCGGCATTTGCAGACCCGAGGTGGTGGTGTCAGACAAAAATGGTACATTATAATACAGATACGCTACACATGTTTCCACTTGCTACAATCGTAGCATACACCTACTTTGTTAATTAATAAATCTCTGGCTAATCCTTAGAGTAACAAGATGTCAGCACTTTTTATATCTAGCAATAGAATTAGTTTTTTTTTTAATAATTTTATTGATCTTCTTGATATACCAAAATAAATTCTAATCGTAGATTAATTTCATTACTATCTACTCAAACGAATTTGAAGATACAAAATAGTTTCACTAAATTTACATTTAATACGGATGTCTGTAATGAGAAATGTCTGATGAAAGATGTCACTTGCTAGCCTAGCTTGACACTTTATAGTAGAACTCCAAAATAACTTCAGCAGCTAGGTACCCTACTGATAAAAGTCAAGATATACATCTAAAGCTGTCAGTGTCACCTGACGAAACGTTAGTTATCGACTCAGGTACAGTCAGTGACAATATCTCCTTCTGAATAAAATAAATAGTAGGTAAACTATTATTACGAGTTTGCTACTTCTGCCTATTATACTCCTAAATAGGTTTAAGATTATTGAGTGTACGTTTATAATGTATCTATCAAAATAATTTAAAAATGGTAAAACAAGAACTTAACGAAGAAGAAACATCCTTTGGATTCTGTAAGGTGGTATTGAATTCTACATTAGTTTGCGTGCTTAGTGTTACAGTATTCCACATCAATATTTTATTTATTTACCACTTAAAATTTTCAAAATTTAACATGGAATTTAGGGGTAGAGATAGGTCTAAGAAAAGATGGTAGGTATACGTGAAAGAGGACATGAAAAAGAAGGGAGTGACTGAGGTGATGGCATCTGACAAGAATGTATGGAGGAGAATGAAATGTTGCGACTTGGATCTGTTATTGATATTATTCTAGATGTTATTTGGCATACAAATACTATATGCTTTGGGTTAAATAGCTTTAGTATTCAAATTAATATTCAGTGCTTGGCTGCGCCGCAACTTAAACTACCGTGACAGTATAAATACCTACCTACCCAAGTATACACAGATATAATCGATCTATCTTATGCAGGTACTGGACATAAGCCTCTCCAAATTGCACCATGGGACCATTATAAAAACATGCCATTATTTTAAGTGCTGCGAGTTTTTAAAACTATTTACGTAACTTATGTTGTTCACTGTACAAGGGTGAAACGGTTAGTAAGTAGGCCAGTGGAAAAATGCTCGCGCACATACAATTCGTGTTGAAATCGTTTTCACTGTAATTTCGTTTGGCCCTTCACAGCGCGATATATACAACACACGTGGAGGTCATATATTATGATGTTATACTTACCTACCGTTATTGAAGATCCCTCTTTGCACTATTCGATTTTCAACATAACATGAAATCAATACAAATCTGTTGTTAAAATTTTACCCTTATTAGTATAAAAGTAAGGCATCATTTTCTTCCCTCGGTGTACCCTTCTCCACAGGGATATATAGCAACTCTTCTGTAGGTAGGAACACAGCTGCTCCCAAGGAAATTTAAATTTTGATAACTCAACTACCCGTTTCAAGATTTACTCTTTCCCACAGTCAATTATACTCCGTTTAGTCCGTTTCTCTTTCACCATATTGCAATATCAAAGTGATAAGGTATAAAGAATTTTCCCATTCAAATAAGTGTTGAAAATCTAGAGAAATACTATTCTACAGAAAAGCGCTATCACAGTCTAGTGCGGTTTTAAGCGGTGAGTAGGGTTGCCAGACTTGTGGAGTGGGTACGGCAAGATGCGATTCACACTTCCGGTGTTGAAAACGTTTAAAGACATTGCTAACTGCTTAAGATCACGCAGGCCGTATACCTACTTGTTTACCTACTTATATTAGATGTATTAAAACAAAATCATTAAATATCTTTTTGTTTTGACTTTTTTCGCCCGAGAGAGCTTTTCATTAGTTCTCTCCGCTGGATGTTTTTCTATCAAAGCGCACCGTACTGATTTTATAATATCTAGATATAAAAACGTACAACAGTTTTCACTTACACCCTTACTACGAACAAGCATCCATTTGGTAGCGAAAGTAGTACGTTTCCTGACAATGTATTGGAGGCTTATTTCAAACGTCCAGGAAACAGTTATCTAGAAGATAAATGTTATGCCATTACCCTAAAAAGAAAGAGACAGCAGGACATTTGTCTTCCGTATAACTGCTACTTGGACATGCTTAGGCAGGCCTTAGTCACTTTCCAATTTTAAAACAAAACAAACACTGTTCTGACTAAAATAATTTGCAAGAAGCCGCCGTCGTTTCATTATTGACATCTGACTCAGAAATGAAACATCAATGAATACTGAGGGTAAGACAAACAGATGTTATTTTCCCAACCGTTGAAGTAGAGTAATGGATAATTTCATGTATTAGTGTTTATTCAATGGAATATAAAGTACATTGTATCTATGTACTTCATATTCGCGCGACGGTATGTAATCAATTCTGTTAGAGAGATTTTTCAGCTTCACTTCATTTTAAAGAAGCCTATATAAAATTTCACAAATCCACTTTTTCAGAAACTATTTTAACAGAGATTAGTGACGTTACTTAACCAACTTTGAAATGTAAAGGTTAGATGATCGGAAAAAATTGAAAATTCAAGCACATCCTAGATCTCGATGAAAGTAAATGACAGTACAAGAAGCTCGACGGTCAGAAGCAAATGACGGGCTGTTGTCTCTGCCTACCTCAGAAGGATAACGGCGTGAGTATATGTATACAATTTTGTATCTATAGCCAGTATTTTATCTAGTCCATTTCACCCCTCTGCTAGGTAAAGGCCTATAATACTAGTAGTGTAATGAAAGTAAAATAACAATAGTCGATTTATAATTTTTAGTTGTACAAAAATAATATTATACATTCTCAATGTGAATTACCCCATGAGAATAATTCCATGAGTATTTCATAATGACAGCGAACATTTTGAAATGCAATAAATAGTCTTGCATAATCTTGAATTGTTGACATTTCGGTTTACAAAACTTTCAAAGTTACCTACAAAACACATTTCTGTGGCCGAATATTGCCCGCGGCTTTAGATATTTGCGTATAAAACTAATGCGGGAATGTGATAACTTTGCAAAACAACCTACACAAAATTATCAGACTAAACTCTGCTTGTAATGAATGAATGTATTTTTAAAATAAATACATAATGTCGCAATTTTTTAAATAGTTCCAGAGAACCAGAGTATATATTTATATAATAAAGTGAAATATCATTTATCAAACCAAATATCAAATAGAGTCTAGACAATAATTATATTTGTTTGTAACATAGAAAATGATAAACAAATAGAAGCTATTACATATGAAAAATTGTTGACAAAAGCTTCCAAAAAGCGGTCGAGGCACCAAAGTCTTTAAATAATTGATTAGGTATGTGGAAGAAACAAAATATTGTACATTTCAACCCCATTTATAATAACAAAAATAAACATGTACTTCACCTACAATAGATTAAGCTGAAGTAACATAACATGTCATTTAAATAATAAAGATTATAATATTCATTAGGGAATATAACAATGTTATTATAAAAACGTACACACATTTCAGTAGGCCTACTTTATATTACAGTTTAAACTAATGTTATGCTCGTAGATTGCGAATTTAAATTTGACATCTATGTATTAGTTGTGTCATGAACTATTGAGTTCTATATACTTACCTAAGGTTTTACTCGTACATAAACTCATAACTAACAAGACCATTTACTTAATATAAAGTTATTATCAAGCTTTTGTGTACATATCTTTACTTAAATCTCGGATAAAGCAGGCTAAAATTGCTACCAAGCGAAGTTTATCTCTAGTGATATTTTACACAAAGACTTGAACATTTATGTTGCAAGATAAAAATTATAATTATGAAACATGAAGTTTCATTTAAAGTGAAATTAGATAGGTATTCAGACTTTTCATTTTCCTTTTGAATATTTTTGTGGGCTTACACAGTTGTGTAAACTGTACATTGACCTACAGAAAAAAATCTTTTAGCAAGGATATAGTTTTGCTGTAAGTCATGAACTACACAAGTAGATGACTATATTTGATTCATCTATACAACCACCATTCTAGCAAACATTAAACTTTAATTTTTTTTGTTAGAAATCAGTTTCATGTTCTAACTCGGTGCTAGGCATCGAAGGTCCAGTGATCAAACATGTTTAGATTGGAACAAGTTCATTATATGAATTCGTAGATTTCAATGTCTTATCTTTCCACTGTAATATGATGTTCAGAAAATTACATCAACTTGTACAATAATACTACAATTTTATAATTAAGTAGGTACTACTCGTATTTAAATTTCTATTCAATTCAGTCAGTTCAATTTAAATTCAGTATACTATCGCATAAAACATCTTGTATCTGATGTAGGTACATAACTGGAAAATTAATATCCGCGCTTTCATAAATCACATAAATAAAGCAAATAAAGGGTAATACTTGGATCTACATTTAAAAGGTAGTAATCCGTATTGGATAATCAATCTCATTGCACAAAATACTTTTTAAATATCTAACTACCAAATAAGTTAACAATGCAAATACATTTTCAAAGTATGTAAACTGAAATCCATAGTTCTGGTAATCATTTCAGATGTGAAATCGTTATGCGCTGCCGAGCTCGAAGACGATAAAACCTACTGTACCTTCACGATGCCAGATTTTTCCCCAGAATCAAACACTTCTTAAGCAGAATATATTTTACTTTTACAAAATGTTGCCTCTTCTCTACACAAGATACATACGAATTCAGTAAATCTAACTTCCATATTTGTCACTACTCTGGGGTAAGAACAAATCAAATCGCACCCCCAATTTTACACTGTCAAACCATACGGCCGTTGTCCGTAGACCATAAACTTGGAACCAGTCCATAAAACTTGTAAAAAAACTAGCAAACAAATAAATGTCCGTCGTCTGTTTTGTCAAATCTGTGCAGTACGTGCGCTCTTTGGCGAGGCGAAGAGAGCGGTGCGGCGCGAACTGATTTTATAGCGCCATAAAATCTCGTGAAACGCGCCCTTAAATCACAACGCTGCGTCGTATTTCATCGTTTTGGTTGTCAATGTTTATTTTATATCATATTTTACAGATCCCTCCTGTATAAATCACGCTCGGATTGATATACATTAAGGTCACGTACTTTTGGCAGAAACGCTTAGTTTCGGAGCGCGTCCCCACCCACCGTGATGCGTTGACAAGTGGTCGCCGCCGTCCGCCTCGCCGCGCTTCGCCCACCACGCCATTTGCCCTCGCTTTACCTCGGGCCACCTAATGTGATCTATTGTGCTCCGTTACGTTGTTTCTCCGATAAGTGGAAAATGCTGCGGACGGTGCACTTCGACAACAATCGATAAAACAGGAAAATTATCACGATAGATACAGATAACTTTATCGAACCCTACCAAACATTTACATACTGTAAGGTTGGGATACGATATAGAACCAAACGCTCTGAGTGCTGAGCAACTGTTGACTGCTAACTCCAGCTAACTCGTAAATTAGGTTTATGTTTACTAATATCTTATTTAACATAAATCACTTTGATTGATAATTTCATTGACGCTTATAAGTGAAGACAAGGACTGAGGACGACATAAAATATATGGCATCAAATATTTATAATATGAATATTACAATAAACACTATTTGAAATCTCACCAATAGCGCAGATACATAGACTTTCAGTAATTTCACTTGCACCCAAATGCTTTCACCGCGGAGCCGGGTCCGCTTTTTTTCATTTTATGTTTGGCTTATGTTTGTCTGCCATCGGATGAGACTCTGGCGCAGGTTATTCTCTCGGGGTTGGGAAGCTAGACAGAAATATAGCCTAATGGCAATTACAGGCACGAGTCACGACTCTATTGAATAGACGCATTTATCCGGAAATTTTACGGACAAGGGTTTTAATTGTTAAAATATAAATATTTGCACATCAATCTGATACAAAAATATAATGGTAATTTAAGAGTCAAGTTCATCAATCATCAAATCATTATCAATCAGCCAGGCTGACTTGGATTTCTTTTATGTACTAAAAATACTGCTTCATTATTATGCCAGGAATTTGTAAATACCTATACCTCATAATAATTTACAACGTGAAACTCAATCTATCTGTATAGATTCAGTAACCCTACACTTGTGAAAAATATGAAGTACTCCCTAATATAGGGTTAAGTATCGGTCAATTGTGAGTACCTCATTTGAAAGAGGGGATTGTGAAAAAGGCCTTTAATGTGACGTAATCTCGCCAGAGATTGGCCTCTTTAGTTCGAGCCGAGCTGCTATTCATTGAATTCTATCCCCATTCATGGGCCCGTCACTCGAAATCAGAAGTAATCTCGGTAACATTTTTAATTTGTCGTAACAAAGCCTTGTCTTTGGTAGCGCTGATTTAATCGCCTGATATTTTGAGAGTGTAATTTATAAATTTTATTCTTTTGTTTGGTTGTTATTAGATTGTAGGATGGTGAACTGTATCATAGTCGGACAAACTCCTAAGGATTTTTCTTTGTTCTGTGGACAAAGGGTGTACCGTGATCTGTGCACGATTTAAATACGGTTGTTACTTAATCATGCTCTAGCAGCTGAACACATGAACGCTGAAATTTTTTTATAGGGTTAGACTATAATTTGAATAAACACGTAGGAATACGTTCCGGTAGCCGGTAAATTCTATTCCTGTAGAATAGTTCCTAGACGTGAAAAGCTGTTATTAATTTTATAATATATATTAGTTAAAAAACTAAAAGCTTTTTATGCATGCGACTTGTCAAAACAAACTAATTGAGCCTAATTACAAGTATGTAATTACGGTTTATGAGAAGCCAATGTAGAGTCACTATCCACTCAGTTTATCAGCTCAATGCTGTCAAATTATTATGTTGACATCTTACAAAGTTACTTCCGAAGCTTCAAATCGATACAACAATTAAAAGATGACTTCCTAATTTAGTTTATACGATACTAGCAACCTTTTGGTCTTAAGTCGTGCACGTAATATTTATTATACTCGTAACATAGCCTATGTCTATCGGGCGTAAGGTACCTATTATTTATTTCTCAAAATAGTGTAACGTAATTACATCTTTTTGACGTCAAAAACTACTTAATACTAAGTTTACCACCACTTCCTAGGCGCTAGTGGAGAAGAAACGGCGCAACAAACTTCACTGCTGCATTTTGAGACGATACTAGTAGGTAACTAGCTGATGCCCACAGCTCTACACGCCCTACGCGGAGGTTGGTTATAATACTTATAACTTTTTGACCATATCTCCGATTCTACTTAACCAATTACAATCAAACATACAACAGATTTTAAGTCTGACCATGACCTGTCTGATCAAGAAAAACTGCATAAAAATCCGGCCAGTAGTTTTTCCTCCACCGCATACCTACAGGTGAAGGTAGGTAATATGAACGCGATGAAAACCAAAGTATTAATATATAGTAGTAGGAATTATTGTCAGTTTGTCGACGTGCTCATTTCAAATGTAGGTATTTGTGAAATTCATTATATGGGATTATAGGACATGAATAGTGGCGGGCTTTCAGGCATTCATTTGTGTTATTTATCAATAAATACCTTTTAGTTTATCTTTGAAACAGATGAATATGAAATAAAATCATTTTCGATTGATTTTAAAGTGATTAACATACTTATTTAGTCACTGGGAAATAGTTATGAGGTTGATCATTTATTGATGATGATGAATATTCATAAACAGTAATAGCTGAAAAATAATCCTCAAGGAATTACGTCACAACAAACTTGTAGGGTTCGGTTAGCTAAACCAAACCCTACAAGTTTTTAGTAAAGATTTTAAATACCTACATAATATTTTATTTTCCATTATTGAGAAGCTAACACACTTTGACACGGCTGTCTCTTATATGTATAATATACCCTCAGGATTTTTCTCTAGAAAACAGCTTGTAAAAATTACTTACCTACTAGATAAAATAATATTGTATTTTAGATTTCTACAACTAGGTACTCTATTGTTCCTAGAACATTACTACTGAAGATTGTATATTTTTCTATCTTCCAAACAACAGAAAAGCTTTTGTATTGAGCGCATGGTTACATTATTAACAAAGACGATAACAGTTTAAATTCGCTATCTAAGCTCGCGATGTTTACTTTAACACAGTACAGTACAAGAGCAACAAACACTTCTATATCAGCAATAACTATCTCCTTAATTTAAAACTTTGCTGACGGTAAAGCGCGAGTACAATGTGGATAAATAAACCGAACTAAGAACCTGAAGTCACCCTTGTATTGCAGACGTGATTGCTACAAGCTGTTGGCATCTAAAACAGTGAAACAATTTTGAAATTTAATTTTGCGGGAAACGTTTGTCCTTATATTATTATTTTATTCAATGTGACAGAAAACGGTTATTACTCGTGTAATAAAATCCCGATTGACGACTTCCGTGGCGTAGCCGTAGAGCATTCTCGCTCAGTGCAAATATGTCTATTTGCATTGGTCTAGTCTCTAGTACTTCCGTGCCTTGAAGAGCACGTCAAGCCGGTCTGTAGTTAGACCAGGTGTTAGAAATTTAAGGACATCATCTGCCCGTTGAGACTGCCATAGAGGTTTGTATGGCAGTCGCTTATTTACAAAGAATACAATGGACAAAAGAGGGGCTCGTGACTAAATGAGGAGCTCCTGGCTAAGTGGCAGTCGAGTGGGTTAGCACATTGCAAGTTTCATCACTTTTAGCCCGGTCTTAGGACAGGTGACTCAGCGAGCTCGTTGCACCCAGCCACAAATCAATATCTTCAGATTTCTTTTTGAAATGTTAGTAATGCCTCTAAAGTGATACCTGCCAAAATAGCAAAACTAGAAAGCTTGTTAAAATTATAATTTATCACTAATTATAATAATATATAAGGACAAACTTGAAGATTCTTTGTCAGTTTTTATTTGAAGTGTTATTATCACGTATTAGTACAGCAGTGCTTCATCATGCTAATTATAATCAAAATTAACGCTAATTTCAATTTCGCCTTCTCATCAACACTACTGTAACATGATCGAGTGTTCTGATGAAAGCGAGCACTTGATAAAGAGGCAGTTTTATTACTGGTAATCATCGGAGACAAAACAAAGCGTTGAAAGGATCAGCGATTACCGAGCTAAGACGGAAACTATTGAATAAACAACCGAGCGGCGATCCGTCACTGTGTCCGCTTTGCTACTTGTCAACATATTACTGTACAGGAAGATCAGAAAGTGAAAGTTGCAACGTTTCTAGTCACTATTAAAAATAGTGCTAAATAAGAATAACTTACTAACTTTTAAATTTTCACGTTCAAAGGTTTGCTCATACCTATTATAATAATATGATCGTGAGAATAATTAATCTAACTCCTTATTGTAGCTAAGGTTCTATTTTGCAATAATGTCTGTTATTTAAAAAATAACAACTAAAATGAAAAAAAAATATTAGAAGTAGATTGTTGTAAATTTTTAAACGTTAATTTTTATTTACTTAGTTGGTCTTCTCTGAAAACATGTTTTTTAGTTTTTTTTGAACCATTATTTATTTATAAAAAATATCCACAACGCAAATATCTCTTATGTTTTCGTTAAATATAGCAATAACATCTGTTTGAGCTTTATGCCAATGCCATGAACATTCAGCGGAATAGATACCTACACAAAATTGCACATTTACTGAAGACAGTCGTAGTTACTGTTCTGCTCCTTAATAAGTGCATACACGTGTTATCGTTATGAACAGCGAGAGAACAAACGATATTGCGATCGTTCGGAAATTCGTTTCCATAGCCTGGCGACATACATTTCGTGTGGTTTCATATCGTTGGCTTACTGTTCGGCATTGCACCATGTGTTAAGAATCTACTTAGTTTGTTTTTTATTTTTCAAAAAAAACAGTACCTATAGTGATATTATAAACATTATAAGTTACTACAATTTATAAGACAGTTCAAAAAAGGAGTAATATCTACTGAAATCAGTATGTTTAATTGAAGTTCAATTAAACATACTGATTTCAGTAGATATTTTGATAATAGCATGATATATAAACATTATTGACTTAATTAACTTACTTTTGCGGAGCAGCATGAAGTCCACTTATTTTGAATATAAATTCATTGAAAACGACGATATACGACGAATAGAAGATTTTAAGTATAAAAATTGGTTTAATAGGCCTTTTTTGCTTTAGAACACCGTACAAGCAATATACTGAATTAGAAACCCCAATTCCGGGCACCTTTTACGTCAACTGATTACAGGGTATAAATAGTAGAACTACTGAGTGATAGTTGTATTGCGTCACGTTACTGTGGGCCACGAGTAATCCACTTAGGATTAGCCATAAACAAGAAGGGCCATTGTCGCGACACGAGCGATCTGTTAGCGTCTAAGTGTAACTGATAAAGGGCGTCGACGGTATTGTTCGCCGTGGCATTAGGCTCTAATCCTGTGTCGCGAGCGTGCCTCGTTAGCTTGATTGTTCGGTGTCGCCGGCAGATGGCCGCTGTAATCCGAGCTCCTCCGCAGTCTGCCCTCCTTCGCGAAAATATAGCCTCTTTGTGTTTGTTGCATCTGCAGGTAAATTGTGCACCAAAATTGGACCATATGTTATGTTATACTACGTGCTCAGTTCTGAATACAACCGGCACGGATTTTATTATTCTCTTGAAAACTTATTGTTATCAGAACAGCTGAATGCGTTGTTGTTTATTTATGAGCATATGCATTGGATCATTCTATAAACATGATTGCGTTATCATTCATAACTGTTAATATAACGGGTTGTATGATGAAATGTATTAATATGTAGGTACCTATTTCAATTTAACATATTCAGTATTTTCATTAAAAGAAGAAAAATATGACCGACAGCTTTTACATATTTCTTGTGTGTAGCTCTTACCGAGAATATGGGATTATATTCTAGTAAACATCATAATAATGTAATGCACAAAATATTTATTTAATCATATTATCAATTTGCGCGTGTTCAACTTTATAATTATGCACCATATTAAATAATAAAAAGTGCTTTAAAAGTGATGTTCATCCTATTGAGTAATTCATAGGTAAATGGTTGACGCTGCTGATTTCGCAATGGTTACTGTGCAATTCAATTCAATTCAATTTCTTTATTCTCAAAATAGTGTAACGTAATTACATCTTTTTGACGTCAAAAACTACTTAATACTAAGTTTACCACCGCTTCCTAGGCGCTATTGGAGAAGAAACGGCGCAACAAACTCCACTGCTGCATTTTGAGACGTCAGGTTATACATAGATATCTTAAGACTAAATATGGACGAATGTACCTACATTTTTGTCTCGTGTCAATATAAATAAAGGTATATAAAAAAAAGATATAATAAAATTTTAACCGAAGTTAAACAATAAAATAATTTAAAATGTCAAAAATATACTAATGTCAAAAAATAGCAAAAAAGGTCGCGTGCCTACCACAATATCAATATATTGTAGTAGGCAAATGCCACAACTACAGCATTATGTAGTTGTAGCACTTTAGCGTTCTAGGAGGGGCCTGCACCATGCTCAAGCCTGCATTAGTGCATTAGTTATTGATCATGTTATCATGATTTTATCAATGGCCGGAAAAGAGCTGCGTTGATTTGCTGATTATGAATTATGATAAATTAATGGAGTCCCTCATATTCTGTCACTGTAGTCTTATAGGTACCGTCTTAAAAAGCTAACACGATCGGGCGAATACTTACTCAAAGTGAAAACATGAGGTTATTAACTGCAATTAGGTATAACTAAAATGAAGGAACAAAAACATTATAAAGTATTTAATGCATAACCAACATGTATCATGATTCCAGAATCTGTATTCCACAAACATACTTTGATAATTTTTTTCTTTGTTAATATTATACTAGTTTAAAGGTAGGTACATAGAAACACTACACTTTGAATCAGTATAAATATTGATATAAAGATCCCAACAATAATAATAATCGAAACTTTTGAATAATTTCCTTTTAACTTTTAACGTTTAAATAGGTACCAACACTGTCTATAAAGCAAATGAAATCTATTCATTATTTTGTGTGCACAGAAATAGAAAAAACAATAGTGTACCAACAGTAATGTGTTACTTCCTTCTATGGAAAGTGTTTAAGCAATCAGAACATTCAAAACTAACGAGCAAACGAAGTACATTTATCTAGTACAGTGGGCGACGAAAGTATTACTGTATTTATACTTCCACTAGGTACGCTCACATTGCAATATAGATATCCCATATATTTATACACTTAAATATAGCATTAGTCAAAAAACTAGTTGGCATTCTTTGATAAGTTTGTTTTCGGATGCTAAGTTATACTATGAGTTATTTATTATAGTAGGTACCGGGGATTTAAAGAATTCAGATCAAAAAATTACTAACGTACCTTTACGCTTCCAATTTTTTGATCCAAGTTATCGGGAACAAGGTATTTCAACTATTGTCAGGAATGCCTCCTGCATTGGTAAAGATTCTTATTAATATTGTTACTTAACGTCTAAAATTATTTGATTTATTGTGCGAGACCTTCTAAAGCAATGTCAGGCATGGCAATGCATTAGGTGGCATTTGACAGTGAGTCAGGTTATTGTTTGTGTAGTAAGCCTTGGTTACCAAACACCGATGCCGCAGTGAAGTGATACTCTTTAGGTTTCCACACAATTGATCAATTACGATCGCGCCGGACTCGTGGTCCCTCTGTGATAGTTTTAAAATTAGCAGTTTTGAATCATATCTGAACACGTTTAAAATTAAAATCGTTTGTTAAACGATAGCCTGATTCATTCGATATCTTTTAAAAATCTCAAATGGTACACAGGTAGTGGGCGACTGTACATACATACTTGTGCATAATGTCTGTTCAGAGTCAACCATGACTGGTTGGTAAACATAACTGCGCTATTTAACTTACCGTGTCAAGAGTAGATGTAAGCAGTTTATGTGTTATATGCACATTGATCCGGTTGTAATTTTTAAACGTGTGATCTCTGAACAGACACTCATTTCCTTTGACCGACCCAGTGTCGCAATTCTTTACCACCGCATCTATCTACATGATTAATGATAAACCAAAAAGGATTAACATAGCTGCTACTAAAGTAAAGAGAAATAGGGCAGCAGAATCTACTCAAATATATGAACCCTATAAAAGTTTACAGCTAGAACAACCTTGTTTTGTTTTCCTTAGTGTGTTTACATTTTTAGGTTTTGAGATTGCACGATTGATGCTCTTCAGGTTATAAGCGGCCGTAGGTTCCGGTTATCGCTTACCATTATATAGGCTATACTTTTCCAGTTGTTTTGTGATTAGACATAAACCACTAAAATTATGATATAAGACTTATACGAGTTCATTCTGTTACACTTTTGATACTAATATCATTCATAATGTCACATAACCGCTTTTCATCAGTTGCGTAATAAGTATGCTTATTAGTTGTATGAAATGAAGGAATCCATGTTTGCCTGGATGATTATACGGGTAAAACGTTGTTTTCCCTGCACGCTAAAGTTATTTTATTAAGACTGTAACAAGTATACGTTCCTTAAGCTAAAAATAAAGCTGAGCTTACCGATAATAATTTTCATGAATTTTCCCTTTTCACCGTTCACACACTTGGCCCGGATTCCCGATAGAAAAATTAATAACAGCGCTTTGTTACCCGACAAGCAATAACTCATGGAATTATTTGATATTCTGACATTGTTTGTATGCTGATATACTTTGTTACTACGTTAGCTTGTGAAACCAATCGATGTTTTGGTGATTTTAGTAATCTTTTTATACATTGTTAGATATAGTTATAAGTTGTGTGATGAGACTGATAAATGATTTATTACAATTGAAATGTACTTATGTGTTAATAATTGACAATCATCATAGTTACTGTATATTAGAAGTTAAATAAAAAATGTAAAATATGTTATGATAAATTAGTTGACGGTTGACGGGCACATGACCAAGTGGTAACAGAGCAAGTTAGCATTATTACAAGACTAAGCAATACTTGTCAGGTCAATTTTAGGATGGGTAATCATTCTTAACACAGCGAAACCCCTCCGTGTCTCAAGGAATACATTAAGCCATCGGTTCCAGTTGTCTGTGGTATTCCTTAAGGATGGTTGAAAGTCTGACAACGTGGTCTAACTAACTGCAGAACTTTAATATCCAATGGATTGTGGAGTTTAGATGGCAGTGGCTTCAAAAAATATATGGAAGTTCAGCCATTTCATAGTTAGACCGAAAAATTCAACCCCTAACACTGTGTTGGGAATATGTTCCATGAGCTGAAGTTGATAATGATAAGTTATGTAGGTTATGTCACATTACTTACCAGTATTTTAAAATTTTGTACATATCTACTGGTAAACATAAACATTGAGAATACAAAATCATTTATAATGTAGGCACAACGATTACGTAAGTATCTGCAAGACGAAATAAAAACCTCGTGATTGTCGACAGAATTCATGATATTATTGAGCAGTACCACATTTAACAAAAGGAGGCTCTGCCACTGATACGGCTTCAGTGAATTAACCTTCCTTATGCGTATAAAATACTCTATTGTCAAAGGCTATATTCAAATAATAGGCTGTGTTCAATTATTTTAATAAATATATATCATGTTGTTAACTTCGAGTGTTATATTATACAGTTTAGTCTAATGTAAACCAGTACCTAATAAATTACTGAAAATACACGAGATAGTAACTCTATAATATATAATATAATAAAAATAACCGCGGTAGCCTAGTGGTTTGGGTAATGGACTGTTGAGACGAGGTCTCGGGTTCGATCCCAGGTTCACTATGGCACACACCAATGACTTTTCGATGCTTTTCGAAGTTATGTGTGTATTTATTTATCGCAGGTTTATTAGTGCCTCGGAGAGCACGTTAAGCCGTCGGTCCCGGTTGCCATACAAACATCTATGGCAGTCGTTACGGGTAGTTGGAGCCCTCAAAAGTCCAACCAGTCTAACTTGGAACTTCGATATCGCCATTGGTAGTGGAGGTCAGATGGCAGTCGCTCCACGGAAAATATTGAAGTTCAGCCGCATCACAGTTAGACTGGAAAGCCGACCCCAACTGAGTTGGGAAAAGGTTCAGAGAATGATGACACGAGATAGTAACTGAAAATACACCTATATAAAGAAGCCATTACGAGGTGCGAGGGAAATGTGGGTTTCCATACACCCATTGCCTAAGTATACTGAGTAAATAATTAAACAATATATTTTTTACTTTTTTAACACTACAGAATAATGTATTATGTTCCGCAATTATGGCAACCACAATTTAATATGTGTGTTTGTGAGGACGTCGCGCGTCGGTTAAACCAGGATCATCCGTTCCAATTTCGAGTTACTTTACTGGGGTACCTAGTACTCGTATGTAAGTTTCTCTGCAGAACTTGGCGGAAGAACATGTTATCATTGTTCCTTTTATTTATGTTAAATCATAATTACTTTTCTCATAGGCTTGAAAAACAAAAAACGTGGATTGAAAAATAATGTATTAGGTTGTATTGATAAAGATAGCAAATACGCAACATATGGTACACACAAATGTTGCATGGGGTACCAGCAAGTACTTCAGAGGCAACCTTAGCTACAAGCCGGTGCCTACTAATTAGCAGATAAACCTCTGATGCAGGCTCTGCTCTTGAGGATGGACTTCCGTAACATCCATAATAAAAAGAAGGAGGCAGGACAGTGAAGCCCAAAGTACAAGCCAAAGTTTGAGCTTTGAATGAACTGGCGTCATTGGCGTTCGGATGACGTGAGGAGATAATGTAGAACTCAATACAGTTCGTAGCCTTCACAAAAGTATTTCTATCCATATGACGTCACAATAACTGTATATACTTCATGTAATTATGACACTGCTGAGCTTAATTAAGGGTAATCATTTTTTATATCGTCATGATCCTTCTACGTTATGAGAACGCCGCACATGTTTGATCAAAGTGTACGCCGTATTTGCTCTTGTATAAACGTAGGTAGCTCTCTAATTATTGAAATACTTTCAAATATTTCAGACATTTTAATTACCTTAGCGAAATTAAATAAATTAAAAATAACATCTGAGCTAATTACCTCTAAGTCCGGGGTCTGCTCGGCAGCTTTTTCCTCTCCACTTCGCATGGCCTTGGGCATCCATAGTAATGAGACAATTGGTCAAACATTAGCGATATCAAATCATGTACTAGCACCTACCTACATATATGCCCCTGTGATTAAACTACACCTTCTTTTAATTGGATTATGGTGACTTTTACGGGAATGATTACCGTAGCCCTAACATTCAAGAGTAAAACCTCTGTTAGAATCACATCCATTATTCAACCAGTGAGGTTGGCTTGGGTGCCGAAGATTGGCTTGGTAATCATTGTAGGTACTTATTCAACAGAAGTGATAGTATTTAATTTTTACGTTTGCTTATCGAATACAGTAAACTAGCAGAACTAAGTAAATGCCGATAGTATATAGTGGGTATACATAAGTATAGAGGGAAGCTTGTGATGTAGCCGCGCACTAATGAAGAGGTAGACCGCCAGCGCGCTCCGCATAAAGTGAAGCATAAACATATTTTCGTCAATGACTAATTGAAGTCAAAGATGTTCATTTAAATGGAATGAAGGTATTTATAGGTATCTAAGGTTCTGATACCTCAGTTACTAGAAAAATAAATAAAATAAGTAAAATTACAGTGTCTGTTTGTAATATTAAAATAACCGTTTTTAGGTACTAAGTGCATTTAGATGTAGGTACATACGGTACATATACCAAAACAACATTTTTAAAAATTTTATCCGTCTGTCTGTCTGTTTTTGCCTGTTTATCTCTGAAATGGCTTGACCGATCTTCACGGGATTTTCACTGATAGATAGCTGATGTAAAAAGGAATAGTTTAGGTTACTTTAATTTTGAAAATAAGTAAGTGTTTCGAGTAAAAATTCAAACCTTAAAAACCTAAAACCACACGGACGCGGGCACAGCATTAGATAATAATAATAAGCTTAATAAGTAACGTGAATTCCGTTAAGTTTGTCTTCAAAAACAAATAGATAGTATTACTTTACATTAACAACATTTGTAGAGAAATCTATAGCCACAATTAAACTAATTACACGTAAGGAGTTTAGGAGAAGCACAAAATAAACACATTGAAATAAACATGAGTAGATCGTTGGCAGATGGATTACCTCCCCACAGTTACGTATCCAGGGTATAAACAATCGGTTCCTTGAATAGTACGTGATGTAGGCACGTGTAAAATAAAGCAATCAGAAATCGAAATTTTTGATTTCGTTGACAAGTTTGGCACAACTTCGAGTGGTTGTAAACCTAGGTATTAAATTTCAACCTAATATTCAATTTATTATTTCTAATCGATCTGATAAAATGATAATAGATTGAAGACAAACGACAATGAAAAGATCCTATAAGAATTTCCTTTTCCTTTCGAACCCAGAAGCAATTTGATTATCTTCCAGTTTCTGTATAGTGGATACTTGCCCGATTGGACGGCACTCACTTTGAACAAGAATCTCCTTATGCCTCACCTTCTTGTATTTTAATAGATCTGATATTGAAATGAATCACACCTGTGATAGACACACATTACTTCAAGAACACCAAAAGGCAAAGAGGGAATCAAATGAGAACCAACAAGTGAAACAATACATCCATGAAATTTACGATTCCCCGCAGGTAAGCCCTGTTCTTGAGCATGACTTACAGATTAGTCATTCCACCCTAACAATTTTCAGCTCTGCAGTCATAGGCCCTTTTAAGTACATTGTCATACTGTGATTAAATCCGTCGCGATTTGAGATTCGTTCCCTTTTTATATTTACCAAAGATTTTAAATACACTTGAGAGTCAAAGGGAGGAAATAGGATTATACTAGTATCAGTCAGCGACTTACTGCCGCACTCAGAAAGGTTCCTTAAATTAGTCCTAAATGATACTTAACTAATTATCATTAAATCTGTTAATTGATGGAACATCCCAGAGTCATAATTTAAGGGTACATTAGTTAATCACAACTTTAAGTTTTGTAGAGCGGTGCAGTGACAAAATCACAGTATCGATAGGGCATCGATAAGGCGTCGGTGTAGCCACACCTAAAAAGCGTTAACAGTAAAAAGTAGAAAAATAATATTAAACATTATTAAAAACTTTTATTTATAGTAATATAAATTACAATCCGTTCTTTTACTGTTAGTTTTTATGTATAGATGAAATTAAATACCTATTTTCATATACTGATAATAAAACATCTGGACTTTTTTATTCTATGGTATCACTGACAACTGCCAATGTCAATATAACCAACATCAAATTATTGTGCATTGTTCAACAGACACAGAAATAAAGGAATTTTAAAACGATATTGTTAGTTGCGATGAAAAATGAATTCTGTTTAATAATCGCAAGCGCTCGGAAAGTTGGTTGGATCCTAGTTCAGCACCTAAACAATGCCCTAAACGAAAACTTACCCCTAGAAAAGTGATGGTGACTGTTTGGTGGTCTAGCGCCCGGTGTGATTCATTACAGCTTCTTACCAAACGGGGTGAGCATTACTGCAGATGTATACTGTGAAGAACTGAACACAATGATGAAGAAACTGGCACATCTGCAACTAGCATTCAATCGCTCGTCTCCGTTGCTCCTACACGACAATGTGCGACCTTATACTGCACAGCAGACGGTCTCCAAGTTGCAAGAACTGGGGTTAGAAGCTCACCGCATCAATAAACTGCCGCTGCGTTGGCAAAGATGCATTGATTGTATGGGTAATTACTACTTCGATTAATACAAATAAAAATACATGAAAATAAAATCGTTTAATTTTTTTCGTACATAACGGCAATTTCATAGGTAAAGACCTAATTGGGGCACGGCTAGCCACGAGGTGGGTATCCATGAGGATTTCCTCACGATAATTCTGTTTTTTAGATGTAAAAATCAATCCTTAAAAGTTAAGTAAGGGTTTTGTATCACTTAACTTTAATGTGTCATTAGGGATGTTAATGAATCCTTAACTGACTCTGAGTGGTAAATTTTTTCAAATTTTACTAAGGAACAACTTAAGTATCCGTTAAACGTCTCTGAGTGCGGCAGTTAGCTATGTTTTGATAAGTCTGTCTCACCCCCCACTTTAGTAGGAATAAATATTTCTGTGTCCGCCAACTGAGCTCGAATAAGTCGAGAGTCGAGAGCCTTTTTTTTTTTTAGCCTCGCGCTCGCTGTGCACATCTGAATATTATGTTTCTGCGTTTCAGCATCTATTCATATCACATCAGAATGATACATAATAAGCTATATTTTTGATATAATGACCATTTAATGAAAAAAGTATGGTCCCAACTAAGTAGTTGCAAGGCAGGTGGGAATTTTTTGTAGTGCTAGGTAAAATTAAGAATGTCAAAATTGATTCCAATTTAAAATAAGCATATTCTATAATATTGCATTAGTTATTGAACTAAAATGGTTAGGCGTATGGGCTCTGGAATTGAAGTTAGTGCCATGCCGATCTCTTGAAGCTGTGATTTTTCTCAGTGCGATTTACGTTCCAATTCGACTAAACGAGGTGAATCTCAGAAGGTCAAAATGATTACCTTTACAAACATATTTCGTGGGTTTTCAAAATATCTTGAATTATGAAATTTTAATTAGGATTGAGTTTCAACCATTAGATATTTGTTCTCCAATTATGATTCATGAAATGGATAATAAATTCATTGATATACCTAGTCGTTCTATGAAAAGTTACAACTTTGATAAAATAGATTTTGTCTATTTGACCTTGAGTAGCGTTCATTAGTGATCATGAATTTAAACTCGTAATCCTATTAAATTGTTTTATACCCTATACTTATTGAAAACGTTATACTAGTTAGATATACGTACCGTTTTGACTAATTTTAATTGAGTAATATAGAGATAATTTAGATTGAAAACATAATTTTCAACTAGTTTCGAGTTGGATTTTTTTCTGTTCTATGTATTTACAAAAATTGGACGTGGTACTCCATCAAGATCTTCAGGGCCCAAGCTAATTTCATCTACGTTTAAAGCCTTAGCTTATAATATGAGTTCTGATAGGTAGCGGATGAACACAATATGTTTAGAAAGCTTTTTCCAAATATATTTAGGAATCCTTATAGATGTACATACAAATAGACGTAGATGGACATAAAAATAGTACTGAGTCGGAATCGGCTTTCGACGTGTGACGTCACAGACAAACGCACAACGCCGCGCAGGTCCACTTATCCACATTCTGAGATTACCATTAGATCGCCCATTAGTATGAAATTAATATATTGGTCAAACAATTATTATATTTATATATTGTTAGTATACAGGTCGGCACAGTATGGACACACGTCTATAGGCCACGGTGACCGCTTCCCATCATGTAAGCCGTGGGCTTGTCTCCCAAGTAATTTAAAAAAGGTATTCCGAACGGCAAAAATTTACGAAGTTTTAAATCAATACGGTAAGCTAGATTTCATAGAAGCTGGTTGAATTGTTATCGTTACCATAAATAGTTAGGTTAGTTAGGTTTAGTTCCAGAAAAGAATGTTTTTTAATATTATTTATTTTCAATAGGTATGTAGCATTCAATCAGAGTACTAAATAGTCTTATCCACTCCACTAGATACGGCGTGTTCAATTCAAACCACCCAGAATTATACAACTCACGGCGCCAATGTTTGCGGTATTCGGTCTCTGCATTCAACAGTAGAGTGCATTGTTTATTCAGAAAGCTTGTGCAGGCCGTGTCTTAGCAAACCACTCGACGCGCCGATGACCGAACGAGTGTGATGAAAACGGGCTTCAATGATCCAGTTAGGGAGAACTAGCGCACTCATTACCATTTCATTACCATATACAAACATTAGTCACACATCGGAAAGGCTTAGCGAGCCCGCTGTGCCAACAAGGCACGGCTCTCCCAGCCACTTCATGCACAATTATTGTACTTAGCTATTGTCTGCACAAACACTCCATGTTTGTGAAACAAACGAAACGGAGTACAGAACCAGATTAGCTCTTGTTTATAACCTTACTTACAACTTTCTGACTCACATGCCTTTGTTCTGAAAATAAGCGACTTAAATTTTGTGAACACAAACACTTTTAGTTTCTAGATAAACCTTATAAAGATTGGAACCCTATAAAGTTTGGTGAATTGTAAATATTCGTATTAAAATTTACGCCAATGGGTTGGGTTATATCGTGTTTAGTACTTTGAGTTAATATAATTTGTTTAATCGCACTTTTTTATATCGTTCGTGAAATACTTAATATTTTTTAAAATGGTCAAATAACCTAATCATACTTTGCAAAACCTAAAACCCAATGTACAACAATTAGGTATTTATTATAAGTATATACCAATATGAAGAAGTAAATGTTTGTTCTGCACCCTCTAAATAATGAACATCTAGTTATATATTTGTTGTATATAATAGATGGTATTTTATTACCGTCCTAAATGCACCAATAAATTATAACACACAAATATAAACAAAAGTTATTTTCTAGAAAAGGAATGTGAGTTCATGTGGGTGTTTGAGGGACGTTCTGTTGTGACTTTGCCCGTGTTTATTTTATGGCATTCCAATTTCAGCCGACCCTACGTCAGTTTTTGTGTTAACTTATGCATATTCATTTGAGCCGAGACCACGTCTATGCCGTTTTAAACATTTATTGGCACCCAGTACAAATTTACCCGTTGATGGCGCGAAATCTAATATTTTTTGAAGTATAAAAAATGAATATACCTAAGCACCAATTTGATGAGACGTGTAATCTGCCAAATCCCTCGTAAATTCGCTTTTGCCTGAGGGCCAGAAATCCTAATTTGGATGTCAATCGATTTTCACGTGCAAAAATCTATTTCTCTCAAATTTCTGATTTGTAAAATTTGAGCGTGTTAAGTATGTATGGCTTAGATGTAGGATGGAAACAATTGAAGCGTGGCTAAGTCAATACCGCGACTATTAGTTTAATGGTATTGTTCGCGGTTCAATCGTGAAATTACTCTAGAGTTGTGTAGCAAACCAAAACTATACCTCAATCAAAGTCAACACAAACTTCGAATTTACGTTTTGATATTCAAAATGTACACGCGAACTATCATCCAGCTCACTGAATAATTTGAGAGATCAAACAATTTTATAGATCACGGCATTTCAGGACCATAAAATTAATGAATTCAGTATATCGTGCAGATGGTGAAAGCCGCACCAACATTGTTAAACACAACAAATTCGTGTTATTATTAACGGCGCGGCGTAAATAATTCATGATATTATTGAAGTTAGAAAGTACACAACACGAATTTTGGTTATAATTGAAAACGGACCGAGTTCGGCTTATTCTTTGTGAATTTATCACTAGGGCCGAGGTGGCAGAGCAACGACGACGCGTTGTTCAGATAAAGTTTATTTTATGACTTAAACGAGAGCATTAATATTCATTACTGGCACAAAATGAACTAACTTTATTATATAATAAAGATCAAAGAACGAATGCGCTACATAGGGATTAGAGAGATACGCCATTTTTTATTCGTTTTAGGCTCAATATTGCACATCCATTTCTCTGAACCTCAGTAATAGGCACATCTTTTCTCCCTTGAGCGTACAAACGTCCACCGTCGTTGTTACAATTTGATTGTGTAACGCAATAGCGACAATTCATTTTAATTCATTTCCAATTAAAAAATCAATTTACCAAACTCAAACTCGAATAAAATCACCGCCCCTAAGTCACCTGAAATTAACTTCATAAAAGTTGGTCTTTACACTAGAAGTTGGTGAAATTAATAATGCATTACACGTCAACGAATATAATTATACCTACAGCCATACTTCAAAATTAAAGTTATAAATTTATTAAACAGATCGTATAGTATCATTCTACAGGCTGATATCTAATAGAATGATTTAAAGGCCTATTAAACTAGTTTAAAGTGCCATTCTACACGCATAGTTACATTATACTATCTTCATAGTACTTGCTATAGTGAATTCTTATTTCTATCATCATTCTCTGAACTTTTTCCCAACTCAGTTCGGGTCGACTTTGCAGTCTAACTGTGATGCGGCTGAACTTCGATATTTTCCGTGGAGCGACTGCCATCTGACCTCCACAACCAATGGTCATTATGACCAATGGCGATATCGAAGCTCCAAGTTAGACTAGTTGGACTTTTGTGAGGTCCAACTACCCATAACGGCTGCCATAGACGGTTGTATGGCAACCGGGACCGACGGCTTAACGAATTCTTATTTCTATGTAGCTAATAATTTTCAGGTTTATACTGACCTACTGTACACTAGATTGGTAATCTAAATACTGAAAATGGTGTCGATTCTGATGTGCAATTTCACTAAACTTAACTAAATTGTCTAATTTTAAATGTTGATTTTATCTCGTTTTTCTTATTTCAGAATTTTTTTAAACCAATAAACATTACCATGGCCTGCACCTGATTGTTTTTGCCAAATTTGGAAACAAATAGCTTTTAACTTGGTTTTGAAGACAACGTAACATTTAGAGATTTTATTTAAATCTAGTGAAAACGCACAACAGAATCGAGCTCGATATAAAGTTTTTGCACGTAACGCAATATCTAAGTGTTCAATCTCAATCTCAACATAACTTATATTAATAACTGCTTCAATTTACTTTAATTAAATTGTTTGTGCTATTTCCAGCCGTTAGTTTGTTCATAAGCGGTGTCATACTAACTTACACAGTTCAAGAAACTTATCATGATCTAACTAGCAACCTCTCAGGTTTGAAACAAACTGACAACTTTGAAAATACAATAATGCTTCCAGCGAATGTTAACCATGAGAATGACTTTCTCTGTAAAAATAAAAAAGAAAGGCTATTGCGAGCAAATGGTCTAAAGATTCAAATGGAAGCTACTAACGAGGAGTTTAATCTTTTAAATGCCCAATATAACGTTGTAGCTCCAGCAACATTAGCAAGTTATTTTAGATCCTTTCAATTTTAATATAAAGAAATTTCCAACTATTTGTAGGAACTTAATTAGAAGTTTATTTACAAATATTCCAGAAGAAATAGGACAAGAAACAAACTCTTATAAGACCAGTTCGTTATCCGTCATCATCATCTGCCGAGCCTTAGCCCAACTAGGCTTTCTGCCTAGTTGATAAAATGTTCGAGAGTTGAAATTAATACAGTATCCTCGGACACGCTTTTAGACTGTTTTTTTTTCTATTAATGATATCTGCCACTAGCTTCGTGCACTTTGTACGTCTGTAATAATTTAGAATAAAAAATAATGATACTTATGCATATCAGAATTTGTTTATCAATTTGGTTACGAATATAATGTTTATTAATATGTAGGTAGGTACCAAATATCTTATAAATTTTGTAAGTATGTTAATATGAATACATTAATTTGATATAATATATAATGTTGACTTTCCATAATTATTATGTTTTATATAACAAATTACTGCAATCATATCTAACCGTTAAATAGATTTATTATAGGCACTATTAAATAAGTACGATAAGGCCGACATTTCATACACATTAACGACATAACTTCACTTAGCCTATTTTACAACTATCGCATATAGTTTTTATAATGAAAAATAAATAAAATTAATAACGAAACAAAATAAAAGTACTAATATTGCAACCACTTACATTAATAGGAATATTCCTAATAAAATTACATTAAATACATTCAAACATTTGCTATAGTGTAAATAAATGTATGAAAATGTATATGAAAATATTTGTACCCTCCCTTGCCCAAGTTAGAACATTTCCGTGACTTCCCGTTAAGACTTCGTGTCGTTTCTAGATCTGCAATTCTTCATGCGCCGTATCTAAACGAGCATCGTAACGACATGCTGGTAATCTCACAATGTTATGGCAATGTTCTGACTCCGTACAATCCGAACTAAACTCTACGGAAAGAAACTTAAGGTTCATTTTTGAGTATATCTCTCCATAGAAGCATGAAATGAATAATACCCTTTGAATAATAACTGCATTTAAAAGTTTAAAATATTTTTTTTCACGATTTCAAATTTTGGAAATGTAATCACAATGAACTAAAGTTACATTTAGCAATCTGCAAATGTAACTTTAGTTCATTGTGATATTTTTGTTGTAAATATAAGTTAAACCATTGTTATGTCCAATTCAAATCATGCAACTACTTCGCACGCCAGTCCACGCCAATATTCTTTTAATGTATTACTTATTAGCTGTGCTCGCGACTTCGTGCGCTTGGTCATCTGGTTTTTTTTTGTGGAACGCTAATTTTTATTTTTCAAAAATGTTATTAGCTTATGTTACGCTTTATAATATTAGTTATCTCCCAGCGAAAATCCCGGTGAAATTGGTCCAGCCGCTCCATAGATAAAGTACCTTATTCAAACAGCTAGGAAGACGAATAGACAGACAAAATAAATAAAAAATGTTTTGGTTGTAAGTGTCGTGTATTTATGTATGCATTCATTAAAAAGCATAGAAATGTACATGCTATTCGTTTGTATGGATAAATACAATGAAACATCAAACTATCCAACTTGACTTAATTCTATGCTCATAAACCGACTCTTCTTGTTTACCATGATTTAGGATCTCCATGCACTAAGGTCAAAATTCTCTAATTATATAGGGTCAATATGTACCTACTAATGTCAATTTTGTAATTATCTTCAGTGGATGTGCTCTCTCTTATATCAAGTCAAAATGAATTCCCCAAAGACCACTGCATACTGGACCAATGATGGCTCTATGTAGTCTCTCAAAGGATCGGCTATCGTTCTATCAAAAATCTTACTACCCGGAATAATGATATACCGTTATTTCGGGTAGCTGGTTATATAATATACTTTATTGTAGGTATACAAGCTGATGTGCGGTTTCACCCAGTGAATCACTCTTTCTCTGTGCATTTCTTCATTTTCCTTTTTTACTTTTTTGTTTCCTTCAGGAAATGTGATCATATTTTATGTACCTATATATGAATGCCCATTACTTTTTGTATGTAATTTTAAGACCATACTCAACCGTATGCTTTTTAGATAGTAGTTTAGTACTAGTTTAATTAAACTAGTGAGTATTTATCAGTTCGTTCGTTGTGTAGAGGAAATTATCTTAAAAGATGGAAACGACGATTCGGTTTATTCAAAGTGGTATAGAGCTGAAACGTCAGACCTATTGCCCCAAGACAGGTAATGCTTACTGTATTTTATGTAAAAATAATATAATAATATGCAAATGTAATAATAACTATTGTTATAATTTACCTGTAAGAAGTAATTAATAAAAAATGTAACGTAAACAAAATCCTCAGCAAGTAAAGTTAGTAACGTAGCACACGTCACATTTATGATACGAGGTGATCTTTACAAGCTGTCTGCGAGGTGGTGTGAATTATGTTCACTTAGTTACTGTTCTGCGCTTAATTTCACATAATCCATCTGAGTGTCGCGTATCCCACATAATTGCGGTGTGGAATTTTGCTATGCGTCGACGGTCGGATTTGTGGCCGAGCGGAGCGGAGCGTGCGCGGCGCGGTAGGCGCCCGTGATCCCGCATCAGGTTGCGAATAATTGAGTGGCACCCTCACCCGCCACCACTCTAAGTATAACACTTAATTAGACCACGTGAGAAGTGCTTAATGCCACTCTCTGAAGCTTTGTACACATTGTTGCATTAAGCGTAAACAATCAGCGGTAATTACATTGTTTGTCGTGCGTATTATGTCGTTTGTCGCTTCATCGTTCTGAAGTTCACATTGTAATTCCGCTTCAGTGGTACTTATCTTTAAAAGGTTCTTTGCATACTTTCATTGAGCAGTTCAAAAAGAAATGTAGGGTCTCTTGCATTGTTTTAACGATACCATTAAATTAATATAAATGCGGTGGGTGTTAACTGAAGAGGTAACCAATTATGTTCTGTCCCTCCGTTTATGTTGATGTGATTACAAGTTTATGGTGGGGCTTTATTAGATCTGATTTGACACTGAACTGGGCGATGCATTTAACAAAGTTACTTTTAAAGTGTTGTGATATGATATTGTTGCAAGTTTGTGCATAAAGAAACTACCTAACATTAAATAGTTATATCGTAATTTATTATATAAAAACTGAATTTATGTGCAATTCACATTAAAGAAAAACCAAAATATTTTTGGATTATTTTATGGACTTGCACGTAAGTCAATAAAATAATCCAAAAATATTTTTTACGTTATAAAATTCTTATACCTACTTATTTTCCAAAAAATGTTATTAGCTCTTTATAAGAAAATATAAAAGAATTTTCTCAAATTTAATAGCTACTTACCGACTTTTTGTGAAGGTTAAGATTTTTTAAGAAACAAATTTGTTCATCATCGCACCCTTATTTTTCTTGAGCTTAGGGATTATTAGTACCAAAACATTGTCCATGTTAAGAAGCTTATCAAAATACCTGATCAGCAAATTTGTTAATATATCGTACTGTTTTAAGAGCCACAATGAACACCAGATCTTAACCACGATTCACACTGTATTATGTTACCCACTACAGCGTATAATATTATACTTTATGCGTAAGACAAGATAAGATATAAAATACCTTTATAATTATCATGAAATAGGTTTGGTGTTCACAGGCTCTTACTTTATAATCTACTTACTAAATTACGATAGATATTTTATAAGATAATCTGACATCAGAAGTTTGAACCTGTTGTTTCTTCTTCGAATAAGTAAATGACATTTGATATTCAATCAAAACTTAAAAACGATGGTGGTCTGGATGCATTGATTTTTTTATAAATAAAATATTGGTAGTAGAGCAAACGACTTTACTTTATACTTTTATGTACTTTAATTGATAAGTTCACAAAATATGGCTATTAACCCTTAAAAAGTTCTTCATCAATTAATAAATACATAACTTAACTTTAATTACGTTTGTATGAACATTACGAATTAACGAAATAATCGTCTTGTGAAACTTTAAACTGATATTACGTTTATAAAATCTGTATCGTGTACCTACCTAATGCATAAAATGGCACATTTTTTCAATAACTGATGTATGGAGGAGAATTATATGTTACATCGACCCCAAATGATGCATAAATGATGATGATATATGAATGATGATATATGATAGTAATATCTAAAATAATTATTGACGAATATGTTAAGTAATTTTCTTTGAACAAATGGCCGAGCACTCGTTTAAGTGTACTCCGATCCCCGTGTAATTCTATCGGCAAGAAGACCCGCGTGGCAGGTCAGCGACGATGGCTTCACTTGCAGGATTAAAGAATTTGTTCTTTAATATGTACCTACCTACGAGCGTCTCGCACCCCACCATCGAAACTTCAACGAGACAGTTTACATGGTACGACATTTTTATGAGATATTATGGGAACAATAGGAGCGTATATCCTAGTATATTAGAAACTTTAGCAATTGTACGTGAACCCCTTATGTTTCGCTGAAGCTATTTCAACACAAAGTTTCGACTTTTACGATAATGTCAGCCATTGCCATTCAAACGCGCTAAAACTTTATCAATGTGTGCGAAAGGATAAGCGTTTGGCTCGTATCTTATACTATACACACGTACATATATAGTATATCTATTTCTGATAAATTCTACGCGTCTCGATTTAGAGATCAAATCTACTAGCGTTTCATTTGTTGGTAGATGGTATAAGCTCGACAGGCCTGGTCTTGTTGAAATGCAGCAATGCAAGTCGATAATGCAGTCATCCTGATTTCCCGTGAGAACAATAAGTTTTGTCGAGGAGCTGCAGCGCAGGTAGTGCATCTATTCTGAATGACTGTTTTGTATTGTTTGTAAGGAGTCCGAATTTACAAACAGAACTCTTTGAATTTGTGGTTCAATTGGGCACAAGATAAACTTCTCGTAGTAGAGTATAATGTGATTTACTGATCAAATTTAGAATCTACTGACTGGGGACCTTCACCATATAGAAAACCAAAGCTAAATGTACATTATAATTAAAGTGAACAAAAGTGGTCAAAGTGATCTGTACCCGCGCATTAAATGAACGAAGTCTTGGTTACCTCAATGTATAATGAATGTGGTAGATAAAGGTGTGTACCAAAAGCACTAAACGAATTTCAAAGCAATAAGAAGGGAATATTTTTAATTTAATTCTTAGATTTCATACTATTCATTTCATATCTACTAAATAAACTTTAGCACTTACGTCTTAGTTAACGTTATCTTGCGAGACAATTTATAAGTAAAAAAACATAAAGCACTTATCAATAAAGACATTGAAATAAAAATCCTGTTAAAGGAACTTGAGCTTGAAAATATCGCAAGACTAGTGTTGAACCCCATAAGAGTGATAACCTTACCTCTTTCATTATGCGAGGACGGCCTTGCCCTTATAAATAGGGCTGATATTATAAAACGACAACGGTCAACGATCGTAGTTTGAAAACAACCGAGGTACCTTTTACTTTTAATATAACAAGCAGTAAAGTCTACAATTCATGTTATAGCTACCTAGTTTTTGTTTCGCATGTGTAGCACCTTTGTCAGGTCCTTATGAACAGTAATTATCATTGGTTATAACAAAAATGTTTTAGGTCCCTCGTTACGTAACTAGTTTGAAACTCAAACGGGACGTTGAACACGGCCGTTGTCACAATTAATAGAGCCTTTAGAGATTCCACATGGACTTCTTTGCTGGGTAGTTCTGTGACATTGGTAGATTTTGGTTTAAATTATATTACTTTTGTGTTCGCGGGTCGCAGTGATTTTATACTTTAAATTTTAATAAGGCCTAATAATAGTCGATTTTGTCACTGACTCGGTCACCACTTTAAAAAAATACTTTCTGCAGATTTGCATTGCACTGAAGATGGCTATTACCAAACAAGACAGTCACTACTAAAGCTACTCGACACGGGCTTAAAATAAAGTTGACAGGTACATTAGGATAAGACGGGATTACAGGTCTGCAAACCTTGTTTTCATAACTATAACGGGCATTTATACTCGTAGAACCTATTTTCTCTTATTTTTGACATGTGGAAATATTGGAAGGTACCACCTTAGCTGAGGAAATGTTGAATTCACTGACCAAAAACAAATTGTGTTCCAACATAGAAGTTAATTTTTTTGCCCCCTGGCTCGGGTTCACCCCCGGGCTGCCAGCAATGAAATATATTGTTCCTGGGGTCCCCGGGGGTATCGGGTACTAAATATACCCTCAGGGTATAATTTAGATAGGTAGCCCTCAGAAACCTCAAAGATTGATCATTTTTCGTATACCTACCAGGCGATCTCACCTTGGAATGATTAGGGGTTGACCCATTTACCGTCATTATTATAGGTATTCTAGGAACCCATTACTTAAAGGGCGAAAGATATAATCGTTGAAAAATGAAAGTTTTGGATCTGTTAACCAGGAATGATAAGCTTAAACGAAAATATTCTCCGGCCATAATGTGAATATGGGTTGTTAACTGATTCAATTATTTTGAAGTGACAGTGGAGTAAAGGTTCAATTATATAACGGCAATTATGGGTTGGAACTCCTCCTCAATACTACTGCATTGAACTTTTGTTTTACTCGATTGACGGCAATAAAATTGCCCCTATTACTAGCGACCGAACACATAGTTGGCGACAAGTGATACTGAGGATGTAAAAAACCCTTTGATGATAATATTCGTAACTACACTACAGCTAAACCTAAATGATGAAATGGATGTTCATCAGAAAATATATCCAAAAGTTTTTAAAATAAACAGCACCACTGAGAGGATGATAGTGCTTATTTGTAAAAACAAGCGATACAAATTTTAATCACATCATAATATTTTTCCTGCCGGTACTTGCTTCTTAAAAGGCTTGAATTGTTTGAAAAATAAACTCTGTTGAGTATTAAAATTTTTAAGCAAAGTATAGAATTACTTAACACCCTACCCCTACTGTTAGTAGTAGTTAACAGTTACCCGCCCATTATTGAAAAGAAAATTACATCTTTGTACTAGCATGTAGCTAGCGAAACTACGATTATAACAGCACTCTGTAAAGTTGATTTTTTATTCAAAAATTGCGTTTAAATTACCTGGCAAAATTATCATGTCTTCAGTTAAAGATAGATTAGGTAGGTAGGTACTTGGTCATGTTTGGGAACGAGGCTTTCATAAGTTGAACTCTGAATATTTACTTAGGTAAACAAATGGAGTCAATGTTTCCAGAAGTGCTGAGAACTCGTTTAATTACACATAAAATGCACAAGTGCTTGTTTACTACGCCGCGACATTTATCGAGCACTGAACGGGTTCTTTATTGACACATTCGGTTGCTCGCCAGGGCTGTCCGGATAAGGTGAAATGAAAATAAGGAGTCATCATTTCATTTACTTTAGATTGTCTTGTTGAATTGTTAGAAGTTTGATTATTGTAGTACCTAATCCTTATTTGAATAAATATTTTATTATCATTTTCTTCTTTAGAATTATATTATAAAACGATCGCGTAGGTGCAATGAGATAACCATAAATTAGGGGCAGTTACTCGTACCACGTTGTAATCTTTGAACTTATTTAATTCAGAATCCCTATGGACACTTTCCGGCTTCGACATCAGACCACTATAATAGCATAGGGACCATTATCCATTGTCACCGAAGATACGCAAACATACCCAATTCGAGTTCAATTTAACATCAGAAATGGTTCTAATTGAGCGTCCAAGATTTACCTACCCATACTGACAAACAAATAAAGAGCAAGTTAAAAAAAGCTTATGAATTGCCTAACGTATATTTATAGTATATTCCGTTTATGACCATAGTAAAATTACTCACAAAAATTTAACAAGCTACCTACATGAAAATTACTTATAATTTTCCAAATAGTTCGCATGCAAATTCACAGACTAACTTTTAACCCAGCAATTGAAATATAATGGCAGCCCTGCTCATTCGTGATTTCTCAAATGTCTCTTAACTACCAACTCGGAGCTCAATGTGTGTATAGAATGTTAGAACTTATGTACACATTACACGTAAACTAGTAATTACTTAGTGATCAGTGATTATGACAGCAGGTTAATATCATTTAAAATGAAAATTTTATCTGAAAAGCCCGAGAAGCAAGCCTACGCCGGCGACTCGTCCATCAATCCGCAGGCGTCACTTGCAGATGAGGTTAGCTTGGACCCAAAGATCTTGATGGGACCCAGGGAATACCTAAAATTAAAAATGAATTTAAACAAAGAAGAACTTCAGATAAGTCATATCACTGGTAAATTTTAAGCTTTTAATACTCAAATAAGTCCGTGGGCATAGCTAAGTGCTCATTAAATTTTACCTGAATATCTGAGCTATGTAAATGCTTGACCGAAATCCTACCAATGCCTTAATATTAGGCCAACTCCTATATGTAATCTGTTATGAATAATAAACCTTATAGTATCGTATTACCTGCGATTGATTTCAACGCCAATAATAATAAACCCTATAACAATTAAAACTGTTTCAATGTGATATTTATAATCTGGGTTTATACGCCCTAATGATTCGCAGGTGAAATGAGGACACTAAAAAATCTACTTTGTTCACCCGGGTGATATCACCTAGGTGAACAAAGTGGAATAAACCCATGTCAGATACGCAAAATGTCAGATGCGCATATTGTCAGATCTGCAGACTTCGTCGCAAAATGTCAAATTCGCAAATTGTCAGAATCTCATAATGACAAATACGCAAAATGCCATGAACGCTGAATGTCAGATACTCATTATGTCAAAAACGCATAATGCCATGATTGCATGACAACATGGTTTAGTCGTGTTTGGTCCAATACGCGTTTGGTTCAATCCACCTAATTCGCGGTTTGTCTAATTCACAGTTAGTCCAATTCGCGGATTGGTCAATTTATTTTTGTTATATTTTTAATATTGTAATTATGGCTGAAAATTGTCTAGGGTTAGGTTAGGTTATGTCAAAACAGTGACCTGTAATGTGTGAAGGCGAGTGACCGAAGCGAGCACGCCGCGGTAGCGGCCGCCGAGCGGTAGATTCCCTCTATTTTCGTGTTACACAATCCAAATGAAATAATGTATACCTACATATTATGATTTATCATGACCATGACACATTAGAAAAAGTAATAATAAATGAAATAATTATGGATCACAGACTAACGTAATATTACTTCGTGAAACTGCAAAAACGCCAGAAAACTAAATGGGCGAAAATCACTAACGGAGAAGGATAGAAAATGATAACATAATGTTCAAAGGTATAAAAAAACCTCAAGCAAGCTTTAAAAAAAGTGAAATAAATTATCAATTTATACTTTTCTAGCTTTATGTGGTTCTGACTTTTTGCGTATCAGACATTCTGCGTATCTGGCATTCTGCGTTTCTGACTTTTTGCGTATCTGCCATTCTGCGTTTTCTGAAAATATGCGCATCTGACATTTTGCGTATCTGACATAGGGCGTATAAACCATAATCTGTAGTATATTATGGAGGTGAAAAACTACTAGACCAATTTCAGATACTTTTTCACAATATTTTAACTTACGCAGGGGCTTACGCAGGGCGATGCTAGTATTATGTTTCTTGAAGTAATGTTCGTTAATTTTGAAGCGCCATATTCCCCCTTCTTTTAACAACTTTTCTGAGATCCATATCGGAACCTATTCCAGAGAGAAAAAATGGTTTATTTCAGACTAATATAATAATACGAGTTACCTGTACCAAATATCAACTAGATCCGTTCAGTCGTTAAAGCGTGATAGAGTAACAAACATCCAAACATCCTCCACAAACTATCACTTTTATAATATTAATAGAAAATACGATATACCAACAATGTAAAGGTTCAATTATGTACTTTAAAATACCGTATTCCTCTATTCCATATTTAGGTATCTCTATATTATAAGCCTGGAGCTCTTACGAAACCATCTGTTAGCTATCTTACGAGATCAAACTAAGGATCATGTATATATTTGACACTTATATTGTTCGATTGGTCCTCAAGAGTGATATTCCGTCTCATTCATGACCTTGTTGAACCTAAGTAAGCAGATGCCCGGTTAAAGGTCGAAATATCTATTCCCGTTATTTAGAATTTACAAAGTGGCTCTTGAACATCAAATCGTTTGTGAGTATTAATTGTTTGATTAACATTAGCTTATCTTACCAGGCTTCGGTTAAATAGAAGGCAACGGCACACAATTCATGATTAAATGGAAATATGCCAGGTGATTGATAGGCCGCCCCACGGAAGAGATACTTATTATGATAATTTGTATTAGAACTTGCAACCGAATTACCGAATAGATAAGTAGTCCTACTAATATTAGAACTTAGCAATATCAGCTAATGTAGATACCTACTTAAATAAGTAGCGTCTGTTGAATTCTAATGTTTTGTCGAAATGCCATTGGTTTACGAGTGCACAACTCCATTAGCAGGATAAGTACGTCGTTGGTGCTTGGTCACGTGCCGCAATAAATGTTGGATCAACATCGTGCAGCAAACGCTCACCACCCGCGCCCGCCGGCCAAGCGTGGTCATTAAAGCAATATTTCGCCAAACTTGTCCGCAACTGGCCCGAAGCTCCTGATGAATTGCGCGAAGTTGAACATCCAGCAAATACAGTCAGCAAAGCAAAATCAACTGATACCAGACGAAATTCATAACTACAAAACGTAGTACTCAAGCAATACATCAAGCAATGAAACATCACATAAGTTCACAGTCGAATACAACTGACCCGAGATAATGAATCCAGAACTTGAGACAACGAATTGGGGTCGAAAAAGGACTTTTACTTTTTCTCTTTCATATTATTTAGAATTAAGTCCCATTAATTATTTTAGCGATATGAAAGAAAGCTTGTATTTCAAAGAATTTATTTGATCGCAATTAATTTAAATAAACTGTAATAAAATATGCAAGGAAAAAACAACAAACGATCTAAAACTACATGGTTATGGAGCCTTTACAAGTAAGAATTTTAAATAGAAGCTTAAGAACCCTCGCCGATCGTATAGTGCCCACTTAACGTTTTTCATACTAGTAAAGTGGTTTAATTAAAATGTTTAAGCGTTCTCAAAACAGTACAGAAGAAAGAATCGCGCCACAACGATTAAAACAGCGAAAGTTTATCCAAACATTTTGTTTTGTTTTATTTACTGTACGTAATACGAAGCTGGGTAGTTAGCAATTAAAAACAGAAATTTATCAAATTTTATTAGAATAACAATATTATGTTATTATGTAATTACATTTTTCGTTTATAACACTATTAGTCAAAAAAATCCAACCAGAGAATGTAGATAGATAGATAGAATAGCGAATGGCGAATAGCGAAGTGTGGTTCCACCATAGGATTAGTTAATTAGTAACTGCATAAAATGATTGTATCCAACCAAACTACAATTAAAGTACAGCAATTTGTGCTACACACAGATAACATATCTGTAGTAATACTAAATTGTCCTCCATTTTAATTCAACCTATTTCAGTTTCAGTTACATGCCATTTAACGTATTGCAACTCTAAAATACTGAGCTGAAAGCGTATTTATTTGGTGTACACCTTACCTAATAGTAATCAATGTAAGTGGGTCGCGATTAAAAGGCACTCGATTCGATGGCCCATGTGCGAAGTATATCGAAGCCGATGCGACCGGCACTTGGGTCCGATATAAAACAGATGCCCATACAACGTCGAATGCAACTTTTTGTACAATTTGTTTGAAGAACTCGACTCGAATTTGCTGACCCCTCCCACTTGATTTCTCATATAGGTACCTACCTACTTGTGATTATGTGCGAAATGTTGTGTTGAATTAGTGTTAAATCAGTTCTAAACCATAATATAACTCGTGGAAACAATACCGAACAACAACAATTAGTATTTACTTGTTAAAATATAACAGTCTGTAGCTACCTAACATTCAAGATGGGTTAACCATGTTCTATGAGGAGTTTTATTTATTTTCATTCGCAGAAATGTTAGTCAACGTCAATATTAGGTGAGAAGGAAACCCATCGTAGTGGTAAAAGTATAATTACCTTCAAATTGATATCTTTATAAAGAACGTATTTGAACTTTTCAGTTATTAAAGTTAATCTACTTACATAAGAGACATGAGCTTTCGAGAATATTGACAGACGTGATGGACTTCCCAGTTAGCACGCTACCATCAACATAGTTCGAGAGCGCAGGATGCGTTCAAAGCAGAATTATGCTGACTCTTCATTCATTCGATACTTAATACCTACACTGTGTGATACACAGCGATTGTGAGATTCGCTTTTCATTAGCCAAAACTTGTTGCCAATTGCCAAACTAGCCGCTGAGATCGGCTTTTGACTCCTAAATATATTTAGCCGAGTATCAATTTTCCTTCGATGCAACTGCCATTTGATCACACGCTACCTCAATGGACAATAATTTTCTAAGTTTAATTTAAACCTCTCGTATATTTCAATTTACCAACTCCCTGACTATAACTAGTATTCGTGACATCACAACATTCCCTAAACATGCAACGTTTTAATTAAAAGATACTATTGTGTTGATAATTTCCTTGTCTATATAAGTGTAAGATATAAAAAACTAATTAAGTTGATTCAAAGCAATATGTTACTGTTACGTCGTGTACCTACTGGTTGGATGTAAAAATTTTACATGATGTAGGCAAGTATTTGAATTTAGTTAAAAAGTTACACGATATTAATTTTTATTTTGTTAGGAAGTTAGTATAAATCGAGCAAGTGTATGGTTAGCAAGACGTTTTTTACAATTACCCAGGCGCTCGAAGACCCAAGACGGCGAGCGGTTTTAGTTAGTTCAGGTATGACATAACCGCCCTCGCTCGGCTCGGCAGGGGTAATATTAGTGGGGAATTCCGCACGAAAAAAATATTTAAAAAGGCTTATGTATCCTAGAACGCACTCAAGGATTAAAAAGTAAAAAAAGTAAGACATTTTATTCTGTCTAGTATAGACCAATAAAACGGAACTTATAAATTGTCAATAATAAAAACTAAACTAACGTTTAGCAAATGGACCACTGAATTCTGGTTTGAAATGCAGCTCTATCCTGAGAAGACTCCGGTAACAAGATCAGGCGTCGAACTCGGGCTGTTTAGGTCCATTTACAGAGAAGAAGGAAATATCCGCGTTGTGGAAGGATTTGGAAGTGTAATAGCTCGAGAAGCCACAGTCACGTCCCTGTAACTCGAACTGGGTGTTGCCGGGCAGCCCCTTGTATTCCAGTCAAGCGAGACCTTTCTTCACTGATAGGATGCAGGTTTAATAATTTAAAGGTACTCTGTATGTATCTATTTGCAACTTGAACTATGTTCCTCTGAGGAAACATTGACAGCCAAAATATTAGGTTGTAACCTAACTTGAGTGGCAACTATTTCAGTTATATTTGCCAGGCTGTATTTATATACAATTTGATCATTATTTATGGCTAGTGATGAAGTAAATTGTTATTATTTGCCCTTCTCATCTTTTTTTGTATGTATCCATCCAAAGACAGTCTGAAAAGATTGAACATTAGACATGAGTTAAATATTATTTATATAACTACCCACATTTTTATCGTATACAATAAAGAGTATTTTAGATTATCTTAGCTTAATTAATAAAAATGGTCCATTAGAGCAAGCGTTTGACAGACTCACAGACTCAATGCACAGGTAAGTACGTTGCGCAGTAATCGCTTGTTACAAGTATGAAGTCAACATTCTGTACATATTTATTTTGTAAATTGGTGCCGGGACCTTGTCTCTATTCCTACCCATTAAAGAAAAGTATCGAATCACAGTCTTATTGCTAATATTCTCCTTAAGAGCCTTCCATTTCTATTTAAAGAAAATTTACAGTGACATTATAAAATCTCATCTCACTATGAGACGACAATAAATGGTTATAACCAAGGTAGGTAGCTATATTGACTTTTTTTTCAAGAATTTGGGTCTTAGGCTAAGTAGGTAAGCACAGTTTTCAGACTACATCGTAAATAATAATCGTTTAAAGTAATTTTTGCCGTTGTTAGGTATGTAGTCAATTATTATTATTATAAGCAGCACCGCCTGCGTGGAGTACCAAATAGTTGTTATGTTTGAAATTTTCTTGTCAAGGAATGCGGCAATGAACTAAACTAATCCTAAATGAGTGCTTTCTCTTTGTCTCACTAAGCGTCTATACTCAAAAACAGAGTGAAAAGACTCGCTTCATTGGTTGATCAGTCCTTTTATGGGTCTTTTGGTTGAACCGTATGGTAAACATGCGCGAACTTACCCCCACTAAGCCGACATTTGTTCAAAATGTTTGCCAGTTTCTGTGCCTAGATAACTCAATTGGTAGAGCAATCTTCTGTGTGTCACGGACTTAAGTCCAGTCTTGAGAATTGACTTCTTATTCACATTTTAAATAAAAATATATCTGAAGTAAATGCGATTTAAATGAATAAAAATAGGGAAATAAAATGAAATATGCGTTCAATAAAATAGCTACAAGTACAATATATTGTCCTATGACACATTACCCCTGAAACCATAACTCATTTACAGGAAATTGTTATATATTTGATGGAATAATTGACAGATTGTAACTCGGGTCGGAAAACGGAGAAAACGATGTAAACCAATTTGAGGATATCGAGACTTCACAGGCAAAAGATCTTAACCACCGTGTACGGTTGAAAGGAAATTCCTTGTACAACAAAGTTAACATCTTGTCGTAATTGAACATTTTCCTTTGAAAGGTTCATGTCACTTAAGAAGTTTTAGCTTCCAATTGTCGATATTACAATACAGTGTTGCATGTTAAAGCTCACCAAACCATAACTCAAGAAATCAAATAATAGGGTAGGTATGTTGGTTTTTTTATACATTATCCATATCTTTGAAAAATATATAGGTACCTTATAAAGCGTGTTTTATTTGCGCTTACTTTACCTTAGATAGTTGCATAAAAACTTCAATCCTATCGGCCGTCCCCTGACATTCTTCCTTATTTTTTTAACGTATCTTGTTAAACACATGTCATGTTGGGTTCGCAATTCCCAGTTATTGGTTAAGGAGTTGGTTTTGCAATAGAAAGTTTTCAGAGTCGAATTCTGATCTGTTCTACAAACCAGAATTAATTTCTAACACCAGCAAGTTCACTTGGCTGAAGGGGTTAGGGAGAATACTAGGAATTCCATTTTACTAATATTCGTATATTCAGATAGGCTTCCTGTATATATAATACAAATATGTATATAGGTAGAGAAATGTCTACAAAAATACAATGAACCACAAAGTGTAGTTTCAAATCTGCAAAATTTTGTACTTATAGCCTACCTATTTCTTATTTCAACCAAACTAAATTCTGGAGAATGCTCATTGTAGCTTGCTTAGAGTAGATATTGTAACAAGGATTGTGTCTGTAATTTTAGTGACAGCTGTCAATTCATTACAACAGGATTATCGCGTGACTCGAGCCTGACTCGTCATGCCCGGAAAGGTTTTCTACTACGAAACAATTCTACGTCTAGTTTCATAAATGTCAGTAATATAGGTAGGTACCTAGCTAATAATGTTGGTAACTGATCGAGCTGCTTTAATTTTATATAAGCTCCAATACTGCGTTTTCATTGAAGAACGAAGTGACTTGTACAGTTTGTTAAATTCATCTATGTTGGCCTATTTGAGCTGTTGTAAAGAGTATACAGATGCAAAAAGTGAGGGAAGAAGACAGAGGAGAATTGGCAAAAGATATCAACGAAAAATTATGTAAAATCATGCTGCATTTCATACGGGTACCGGATACTCCTTAGCTTTGTAGTAATTCCTGTTTTGTGTGTTCCGTACGTCTTCATCGCTGCAGATGGCAACATACGATAGTTGCTTTATAGTGTCACAAAACCGCATAAAATCAGATATTATTATAATTTATAATTGCTTGCTTTCTCAATAATTTAAGAAATCGATCTCAGTCTTACAGAGCTGTTATTTTCGGTAGTCATCATCATCATCATCTTAGAATGGTGTCCGGTTGCATGCGTCTGCTTTTTTATAAACTTGGCTTATACGACTTTCATAAAAGTGCCTGCTGTGGGATCGCCCTCTTAGAGAGAAGTTCCTGACGACAGACGACTTGTGGATTAGCAGCTTGCAGGTGAGGTTGGCTTGGCCCCAAGGATCTAAAGACTTAATACACCCTTCAGTAGCCATATATATTGAATGCCAGTTAGGTATTGGCATTCAATATATAAGGCCTAATGCTTATTCTTTCTAGTTCATAAAAGATCATGAAGAGACAAATAAATAGTTGTATTATATTTAACAAGCCAGATTACCTACCTTAAAAACTAGAACGTAGCTGCCTTATAAGAGTTATAATTCTATATCACAAGCACCCAATAAGAAAAGTTTTCGCAAAATTAAGTCTGAAAGGTGGAAAAGCGTTGTAAATTGAAATATGAAAACTTGACCCTTAAATGCTGAGTTTTATTTTGGCATATTAATTTACTTGTGAATTGTGATTCATAAATTGACTTATTTGAAAATTTCTTTTTTAGCGCTTGTACTACAAAAGTTTATTAAGCAGCTGTTTTAGTTAAGTAAAATGTTATGCCTAAACTTAGAGTAAATAAATAAGTAAGTGTGTAAACATGTAAATAGCTTCTCAAAGTTTTCTAAATTGGTGTAGGTAGGGATCGTTATTTGCTTCTATTTTCATATTCTATGGCGGGCTCTGTCAAGACCTACGGAACCAATCCAAACTCACCTACAAGCCTTGACAGACGAGGCTTTAGCACCGGTTTTACTCCAATAATTAAAGTAACCCTACGGAGTTACATTAGTTGATAGAGCGGATTATAATACTGTCATTAATTCTATTTATATTAGGCTATTGGGAGAAAACTAGAGATTTACGCCTGCGATAGAAGCATTATTCTCCAGAGGGATTCTAGCTAAATTACACCTAACTCACACTGTAGTTGTAATTTGTCATCAGTACAGTATGGCTTTCAAGCTACGCAATGAGATGGCGAGTCATCGTCTAGTAAAGTAATCAAACGTTTAATAGGCCATTTAAACCCTTAGTTCTTTTTATTTATTCAATAGTCCAGCTCCAACTGAGACCAGTCCATTACTGCACTTTATAGCGCTGGCATGAGTTGTCTCTAGGGTAAGCCTGCCAAAAAGCCGGATATTTTCATAACAAAAAGAAGAATAGCCAAGATGGGAAAGATGTATAGTATACATGTACGCTCGACGCCATAGACAGGCTCTCAACGCACACAGACACAATTGTGCGTGTGTGGTTCCGATATGCTCTAACGTAGCATACCTACGTTTACATTAGCATTTACATGTGTGTGTCAATACCACCGCCGGCCGCGGCCGCTACAATAAAATATAAACAACGATTGCATATGTGTTAGTGTGTGATTTGCCTGTCATCCAATTAGGTAGTATAATTTGCGCTGCTTAGCAAGGAGCCTCGTGGCCGAATGGTATGAGAGGCGTGCTGACACGGACGTAGTACAGAGTTCGAATCCCGCCTAATTTCGCTAAATCGTTATAATAATAACGACTTTATTTTTGTTTTATTATTCATATTTTATTTGTAGTATTTATTGACTTTTATAGCTTAAAAATGTATCAGTCTCAAAAAGAATAAGCGGTGGGTATAAGTAAAACATCTGCTTTCAAAGAGTAGGTATAATATCAAACCAACATTGTATTTATAAATAACAAATTTCTATTATCACAAAATAATGTAGGTATCTGTATTTGCAACTACCTACCTACCTAAAATATGTTTTTTATTCAAAATACAATGAAAAAATATTATGTAACAATAGATCAGTTATATTTATCCTTTATTTATCCTTACTAACGTTTTAACCAGACAAGGGTGGACACTTCTAACTTAGGTAGTAGGTAAGTAAAGTTTAGTGTTGTGAATCAACATGTTAGCTTAAAGAAATTATATTATACGTAAATAATAATAATTTCTAATTTCGTTAACAATAACATCACACTCACTTATGGTTTACTTACCTAAGTAGGTATATCCTCCTATCTTTTCTTGAATATTTTTCATATAGGTAACAAAATACATAAATGAACAATAAGATAGTAGATTATTAAATTATATACTTACGTATTAGATGCTATATTATTTATATTTTATATTATACCTAAAACCCGAAAATTAAAAAAAATAACTATCAGTGACGAATTGGTGCACCATCATTATTTTATCACTTCTTGTAGTCTTTGTCACATGCTTACTACTAAATTCAAACATAGATTTGAACCTGTATCCCTCAGCTACTTTTCTCCATAAAAATTTTCGTCCATCCTTGTCTGATTTAAAACATTTCTAGACACTAAAAATAACAACATTGTTGCACCAATCAAAGTTATAAACTCCCTGGCGAATTTTAATCTATTTTGACGATGAAGATCAGTAGGTATTCTTCTAGCCGGTTTGCGACACCTTATTCCAGCTGCCTGAAGATGTCTCCTTATTGTTGCTAAGCTGACATCGTGTTTGATGGCCATAACGCGAGTGGACATAAAGGGGATTTTCCACCACCTTTTTATGCCTAGAACAGGCATCGGTGTAGGCAGGCAAAAGCCTTGGGGCCAGGCCAAAGGCGGTCTGTGTCTCCTGATTCGCCATAACGGCGAACCCACCGCTGCACAGCCTTCCTCTAAAAAACAACATAGAATTAGGTTAGTATATTATAATAGTATGTTTAGGTATATATTTACAATTTTTTAAACTTATATACTCATATAAATAGGTATTCTATATTATATACTCAACTCTTATACTCATTAATATACTTAAATATATAACATATACTTACTTATTTATATATACAAAAGAGAATAGGTTCCTATCAACACCTTTTGGGCGCAAGCCAAACAAACGGGTTGAAGGTCAGGTGGCAATCGCTCCCATAAAAGTCACTAGTTAATCACCAATAAAAACAATAATGCATTAAACATAGCAACTCTCATAATACATAATAAATAGTAAAATACCACTGCTTACCGATATATTTAATCTTCTAGATATTTCACTTAACGAAATGTTTAGCTCATGCAAAATAACTAGGTAGGTATAATGAGCTCTCATTACAGTTGTAAGATGAATATAAATAATATTCATTTTGTGAATAAGAAAAATACTCGTAGGTATATTACTTTATCCAAGAAAAAAAATTTTTTGAACGTTTGGAGCACCAAGACAAGATCCAATAGTAAATCTTTAAACGTAAAATTAGCTTAATAAAATAATCACCAAAAAGAGGGTAATAGGTATAAATTGTATATCATGCAAACAACGCATGATACTTGCTCAGTAATAATTCTCGTTCAATAGTTACTACTGAATTGTGTGTTAGGTGAAAATACTGATTTAAGTTATTGTATAAAAATATCACAAATATTTCAAAATACTATATATAAAATATATACCGCAATATTATCTTTTGAAATAAATGATTAATAAGAAGATAAAAACTTATTAAAATGTTCAAAAAGTAACATATGGTACTGGGATTCGAACTCAATAACTTTTACGATAAAAAACTCAAAAACGTTTAAAGCGAACCCGAGAGCTCCCAGACCACAACAACTTATTGAAAACTGTATAAAATTAACGGTCTTATAGCTTCATTACAATAATTTTATGAGCTATTACTTGAGAAATTGTAAATAATAAATACGAATGGTTTAAATCTATTGTTTTTGCTAGTGTGAGTGGACAAACTAGTTATTGACACACACACATGTAAATTATAGCTGCGTTGGAGCATATATTATCAGAATTACCCACACGCGTGAAGTTTTCTGTGTGGGTTGTCCCCCCATTGCTGAAGCTTTGTGTACGTTGTTAATAAGCAATAAAGGAATGTGTGCTTTAGCGATTCAGAGAGATCAGTGGAAAATAGAGGTTTAGAGCACGGGCTTTATAAGACTTAAAATATAATGCTCACGGAGCCGCAGGGTACAGCGAGTATATATAATATTTTTAGTCTTATAACCTTATTAAACTGATGCGATACAAAGTTGAAACACGAATTTAGTAGCAGCTTGCTTATACTGTTTACATGTTATATGCACTATAAATACTTTTAGAAGTAAATCATGCAAAACAACTACTGCTCACAACTACAGGTTGCTTGGTAGAAAGCACTAAGCGAGGCCGTGTGATTGCGTCAGTAGCCTTTAAGTTTCTTATATGTTTAATAAGTAGGTATATAAATACCAATTAATTTATATAAGGTACTTTGTAAAGGTCGGAAAATTGTCGGTTCCAGACGTCGAGGATTATTGCGGATTATTAGGGGATTGTGTCGCCCATGTTGGCGGCCAAGGCCGGTCGGGGTCCCAGGAATTTACTCTTCAAGAAAAACCTGGTTCTCCATACCAATATGACTGATTTTGAAGGTACCGTGCATATGCGTTAGTCGGTTCGACCTCTCACCGTTATCCAGGATCAACCTGCACAAATCGCAAAATCGGGCCATACTAGTATTTCATATATGCGTATTATTTTCGAAACTATACTGAATTGTGGGCATAAACGAGTATGGGGTTCTGTATTAGAAGGTTTTTACATGGTTGGCAGCGCGGGGTGACGCCCCTGGTGTTGCACACGTCCATAGGCCACAGTAACTGCTTCCCATCAGGTGGGCCACCTAAGTGGAATAACAAAATAGACTTCAGGTAAATTTAACAGTAAAACGAAACATTAAAGCAGATTTTCGTAGAACATCGTCTAAAAATATAGCCGTTCTTTCCTCACCTACGTTCGGTACTTCGGATATGTGTTCACGAGAGCGGTTTTCTTTGTTAGAAAAAATTTGTAGAGGCTTTTGTTGTGTTCTAGAAAAATGTGTGAGCAAGAGAACGTCTTTTTTTTAAATTTGCACGTAAGCATTTAGAATTATCTTTTATAAATACATATATCATTCTATAATAATATTTTTACTAGCTGCGCGAACTCGCTTCATCCCGGTGCAATTTCAAACACCTTACCCTTGCATTTTCCAAAAAAATTCTCCCATACAAATCTGGTCCTAATACTGACAAACGCAAATAAAGAATTATTTGATTCATCTATAATCTCTACTGGACATAGAACTTCCTCCTCCAATATCCTCTCCCGAAGTACGCTATACCTCTATATCGATAGATTAATTTATCTTTAAGACAAGATTTCCACCAATGAAGTGCATTAATTTCACCATACAAAATATTTCAAAAATATTAATAGTCACAAACTGAAATATGATCTAGTTTCAAACAAAAAATCCATTCGCTAAATGGGTGTTTCCCAAATAAAACAGTATTACCTCAATACGGAACGTCGTATAATAAAAGATGCAAACCGACGACGTTTGCGAGCCATTTTTTTGATAACACATATTGAAACCATACATTACTGCGAGACCTGTATTACTGCTACACCTGATGCCAAGATTGCTTGTTAGTATTCAGGGTATCGCTGCCATTCTTTTTACTATCGCACATTTTAGAGATGATTAAAAACAAACGGTGGAATGCGCTATTAATGAATGTTGGTAACTTTAGGTTTTATTACACGTATAGTCAGCATCAAAAGTGAATGATCATTTTCAGATTAATATTTCGCAATGAAAATATTTTTAACTACTTACTTAGTGAGATCTATTGAAATATTTTTAAAATTTGATCGCAATATTAAGAACCTACAGTTTTCATTCAGATTTTAATGTTTAAATCTGTGCAATTATTATCATCAACTTTTTCCACTGACTGTACTATTGTTACAACTACGCAATTTTTATATTTTGAAGTTATATGAAAATACGATTTTACACTGGTTTCATTATTTTGATCACACAATGTCGAAAAGACAACTACACTCCACTACACACTCTGTAGATGTGTTTTTTAGAAAACAAAGCACGAGTTACTTAGCTCTTTTGCGTACCGTACCAACTATCACCTTATTAGTTTATTAGATTTAACTTTTTTAATTTCAATGAAGAAAGTAAGTAGGAGAATGAAGACAGAAAGTAAATTTCGAAGAAGAAGTACTTAAGTTGAAATAAATTAAAATGCATACCCTCTTAACAAGTTTATGTAAACTGCATACAAACCGTAAACTTATGTAATAACATTATAATAAGATGAATTAGATGTTATTTACATTATTTATGGTGCTACTTGTATCTAGACACGGCAAGTCAATTTTTGATCAAAATTTGATTATCTTAAAATAGGCATGATTTTGTACGTTTTACCCGGTGGAAAAAAATTGTGAGTCTAAGAGGTCTAAATCACCCAGAAACAGCTTTCTGTGCCATATAACTTAGGATCTCAATACTATAAAAATGTCAATGGTACTAATCGTAATCACTACTAATAACAATGTCTGACTAGTGCATGCCATGTCGTGCTTGCATTGAGTAAGGTTAATGCACCTTGTTTTGATTATGTATGTAATGACTGGGCTTCTCTCTGAAATTAAGCTAAGAGTGCCAGTTAAAAGATTAAGGAATATGTTATTGTGCAAGCCTCCGTGTCGCACCAATTTTAGAGTGAATAGCTTTCTGCCTAGAATTATTAATGAATATAACCAATTGAATGTTGACAGTAACCTGGATCTTTTTAATACCGGTAAACATTCTGCTAGGTCTTGTCTGACGAAGTGTTTTGTTGTAAATGTATGAGATGCTGATATTTCTGTTGGCTCAATCTCATTCCTGTCCTATTGCGCTCAGCTGCTAACAATTTTGTTTTATATAACTGGTTGATATAATTGTGGAAGCTTGTAATTGGCGTATACTAACCTAAATATTGTGTATATGTGAATGTAGCTGTAAGCTCCCCAAATAAAATAAAATGAAATAAAATAAAATAAAAATAAAATAAAATAAACGTTTTTAAGCCCACTCAGCACCTACAGCAATCCAAAAGTTCCTGTACAAACTTTATATTTATAGAACCGTTATGAGTACCTACGAATAATTATGTTCGTGTTAAAATGTTTAATGATTGTAAAGCATAATAATTATAATGTTCATGTAATTGGTTAGCTTTCATTCTAGTTAAATAAACAAATAAATAATGACTTGTTTGCATGTGCTATTGTTTAATCTATAGCACAGTTCCATTTCCGTTTTATAATGAATATCTAATACAACATTACATCTATCCGATATAATTTTCCCTTCATTAAACATAACTGTTCAAAGCCGGACAGAATTTTGCCAAACTGTTTTCTGTCGATGTCACAGCAACTTAAAATATATTATTCAGTGCTTATAGACCTTTACCTTTAGTGTTGCGCACGTCCATAGACCACAGTGACCGCTACCCATCAGGTGGGTTGTATGCTTGTCTGCCACCTAAGTGGTATAAAAAAAACTTATAGTTACTTATAGAAAGGCCGTTTTCACAATATCATAAACCTTGGAATGTTTTTAGAGTAAACTGCTTTGAAAACAAAACTGTTTTGATGATAAAGGGTTTAAGACAAGGTAAAACATAACAAAAATTGAAGCAGCAGATCATTTGAAACAATCCGGCTGGGTGAATAAATCTACCGTTAAGAGAAAATCGTTGTTTAAATATTACTTAGCTTAATGTTGTGTTCTTATTGCTACTAAGAAGGGGTCACTAAGGCCTCTTGCTATGAGTTTGACTATACGCTATCCCCTTGAACTTCACCTCACTCCTTTGGGAGCCCACGGTGAAGTGTAATGGGGGCTGAAGCCCAGAAACACTTTACTATCTAAGCTAAAACTATGAAGAGAATGGTGGAATTATATGAGTTTGTTTATACGTTTGGGTTAATCTCCGGAACCACTGCACTTATTGAAAAAATACGTCGGTGAGGTAAATTATAATTTTCGGATGCCCGGGTTCAGTATACTTCATAAATTACATCGAATGGGCAATAACTCTTTAAACACAGTCCCTAAAATAGAAATCCTAAATGGTTAACTACGAATTGCACCCAGGCTTATTTTATTCCAACAATACGAAGACAATTATTCAAAATTCACTTACCTGCAAGTGCCCCATCGATACTTATTCAATTGGATATTTGCACAGCATGTTGCCGAGGAAAATTGTTAGATTTATCGGAGCGTGCTATTGGCTTCCAATTGTTCTGGATTACAGCGGGACATGGATGTCCTATGATAACTTGAAACAGTAAATACTGCGGAGGTCTACTAAAATGTATAAGATAAATATTATCTTTCACTTACGTTCAAATATGTGATGGTTGGTGAATGTATTGTGGTCTAGAAATTCTTGGTCTTCGACTTATTCTATGAATCGGGACAATAAATTTATATAAAGTGTACTCTTCTATGGTTTGTCACTCATACTGCATTGAAATAACCCATAGAAATAGCATATCCCACTAACGAATTTCTTCAAAGAGTATTCCTCGGAATTATTACTATTATTACATATTTCTCACCTATCGATCGGTATATTTAAAATCTTTCAATTTACAAGCAACAGTGATGATCCCGACCCCATTATTTTTAAATTAAATAAACCTGATATTTTGAGAGAATTTTTTTTTAAATGTTTGGCTTTCCTGAAAAGTCGATTTATTGTTTAGGTATTTGAGCGCCGAGATATCGATATAATTCAGTGTTACTAAGAGGAATCACTGTGTGTATCTTGCTTTACGTCCACAGCGCAATAGCCATAGATACCTACTCGAACTATACAAATCATTATTTGGGACAATTTCCTTCGTCTATTGAAATAAATCCATGTTAGAATCCGATTCAAAGTAATTTCCATAGGTTCTATTCGTATCCTGGTTCAATTACAGCTTTGATTATGTTTGTGGATACTAAAAGCAAAGAATGTAGCTGCATAATCAGTTACAGTATATATGTAACTCATATCTACCTACTCAACTCAACTCATCTTAATTCTAGATTTTGAAACAAGTAGGTAATGATAAACATACATTTACTAATCTATACCACCGATTACCTATCTATACGAAAATAACAATAGATTATTACAAATTAACATAAATTCATAGTATATAGGTACATTATGAGATTTATCAGACTCTACAATATTCTTATGATAATTTTACGTGTATTCTGTGCTTATACTGAAAAAGACGAAATGAACTCATAATCAAAATTACGTTTTAATGCGAAAAATGAAATAAAATATAATACCCACACCTGTATGACAATACAATACAAATTTAATTCTAACTGCTACTTACTAGTACTTTTTAAAACTTAGTAGGCATTTATAGTCGATTTTATGTTTAAAGACCAAAATAGATATATTTGAAAATTAATAAATTATTCTACTAAAGGGATGAAATTGATAATATTTAGCCAAAAGCGTCTGTATTCAGTGCAAAGCTGAACAGAATAATATATGAACGACAGGCTGTATGCAATCACTTTAATGCGCTGTATTTCTGCTCTAAAATATATTTTGCTAAATTAAACGATAGGTCTTTTGTCAACAATTTTATAAGTGATATTAAAAGCTAAAGAAAAACAAGATGAGGTAAACAACAACGAGCCTCTTGTCTCTTGTATTTAATCTCTCATTTCCAGAAACAACAGTCGAACATTTATGGCCGCCGATACACCTAACGAAGCTCCACTAGTGTCATGCAACACCACCAGTTTCAGGAAGGAGGTTTTTTAAGACAGCGCCAATTTTATTGAAGCATTTTTAGCAAGGTCATCGACAGCTATCCTAACTGTTGACATTAGCCTGATATCCCTGTTTTATTTATAACTAGCTGACCCACCCTGGCTTCGCCCGTGGCGTATTTTGAACCCCGATACACCCTTTTTAACTCACATAATATGCTCATAATTTATCAGTCATCCTAAAATGTATGGGAATCTACCGGAATTGTTCACATTTATGATTATTGCTCCGCTCCCTTGAGCAGTAGCGTGATGATATTCAGCCTATGATATTCACGGATAATGTGGCTTTCTATTGGTGAAAGAATTTTTAAAATCGGTTCAGTAGATCCCGAGATTACCCGTTACAATTTAACAAATATATAAACACACAAACTTTGCTTCTTTATAATATTAGTATAGATTTCAAAATCTTACACTATTCTGATTGGAAATACCTTGATGGCAAATTAAATTAACTAAGACAAGTATCAAGCAACACAACGATAGAGAATCTCTACGATATTAGGACCGACGTAGGTTTAAGTTCCATCTCAAGTGTTGAGTTCTAAATTAAATTCTCGAAAAATAGTATCGTAAAAAAACATTTCACTTGAAAAATAATAAATAAAGCTAGTTATGTAGTAGATGCAATGTTTGAGTGTGTTCGTGCACTATCTCTCGGTGTCTGGTAGCCATCACCTGCTCACTCCTCACTTAGTAGGGGAAAGGTGTACAAAACGATCCCTTGAGGTCAAATGATTCCCAACTGTTTAAAACAAATTACTAGTGCCATCTGTTTAAAATCGCCAAAAACGTATTCCCCGCATCCCGCTCAGTTGTTCGGCGAAGTTTCATGGCGGTGTGATCACTATTGGTAAGTAAATTGATAAAAAAAAGAAAATCAGTGTGCTCGATCTAAGTTAGGCCTTAATATAATATTAAATTGCTGCTAATTTATTGTGATTTGGAAAATAGCTGTTTTATTAACGGTTTCTATAGCATTTCAATAACATTTTGAACAGGTGTTGGTTCTCAATATTGATAGCTGTTTCAGGTTATTTTTACGAAGTTTTCGAAATAATACGATTGGGGTCAAATGATTACTCATTGTGGGTATAAAATGATCCCAGGGATCATTTTACCTTACAACATTTTGTCAGTTTACAAAAATAGAAGGATACAATATATGAATTAATATACTGGGATACCTACTTACTTTAATTTATACTTAGTACCAAGTATAAGTATAATATTATCTATAATGCCACATTCAGCATCATAAATTTCATAATGTTGCCAGTACAGTTAAATCCACTGCATTGTAATTATGGTATTTTTTTTGGTATTAGTTGCCCTGTTGTTTCTATAAATCTTCTTCTATATACTTATAATAAAACTGTAGAGAGGTCAATTCTATTGGGGGGAGGAAAATAGCTATTGGGGGATAATTGGTGATCCATAAAAATGCAATATTTTTGTCTTTCTGTCTGTCTGTCTGTCTGTCTGTATGCGCACGAATGATCAAAAACTACTGAAGGGATTTTAATCAAACTTGGTAAGATTATAGTTCATAGTTCTGGGCAACTTATAGGTTACTGTTTATACCAACTGATACCCGTGGCTTCGCCCACGCTTCGTTTTTGGTCATATCTCCGGTTCTACTTAACCAGTTACAACCAAATACGGTAAATTTTGAGTCTAAGCAAGACGTCCATCGCTGATCTCGATGGACGTAAAAACTACTGAACGAATTTTGATGCGGTTTTTTCATTAGATAGGTCTTGGTTAGACGAGTGGAGACCAGTAGAGTAAATAGTGCAGTGGAGAGTGGACTCAAGAGTGGAGTAGAGAGTGGAGTGGAGAGCGAAGTGGAGAGTGGAGTGGAGTGGAGTGGAGTGGAGTGTGAAGTGTGGAGTAGTGAATGGATCCTTAATTCTTGTGTTGTGTATTCTCAATCAATAAATCTTTATTTCTTTCTCCTACGAGTATATGTCTTTATTCTTTTACAGATTATGCCACGTAATTAGGTAGGTACTGTAGAAAAAATACTCGACAATACTGGAGTGAGGATGTCTAATTAGAAGACTTTTTTCTTAGTTATATTAGAATATAATTAGAAGAAGATTACTAGAAGATAACAAAGGCTTTTAGTTAAACTACCTATATAATTCATATATTGTTACAGAGAATGTGGATCTCAGACTGTAATGATTATGATTATAGAATAATAACTCCATAAGAAGGCTGTAATAAATAATTATTGTTAAAAATAATAATATTTTTGTTCCTATTAATGCTACTTTTGGTAATAAATATGATTGTAATACACAAATATTTTATTAAATCTGGTACTTGGTAAAATGATCCCCGGGATCATTTAAACCCTACTCTTGGGATCATTTTGTACACCCAGGTGTACAAAATGATCCTTTAGTAAACTTCTGGGAAATGTCTAATAAATTGGAAAACGTAAATAAATTACAAAATATTGCTGTGCTAGTGTATGTATTATTAAATGGTTTAACTAAAATTTCTTCAATCGTTACTATTAGGTTTATATTTTTGACACAATAGGCATTCTCCCTTAGGGGGATCATTTTGTACACCTTTCCCCTACCATTTCCGTCTTCATACAAGGGCACTAACCCCAGACCCCTTTAAATGTTGCGTACCTAGATCGTTTTTGTTATGCATCTATATACTCTCTTTTAGTCCTATATTGGTTTGCTACGTAAAAGTGATCTGAATTTAACTTCGATGATATATCTAGCTACAAATAAATCTATTCCATGGAATCTTCAGAAAATATAGGTACTCAAACCTTTGAAATTATCACAATATGTTTCATATCGTCTTAATAGAACTTCTACTTTCTTTATCGCTACACAATTTCTGTCACTACAGGATTTGTGGAAATATGGGATGTTTGTCTGTAAATAATTATATTATTAATACATACTACGAGTACTATACTACTATACAGTTTTGAGATAATATAATACATCAGTTAACAATCTTTAATGCGAATAATCATGAAAAATAAACTTCCAAGCTTGTCTCTATTTCTCTTTGCCACCCGAGACCAGTTATACTCAAATTATTGCAGCTCAACTCACCATCTTTGTTTAGCTTTATCTCGTGGTTGTCTGCCAAATTTCGGCCCAGGGGTCATTTGACATGCGGCGGACGTATCCAGCCATAAGTCCATACTAACAACGTGTTTCTCAACAGCTTTGTTAAGTCTGTATTTTTCCACAAATAAAATGTATTTGGTACTCGAGTAAATACAAAATATCACGGCGATGCAAAATTTGTGGTTTCTTCTATGAGTGCTTCGCTCGGTGCTGTTTTTCTCTATCGTAAATTGTTGTGCTAATATTGGCATGTGCCGTTCACTGTTACTGTTTGCGCTCTCGTTGTCTTTATTCACCAATTTACTTACATTTGAGCTCCGCCCCGCGGGTCGTAAAGTAATATTATCCACCGCTGGGCGAGGGCAATAGTGCCTCTTTTACGGGCCGCGAGCGAGCGTCACATGGGAAATTATTTGACGTGGCGTTTAATGGATTTTTGCCTTCATAACACGCTACCTACAACCAAATAAAAATGCTTATAGGTATCTATCCACTAGCGCAACTATCTGCATAATGTGTAGTTTTATGTATGTGTAAAAGTGCTGTATTTAAGTTTGAAAGTTATATTTCAGATATATGATTGTTTTAAACGATTGATTTTAAGAGGTTGATTGTGCCTTGGTAGCTAACAAGCGTATGGAATATAAGTCACCAATATGCCACCAAAGTTACCACTTAGGTACTTCACCAAAATAATGGTTGATCTCTTAGGAATGTATTACTAAAACAATAACGATTAAGATACCTGCCCTTACCCCCCTAAAAACCCACCCAACCCACCGATGCAATGCATGATTGAGCTTAAGAAATGCGTCATGCAGTCTTCTTATTCTAATTTTTTTTTCAGATTATGGAGTCACCAGCTTAAAGCTGTTGGAACTTCGTGTACCAGCCCATGTGGCATTGGGCTCACGTGCGCAGCTGTCATGTCGCTGGGAGCTTAGCCCCGCAGACGTTCTCTATTCCGTCAAGTGGTATAAGGATGGCAAGGAGTTCTTCCGGCATGTCCCACGAGACTCAGAACCACGAAGGAAGTTCCCGTTGCCAGGTGTGGATGTAGAGGTCAGTAGAGTAAACCTTCAGTTCAAGTACACATTACATCTGATGGTACGCCATACTGTTTTCTTTTTTTCTTCGCCATCTTATTAGTGTTGTAGTTTGAACCGAAAACATAAATTGGTGAAATGTGGTTGTCAGTAACGAGTGAGAGTAAGTCTGTACGTACCTATTGACTTCCAGTATTCATTAGTGACCTACGAATTCTGATAACATAGGTGATTTATAGTATTCAGGCCAGTGTGGAATCAATTTCCGGCCAACAATATTTTCGAAATAGACCAAATAGAAGAAGAACGATGATGGCTTTGTCAACAGAGAGCTACTAAGGTCCAATGCCTACATTTTTATGCAGGAATATGCTTCAATAGCATTTGTTTGGAACAGTAACACCACAAAACTATATATTAATTGTAAAATTTAAGCGATAGCGTTAGGAAACCAAAAAATAGCTATATGTTATCAAAAAATAGAGCCACACCTTTTGTAACTGAAAACTGAGCCCCTACTTAAACAAAAATTAATATAGAAACGACGCGATACTGCGGTAAGTGAGAAGGCAGCCCGCATAAGAAGTTCCGCTTTTGAATCGATATTCATGTCACACTTTTAATATCTTGCCGCGTAACGGTGGTAACTGCGAGTACAAGAGGTCGCGAAAACACACTTTGTGTAGTGCTCTCTTATTACAATTGAATATTGTTGTTCTGAACAATTGTGTAAATACAGTGGCTGAGTGGATAATGTGGATGAACTTTTAGAGTAGATACGTATAATTGGATTAATCCGGTCGTGAGTCGAGTTTGCTTAGGTCTCCCCGGGAGGAAACAATATAAAACTGGACCGGATATTACGCGGTGAAGAGGCGCAGGTGTAAACAAACTCACTCGCGTGTGGGACTCATTTATACTTTCTTTCATTTAGCTGCCGTCGCTTATCATCTACACTCCATTTACAATTTTTTATTGCTTTTTATATTTATCGACTAAACAAACCTAATGAATACAATATCTCCAAATAAAGATTGCACTCCAGAATTTTATTTTATATCAACCTACAGAAGTACAGACTCACCTGTACGAGTAGGTACATTATACAGTTGTTTTATGTGTTACGGAACTCGATAACTCAGACAGCAAGGGAAGAAGTTACAAGGAGTTATTACACAGATAAATAACTGCTGGCAGAAATTTTGATAAATACTTATTTTTATTGAAGAATATCTTTATTATCCTATCCAAGTTTTTACTTTCAATTGAAATACTTAGAAGAAGATAACCTTTTATAAAAATAAATTGACCAATCCGCGAATTGGACTAACTGTGAATTAGACAAACCGCGAATTAGGTGGATTGAACTAAACGCGTATTGGAACATCCACGACTAAACCATGTTGTCATGCAATCATGGCATTATGCGTTTTTGACATAATGAGTATCTGACATTCAGCGTTCATGGCATTTTGCGTATTTGTCATTATGAGATTCTGACAATTTGCGAATTTGACATTTTGCGACGAAGTCTGCAGATCTGACAATATGCGCATCTGACATTTTGCGTATCTGACATAGGGCGTATAAACCTGTATTATTGGCACCACAAATCATTATGCTGTGTGGCATTTTAATTGATACAGAAAAAATAATTTACTTCACGACTCATGGTATAGAACTGACTTTTCATTGCTTTATTTTGAGGTTAGTTTAAGTTCGTATTATATCGATGAAGTATAATAAAAATCATCATGTTTACATAAGCTTACCTACCTATATATATCCCTAACTTTTTATAATATGGCTATAAAAACCATGTAAATAAGTACGTATTGTCAAAAGTTTCACTTCAACCTGATGATAATCAGGTAGAAAATGATGGGATGACGTGCTGCGAACCATTGAATAAAAATCCAGGTATTTTAGGGTTCCGTACCTCAAAAAGAAAACGGAACCCTTATCTGTACCTATATCAAAACCATTGTCTCAGAAACGTGTGGAGGTATCAAATTGAAATTAATATTAAATATCTAATAGTCTGTAATGCCTTGAAGCTGATAAAAAATAAATGCTCATCATTCTCTGAACCTTTTTCCCAATTCAGGTGGGGTTTGCTTTCCAGTCTAACTGTGATGCGGCTGAACTTCGATATTTTCCGTGGAGCGACTGCCATCCATAACCAATGGCCATTATGACCAATGGCGATATCGAAGTTCCAAGTTAGACTGGTTGGACTTTTGTGGGCTCCAACTACCCGTAACGACTGCCATAGATGTTTGTATGGCAACCGGGACCGACGGCTTAACGTGCTCTCCAAGGCACTAATAAACCTGCGATAAATACACACATAACTTCAAAGCATCGAAAAGTCATTGGTGTGTGCCATGGTGAATCTGGGATCGAACCCAAGACCACGTCTCAGTAGTCCATTACCCAAACCACTAGGCTACCGCGGTCTCTTAAAAAAATAAATGCTAAGTCAATGTAAATAAAAGATACAACCGTTAGATGTGGCCAGTCCATTGTCTCATTTCAGTTTGCTTATTCTACGAGCAGTACCAATAGTAACGTTAAATAGTAAAAGTTAAATATCCAGTTTTGAACGGAACCCGCAGTGCGCGATCCCGACTAGCACTTGACGGGGTTTTTTAATACAGATTGTATGAAGGTAAATAATTTAGAAGAAAAAATAGCCTGAGGTTCTTTGAAGTTTCAACGCAATTTAAATCTAAAGTTAATTTAATAATACAGGCTCAAAAAAGTCCGGCGTGAGACGAACGCCCGGCGGGGAGGGCTAATGACAACATAACAATTAACAAACGTACGTACTTACAAACAACGTTTCGTTAACTTACTGTAGATATATATGTTGGTAAGTTTCTTGTAGGAGTTTGTCAGCAGATGGAAAAATGTTCACAACATTTTACTTTGCTTTTTAGTACACATTTCAAAATTATAATGTGTAATATTCATTTCTGGAAATCAGCGATGGAAAGATGATGATTCACGTCATTGCATCGCATTGCGTTCCGTCCGCTTCATTTGATGTGAACTGAAAATTTCTCACACCTACCAGTAACACCCAGGGGCTTGATTCAGTGACGTCACATTTTCAAATCGCATGATGTCAATTCGTTTTGGTTATGAAATGTCCCTGATAACGTTTCGATAATAAAGTTTAGATACGTGTAGTAAAACATAATATACACGTTGCTTTTAAAAATGAATTACTTGCAATGCAATTATTGTTCTACTAACTGCTACATGAATTTCTTTTGACGTTACATGAACTTTCGCACACACGTGTACGCGTATTTACAAGACACAGGTACTACCTATCAATTATCAGCCAAATCGGTTCAGCCGTTCTTGATTTATAAATAGTGTAACTAACACGACTTTCTTCTATATATAGATTACAAACGTGAACGCATTTACTATCATTTGCCCGACAAATAAATTGGAATATAGATTTTAAATAAAATAGATATCAAAACATATTAAACTAAAGCACAAACATTACAGCAAAATATTTAACCGTTTACCAAGAAAGAAATAATCTACAAAACAAAACAACTTATAAGTATCTGAGACATAGGGTACCGACACTAGTAGTCAGCCCCGCACCAGTACTCAGCCTTTTTTGGTTCAAAACCAATAGAAATAGCATTCTAATAGAAACTAACCTATAGAATTACTTTAAATTGGTTCTGTGACTCTTCATTAGTCGATTCAATTCCAAAATTATTAGCTAAGTGGCTGCGAAGTATTTTAAATATTAGTCTTTTTCGACGTCGTCTGCTGACGAGGCGATACGCGGCGCGCGCGCCATTTTTTTGTTAGTGGAAGCGTTCACAAAGAAGTTATTATTTCTCATTTTTTTGTCAGTTTTAAGTCACTTTGTATTAACATTCCCATTAATTAAAAGTTTTGGCATCATAATCAATGAAAAAGTATCGTGTTCTTCTTAAGAATTAGTAATAATGAGGCGGCCGAATACTGGGTACCATTTGTATATGCATTATCTAGTACCCAGCCACCCCTGGCTGAGTACTGGTTTTAACGCTGTTTTTTTATTTACAGTTATATTAGTATCATTTTAAAGTTCAGAGTCCATCCTTTAATCTGGTATACCCATACCATATACGGTTTTGTCAAAAACCCAATAGTCGGCCACTTAAACAGTTGAAGTTGGTTGCATGGCTGAGTACTGGAGAAAGTTTACCCAGTGCTCAGTCGTCTATATTTAAATTGTTTCTTTATACAGTTTCTTTCTTTTAGGCTATTTTAAACATACATACATACATACATACATACATACAAATCACGCCTTTTTCCCAGTGGATAATCTGGTCTGGGAAACCATTGGACCAGACAAAATCTGTCCACTTGCTACGATCTTGGCATACTCCTTTCGCTTCTTCAACTTTCATAATTGTTTTCATACACGCACGCCGGTTGCTGGTACTCTTGACCTGATCTTTTTCCAAAACGTCCTAGATCTGATTAGAATATGTACGCCTAGGTCGGCCTTTACCTGGTTGCCCATTCACCCTCGCCTCATATATCTGTATCGTCAATCTTCTTTCAATCCTTCCTTTCTCTATCTAGGGAACGCTGCGATGTGGTTCATGGGAACTCAAAGCATGGGATGTAGTGACATCTTGAACCACATCGCAGCGTTCCCTTATCACACTGTTACACATTTGGTCCATCAACTTTACTCCAACTATGCTTCTAGGACTTCTTATTTCCACAGCATTTAATCTACTTTCATGCTTCTTCTGCCACACCAAACATTCACTACCTTATATACCTAAGTGTGGGAACGAGAACTCTTGTACAGTGAGACGTGCCTTTTTAGACACGATCTGACTGCTCATAAATTTATGCAGCGCCCCATTCACTTGATTAACTGCTATTCAGGAAAGAAAGTTACAGAGGCAAAAATTAAAGAAGATAAATAAAAAAGAAAATAAAACAGCTCTAAATTCTAAACTAGTAAAGTGAAGGAGACTACACAGAAGGAAAATGATGATTCTAATCAGAAATTGAGAGTAAAATGTACAAGGAAAAGGAAATTGGAAGATTTAAATGACATAACTGAAGAAGCAGATAGAACTGGCCGTGATTTTGTGGAAATATAATAAAATAAAATTAAAATTCTCAGTAACATACTTAATCATCTGAATCTCCTGAAGCAGAAACCTGTAAGTAATTATTTTCCTTACAGGTGTCTGTTTCAGGAGCTCCTGCATACATACATACTCAAGCTTCTGCAAAAAATTGTTAATCGCCGAAAACTTTTAGAAGTGAAAAAAAAAACTTGAAAACTATTTAAATACTGAAACTTTTTAATTACTGAAGAATTTTCAGATTGATTTAAGTAGGTATAAGTTATATATTTAATTGATTTCAAGAGAGGCTGACCACTGGTGGCAGTATGGCTGATTACTGGATTTTGGCGGCTGAGCACTGGTGAAAATTGCCTTATTTTGTTAAAACGTATTTTTCATATTATTAAAGGATAATTTTGTAATTTTTGTTAATTTTGTAACAAAGTTTAATAAATGTGTAACGCAATTTATATAAAAGATTTTCAATTTAATCTTTCTAATATTTTTTATACGAGTTTGAAGTCAGACTTTCCACTAAAAGGCTGACTACTGGTGCCAGTACCCTACCTAATATAGTTTCAGGAGGGTTCATGATTCGGGGATGGGGTGGGGTAAAAGGGAGGGGCTTAAGAAACAAAACAAACTTAAATAAAATAATATGACATAAGGAGGTTTGGGGACTCGATGGTTCTGAGAAAAGTACTACAAGTAGGTACTGAATGCAGAAAATAGATCAAAAATTCAAATTCTATATTTACAAATTTCGAAAAAGAATCAATGTAATTAATTGGAGCAAGGTTCGGTGAGTATAGTAGGTACCTCAAAGACATTTCAATCGCAGTTCCTCTAATTTACTGTCCGTCTGTGATGAAGTATGGGGTCTACAGTTACCCAGCAGTAACCAGTGAACTAGGGGGATTGACCACTCTCGCTAGCTTCACAGCTAGCGAGAGCGCATTACGGTTTGTAACTGTTGACAATACACTACTGCCGTAATCGTCAGGTCTGATCTTAGGAATCTGTAGTGTTCCAGCTTTTGGAGCAAAGCTTTTCGATTTGGGAAAAATTCTAAATACCCTCGCGCCTCGGTATTACGTTTGAGTAATTTAATGCTGCGGCTGCGCGTAGCCCAACACGCACTTGGTCGGTTTTTTATTTCGATTGAATTACTGATATTTTTGTATCATCTATTTTTTGTCATGCCAAAAAATATCATCGATTACCTACCTTCAATAATAAAGGAGTTTTCTATTTATTGTATGTATGTGATACACAAATACGTGACTTAATTGCCTTTATGGATTCATCGGGATATTTACCTTACTGAAAATTTTCCGCCAAAACCCTAACAAGCCTGCTTACATTATTTTCTACAGAAGTGAAAAGTTTACATACTGATTCCGAGAAATTGAGTTGTTGATATTATGACAACCCGGTAATATGGGTAGATTGTTTATATTATGGTAAATAACCGCCTTTATTGATGTTCTGACTTTTAGTATTCTTCATAGTATTTTTTTTTACTAATAGAAACCAAATCTAATTCAATATAGTATAAAAACTTTCCATTTGTATATTAACAAATTGTTCTCTATATTTTTCTATTGTAATCGATCAAATATTTTAATCAATACCTCGACTAAATTAGCCGTCCGTTAGGTACTTACGTAGGTATATGAAAACATGTCATAGCTTTTCTAATACCTGTATTTTTTTAAATTCTGATTTTTTGAAGCATGTTTTGCTCCAAAGTGCTTAGGTAAGCATAAAAGAATAATTAAGGACTATCGAAGGATAGTCCAAAAAAATGGAATAAAGTGAGGACTTATTACCATTTTTTTAGGATTGCAAACCAAATAATCAAATAACAGTGATTATTAATATTGAAGAATCACGGTATTCCCTATTTTATAAGTAAATTCTATCGTATGCTTGCTATAAGCCTATGTTCTAAAAATAATACTGCTGTGAATTTTTAAGTCTCACATAATGCTTTTTTGTAACAGAAATCAAGTTCAAATGGTGCCAACGTGACGCTGTACCCAGCTGTGTTGGAGACGGGTGGTAGATATCGTTGCGAAGTATCTGGGGAGCGACCACTCTTTCCGACAGTTTCAGAACATTCTGATATGATCATAGTCGGTAAGAACCTTCTATTATATTCCTAACAGCCAAATGCTCGGCATGCATCTTCATGTAGGTACCTATGTTAAATTGAATATTGAGAAATCTCCACATCTCTAGTACCTATATCAATTCTTTATTATAGTGAATAGACTTATAAACAATTAATGGAATAATAGCCAACGATATACAATATATATTATCGAAGATATTTAAATAAATTGATCTAAAAGAAATATTATGATGATCCTTTGCACCTAAACCTGCGAAACAAAAAAATATTTTTCAATTTATTTCACAAAGCGATATTGTTCTTGTAAGCTAAATTGTAGCGAGTTACTTGGAAACACATCATGACGTTTACTCTAAACGTGAATTTCAATTTGGAGATGGAACAAGCATTAGTTTATTGCCTCCGTACTTGGTAGAATTGTAACACAATTAAGTAATCGCATTCACTGCTATATTTCTATACTGTTTGTTAAACAAGTTACTTGCTAACCGAGTAATGTACGGTTCTATCTACTACTTAATAGATCAATTTCAGTTCAAAAGTTTTCTCGTAGTACCTACCTACTTGTATTATTTCCGTTCTGAATTCTGAATCTTGCTGTTGGAAGTAAGTTTTGAGATTGCAAAACATTATTATGAATCGCAACAAAGTTCTATTTATATTTCATATGGCTCGTGACTAAGTAGTACCCGATTGCAAAGTTATTTAATACTGGCCAGGTCGCCCTAAAAAGGGAGAGAGCTCTAAAAAGTCTAACAACTGCCAATGGGGTGTGGAGGTCAGATGGTAGTCGCTTCACGAAAAATATCGAAGTTCGGTCGGTTTTTCGATCTAACTAGATCGAAAAACCGACCCTTCTTACTTAGGAGGATGATAGTAATACTGATGTTTATTCAAAATAATTTGAACAGTTAGTACCGGAAGGTATAACTTCACTCAAATGAATGCTGATTTAAATAAAACTTACGTCGCGTCGCTTACTTATTTATTGACTTCGTTTTCTATGAAAACAACTGATTAAATACATAAATCAATATGAAATTGCAGATGAATTATTTAATTTTTTTTATTCATCTAATTCAGGTGCTTAAACCTTTACAAATAATTACGAAAATCGTCGGTCACGAATCTATGAACTGGTTTAAAGCGACATTGCTGCATTTGGTATCTACATACCTAATACCTACTTCTAATCTGAGTGTTGTTATTCTAGGATTAGGGGTTCTTTCTCTTTGCAATATATGTAATTCTTATATTTTCAGCGATAGATACCTAAACAATCCTATGAATACGAGTTAATAAGAAATTCGTTTATAATAAAATCTTTTCTGTTTCTCTTGAGTAACTTGAGAGAGAGATGGTCAAAACTCATAACCGTTCAAAAGCACTTTGTACTGAACAGGTTGATCATAAGTAGTAGCATCAAAGAATTCTAACTTGGGAGCGTTTGTCTAAACTACTTTTTGACTAAGTAGAGCAACAGTAAAAATCACAGTATTTTGCATAACCAATAAATGAAGATCAATGTTAATGTACTTATATTATTATCTTCTTTTGTTCAGCATTACCAGATCATGGGCCCACCATCACGGGATCTCGTCTAAGATATCAGATCGGTGATCGAGTCCAGGTCAACTGTACATCAGGTCGGTCAAGGCCTGCGACGCGCCTGGCCTGGTACATCAACGGGGAGCCAGCACCGTCCGTGACGTTGCTCCCCCAAACTTATGAAGAACATGAAGATGGCCTGCAAACAACTAGTCTAGCCCTGGACTTCAAAGTTAAACAAAAACATTTTAGGAAGGGAGACTTAAAACTTAAGGTAAGTAAAAAAACTATGGAATCAAAGAATAAAATGTTAGTTAAGTACCTATTAAGAACATAAATATTATAACCATAAAAATCAAAGAATGAAGGATAACAGTACGTTAAGAAAAATATCTGAAACAAAAACGTTTCCTCTAGTACGTAGCTTTCTATTTTGTTGCTTTTCATTTTGTCGAAAATAGAAATGCACATCTGCTTTTAAAACTCGGACTAGCCCGAACTAGTGCTCGGACTAGTCAGAGTTTTAATAGCATTCGCATTTACACTACATAACTACATAACATAGATTATATTGGGGTCAAAACAGCATATACATAAAAAATAAACACTATCCTAAAAATAAAACACTACAATTTCATTCTAAGACTTCCAAATGTCACAACACATTTCCGTAACTGTTACAAGTATTAATATGTTATGACTGTGTACAAAAACTGTAGTACCATCAATATTCAGACGAATACATTGTTGCTCGTCAAACAATACCTAGAAACTAATAAAGTGCGTCTCCAACCTAGTGTGAGTAAACTTACTGATGTCACTCTCACAGTCGATTGTTAAGCAGCCGACAGGAAAATATCGCAACAAAAAGAAACAAACGGATATTCTTGCTGAAAACCTTTGATGTAGGTATAACAATAAATTACGAAAAGCGTATCAATATCTATTCCTTACAGTCTTAAAAGATACTTCATATATTTAAAATCGCACCGTTTATGTATTCTTACACAAAACCGGGTCAAAAAGGGTTTGCTTTATAGGTTTCTGCTAGTAATCCATACTCCATACTAATATTATAAATGCGAAAGTAACTCCATCTGTCTGTCTATCTATCTGTTGCGCTTTCACGCCTGAACTGCTGAACCGATTTTGATGAAATTTGGTATAAGAGTAGATTAGACCTCGAGAATGAACATAGGCTATGTTTGGTCGCGATAACCGACATCCACGCGGGCGGAGCCGCGGGCAACAGCTAGTAAAGAATATAATATTTATAACTTTGTTACAGTGTCTCGCAACGATAGCTACAGTATATTGGCGAAGTAATGAGGAGAGCGTGCAAGGGGAGAAGCTAAAGGGGTACTCGAGGTCAAGGGAGCTGACGGAGGGATCGCGAGCAGACCGCGTGCAGGCGGCCGGCAAGTCTAGCTCGGCGCTCGGACTGACGTTCGCAACATATCTTCTACTTACTTGTGTTATATTACAATTATCACATGACAAGCTTAATTCGTAAAAGAACTGTGTATTGTTAAATTGTATCTAAAAGGTACTATACCAGTGACAAATTTCATGGCTGAAGTGGATCGTGCTTAGGGTTACCATCCGTCCGGATTAATCCGGACATGTCCGGACTTTTAGGCACTTGTCCGGACTTTGTCCGGCTTTTTAATTTGTCCGGACTTTTTTAATTAGATGGTATATCGTCTTCTAAAACTGCAGAAAGGTCAATTCTGTACATTAAATATAAATGTACAAAATAACTATTGGGGGATGATTGGTGATCGATACAATACTAATGCAAAAAATAAAATCAGTAAGTTGTTTGTCTTTCTGTCTGTCTGTATGTGCACGCATGAATCAGAAACTACTGGAGGGATTTTGATCAAACTTGGTACGATTATAGTGTTCATACTTCTGGGCCTATAATATATTATATTACCCAGAAGTATGAACACTGTAACTACTTTTTATACAAATTTATACCCGTGACTTCGGCTGAATTAGTTTTTAGATCGTTTTTGGCCATATCTCTGGTTCTACTTAACCAATTACGGCAATTACATCCAAACATACGGTAAATTTTGAGTCTAAGCAAGACCTTTCTAATAAAAAACCGCATCAAAATCCGTTCAGTAGTTTTCAGTCGTCGCGAGAAGCGATGGACGAAAAAACAACTCTTAGAATCGCGATATCTCAGGAATGGTAACTCTTAGGAAAAAAATGTTTTTTTTATTAAATTTCCGTTTTGGACAAAAATTCAAAAACCTCAAGTTTTGACTTATGACCCCGAATAAATATGTTTGTAGCACACATAGGATCAATGAAATATTATCTTTCCACCAAACTTTGGCTGTGGGAATTTATGTTATTTTTATCTATGTGACAGGCGTTTCAAGTCAAATCCCTCGCATCCTACCCCCCCCCCCCCCCCGTGCTACTTGCAACGAGGTGTCCGGACTTTTATCGAAATGTCCGGCTTTTTGTCAGGACTTATCAAATTCCTAAATGGTAACCCTAATCGTGCTAGAACTTTTAATATAAAACACTTGGTTTAAAACGACTACGGGCTTTATACGAATGGCATGATAAATTTTCGCATGTCAGACTAAATAGTGATAAAGAAATAGAGAGTAAATAGTATGTTTTGTGATGAAACTTGTGCCATCAATCAGGTTAGGTACAGTATTTTGTTGTGAACCTCACATTACACCCAAAGATAGCTTCGGTTACCAAAGTTAGAGCATTTAATATTTTGCTAGAGTATTCTTTCAATGTTCTCTGAGAACTATTCGTTCTTGTACCCGATTTTAAGCGTATGTAAGCCTTATTACTACAAGCCTACAAGGAAATGTCAAAAACAAACTATTTTGTTAATCAGGACATTAGTATGTACATGTTAAGATTATGTAAACATGATACAAAGGCACATTTTGAACATTCTCTACCAGTGTTAGGTAATTTAACTTAATATTTTACTAATCTGAGCGCAGTTATTCACATTATTGTCATTCCAATGTAAGGTGATAAAAACAATTGTTTGATGTAAATATAGGTACATTTTCAAATAAGACTAACATATCACGTCGACTAAATATATATTATTAACAGAATATAATATAAATAATTTTGTATATCTACGCATTTATCGTGTGGACGCTTACTAAGGATTAAATCGTATGATATGATAGAAACAAGACAAGTATAAGGTCTGTAGGTCAAGAATTACCGTGGCAGTTCCTTGACAGTAGATAGACATCAATATATTCGTACCTAAATCAACCGATATTTTGTCACTATAGGTAGGTATAACTTTGGATCGGAATCACATGGTTCCTGAATTCTTTGTGACTAAATATCAAATAATGATAAATGTAAATACCTATGTATTCATTAATTCTGTTACTGACTGAGTTGTATCAAATACTCCCAAATATTTCCTTATTTTTACCCGTATCATTAACTTCCTATTCAAAGCGTTAAATAAATTCTCAAGAAGCAGGCAGTTTCGTAACGCCAGAACTGGAATAAATACCACCGTGATGGATCAGCACGATAAATGGAATGTAATATGGCACTATCGAATAAAAGTTGCTATATTAAGAAGTAGGTATGCTAGCATTTAGAATAAACGATACTTGCATTTAGAAACTTGGGATCATTCATTGTTTCAACAATCTCATTATCTACCTCGGGAGGTATAATAATTTGGTTTGTCACATCTTGTTCAAAAAAAAGTAATATGTACCTCATAGTAAATTTTTTCTCTAAATTTAGATTTTCACTGATGAAATTTAGCAAAGTCTGTAATTAAATTATTTTCATAGTTATTGATTGAGTCAAGCAGCAATAGAAATGGTTAGCAATTATCAGCATCTGGTGTATGGTGATGTAACTTTATTTTTTATTTTAAAGTCATGTGTGGGCCTGAACTGCCTCTCTACAAGAAACATCCAGTAAAGCAATACTACACGTTAGATAAAAGAAATCACTCTATATTCATACAATTTCGCAAGGAAAAACTAAAATTTTATATTGTATGATTGTAAAATATGTTGTCTTATTATATGTTAATCTGGCATTGAGCATACTATGGTTATGTCTATAAGCATGCGCCATTGTGTATTGTGTAAAGAGCTCAATAACGCTGTGTAAATGTATGTAAGTAATTAAAACGATCGTCAAACGCCAGCCATATTCATTTACAATTGTTTGCAAATGGATTGTTATTTAACGTTAGAATTTAAATACGACATTAAACTTGATTAGTGATTACTAAATAACTATCACTCGATAATTCATATTATGATACCTAAAAGGGGCTTTTATTCAAATGACACGAATTCGTAATTTTATTTCTTAACTCGTGTTTACTATTTCTGGTAGTGCCGCAATGCTCTGCTGGTTCATTTGGGTTCCTTTCGACTTTAATGAAACGTTACGGTGGCAATCTTTTCTCCTTCAATAATTTTTATATTAGGTATCAGAAAAATAAGTTAGTTAAACAGTACGTTACGGTCATAGTTTTCTGATCTAGAAAATTAGATCTAGCAGAAATTTATCAGAATTAGATTTTCCAGTGAGAGTACACGTTTAATACTACAGACTAGGTACCTACACTTTCATAATGTATTTAATAACGAAATAACGTCACAATGCTGCTAGTTAACATTATTTAAGATAATCCTTTTTCAAACTTTTCTTTATTACGTGATTTTCTTGTAACACTATAAGCCATGAAATTACAAAGACTTTTTTATTCAAGACAATATTTTTGCCAGTGAAAATCCATTCAACTAGACCTACCGAAGTCTTTCGAAATTACGCACATTATTCAATGAAATTCATTAAGTTTTGTGGAAGCGCAGTTTAGGTCGCCATTATCCCAATTTCTATCTTTGGTGGTTCAGCTGTAGTCATGCTATGTTATCATTATGAATATTTCCAACGGGGACGCCAGCAGCCGAACCGACGATCCATCCACGATGCCAGCGAGCATTTTGTCCAGTTCGCCAATCTCCCCTTTGGAAGAGTGTGGTTGATCCAGCTCTTTCTCACCCCATCAATCCATCTTGTATCCTTGATAAGTCTGATCATCCACCTTCAGATTACTTAGATATTCTTCTTCCAATCTGACAGACTCCAAGAGCTCTGTGTTCTGACTCTGACGATATCAAATTAATTAAATTAGGATATCCTGCGGCTAAAATAGCGACAAAACTAAACTAAAATATAATATCTTCTTATTGCTTTGGGTTTATATAAAGTGTACCTACATTATAATATAAGCTATATCATGATAATGTATATATCTTGTAAAATACTAGTATTTATTATTAGGTAATGGCTAGCATTCAAGTTGATGCGTTGACTAAAATTTTTACTATATAATTAGGTGGCTGTTGGTGGTGCTTTGTGGCTAACTTATCACTAATTAGGCTAACGCATCAATTTACTTATACTGGTCTAATTGTATTTTACCTAGTCAATGTATACCTACAACATATTTAGATATTATTAAAGTGACGTTTGATTTTATATAAAATCACTGAATAGTTAAATACATAATGTGTTATGGGTGCCACCACAAAGCTATTGGCAAAAACTAAGCATTGCATAATATATAATATTCTGATATACATCAATCGTTATACGGTACAGGGATAAGTGAAAAAATTATAAAACAAAAATATGTTGAAAAAATTATTCATATACAAAATATTGAAGAGTTTCAAAAATATTAATATAATTTGAATATAATTTAATAAAACATGAATTTATGAATTCGTAGATAGTTAACTTTTCAAATGGGTTCTTATAATACTTATCCATCGTCCAGATATTAAACCTCTCAAAATAATTAACTAAAAATACATTTATACTTAGACAACCTATTGTTTTTAGTTTTTGATACAAAATCATTTCCCTTAAAAAATTAAATTAGGTTTTTTAAGAAAATTTAACCTTAAAACACTTTATGTATAAATAATGGAGATTAACGGCAGCAGACAAAATGGCGGATTATGTAACGGCCTGTGAAAACTCACTTTACCACATTTTACCCGTTTTCACCTGCTTTAACTGAAAATTCTAAGAGCTTTCATTCATCTGACTCATTTTCACTTATTTAACGTGGCTACTACAAAAGAAACCCGCCTCACTGTTTACAGAACTAAAAATATAAAGTATATTATGAATAATTCAGTACCGACTGTTTGAACTTTGTGAACAGGTGCAACTCGTAACATACTTTGTGTTATTTTAAAATAGGTAAGTTTTTCAATAATATTACAACGGTTTTTATTCTGCCAAAAGTATAACGTGAACAATATAATACTATCAGTATGACAAACAATTAGTTTTGATAAAAATAACAATGTGTTTATTCTGTATCAGATATAGTATTATAAGCACTTGACATTTGAAAAGTACACTGGTAAAGTACTTGCCAAAATAAACGTCGCGCGTCGTCTGTAATAGGTATCCGATGTTCGAACTGTTAGTAGGACTAGTTGGAATAAACCTATATTTTTTCCACATGAAGAATAAATGTGAAGGATAATCAACTTAGTAAGTATACGTACAGAAATTGCCGAGTAGGTAAATCACATGATAATGAGACGATATCCACACTATAAAATCACAAAAAAGGTAGCCGCCAAACTTACAATAATGAATAAAGAAGACACACGGTCTCCAAAAGCGTTGTTTTAAAGAGGGAGTTTTCTTTTATCATCCTTTTAACCATGCAAAAATATTATTACATCGTTTTATTATTTATTTAGGTTATAGCTGTACTACCGGCTGAATTGAATTATTTTTTCTCGCATTTTAATCAACTACCTACCTAGTTTGTTTTAACTTTAACTTTTTGTGTCATAGATATCTTTATCTGGATTCGTTATTTAAAATCCGTACCTACTTTTGTTTCTGTATCGTATGTTATATTTTGCATTTTGGTGAACTCTAGTAGATTCTTCTTAGCTACCTTCAATATTGAGATAGGCTGATGAAGAGCATTACAACAAAAATCTTAATAAATTCGAGGTTTTAGATAGGTAGGTTTGATTTCGCTTTTACCGTTTAAATTGTTATATCTGGTTAAGTATATTTTCAATATCAGTAACGAATACGTAAAATATGCTAGGCCATTGTGTTCACGTTTGTGACATTCTCAATATCAAACATGAAATCTATAAACGTTATGTAAATAAATTATATTATTTGACTAATCCATGGTAATTATTTCTAGAAAACGAAGTTATTTAATAATACACGTACGCAAGCAAAGCTTTTGGATAATTCTTAAGTTACTGTAATTAATTTTCACTCTCACTTCCACCATAAAAGTATTTGGATCTAAATAGAACGTGCCCAATTGTGCACACCAATTTTAGATGATTGCAGTCGTAAGTAATAATTTCTGATTATGAAAGTGTTATGAATTGTATATTTTTGATAATAAGTTTTAAAACAGTATCATTCAATGCATGTATTGAATTGATGAAATGAAAGCAACTGAAAGAATGTATTTTTGAATCTGCTAATTACTTAACCTAACACTGTCAATATTAAACAGACGAACCGAAAATAGGTAGGTATAAATGTGACAGCTAAAAAAAGGTTTAATGAAACAGAAGGCTATATTTATTATTTATGTATCTACATATTGACATGATACAGTGTTGCATGATTAGGAACACAGTCTACAAATGTGTGTAAAAATGATTTCAACGATAACATGGACGTATAAAATGTTCAGACAGAACGCGCTAAAGACGAAACCTTATGACAATAGCGGTAACTAGCCATGAATACCTACCTAAGTGAATTTTGGGTTGCAACGTGTTACACAAATTTGATTCAAACATGATTTCTGTTTTTTCTTCTTACTGTCATTAAGTTTTTACACAATTACACAAGACATCCGTATTTTTATTTTTCTACGCCACGTAAACTGACTGAATCGAATGGCGTCGTTTGCCGCGAAGTGGCTGAATGGTTTATGCCTGCTGGTATATAAGTAGGTATCAGTAAGTGGGCCGACTCTAGTGTCATTAGTTGTGTTCTTCGTCGCATTACGTCCGTTGGTTTTATACGTCCATGAACGTCATTATAATTATGTATAATACTTGGTTGCTTCGTTTATGGTGACAATCTTGCCATTTAAGCCTTATTTTGTCTATGTTATCCTATAAAATATGTCTTCGACGATTATTTACTACTAATAAGTATGTATATATAAATATATTATGATATGTATGATGATATCACGGTATTTTACGGAATACGCAGTTATTGTTGCTTATTGTTACTAAATATTTATAGCGTATAAATTAAATACAATCTGTACATAATGAATATATTATCTTGTAGCTCAAATTAATTGAATATAAATAAATCATGTGACCTAATTTTGTACTTTTTATTTAATTTTTTTACTTCTCTACTTTTCTATTTCTCTTTTTTATATTTTTCATATAAATCATTTTAGATAATGAATGAGAAGCTAGTGAAATGATCTAATTTGTTGTGCAGCTTCAGTATCGCTTAATAGTGGCACTTTCCTACCTTTACATCAGCGCAACAATGAATTCTTTACATAATTTAATATTGTGGGGGCGAAACTGAGACTAACTAAAAGCAATACGTGCCCGGCCCATAACATCGGGGATTAAATCTGTTCCCGTACCTACCGCGCTAAAGTTCTTAATAACATGATACTATAAAATATTTATTCTGAGCTATTTAAATGATGCTGTGAAATTTTGATGATGGGGTACAGATACAGGCACGTTACTTGGCCAGGTTTGGGGTAAGTTCGCGCATCGAGCACTTTGAGCCAATCAAATGATTCAAAGTACGAACGAACGGAACGTTGATTCGCTACAAGACGACTCTCGGAGACATTTGATTGGTCCGTCAAGTGACGTCAAGTGACGGACCAATCATATGTCCGCGATGGCGCAACCGCGTCTCCCGCGACCTAAAAATCGACCTTTGCGCATATGACGCGTCGGGCCAATTTACGTGCCGGTATCTGTAACCCAACTCGTTTATAATGTTGAAGGCTAGCGGCATGTTGGTCTCTTGAATGTGTCGTCATGTGCCTTGCCAATTATGTATTTTTTGTCTTTTTTTATTAAAAATTCTTCTAAAAACCATGTAATAATATCACATCACCTTATTTAACAAAAACTTCCCTAAACCTCAATAAAACTTCACTAAACCTTTAATGTTTTAAACAAACCACTTTTTTAATATTGGAATAAGTAAAGTATACCTACCTATATAAAAATCTTACTTTTTAAAGCTTACCGGCTCAACGGAGTTTGGCTTGGAGTACCTACCTAAATATAAGGTGTGGATCAAACCTAAGAGCGCAACTAGTAAGTAATAGGAGGCTACTAGTAATTTGGGCCACACATTACTGATGTTATCAGTATTAATTGTGAGGATGTTGGGCCTAATTGGATTTGTCGTTCGAATTTGGTGCGCCTGGGAGCTTTAACCTACAGAAAACCGCAGTTAAGTAACGTTTACAGAATTGTGTTTCTACTGGTGAGAAGGGTCACCAGAGGGTCGTTAACGCATGAGTGACACCGGTGGTACAGCAAGTATTTTAGATACCGGTAACCACTTACTATCAGACAAGACATGTGCTCGTTTGCCATCTATGGATACGAAAAAATGTCACGATTGCGAGTGGGTGGTTTCAAATTCAAATTCAAATTCTTTATTTTTCAAAATAGTGCAACGTAATTACATCTTTTTGACGTCAAAACTACTTAATACTAAGTTTACCACCGCTTCCTAGGCGCTAGTGGAGAAGAAACGGCGCAACAAACTCCACTGCTGCATTTTCAGACGTCAGTTTATACATAGATATCTTAAGACTAAATATGGACGAATGTACATTTTTGTCTCGTGTATATCAATATAAATAAAGGTATATAGAAAAAAAGATATAATAAATTTTAACCCAAGTTAAACAATAAAATAATTGAAAATGTCAAAATATAGTAATGTCAAAATTTAGTAAAAAAAAGGTCGCGTGCCTACCACAATATCATTATATTGTAGTAGGCAAATGCCACAACTACAGCATTCTGTAGTTGTAGCACTTTAGCATTCTAGGAGGGGCCTGCACCATGCTCAAGCCAGACATTTTTGGCTTCAAGGTAATCGACTGTCCTATAGTATGCTTTTTTACATAAGGTGGCCTTAACAAATGTTTTAAATTTATTGTCTGGCATACCAAGGACCGATTCAGGCAATTTATTGTAAAAGCGTATACCTTCCCCCCTAAAAGAATTATTACTAACTTTGCTAAGCCGATAACAAGGAAGGATCAGATTATTTTTATTTCGCAGATTTCTGATTGTAATGTCACTTACTTTTGTATAATTGGATATATTTTTCCTGACATACAGTATGTTCTCGAATATATATTGGGAAGCTACAGTTAAAATATTAATCTTTTTAAATCGTTCCCTAAGAGAATCTCTCTTGCCTAAACAATAAATGGCACGAACTGCCCTCTTTTGTAGTATAAATATAGTTTCTAAATCTGCTTAGAAACTATATTTATACTACAAAAGAGGATTAGAGTGGATACACGTGTAGTACTGGGTAGTTATAGGTAATATTATGGAATCTAAAGTACCTATTGAAAATCTTACTTATAAACTAGCCGATGCCCGTGACTCCGCCCGCGTGAATATCAGTTACCACCACTTTTGGTCATAATATCTCCGGCTCTAAGTACATTATGTCATAATAGTAAAATCAAAAAATCACTTTTACTTAAAATAATTGTACAGTTTTACGTACTTCAATGAGAGTCTTATTGTAAAATGTTTATCGCATTAAAAACCAACATCAGAATGTAACATCCTTTGAGAATCATTTAGTAGAGGTGGGCGTACCAGAATTTGTACAAATCATATTACGCCCATACAATTCCAGTTATGTTTAAATTTACTTGTCTGTATAATTGCACAAATTGTACCGTTCTCTTTGTGAAGCTAAATCCTGTTTGAATAAATTGGGTATCCTGTGCGTCAATTTTATGTCGAGAGCGGGCTTAAGGTTTGTGATAGAACGATCCAAATCCTAGAGACTTTACTGGCGGTAAAAAATCTTTCGTTTTAGTTTTTTTCCTTGATACATTGAGGAGGTATCAATAAACAAGAGCTAAATAAATTTATAGATTACTATTACGGGCGTAAAGTTTTCAAAAAGCTGAAATATTATATATTTTTTGATTTAACAAATAAAGTTCGTTGATACGTTATTATGGATAAGGCAATCGAATAGTTGTATCAGTTCATGGGATGATTGGCAAAAGTGTCGACAACATTTCAAGACGTAATTTTTTTATATGCATGATTTTATGCATAGGTACATAAAATAATTGCACTGAGGCATAATCGGCGTAGTAGCGTAGCAGTAGTTTGGTCAACTACTTACTGCTACTACGCCCCACAATCGAACCCGTGACCTCTGCCTCAGCAGTCGTGCGCTCTACATCTGCCACTTAAGTCGTAAATTCGTACAAATACATGTAGAGCAGCGTTTGCTTTTACAGTTAACAAAACGCAGCTGACGGCCTCATACAGACTCAGGCACAGGTTAAAAATCTTCAAAGTTCTTAATGGGCGCCAGGGGAATCAACTGAATACGTCAAATTTCAAGATTCACCTATTTATTCGAAGTAAAGTATTTCCGGATTTAAATCTAACTCCTATACTTAAGATAAATAAAAATAAAAAGTACCTACTTATGTTGGTCTAATCCGAAGAATGTCCATTGATTAGGGTTAATGGGTATCTCGGAATCTATTTCAGATTGAGCTTTGCCCTAATTTGATTTATTTTTTTAATTCCACATTGAAACGCTAATGTTTGATTCAGTATCGGCCGGATTGTGCTTAAGGAAATTTATCCAATTTATTTTAGTGAATGAACTGGGGTAATTTGCGTACTGCTATTGTGATTTCCGGACCAATACATCAGTATTGGTCTTTGTGCGTGCAGCGTGACCCTTCGGTTTTCCCCTTGAGTACTTGGGCTTATTGTGTTCATAATAGAGTACCTACATGAATTACTACTTTTGAAAGCCATATTTAAGTACAAGAGGTTCTATGGGCATTTTTTCTACTAAAGGTTTGTAAGGAAAGTCGCATAATACTTCTGAGGTAAAAATACTTCATGACACTGCTGTGAGTCCGTTCTGCGCTTCTGTCTGACCAGCGCATCAAAATCCGTTTATTAGTTTATGGGCCCATCTATACTAATATTATAAAGAGGTAAAGTTTGTGTGTTTGTTAAATTGTAAGGGGTCATCTCGGGATCTACAGAACCGATTTTAAAAATTCTTTCACCAATAGAAAGCCATGTCATTCGTGAGTGTCATAGGCTATATATTTGATTGGAAAACTGGAATTTACACCCGGGCGAAGCCGGGTCCCGGGTCACTATTCGCGAATAAACAGACAAGAATTGCAAAATAAATTTTTGTGTTCAGAATCGTTCATATAATATCGGAATGATTCTGAACTGAATTCTTATAGGTAATCTGTGATATAACTAACAAAAACAAAACAAAATGATAGTCTATACTTTAACTATTATAAATAAATAATGTACAAACATAGCTCAATTACAAATTGTATAATAGTATGGATTTACGTACAGTCATGCCTGTTTTCCATTTGCTACGAACCCAGGTTCTTAGGTATACATTACGTTACAAACGATATACAGTAGGTATGTAATAAAACTAGTGTATATTATAAGGATATGTAGGTACTGTATATCCCCAAACAAACAGACAGTAAGTACTTAGAGGTATGTCCACACTGTTTATCTTTTAAACTAGCAAGAAATAACTTCTATGTAGCTATTCATCCATAATATATTCCCAAATAACAAGGGATGAGCATAATTATCGTCAACTGGGACCATTTTAATTGACTATTTACTGTCGTCCTGTACGACACCAACGAATGGGTAAAAATAGGTGGGCCTTGTATTGTACCGCCGTGAAAATAATAGTATTCAAGCTACTTATTATGCTGAACAAACTTTGGGAACTCTAATATTAATAGATATTGTTAAGGTACCTACGTATATTTATTACGAATAGTATCCACTCGAATATCTACAAACTGTTTCTAAATGTACAAATATATAGACCACTACACTTACAGGCCTACAATCACTTCCGAAGGCACAATTAAACTTGTGTAGTGTGAAGACAAGAAAACAAAATGATAGTGTATAATTTAAGTTTTTGTAAATAAATAATGTGGGTGGCTTAATTATTTTCCATGGTAGGTATCTTCTATTTATTTAGTATAAAACAAGAAATGCTGTACTATATACATTTAAATTCGCAAAAAAATAAGTGAATCAGCTTGCATTGCGTGATTCGCGGCCGTTAGTGTGAGCCTGTATACCTAATATGCGCTACGTGGTTGCAGCGCTGCGTCGCTCCATGGCCGCTCCGCACCGCACCTCATCGCACCGAGCAGGCGTACCCACGCATGTACACACGCATGGACACAACCCAATCACATTATCCCAATTAGAGTAAATATTTTCATTATTCTTAATTGTTTGCATGCAGTTTACAAAACAGTTAAACACTTGATAATTATATTATGACGAACCACAACAATAGCGGTATTCCATCTGACATTTAATTATCTACCGTTCGTTGCTGTGCTTTAATATATTTCTGTAGTGCAATTAATGAATAATTGATGTTTACAGTTACAAATTAATATTAATAGATGAAAGTAAAGGTACGTTTACCGGTATAGCAACCTTAGTAACAAAGTTTGCGGATCATTCACCCATTTGAAAGCAGCATACGACGAAAATCTGATAAAGCAAAAGTATTTCATCTTGCCATAATGTTTCTACGATCTTCTACTTAGATTTTCTTTTCTTCCTGTAGTATAAACTTTCATATTACTGTGTTATGTTGTGTTATTACTTTTTGCACTGGAACTAACGTTTCGGTTTGCTTTTCAGCAACCAGTGGTCAGTGGGAGACTGAAGATGGTGGCTGTTTTATAGTTTGATGTGTAAGTTATCTCAATGTTTGAAAAAATACGTGCAATGCCAATGGTATGGTCTGGAATAGCTGGCACAATGAGTTTCACCTTATTTTCTAAGACAGAATTCACGCACAGTGGTATATAACACAGCTAATAAAATAGGCTAACTATGTCAAAAGTCAAAAGTCAAACCATCATTATATTAGTCAATGGTAAGCACAAGTACATGGTCATACAATTAAAACAACAAATGGAATCTCTGCGTCATGCCGGATGTTTCGGTAATTAAGTTTAAGCATGGGGTGAGATATGACGTACATTTTTGTGTTAAATGTGGTAACATGAATTTATAATCGGTCACTTTCTACGAATCAAATTTTTGAATTATGGAAACCTTTTCAGTATGCTACGAGTATGTCGAGTTTCATATCGAGTTACCACCATAGTGTTCTGTGTTCTGTCACTGGTGAGACTACCTATAAATAGAACCCGTACAGACTGACAGTTTGTCATGTGCCTAAGTAGTATGTAACTTCGTAACGGAGTGCTAAAAGTAATCATGAGGTTAACGGGGCAACTCACTTCCAACGGTCTATTGCGGGACTCTCGCGCTATATGCATCAATAATATTTAAGCGCGGAGTCGCGGGCAACAGCTAGTAATATAGAATAAAATGCGTTATAATTTTGAGACATAATTCAATACGTTGACGTCCATCTTACTTGACAACAAAGGAGACGGCGTGACAGCACATGATAGCTGTATCTCTCCGTTTGTACATCAAATATTGAACCAATCTCTATCAGCAACGGATTATTCGGGAGTGACAACAAAAGGACTATTCGAAATTCCAATATCCATTTCAAGCTTTTACTGTTAAAGCTGACTGATTAAGATATTACAGGCAGTGCGCCTAGAAACCTAATATTTTCATTAATAAGTACTTGAATTCGAAATTGTGCAACTAAAGTAAAGACAACAATATCTAGGGTTCAGGTTTGTTAGTTTTCTTTTAAATAATATAATTTCCAAATGATATACCTACAACTCAAACAACATGTTCGTAGATAAAGATCAAACTCTAGCTGTGACTCGCACTAGGCACTGAGTCAAATCAATGTCTAATACATACCTAAAATTGTTCCCTTTTGCATCAGAGACTTTCACCTCATAACCCGGGGTCTGCTTACTCCTCTTACTTTTAATTTAGCTTACTATCTGACTGCAGTTGAGCCACAGCCAGAACCGTTCAGCCTTTTTTGCGTGAAAGAGTAACAAACATTCATATCACCGTATATCTTTCGCGTTTATAATAATTATTAGTAGGATTAGTAGGATAAAAGAAATTGTATACGTCTTGTACCTGCAATGTCATTGTGTCGTATCTCAAATCACAATATTCGTCAACGTCGGTAAGACCGTTAATCTAATAACGACGATTTGTACAGAAAATGCGGAAACAGGAACTCCTGCCGCGACGTCGCGACAGAACGAGATAAAGTTATGACATTACATTAAAATAAAGCGTACAGAAGGTGTGACGTCACTTATATTTTCCTCATAATATAGATCATGGACTAGTTAAACATTTGGACCGTTTTACTTTTTTAAATTAGCCTGCAAAAGCTAATAACTTAATTTTAGTTTTTGAATGCTTGACATTCAAAGATAAAACTGTGTTACCAGGGGGTTAACGTAAAGTTTAATCCAATAGTGTTGAATTGTCAAGCAATCATTTTCTGGGATTTTTAGCATGAGTATTCGAGCAGTTTCACAGAAAACAAATCACAGAATATACAAAGTGTTGATTTGCATTTGAGCATCCTTATATTAGGTACTTACCTAAATGTTAATTTTTTTTTCTATATAAATACAACTTCCAGGCGATATTTGCATTATCAGTTGTTTTACTGACTAGTACCTACTTATCTACTAATTAATAAGGTCGTTAGGTCTGCCGATCCTAAGTCCATAAAAGTAGATAGTGTGCGCATCAGCTGATCAATGTTGTCGTGAATTGCGTGAACGAAGTCTTAATATTCAATGCACTGGTGAAAATGTGATGACTATGAGAAGCTCAAGCACAATCAACAAAAGGCAAATCAACATGTTGTACAATATGGCGAAATACATTATTTACATAACTTTTTTATAATTTACTAGTCACTTTATCAGACACATCCTTTTTTTTAGCTTCCCAACGCCGACCTTCCAACACAGAGAAAATCCTGCGTCAGAGTCAGTCAATCTGGAAGTGTATTATATCTGTGTACTTACAGGTGAGATTAGGCTGTCCCCAAAGGTTATGAAGGAGCCCCAAAAATACCCATGAATGACTCTGTAATTTGTCTTTTCATTTAATGTTGTGTTAATTTTGTACGACATAATTTCTCGATAGTATGACAAACATTGCTGTTCTAAAAAATCAACATAAGTTTAACATAAAAAGACAATATATTGCGCTTCTAAGTAGAGGGTATCTATCGGTAATACTGTGTGTGAGTCATCAAACAATCCCCTCGTGTAATGCGCCCCGTGTCTCTTGCACATCGACAGGACCCTCGCTAAGGAAACCGGGGGAACAAATTTAAATGGGAAATGCCTGGAAATGGCTCACGCTATTGTTGTACGATACCCAAAGGGGAGATATCGGTCCCAATATCTTTCGAACTATTAGCATTGATATTTATTTTGTGTGAGAATTCAAAACAAAATAGGTGCATGCCACGCCCCCGCACGAGCCTGTTCAGATTAGTTCAGCTGATTGATTAGAATAAACATAATATAGGAGTGCGACCGATAGATATTATCAGGCGTGCATGCGCAAGGATATAACGGCTGTATACTTCCCATTGACGTTAAAAATACAATGTAGGTACAGTGTTTATTTCTAGTAGTTGCTCTCTTTAGGATAGATTCATATTCATTGACGTACTTAATTATCAATTCAATTCATCATTTTGGTTACGTTGATCATTTCATATTCGGGTTTTTCTATATGCAATACTTTTATTACCTATGTTGTCTATTTTATGAAATAGCTATAGATTGTTTGGTATAAGCATAGGTACAATCTTGAATTTCACTTTACTGACTACAAAAAATATGGTTCGCAAATGGTTGCTGATGAATTGATTGGTTGGAAATTGGTGAAATATCAGTCAATTAAAATATTCAATTGAAGTAAACCCCATTCATACAGCCTTTTTATAGCAAAAAAACATTAAAATTTTACGTTTCAAATATTATTTAAGAGAAATGGTGTTCTGAGGAAGAAATAAATTCCTACATTATTTTATTGTGTACGTATATCACATGCGTCATAAAGTAGATAGGTACCTACATGAAAGAATTACTAATTACCATTGTAATATTATTCTCTTCAGTTTAATATAAGAAGTTACCTTTGTCGAGTCGGTAACTTCAGACTCACGGGCGCAGAGAGAATGCACGCTGAAGTTTTATTAAAATGTAGCGAAGAAGTGCGAACTTTTGCTTATTACTGATGTTGCTTGTAATGAAATAAAGCACAGCCTTTTCGGTACCCGAGCACAATTCGCGAACTAACTAAGAGATAACAAATAACGTTGTTAAATCACGTGGCTGGTCAACAATATGAAGCTGAAAAAAATTAAGCTCAATATTCATGTACGTATTCTGTAGTGCATTTTGCTGCCAAAACCAAATCTTTTATTTTACAATTTGTAACAATCTAGTCTTTGTGAAGTTGAGGCACAAGTTTACAAGCCAAGTTGACCTGGTTACGTTACGAGATTAATGAATATCTATGGCTGTTGTTGTACTAGTTACAAAACTTCAATATTGCTCGTCCGACTTTAGAACCTAAAGTTGCGCTAAATACTGTGCACTTTGCGACTTTCAACACGATACATTTCCAATGGTATTACTTTATAAAATAGTTTTGTTTCAAACAAACGAAACGTTTAGATAAGAGACTAACGCTTGAACAAGGCATGAAAAGATTACTTTTATTTTACATCGCACCGCGGTTTCACTCGCAGAAATCCTGATCTCTTGGGAATATTGAGATAAAAAGTAGCCTGTGTCACTCAAGGATAATGTATCATTGAAATGTTAAAACAATTATTGAAATAAGTTATTCTAACCAAAACAACATTTCAACAATGTTTGGTTATATCAAATACACTTGACGCAACACCCTGATGAGGTCCTGAGTAGTAAATAAACAAACACATTGATTCCATAATATATATATACCTACTCGTATAATAACTAAACATTATTGTATAGAAATATACAGAGAGCAACCACGTGTAGATGAGCTCAAAACCGCACAAAATTGCGGTGTCGGGAGTTTTGAAATAACTTGAACTTCAACCACTACGGTGTGGGGCGGTCAGGTTTTGTTCCGTGAGTTTGTAGTCTTAGGTGCGAATGCGGCACTTTAAGGTGATTTATTAGAAAGTGCATAAATGTAGCATGTATTATATGTTCCATTAGCACCAATTTCTAAGACAATAGTTAAGTATTAGGAAGTATTAAAAAGAAGTATTGTGTGAGAACGTAAAATGCACTGTACTCTAGAATGAAAAACTACTTATTATTTGCTTAAAAACGAAAGGAATATGGTGCACCATTAAGTATAGTGAAGGTTTGTGTCAGTCTGCTCTAAGCCAATGACGTGGTCTATGTATAACACGTCTCCTACTGAATCATACGTACCTATACCAATTATACTGAAATCTGTCCATTTTTGACCGTTTGTACTCTCAAGGGTTAGGTATTATTACGAGTATTCTATGCTTCTTTCTCGTAAATGATGCCATTGTGTAGGTACTATAAGTTCTTACATACTGTAAATCGCATGAATCGGAATATTAACCTGAATTCAAGCCCATGAATAAATTATAAGGAACGGTCAAATGATAATAAACGTTTAGCAATTATAATTGTGTTTGTTCGCATATGTGAAAATGTTTATGGTTCAATTATTTCCGAGTACATTTCTTAGCTCTTAAATAAAATGATTAATATAAAATTCCGTTGTAAAAATAATATTATTCGTTTGACCTTATACGAGCAAGTGAAACGTAGGGATGAACGTAAGGTCATAAGCAAGACACTACCCTCCCTATGTAACCGTCCTTCTCCGTAGAATAGGATGGTTACAAGGGGAGACGGAGACCTAAGAGGAGATGGATGGACTGTGTGAAAGGTGATACGACCTGTAAAGCACTGAAGGTCAAAATAACTGTAAGCAGACATGAATGGAAAATGCGCATATATTTCGCTGACCCCAAATAAACATCACCATCAACAATATTTCAGTCTGTACCTATAGTTCACCTAAATTCTCGTAGATGACCTTTACAGCTGGCAGATCATCTGATCCTGTATAAAGGTGTCTATGAAGACTGAAATTTACCATGAATTCGTCATAACGACTGCCTCCCTTTTAACAATATAATAAAACTAGTCAATAACTTTTATAGGATATATTTATAAATGTAATTTTATGTATTAAAATAAATAAAGGAGAATAATAATTATAATACTGTCGGAAATTACAACGAAGCTGCACTGAGCGTGGTCATAAGTTGATAGAAAGTGATTGATGTCTGTAACCACGGTACTTAACTGCATTGCAGCGTTACCTAATATAAAAAGCTGGATATCATGGAATGTGAACGTTTGAAGGTAATATTTCTATCGAGCCGAATTTGAAGAGATTCGGAATATAAATCAAACATCGACATCAATAAGGCATCGTTTTTGACGGCAGCTGTGTAGGAAGTGTTAGTAAGTAATGACGTGGCTCTCGGCGTGGTGGGACGTCGACGACATATTATCACCGCCCCGCTCTCCGCACAATCCAACTGTAGTTGAGGGCGCATCCTTTTTCATTACGAATAAGGCTCGCTTTGATGATGTGGCCGATGGTCGATACGCTGGCCTAGAGGTAACTTGTCCATAGTAAAAAGCAAAGAGTAAAGCATCTGATGATACCCTCAAACTAATGGCCACCATTGTAACTCTATTTTATTCATGTCTATAGACTAGTGTATGTAATAGGGACCCTTATTCCTGAGATTTTACCTGTAGCTTACTATCAGGCAAGGTGAAGTCATATTGACGTGACCATAATAAAAAACAAATGACAATCTATCTGACTTTTAGCATTCTCTCAGAAATTACTAAAAATAGATTTGTATGGGTAGTAGGTACAATGTTATATTCAAGTAGGTAGTCAGAAAGTTAATTATAACATAATGATGCATTTATATTGAAAAATTTCCATACAAATAAGCCACCTAGTCTGAAATAGAACAACTTTATCATAATATCTGATATTACCGCCTTTGAAATGTTCCGTGACCGAACTTAAGCACGGGTACCTCTATCTTACATTAATTTTATGACCCCATACGACACCCATGGGATTTGACGGGGTAGTGTATTCTCGAGAGCGACCACATGTCACGCCACAATAATTTGGCGAAGGAAAGATATGGATTTTTACACTATTTGAATTATGTGTCTTTCTTAGCGAACATATTTAACCTTACATGATATACTTAAGGCACACCTACCTACTTCGTGAAACACCAGGGTCGTTCGTGACGCCCCTGATGTTTCACACGTCCATAATATGCCACGGTTACCGATTTCCATGAGGTAGGCCGTGTGCTTGTTGGCCATCTAAGTGGTATAAAAAAACATACATTATTTTGATATTTATTAGAATTTAATTCAAAATACGGGCCCTCAAACTGTTGTTATAACTATATCGCATCAGTTCATTACTATTAAAACCACTAAACGTCTCACATAGTTTAACTACAGAGACAAAGCTGACACTATTACATCCAGAAGTTACCCTAATAGGAGCAAAAGCTAGGGAGTCGTGGGTAGCTATTTAAAATATAGTGTGGGCAGGTAGCAATAAACAATATTGCCTTCATATAAAGAAGATGATGGCGTGCAATTTTGATATATTACAATGTGCAAAATGTTGGGAGTGCTGCTATTCCTCGTACGGACATTACATACCGTTAATTTGTGTAATGGTCTGATGTACAAGCTGCCCCAGAGACCAATTAAATTGATAATTTCTTCACATTTGCATACAACGTTAACTTAACTTAATTGTTCAGTTACTCATTGTACGAAATAGTTGGGAAATGAATACTAAATATGTAGATACTTGCTAAGTGCTGCTAACTTCGATATCACCAGTTTGTTGTGGAAGTCTGATGGCATTCGCTTAATTAACGGCAAATCAAAAGACACCATTTCGTAGTTGGACTGAAATGCCGGTCCCAACTGGGTTGGGAAAAGCCTCGGAGGATGATGATGACGTAGAGACTCGCTTATTGGATCGTAATTTTAATAGGTATGGCTCTTTAGAGTATTGAAATAGTAAACAAGCAAACGGCCCCCGCATTGAACCAGTCACGCGTGAGAGAAGAAAGGAATGGAGATAAAGTCTTCGAGACTTTCACGTAAAGTTTTAGAATTAGTAATTATTTAACCCACTAGTCATAAATTACATAAGATTAAAATTTAAAAATCAGGTCACGCTCTTTGAAATAAATTATATATTGTCTCAAGTATCAACGCTGTATAAAATTCTTGGTCTTAAATATAAAAATAATTAATTAATAACAACATCACCTAGACGCTGTCGGCCCATAATGATAAGCTCATTTAATTAATTTGCGCAAAAGTTGGAGCCTCATGTAGTTTCCTAGAATAAGTGTCCAATTAACCTATGTAAATTGAATAATTTTAAAATATTCCCGGTTCGGGCCATGTCAAGGGATGCTCGAGGTGAAAATTCTAACTAGTTTGACCCACCAGCCACCTCACCGCTATTCTGATTAACAAAACTTTGCGGCCACCGCCCAGTCAACTGTTTCATGAATGTTCTGTATTTAAAGTTTTCAACTTAATAATAAAGGCAGTGATACTTATTAAGTTCTAGGATATTTCTCTGATCGTCTGTTATTATTGGTTAATCCGCCTCAAGTTCAACAATTTGATTGCTTACAGCGCACTCTACCATCGGTCGCAATATTCTAGAAAAGGTATCCGAAGTTTCCACTTTGCGTATTAATATCAATTAATAGCAACCCAGCCGTGGTTTCACTACTGTAGACGGCATCATTTACACAATATCTTAGTAAATTATAAAAGCCCGGGTCCCGTCCCGTGGAATACATTTGTGAAAAATCGTATAACCCGATTGCGGCACCACCTGAGTTCAATTGGGAATGTAAAATCAAATTAAATCAATGTCCAAAAGAGCTTTAAAATTCAAATACTTATTTAATAACTTATCATTATAGGTATTTTGAACGCCTTCGACAACATTTTTAAAAACGTTGATACGTACACGTGTCTATTTAATTACATGTACTAAGGTACCTACATAAACTTTGAAAATGACAGACGAACGAGTTGACATTTTCAAAAGTTCTTAGATGATTACTTACGATAAAAGACTCAATTGGCATCCCAAGAAAAAGTGCCTGGTTAATTACAAAAGGCTCGCGGGGCGGAAAATCATAAGTTACGAAATTTAATGTTACTTTAATGAGTACACCTTTCTCGTCCTCCCTGGGGGGTAAGACTGTCGCAGTCGAACCAACTATGTGTATTATTAGAATACCAACACTATTTCTGACAGATCCTACTAAGTATTTCAATATTTTCAGCTAACTAACTTTTAGACACAAAATTTATTTTAAAACCTTTTAAAGTGGTTACCTAATAACAATGTACCTTTCAAAATGGTAAAATAGGTTAAGCAACCGACCTCAAGCTCAATTAAGTAATTTAGAAATGGCTTTCTGTCGTAACAGTTGGAACGGTATAATATTCAAACGAACACTAATTCCCACTTGGTAGAACATTTAGATACGTATTGATCGATATAGAGCTATAATTTGAGTCAGTATCTGCTTAATTGCGAAATTATGTAAACTTAAATGCATAGGATAGCTCTCTCGAAGATATTCGTAATACAAATTTTTAACACTACGTTTTTCTTTATCAGGATTACCTTTCAGTTACTTTGTGGAAGGTACAGCCAATTATTTGTCCCGTTGGATTTATAATCTCTGCATGGGGTAGTTAACTTACCTTTTATACATCGGTGATTGAGGTTCACTGTGTCCTAAATGTCATATGTAGTACTAATATGAGGAACGTTGTAAGTTTAGATTTACTTTAAGGAACAATATCAACATAATATTGTACTAAAAGTAAACACCAGTGTAATTATAGCACAAGCGGTCATTTAATTGGCAAAATCTACTTGTAGGTTCGTACACGCCCATAGGTCTTAGTTAATTTTAATGGCGCCTAAACGAAATACAGTATGAGTTGCGCGCTAAACAACGCACAAGTAACTCAGCCATTACTCGTCCGTCTCGTTTGTATCAAGCTGAATCTTTTATAAAGACGAGGCGTGTCCCAGAGCCGCGGTGCCGCCTCTAATGATGATTTACTCGCGCGAGTTCCCACGGGCGGCGTAATTTTCCCTTAGTAAGACTAAACTACACACACACAACACACTGTTGTCCGAACTAAAGTGAAAACAAATGAAGAAACGCCTCCGTTTAATCATTCATTCGCGCGTGCCACGTGAGGCGTCCTCATTGAGATTTATTTTGCCTTTTATCGGTCAAGCGTTAGAGCTTTACTTATTAGGTACATACACAAGACTTACCTACTGTCACATAACTCACCTTATTTACAGATACCTATATCTTTTAGGAGTAAACTCAGTAGTAAGAAGAAAATCAAATTCAAATACCTACCTATAATTAATTTAGGTCACAAAGTAACTTTTTTAAGACATGAATAACACTTCTACACTTACATTTACAGCCAGATTCGTGAGGCAACGGCAAACTCACTGTCTCTCGTTTAAAATCGCCATTGATAACAATAAAAAGGTAATTAAGTGCTAATTAACTTTTGTGATTAATATAGGTAATAACATAAAATATTGTTTGGTAGCTTTATTTCAATTTATAATACAATAGGTAGTTAATTACTTTCTGTGATTACGTTAAAGTAATAAAAACATACATAGGTACACCAGCCAAATAGATTTTCCATTTTGTTACCTGTCAGTGCTTATCACCATTTTAGTGACAGATATTTTTGGGATGTAGCGCTCCAGTATTTTGAAATTTCATAACAAATGAATGGGTTGACGTTTACGCGTACATGTACGAGTATGCCACTGGTGGATGTATTGTTTCTTTTATTGAGTCGAGGGTGATTCGAGGGTGCGAGTACTGGGTACCGGGCACGCGAACCCAACCAACCCACCTTAATTAACACCGGTCCGATGCGAATATTAAATGTTTGCAAATAGACTTATTTGTCCGAATATGTCGGCTGTGCCTTACATAAACCGCAACTAGACATTAAATGAGATATTCCTGCTTTGTTCAATGGAATTGTTGTAGTCAGGGTTGCCTGTTAAATGTTTACTATTCGCTGATATGGTTATTATTTCTACGACGGCGCTCAACAAGGACTAAAATTTGTTACTCACCCACAGTTCATGAGTCAATTTGCCATGACTAACGTTAAAATTACCCTCGTTATTATATTGCCGTTTCGGGACAATGGTTGCTTGTGTGTGGCTATACTGAATAACCTAATTTTGACAAAATTCAATGTGTTTTGTAAGGACAAAATCTGATTATACTAATATGTTGCGGCCATATCGTAGAATTGATCATTTAGAAAAATGGGCACAGAGATCCGATTCTCAGCATTCCATGGTTTCACCGCGTAGCTGCCGGGTCCATGGCGTGGTACAGAGAGGAAACCCGTGAAATGGCTGACGGAATGTTTTCTTGATGCATCGTCATAGTGGGGTGAACAGGTAACTGACACCACGTAAGTGCGAGCGAAGCAATCTCGCAGACACAACACGCTGAACCTACTTATCAGCTTACTTCTGGTATTGTACGAAGAAATAAGAGATCTGGGAGCAAGTAGGGCTCTTTTTGAGAGAGAAAATGCTGGTAAAAAGGTAAAAAAAAAAGAAGAAAATACCAAGGTTCCATTTTTATTTAGATTTTTATTAAACCTCCGATATCATGAACATATTGGACGCCCTATGTTAACGATATAACCAAGCGTGGATTGGCATAATATCTCAGAGACAGAAATAGTTTATGTCTGGTTATCCATTTCACAGGTTCATACCAAGCTTCGAATAGCTACTACCAGTCTTCCAGTAACTGTAATCGTATTGTTTGTGTAAAATGTTATAAGGAAGAAAAATAAAAATTTATTATTATTATATGGCCACAACTTAATATAATCTATATATTTTTTTTTTATTCAGGATGGCTTACGTTTGACCAGTATCTCACCTGATGGTAAGTGACGATGTGGTCTACGATGAATCACGCTTGCCTAGAAGGATCCTATTCACTTGTGACTTGAATATATCCCAATTTAAAGGAAATGCTAAAGTTGAAAAGGTGTATTATAAGTTTGCATCTCTTTATAGTAATTAGTAAGCAAAATGCTATAAACCTGAATACGTTGTTACCAATACTCCAAATAATTACACCACGAATACCGAATAACTGTGAATATCAGAAATCTTCTACACGTACTTTAATGGTCAAAGTTCAAGATCCCTACTTAGAAGCAACTTGGGAAAATTACAATTAGGATACAATTCGAAATCACTACAATATGGTCTGCATAAACGTATAACTGCTATTGAAAACGGGGCTATAAAACCTTCAAGAAATAGGTACTATAAACAACTAACTGATGCCCGCGACTCCACCCGCGTGCAGGTCAGTTAACGTTTTTTGGTAAAATCTCCGGTTCTACTTAACCAATTCCTATAACAGATACGACATATTTAATCTGACCAAGACATCTCTAATAGAAAATACCACATCAAAGTCCATAAGTTTTTGTGTATATCGCGAACAAACAAGCAATCCAGAAAAAAAAATTTGTATCGTTTATTTACCGTGGAAAGCCAGGATCTGATCAAGCTTAGTAACAAGTTTCCGTCTTATTGACTCATTGTTGACTTCTTGGTCGTCCGTGCGTCCATCTTGCGTGATCATCTGCATGGTAACCATTGAGCTAATAAATATTAAAAAAAATTATATTAATATTATGGTAACGTGAATTAACGTGATCATGGTATAGGTATATACATACCTTTGGAATGCATGATGTTTCGACCAGGTTACACCGGCCGTGGTCACAGGCTGACTGTCTCAGCTGTGCACGCCCTCCGTCGTCGAGTGCGTGAGGTAGCCGGTCGAAAATGTGCGGGTAGATGAACAACCAAGTTAGTATAAAAAAATAATGGAGAACAACTTACATTTTGTCAGTGTTAGCACCCCTGATTCACATGAATACCGTATATATCAAGACCCGTATACCGGCGCGTAGCTGCAGATTTGATCCCGCTCAGTGCAAATATTTTTGACTTACTCGTTTGAAACTGCCCTTTTTAAAACAAATATTTTTTCGTTTTAAAATGTGTCGAATCGGATTTTTCGTATCTCAACGAGGATTCTATTATTTAGTTAATAATAGCATATTATTTTTTTATTGTCGTGGCAGATGAGCCAGACTACCTACACAAAGGAGTATGCTTAGTTGAGGTCTAGACTGCGGTGCCAAATTTTCAATAATGTTTAATTCTTTATTTATTATTGGCATTTAAAAAAAGCTCTGTTTAGACTAATCATTAATGTTGCACCATGTTGCACATACCTAGATATTTCTACTTTTACGATTTGTGCATTATATTTGTTTTATTCTCAACCCGCGACCAAAGAATGACGTTCGTATAAAATTTTCAGTTATTGTCACATTCTGATGTAAGATTTGAAACAAATAAAGACATCTAGTGAGCAGTCTTGGAACTACAGCTATATTGTGCGAGTTGGCAACGGAAATAACTTTAGCTTCTCTCACCAGGATGTGGTACGGTACATCGTGTTGTTCACTTTGTACGAAGGCAAAGTAGAAATGTTGATTCCACAACTAGCTATCAAACTTGCACGAAATAGAAGTGCCACAATTCAAACTTGTTTAAATGTGCACTGAATATTGAAAATTATATGCTGGAGTACAATGATTTAACTGTAGGTACAATCAGTATCAAAAGTGAAATAGATTTCAGAGTAAAAATCTGAATTAAAAAAATCATTTTTTTTTTATATCGGTCACGTCAACACGACATCACGTCGCCTGATGGGAAGCTAAAGGTAAAGTCTCAGGAAAGGAGTCCCCATTACATACATCGACAGTGCCATAATGGTGGCCCTCAACTTGACGGCCTCATCAAATGCTTTTTCACGCCCCGCTTAAAGGATCTGGGACTATAGGAGGAAGGAAACACGTGAGAGGGTAAAGAATTGCAGGTCTTTGTGGTGCGGCAAAGAAAAGAGGCACCGAACCGCTTATTTCTTAATGGAATTGTTTGCACGGTATAAGGGTGACATCTCATGCTTGCACGTGTTGTTCTGTATAGGAAAAGAGAGAAAGGAAAGAATATTTACATAGCTCCCACTAAATAATTAAGGAATGAGAAATAAATTACTTTGTAAAATCTAATTAGGAATCTTGAAAATTTGAAAATGATCATGTACTTTTGACGCTGATTATACCTGCATTATATTGTATAATATATATATGTTAAAACTACTGTAATACACTAAAATGGCATAATACATTGTAGGTGTACTCGTAATTCAATGGTGTTGTTTCTGGGAATGACTATTTATTACCAGAAAAGAAAGCCGCTATTACGATATAAGCTATTTACTACCGTCAGCGTAGGCCCAGGTGTTGGGTCTACGCTTACGCTACGGGTCGCGGTACAGTACGTTAGGGTTCCAAGATTGGAACCCTTGGTCAGCGAAGATTCAGGTGCTGAAATGAGTGTGGTGGTGAATGTTGTGACTAACATGATCAACGTGTGGCCGCAGCGACCATAACTCTGCCACAACCCTTTGATCGTTTGTTAAAAACCGACACACACGGATCGCGCCAACTTGCGAGCCATCACTCCAAAACCAGTTAAGATAGGCACATACATCCGCACTATATGATGGCGACAGGTAGGGGCCATATATTGGCAACAATGTTGGCCGACGACGTGTAGAACCGCAGTTAGCAGATAACAAATGAACTGCTGATAATTAAACTCTTGAACTCCACAACCTATTAGGTAACAGGGCGAATGTTTTTCTTAGATAACATATTACGCCAACAATTAAGTTACAGCTAGATAAGTTGACCTCGAGCCTGACTCTTCAGAGTAGATACGCTTTCGCATTGTTTCATATCAGTTCTTTGTGAATTTATCTTCATTCCTAGGTACATATTTTTTTAATATTTGTAAGGTATTTCCACTTTAATTTGGTTAATTATTCAACTTCACTGATCTCTAGATATCAGGGATCACATGAACAGAAATACATAATAGTTAAAACCAAAAATGGTACAAAAAAAGCATGAAGAAAATGTAGTAAATATAATTATTGAATCCATTTATCAAACAAATCAAATTAAATATTCGAATAAGCTACAAAGTAACACAATGCTTAAATGTCGCTTTTACAAAAATCCCTTTGAAATTGTGTCGCAAGAAAAAGAAAGTTGTTAAGTACAATAAATATAGCGAATTTAAATGACTAACACTTTATGAACTCATAATTTTCTTTTCTACCTAGAAATAACAATTAGCTACGCAAAAATTGTTGTTATCTAGAGATCGGTTGATTAGTAATACACCCTATATTAAGCACGATGCACTTCCAGTTTCATTCGTTGGCCCTGAGTCACACGTTTGCGAATTAATTAAAATAATTCGTCAACAACACACGCCACCACCCTAGCTTAGCGTGCACACCCGTGACAGAAGCATACGTTTAATTTTTTATATATAAATCGCAAATAATAATAATCATTGACACGCAATCTTTTTGATATTGGCAGTACTCGGGTAGTGCGGCGCATGCGCTAGACAGTTCAGTGGCAGTTTTAAATTTAGATTTGTGTCGCCGGAATTTTGCTGGCCTATTTCCACCGTCAGATACGGTAGATTTTAACAGAATTCAAAGGTACGATTGTAATTGATCATCGTTTAAATTATTCGAGTCAGTGATTTATCGGAGATGGTTCTGTGTGATGTGAAGTGAAGTGAAATGAAAGCTGTCAGAGTACTGTGAGTGCGCGCGTGGTTATGTGGACAAACTAGAGAGAATAATACATCAAAATGTTTGGGAAAGTGATCGTAGTGCTGTTGTTACTATGGAAACAAGGTAAGATAATTTATTATTATATTTAGGACGTACTTTAGGAGTTTAAAGTAGCCGGTGTGAGTGGGGAACACCTGGTGGTAGACAATATGAAAGTATGGGTATAGTTAAAGATGTTTTGTTACTAATTTAGTAACCAGTGAGTCACGGTCAACTCTCACGCTGACAGTCACCCAGTTACAAAACACATATAATCGTAAAGGTTATGCGCATGTTATTTTAATCGATGACAAAATTAGTGGACACTGGACACTAATAAGTATTTCTTAATATTTCTAAAAATCGTTTGTTTTGTGCTGTAAACAATTATTCATATTTATAGCGCATTTCAACGTAGGCTATACTGCCTTGATAGTTCTATTATGCAAATGTTTGCTGACTTTTATGAAGCGTCGAGTTCTATTCTCGTGTCAGGCAAAATGTTAAGAATTTTTGGTTTTTGTTTTGGTTACTAATTAGGTATGTTTGGGCCTTACCTACTCCTGAACTAGATATTATTAACTTTGTTATACAGTCAGTATAGAAGTCAGTGTCTATTCCACTATCCATATATTTTTATGCAACAATTTTTAACCTCTAACTTATTTTAAGATACGACGAGGACGATTACACAAGCAAACATAAATCCTAATCGTATCTTGTCTCACGTAAAACGGCGTCTAGATACAGTTATATTATAGTAGCTCTATGTTCAAACGCCATAGGACCATACGCTCCCTAGTGTCTTCTAGTAATGAAGTTCATTACCATCATGTCACAGAGTTCATTAGTCATGCATATTTTGTAAACACGCTACAAAGGTGAATATAATGCCAAGTGAAGATAAGATTTTATTTGAGCGCTTTAATCATCATCAGAAATAAAGTTATTACACGTGGCCACTTAAGAGAGCAGAAAAGAGGGAGAAAAGCCTCCATCAATGTTTTTTGAAATTCCAAACACATTTGATAGTATACTGCGTCTGCAATACAGCATGTTGCCATTTAAAGATTTTATTCATGGAGAGAGAGATATGGGTTGAAAGATAGCCCAGGTAAAGGATGGTACTAAAATAAAGTCTTTTAAAAAACATTGGAACGTTACAGGTACAGTAAACAGTCTCCGCCTAGTGGAGCTTCGGGTTCCTACGCACGAGCGAGAAGGTGGCATGGCACTCCTCGGCTGCCAGTACGACATGGAAGGCGACACTCTATACTCATTGAAGTGGTACAAGGGCTCTCGAGAATTCTACCGCTTCGTTCCTAAGAATGAACCCCCTGTGTACTATTTCAGTACTCCTGGAGTTAACGTTGATGTAAGTATGACGAACTTCAAACCTGACTAGCTTAACGATCTGTGCGTGACGTCGATATGCTATTTTAAAAAATGAATTTCTATTTTTTCTGTTCTTGCTTACACATCTCAAAGGTTTCCTTGCCATTAAACCTTATATACCCAAACCGGTTTCGAAAAGGGCAACTTCTTATTTAGCAATTTTCAAAGTGGTACGAATATGATCGAGCAATTAAAAAAAATAATTTTTAAAAGAGTCGATTCACACGACACGTGTAAAAATGTGCAAATCAACCACTAAGCCGTTTTTTAATTTTATTGTAGACTGCCACCCGCGGCTTCACCCGCGAGGAATTTGGTTCCCATTCCCTCAACCCCTGGGAACCTGTTCTAGTGTTATTCCAGACTATAGTGTATGTTTCAGTCAGATCCGTTGAACCGTTAGATAGATCGTGTTTAAGTAACAAACATCCAAATTTCTTCACAAACTTTCACTTTCATAATATTAGTTTGGTAGGATCATTATAATACTGTAAAATATTAATAAAAACAAACCCAATGTCACCAATTGCGTAGAAGTTATATTGCTAAGAAAACAATAACACATGGAGACGTTTCTAGACAACATACTCATTCAGTAACAAATTAAGATTATTTTTAGAACATTTTACGCGCCGTTATGATAGACTATGAAAAAATTTCCACATCTTGAGAGGCAATTAATTATCCGAAATTAGCTGAATTTTACAATACCGCAGAAATCGTCAGTAAAAGCACGATGATTTCTGCCTTATGGTTAATGGTTAGTTCCTACGCACACAATTCATAAATAAACATGAGTATCATAATATTTCACCAGTGGTATGAAAGTTTTACTTGAAAACGTCTATCAGTAGTTTTTGAGTTAATATAGGTTACCTACCTACCTTTAGTCAAACCTGAAAACCAAAATTTATATAAGCCAAAACATAAGAGCTGTCTAGACCTATTGAGAAACGCATTTATTAGAACTGAATAATATATGTAAAGGAAAATAATATAATATTGATGTTGCAGATTACTCGTTCATCGAACACAGTCGTCGCGTTGTTAAATCTAACGCAGGAGTCAGCGGGGCACTACCGCTGTGAGGTGTCTGGCGAGGCACCGCTCTTTGAGACTGTCAGTAGGCAAAAATACATCGATATTCATCGTAAGTAGTCTTATATTCTCAAACAAGCAGTTACTTTCTTTTTATTCTTTGCTTTAAGTTAAGTTAGTTACCAGGACCACTGGAAAGGTCCCAAAACCAAAATAAAGTCCTATTCTAAGAAAATAACAAGCAAGTTTACCATTTAGCGAACATGTGCAGGATTCAGCTGATATAAGATAAAATGGATTGAAATTGAATATTGATTTACCTCTTCTTCCCCAGTACTGCCAAAAACTGGTCCTCGACTAATTGGTCTACAGGAGCAATACAAAATAGATGACCTTGTGGTGGCGAACTGCACGCTGCCTCCTGCTCATCCCAAAGCTCAACTCAAGTGGCTGATTAATGACCAGCCTGCTGCTTCAGAATACGTTGCTGGACCATGGTACAGGGTATCAGCGGAACGTCCCGATGCTGCAGAAACGATACTTCAACTAAGCTTTCGAGCAACCCCCAACGATTTCGTAAATGGAGCTATTAAACTAAAAGTAAGTGGAAGGTGATCTTTAAGTTGTTACATACCACTAGGGTGACAAACTAGCGATAGATTTGTTTAATCGTATGGATGTTCATTAACGAAGGTTAAATCCCTTTAAAAATGATCTGGTTTTTTAAAATTTATATGACACAATCAAAGATCACGCGTGTTTATTTAATAGATATTACTTTTACTATGTATAATCTTTATCCGCCCAATTTTCGCCATTAGAGTGAAAATTAGACAATAATTCAATTATAAGTGTTGAGCATGAGGTATTAGATAAGACTCGTGCTTCCCTGGTCGAGCGACCTTCTGTAAATAATAATACAATTATTTAATTATTTCAGTGCCAGGCAACAATAGCACCGCTTTACCAAAGAGAAACAGAATCTACCCATTACATAGCTCTGCCTTTTACAGAAGTAACGGATCCACCTAATGTAAAAGTGGCATCCATAGGGACAGGTAAGGCATAAGCATGGCTTCGGTCTAATAGCTTCATTTGGATTCCTTTAAAGTAAACGTAAGTGTATACTCAAATAGTCTTTACCTTTTTCCTACCCCTAGCTAAATACTTGCTCAATATGTAAACTTTATTCTGAACATCTAAAAATGTGTTTAAAGTGTATTGTCGAGTAGGTGGAACGACATTAAGTTCTTAGATACTATTATTTTGGCAACCCTATTCTTTAGAACATATTAAATAATGAAATTTTTGATAAATATATGCTAACGAGATATTAGTCTCGGTCTCAAATTCAATGTTTGCCTTGCTACACTAAGAGAAATACGCATGTATTTAATTGAATACCGATTTCAATCCTAATAGAGTAAATTAATCATAAACCATTGATCTAATGGAATATTACGTTTTTAGATGACGCGGAATCGATGGAGAGCACAGCAGTTAATCTAATTATACCATTAATTTACTTAATACTAGTATAGATAATAGACAACTACGTGATATTGCATTTAAGAGCAGAACCGAAAATTATAAAGAATTTATTTATTTAAGGAATTTAACACGGTTCAGATTTCAACAGTTTTGTAGCGAAACGTGGCAAAAATACTGCAGAACGTTTTAGCTACGGTTAAACAATTCTTTGGAAGTTCACGAAACTTGAACATCAGGAAATGTACGAGCAGGTTAGTTGCACATATGTGTAAGCAACTAACTAGGAAACTTGGTCCTGCAAAAGAGCAAAGCGTTCGTTCGAGTGCTATGTCGTTTGGGAACGCGACCATTTTGTATCTCATACTCGTAAATGTTCAGGCGCTTCGTATATAGACAATCTTTACTATTTTATGATAATATCGTGGTTATAGGTATATGAAAAATGTATTAAGTGAAGATATAATTTAATATCAAACGGGGAAAGGTTCGATCAGATAGCACGGAAGAATGTCGTCACGAGTAGATTGGTGACTCCGTTGAGAACTATGTACATTCATTTACCTTTAATATTGAGGAAACCAAAAGTTTCGTACTATATGTATAGGTACTATCGGAAGTTAGGCCACTTTGATGTTTAATTATGTGTGAAAATCGTGTACTTTTAAAAATATATAAAGTTGCTTGGAAAGTAAATTAGCATTCCTTACAATTAGTCTTTATTTTTGATATCAGGTCAATAATGAATTTAAATACGACATGACACGTTAAATCACTTTTGTATATTTATTATATCAACGCTTAGGCATTTAACAAGTTTGTAAGATTCGTGCAACCTAGTGAAAATTAAATGCACGATCTCGTAACTTCAGTCTTATTATTTTTATATATTATGTAGTATTTTAGTTATTTGTTGTATTTTAATTTTAACACTTATACTTTTGCAAGTGCAAATCGCCCTGCCAGTGAAATGTTATCCAATAAAGACGTTAGCTATTTTTCGATGTAGATATCATTAATTAATTAACATTTTAGTTAATAAGTGCAACTTACACCAATATTATATTGATTAATTTTTTACAAGATTATAATGATACTGCCAAAGGTTTTACTTCTTTTTTATATGAATTACTTAGATTTATCGACCAAAATGATCCTACCTAAAATTATGTAAGTAATATAATGCATATACCTACCTAATTTTATTCTGAAATGATTAGAATAAAGTTCACGGCCTGCTTGCTTAGCAAATGGATTCGTAGAAATGTTCGGCTTTTAGAGAACCTTTGTAATATTTTGCTTTTTTCTGATTCTACTACGAACTTTATTAGTTTTTGGAATCTTAAAATATGATATGGATATTTAAGGAACCGAACGGGCGTTTCGAAGCAATTAACAACATTTAATTGGTATGGATATATTGGATATGGGACTTGAGTGCACATAATAATTGCCTCTTATGATAAATACTTAGATTTATGATTTCATTTCATAAGCACATGTACTGGAGATTTTTTTTCAATTGTATAAAGCCATGATTCACCTCAGTGGTTTCTATATAATTACAAGTCAATGTAGCTCTCCCGCGATAAAGTATCCTGGGATGCAAGTCTCTTTCCTAAACATTTAGGTACATATGTATAAAAAAATGCTTTATTTACTCCTTGAAGATAAACCAACGAAGAAAATTTCAAGTAACTCTTGATTTGGGAAAATAATATCGTCATTCTGTGTTGCAAGAGATATTTCTATTTTTACAAATACCATTAAATGAACACAAGAGTATAAAACTACTATCTTGAAACATTTGAAATGTTCGTGTCATGACACAAACACGACGAACCCAACAACATTTTATCAAATGTCAAACCCGTGCTATTGTTCTCATTACTCAAAATGTTGTTTCATTAAAATTTTTTGATACGATGGTTAAAACATTTTCTATTTTCACCTTATAGTTTTCATCCAATTACAATCCTATTATTATCGTACAAATGCTAGAGACATGTATTTGATAGATAGCTTTCGCTTGAAAATCCATTTTTAGTTAGATTCAAAATATAATAAGTTAAAAAAAATAAAGCTTTTGTATATTTTATTCACAAAAAATAGCATTACCAAGTTATTTAAGTTTAAGAACATACATATTTAAGTGTCATTTGCATTGTGGTCGTAGTGATCAATAGCCAGAGCCACGTGGACCCGATGGAACACCGCTAGGATAACCGTCATTATCTCCCCCACTTTGAGATCCTGATCGTCCTCTGCCACCATTTTGTCTGCCTCCGTTCTGACCCCCGGGTCCTCCTCTTGGATACCCTTCACCATTTCCTCCAGCTTTTCCAGGCCCATTTGAATATCCACCATCAGACCCACGTTGTGGGCTTCCGTTTTGGTAACCAACGTTTGAACCAGATTGTGGAATGTCGCTTGGATAACCATTTCCTTGACCTCCGTTCAAATCTTCAGTACCAGAGGGACCTGATCTGCCTTGTCCAGGTCTACGTTGAGATCCACCTCCATTTCGCCCACCAGGCCTACCGCTTGGATAACCCATAAATCCATTTTCTTGACCAAATCCATCAGCATTTTGGTAGCGTTGAGAACTTGGATCTTGGTCTTGTCCCGGACCTTGGAATTCAGAATCACCACCTGGAAAATTACCACCAGGACCGCCTCGAGGATAACCTTGACTGCCACCCTGATTTTGACCTGCAACACCTGAAAAAGTTATAGCTTATTAACTAAAAAGCACAGCAAATATGGGGGCCTAGACAAAGTCATATTCTATTGGTTATAACCACAGTAAATATATCGGCTAAGTTATAACGCCAAAAAAAAGAACAAAATGTATGAGAGTAACATGCCCAATATCCATACATGACGAGATATTTGCAAATTCGCTTTGAAGTTATACCACTAATAAAATGTTACTTTGTCTGTAGGCCCTCGGTAACTATAGAATTGATTTACGAAATCTTATTTTAATTACCTGGACCAAAACCAGAGCCTGAACCACCGTTACTGCCACCTAAAATACAAAAAAGTATTATGGCATACAAGACTTTAAACATATCTACATAGTACATAGTGTTAAAATCTATAAAATTAATAAATTGCAATAGATAATCATTGTAAATGCCAGGTATTGAACTTTTTTTTAGTATTCTATGTATTTAGTATGAAATCTTCGCAAGCAGCAACAACAGCAAACGACACAATATCGGATGAAAGTTTCTGTTACAAGATTTATTGATCGTTACCGGAAAAAAATCAGAAGGATTCACGAAAGTGTCATTGGTAACAAAACGGGATCCTTTTAACTAGAAAAATACCTTCACCTTAACATCGCGAAAGTTTCGATAGTGAGGTTCTCAAGGAATCAAAGGAGGTACGTACACTTTTTTTAATTATTTAAGAGAAAAGATTAACTATGTACAAATTAAATGAAAGTTTAGGTGTCGAAAAAAAATAAAAAAGTTTAATGAAAATTAATTAAGTGATTGTTAGGTTTATATTGAATTGTGAAGGCGCAGAATCCCTAGTGTTACAAGTGTTTGCTACCGTCCGAACCATCCATTTAATAGGTAGGCAGGTCTTAAGCTTGTTTACCAACTAAGCACAAAAAAAATTTGAAGTGCTAAGAATATTTCCATTTCTTATCAAGTGTGACACAGGTGTGGCCAACCAAGATAATGAACGAACCCTCGTAGCGTATCTGGGGCTTATATCCCTGCGTGCCGGCCTCGTACTCGACTACCTGCTTCCTGCCATCGGGCAGCACTACGTTATATTCCCCAGTGGCCAGGTCACCATCCCGCTTCTCAGAATGACCAAATTTAGTACCTGTCTGCGAGTCGTCCACGTCATAACTAAACTCGTATTTAGCTGGCTCCTGAAACGGTATAAGAATTAACTGTGGTGAAATACATAGTGATTAGAATCTATCATGAACTGTGGCCACCGCGTCGAAAATGAAGTGAAGCATATAGTCAGCACAAATTTGAAATGCAAAAATCTGGATGAAAACTATTCATTATATTTAAATCAACATATTAAAATATTTTGTTAGAGCTTAATAAGTAGTTGAACATTCAATAACATTTTCACTGAAATATTAATTACTTTGTTCAAAAATTAATTGTCATTTTTTGAAAATGATCATCTACTTTTGACGCTGATTACACATCCAAAACTTCAAGTCCTTACTAAATAAGAATAAAAGCATTCAGTAATCACGAAGTTAAGTACTTCGGATTTCTTGCGGTAGGGTTCTAGTCTAACGAATTACTACGTGCCCCACTTTCAAGCCCGAATGCCAGATAAATACTTTTCATGGTACTAAGCTAATTGCATAAAACGTCAATCTGCAACTTCGAAGGCACATCGTGGTAGGCGTAAGTATAAACGGGTATTTGGTGCCATCAAGGTTTTATAAATAATATTATATTCTATAGAGTTATCTTGATGTATTACTAGTATTTTAATCTATATAAGTAATTAAAAATGGAGCAACGAACGCGCATAACTTTTGAACGACTGCACTAAATTGGATATTTCTTTTTAAAGTGTGTCTGTTATTGTCAGAACAAGGTTATATGAAAGAAAATTTATGAACAGTGCACAGGTATGGTGCTATAATTGTACCAGGGCGAAGCCAGGGTGCGCAGCTACATGTTAATAAATGGTAAACTTACCCTACGAATCTTTGTATATCCTATGATTCAATTGTATAATATTATTAAGATAAATGTTGACAGTGGATTTTGGAGTAAAGTATTATTTCATACTTACATTAGATTCTCCACCATCGAAGTTTTGACCGCGATCAGAATCGCTGCCACCAAAAGTAGCACCTGAACCACCTCCGAAACCACCTCCTTGTCCACCATTAGAACCACCATTACGGCCACCTTCAAAACCAGGTACACCATAGCTTGACGAAGGGGAACCACCAGGCTGTCTACCGCCGGTATTACTTCCAAAACCATTTTGAGCTCCAGAGTCTGGTGACCCTTGAGACGTTAAACGTTGGCTGCTTGATTGTCCTCCAAATCCACCTGTAGGTGGAGGTCCGTACGAACTCTGTGGCTTTTGTCCAAAACCTGAACCATCCTGTCCAAAAGATCCACTTCCACTACCAGATCCCTGACTTGGTGGACCATAAGAAGATTGAGGTCTTCTGTTGTTACCGGATGATTGCCCTCCTAAACTTCCAGATCGAACTCCATTACCTTGACCCGGTGCGTTATACTGTGAGTTAGGTGAATTTTGCCTGCCTTGATTAAAACCACCAGGGCCTGAGGGAGACCGGGATCCTTGATTGCCCTGTCCATTGCCTCTAGGTGGGGGACCATATTGGGTATCAATTGATGGTCCAGTTTGTCCGTTTGAATATGAATCCTGGGGTTGGTTCTGGCCTAGTCCCTGACCAGGCTGATTGCCTCTTTGGCCATTACTTACGCCACCACTTCCAGGTGGTCCATACTGTGAAGACGGACTTGATCCAGCAGACCCAGTCCCAGATGGAGGTAGATAGCTGTTAACTGGAGGCTCACATTTACTTGTGGGCCACGCAAGTGCACTCAATAGAATTATATACTGGAAAGATTTAAAAAATTTAGGTATAGAGTAGTACATTATGACGAATGCAAAAGTTCAGGCAATTGACAAAATATTTTTAAAATACTTACTAAAATCATTGCTGGAAATATATCATGAAACACTTCGTAACTAAGAAAGGTGTATTACTACACAAAGCTTTTGATTTAGAATGAATTAAATTTGAATAGTCTGTATTTATATAGGAAAATTGTCAGTGGTGAGCGTGATATCAATAGCAATGCAAGAGGAGCTCACGCGTGTCGTGGCTTTGCGTCTAGTTTCGTGCATCTGCTCACACACAAACACCCGCGACGCGTCACCGCTCTCATCGTGTGATTCCCGTCTCGGCGCAGGCGCATGCAATGGTACGAAATAATGACTTTGTTACGTGACGAATAAACACAATTAATAACAGCAATGTGGTGGATTTAATGCACAAATGTCTGTTGCTGGCTGACTGATGCGAGAATTGACAATATTAATTTGTGTTAGGCAAACAGTAGTAGTAGAAAACGACTTTATTAGCTAAATTATAACACTCAAAACAAAATTATCAAGGTACAGTTCTTATCAATTATTCCTTCCTTGTAACACTTGTTTGAACGTTATCACAGCTCATGAGAACGGGCCACGCTCATAGACACCATGTGCCTTCATGAAAATATCGTGATAACCGTGATGGCTGACTTTGACTGACTGGAAGAGATCTTCGTGTTGAAACTTCTAGTATGTACATTTAATTTTTTAAAGAAATTTGAGTTGTACGTTGCTTGTTCATATAATTTTAAGAGTGGCTCTATGAAAAACGAGTCAATTCCATATTTTTTTTATAAATTCACAATGGTGTGAATCCTGATCAATGCAATAATATTCCTAGCCCACCCCCCTTCCCTTCAGGGTAGGCAGCGCGTGTGTGACACCCTTGGTGTTACACACGTCCATAGGCCACGGTGACCGCTTCCCATCAGTTGGGCTGTGTGCTTGTCTTATCTGCCACCTACGCTACGTAGTATGGAAAAAAAGCATTGAACTTTATTGGATGTAAACAGTAGGTAGTTAGGTATACCTATGTTGCTTAATCAAGCTCAGATTTGTTAGTAAAAAATTTTTTTCGAATATTAAATTGCCTTGTGCCACAAGGCAGAAAAGTGCCTAAACTGCCTTGTGGCGAAAAGCCTATGTGCGCCCTCTCCCCAAAATTTCCAATCCCTCTCTCCCTAATCATTTTCGACCAATTTCCATTCTTCCTTTCCTTTCTAAAGTGCTGGAAGCCTGCGTGCATCGCCAGCTGGCTAACTACATGCAGTCCAATGGATTACTTAGTCCATTTCAATCGGGATTCAGACCAGGACACAGCACTACTACTGCACTTTTGAAAGTTACGGGTGATATCAGGAAGGGTGTGGAAAAAGGTAGTATTACAGTGCTGGTATTAGTCGATTTTTCTAATGCTTTTAATTGCGTGAACCACGACATTCTTTTGGCAATACGTACCTATCTTGGGATCTCACTCGACGAACTGGAATGGTTTTCTTCATATCTTCGTGGGCGCCAGCAGTCGGTTTGCGTAGATGAGGCTTTCTCAGATTGGTGCAATCTTGATGCTGGGGTTCCACAGGGCGGCATTCTTTCTCCTCTTTTATTCTCTATATTTATTAACCTCATTACCTCTGAACTTCAGTGTGCGTATCACTTGTATGCCGATGACTTGCAGTTGTACAGTCAAGCAAGTGTGAATAAATTGTCGGAGGCTATAGGCAGTGTTAACACAGATTTGCGTTCAATTAGCAATTGGTGTGACAAGTTTGGTCTAACTGTCAACCCTGATAAGTGTCAGAGTATTTTAATCGGCAGTAGCAGAATGATGAGTAGGATTGACAGGACAACTCTGCCAGCAATTACCTTCAACGGTAGAGTGATTCCGGTTACTATAACGGTTAAGAACTTGGGCTTGCATCTTGATTCTACGCTGAGCTGGCAAGCTCAAGTAACAAATGTCTGTCAGAAGGTAACGGGTATACTGCGGTATTTATATCGGTTGAAAAACTTCCTTCCAGCTCAAACCAAGTTAATGCTTGTACAGACACTAATCTTTCCAGTCGTGGACTATGGTGATGTATGCTATTTTGACCTGAATGCAGATCTGCTCAATAAACTAGACCGACTTCTCAACAATTGCATTCGATTCATTTTCAACATTAGAAAATACGACCATGTCTCAGCTCACCGTTCGGAGTTGGGTTGGTTGCCCATACGGCGACGACGCAGTTTACGTGCGGTGACGCTGATTTTCACACTTTTAAATTCCCCTACAGTCCCTACTTACCTAAAGTCTTACATTCAATTACTCAGTTCCAACCATAGCAAAAATCTTCGATCGTCTAACAATCTTCTTCTTCTCTGTCCCTCTCACAGTTCTACTCTTGTTCATTCTTCTTTCCTTGTACAATCTATTCTTCTCTGGAATGCACTTCCTCTGGAAGTCAGGAAGTCCACTAACCGTGCTACATTCAAGTATAAAGTACGTGAGCTCTACTTACAGTAACCCATAAGGAGAACAATATCTTATACTATTCTTGTTTATTATATAATATATATTGTAATATATGTAATTGTGTATATATATATATATTTGTATGTATGTATGTATTGTATTTGCCTATTATATATGTATATTTATAACATTATGTATTATTAGTGTATAGTACCTAAAGTTGTTGTACCATTTTGCTAACTTTATATCAAGTACCTACTTCAATTATCTCTGCATCACCCTAAGGTAGACTGGTAGATAATGCTTTTAGCATTAAGTCCGCCTTTGTACATAATTTTGTGCATAAAGTTTTAAATAAAAAAATAAAAAAAAAAAAAAATTAAAGGAAACTACCTACATACTCAAAATATACAATTTTGTTTCCATTGAATCATGTGACAGCTAGTATTAATCTAATCGACTATTATTGTTATCTGAACCAACAGGATTTTCATATGAACCAATTAGTCTGCACAAATAGGACCCGTTTCCAGTTCAATATCACGTGATAAACAGAACTCAGGCTCTAACATAAACCATTACAGAGAACCCTGCAACACTGTATCCGTGATGATGGGCCGTGCAGTGATCTGTGTCATCCTCGCTAGTTAGCGAGTCGTGATCGAATGGCGCAACACCATCGGCAGTCGGCACCCCTCGCGCTTGATAACTCACTAATGAAACCTATATATGACCTAATGAGAGTTATGACTTCACGATTTTAAGCATCATTATAATATTTCACTCATAGGCAATTGCATAGATTTGTGTGAACGTTGACAGATTTGTGTAAATACTAGCTGACGCCCGCGGCTCCACCAGTGCGCAGGTTTAGCGGTTTTTGGTCGTATTATCTCCGGTTCTACTTCACCAATTTCAATCAAACATACAGCAGATTTGAAGTCTGTCCAAAGCCTTTCTCATTATTTATGGCGAACGAACAGACAAGAATTAGAAAAAAAATCGTTCATCTAACATAACACAATTGTTTTTTTTATATCTCGTAAGTACCTACAATATTTTACATTTAATATTACACATGAACACAGTAAGCTACCTTTAATTCCGCACCATGTTCCTAAAATATCATCGTGTCATAAAATAATTTCCAACGCACGGTATCTTTATCAGCACTTACGAAATTACCATAAATAACTTCACATTATATTCTGAGTCTAATAAAGGCATCATTACAGTCAATTCCTTTGGGACGATCACAAATAAATGTTTGCAGGAAATATGACCGTATTAATTTCCATGAAATCATGTAGGTGTACCTATCGCAATACCCACGTATTACCCAATAAACAGTGTAGTACGAAAGTGCATTTAGGACTTAGCGAGAATCGATGAAGCTCATTGTTCATCATTAGTATGTACTCGTATCTATTCGTAATGCGTCAAGCGTACCTATATGCTTACATCCAGCTTTGGTACAATTGTGCTCCACTCTGTGCCAACATGGAAAGTGGGTCAACGAGATAGATTGACGACGCATGCGACGACTCATGGACCCTTTGTCAATTATATGCACAATATGTAATCCTCATGTGTACACCTCACCTGTACCTATAAAAATGCTGATAAAAATGTATTGACAATGCGGGTTATTCAAAAAGTTTTGCGATTCATTTTCATCCTCTTAGTGATTGTCCAGTTGCAAAGGTTGGTATTTAACGCCCGGGCTTTGTTTTTGACCGATTTCCGTCTGAGTGCCTAATCTCGAGAAAAAGCCTGTGTCGAGAAAACATTGAGTGATGGTTGATGTCTGGGATTGGCAATTCAGTTGCGCACTAGTTGTATTTAATATTTTATCAATATCATTCTATGCGCTTCACACGGTTCGTCGAAGTAGCCTTACATACTTCCCTTCTTTATTTCAGTCTATTAGCACTCCCCCTTCACAACCTTTCCTCAGCAGGTAGAACTGTGTGACATCATCAGGTAAGATTAGTGATATGAAATTGAAGAAAAAAATTAAATTTGCTAGGCACCGAACTATACAGGCGATGTAATTGCAGCTCTATCTAGCTGGCACATTGTAATAAAAAAACCACAGAACAAAGAAAAATCAAAAAAACTATTGTAATTAATGAGAATTACAAAATAGGCACCACCATGAATCGTCGTTCGTGCACGAGCATCGATATATGATCGAATGAGTCTATGATCAAATGGACGAGCGAGAAGAGAATGGTGTAACTCGTAGATGGGGACGGCCCTACTCATCAGTTCGCGCAGCGATACTACCCGCAATGCTTAGTTTTTACTAAACACAATATTCGATATTTTACAGATACAGATACTATATGATATCTCGAAATTCTATAAAGCGAGGACTAAGCCCTTTACTTTTATTAATACTTACTTACAGAACTTCTGAAAAAAAAAACATTTACAGCAAGAATCCAAGAATACGGCGTTGGTGAATTTTGTACCCGGCACAGTTACCTACTGGATTATTACCACCAGTTATGCAGATGCAAAAATTTTGTGGAAATTTTTGGCGTTCAAATTTCTGCGACGGCATCGGTACCTACATATTAGTGAGTTCGTTCCAATCAGAATTCCTTTCCTATTGTTTAATACCCCACAAATTCATATTTCTTATAGCTTTTTGACACCAATATTAATTCTTTTTCCCTCAACATTCACCTCAATTTGAGTAAATAAGTGTCTTTAATTATTTTTTGTACACATATGCCATTATATTGTGTGTTTTTCTGTAGCTTGTCTCCTCTTTCACTTTTTTGAACTGTAGGCATACCTACCTACACAGAGCAGAGATACTTAACGACCGCATTCCAGTCTATTGCTATATTGCAAAGACATTTTTTACAATAACCAGGTTTTTGCTTTGTAGTAGATATTAATAATGACTGATGATTCTTCGGAGCTATTACAATTATTAAAGATAAGGCGTAATATACTTAATGAAAAGGTGATTACTTTTAAAAACTTTTTAGAACCTTTCAACAGTGATTCATGTTTGTCAGACTTACAACGTTACGAGTTGAAATTACGTTATGAACGTCTCCTGTCCTTATACGACGATTTTGACACGGTACAGACCGAGACCAAGGAGCTACTGGATACATCTGAGGATGAGTTAAATGGTTGGAGCGAGTTCAACGAACTATACTACCCTGCCATGGCGCTGGCACGCAGTTTACTTGCTCAGCAACCCAAGCCAGTAGAATCTTCAAGTAACGCATACACAAATTACTGTCTACCTGAAATTACATTACCCCAATTTGACGGCAACCTTCAAGATTGGCTCGACTTTAAAAGCATCTACATGTCTCTTATTCATACAAATGAAACTCTTGATGATGTTATAAAATTTTATTATTTACGCTCGTGTTTACGCGACAGTGCTGCTGTAGTAATTAAAAACATAATGCTTTCAAACGATAATTATAAAATCGCTTGGGATTTGTTATGTCAACGTTATGGAAACGACCAGTTACTCATACACTGCCATATAAAGGCGTTATTAAACGTTCAGGCATGCTCAAAGGAATCTAGTAAAAGCTTGCAGAACTTGGTCAATGTTATTAATAAAAATATCCGGGCACTAAAATCATTAGGGCAACCAACTGAACACTGGGATACTCTCATAATTTTTTTGATGTCCCAAAATTAGACAAACGCACGAGTATGTACTGGGCCGAACATTATGTCACTTCAACTGAACTCCCTACGTTAAATCAGTTCATTCAATTTATTAATAAGCATATTAACCTATCAGAAAGATTAGAAGAACATAAAAAAACCAGGCTTCAGTTAGAAAAGTACGAAAGGAAATTACGTAAAGAAAACAAAAGTTTTACTGAGGCGGCTAATAATGAAAATAAATCAAATAGTAAGAAAAAAAGTCCATTATGTTTTAAAAATCACTTTCTTTATAAATGTGACACATTCAGGAATTTGCCTGTTGAAGCACGTATAGAAAAAGTGACACAACTCAAAGTTTGCAAGAATTGTTTACGTTTAGGCCACTCCATCAAGAAGTGCAACTTGTTAAAACGCCAATATTGCAAGGCGCATCATAATACTCTTTTACATTTGGAATCTTAATGTTCTTAGTATTATAGTCAGTGACAAAAGTAGATGATCATTTTCAGACTTTTAACATTAGTTTTTGAATAAAATAATTTTTTTTTCTAAATAAAAATGCTGATGATGATGATGATTTAAGTTCTCTCAATTTCATGTAGATTTTTACGCTGTTACATTTTTAAAAATACAGCTAAATTAAGAAGCTCCTCCTTTTTATGAAGACAATGAATGTTTTTTTTTAATAACTTAATATTCATCTTAAGCATATTTATGTGATGACTGTGATGAGGTAAGTAATCTAGGTTTATGGCTATAGAATAATCTTTTCGTACTTCATTTTTTTGCTTTAAGTTCAATTCGCTATTAAAGCGTAGGTATGTTATATTTGTTTTCCTTTTTTATAACCCCAATATGTTTTAATTTTATTATATTTCCGATTTGCTGAGCCAATTTGGAACGTTGATCAAAAAGGGTTAGGTAATAGATCAAGTCATATTCGTGCATTTTTGTGTCCCTTGCAGTTAAAAATGTTCATATCCAAATCGTCACAGCAGTTATGAACGTCGTAAGACGAGTATGTGACGAGCGAAAACTTTCAAATGACTTGAGTTCTGTCAAGGCAACCTCTCTTGCATCTGGCTCAATGCCTCTAACGAGAATAACACCCTTCCCTCAAACACTTACTTTAGATTTAGTTCAAAATTGCATTGAATTCCATTTTAATCCGCTACACTTTCCCTATTTTATTAATAACGCACAATTTACCCAAAAAGTTGCTCACTTTGGCTCATTTCGCTTATGAGGAAATGGAGACAACATGTTTAACTCAAATTGAGGCTATTCATAACTTTCATCCCCTGATCCCTGCTTCCTCTGGTCCCTTAAATTTCACCACGTTACTCCGACCATTTTCTGATTGGATGACCACTCATATCTGTTCCGCACCCACAGATCGCAGAGGCAACATCACGCATTTGAAGCACCAGCGAGTGAAACATATCTGATAAACTTTTGAAAGCGTTTCAGTAGCGACTATGTTTGTATACTAGAGCAGAAATACAAGTAATCATGCTAAACCTGAGAATTAAAACTAGAGTCGCTAGTCCTAGTGGAAGAAACGTGGCCAGCTCGTCTATGACCTTGGGCCACATCGTCAAGATGTACCAGAGCAGCGAAGTCGTCACGTTAGTGGCAGATATTAAGATGAAGAAGCAAGGTGCGAGGATGCGCCCTTTACCACTTCATTGAAGTACCTACCTAGTCGGTCACTTCAACCCAGTATGATACACGAGTAGAGGATGCTGCAGTCGGGGCCCGCTGCACTCTTTATAATAGCGCACCATCCGTATCGTTTACTTAGTGTCTACTTAATATAATTTTCAATATTTTTACTGTGCACTATCTTTTATTTCATACCTCCTAATTCTACATCAGACTAATTCTTTACCTGCGTTGAGACGTAGGTATCAGTAGCAATGTCAATGTCACCCTTCTTCTCTTTAATTATAAGGATAAACGTACGGATATATCGAGAACCGTAATGAGTAGGTTGTCAAAGGACTGACAAATTAATATCATGAGTTAAATATTCTTACGATATAATGTCCTTCGCCCCCCACAGGCCTCAGCCGAATAGAACTTAGAAATTATAATAAATTAAACAACTTTGTATAATTAAATAATATTATATTCATGACATGACAATAAAATGCAAGAAACATTCTGAAGAATAAAAGACACTTTGAAACTACATTATATAAATTTTTTTGCATATTCAAAGATTTTATGTCTATTATATAGTTTCAAAGTAGTAACGTATATATAAGTATCTAACTTTGATCTTTAAATGAAGATCATTATACGTTTTTTTCTTACAGTTCGTATAGTATTCATATTCAGTTGCTATAATATTCAAAACTTTATTTTGTGTAGGTAAGTTTTGCAAAAATATCTTCTCCTTATAACGCCTGCGTCAAATACCATCTATTGTTATTGAATCCGCTAGGTCTGATCGATAGCTAAATGGTAATACTTACATTAATAGTAAAAATTAGATCAAATTCATATTTTAAAAAGGGCATTATACATTTTGAAACTTACATGAAATGAAAGTTCATTATGAACATTCAATTCATGAGGTAAAATATTATATGAGAATATAACGATTAGGTATATAAATATGAAATGAACATTAGATCATAATATGAAATAAGGTTATTTGATTTGATAGCATATGAAAATTATATAATGCGAACATTGTCACTTATTATTATATTCACACCCATCTTCGTACAATATTGTCTAAAATAATAACTTTGTTATTTTCATAGCTTCTAGTATTATTCATGAGAAAATTGATTTAAGGAAAAATGTATAGTGATAATGAAATAAATAGGTATCACAATTATAGGTATATTAGTATACATAATATAGGTTATGTTTACTATGGATTGTTCCCATTATTTATGTGGTGTACGATAAAGCATATCTATCTATCTATTTTTTTATTTACTTAGCCTAAAAGATCACAGCTAAAAAGATATCTACATCTACAAAACTAACGTTATAATTAATATTTACATCGTATAAAGTTATTAAATAAATTTTAAATATCATTCATAAAATATAGTATACCCACGAATCACATCCATAAAATATAAAAAATAGACTTACATGGTAACTAAATTTGTTCGTTTGTAGTCAATTTATAATAAGCTCCATTATTATTTGTCAGCATTAGAAATTATTATGATACACTTTTGTCTTTTGCGAGTCTATCAGTAAAACCATTTTACGTTGCCATGCTACGTAAATACAGATTTTCATTTTCCCCAAAAAAAAATAATTTGTACATACCTAACATTGTAAAAGACAGAAGGATTTTTATAGCATTTGACAAAAACAAGTTCCATTAAATTTTAATACTTATGAGAGTGCAATAGAGTGCAAACGTTTGTGAGATAAATAATTGACCTACTTGTCTTTGCATTTATAGGTTACATTCATCGCAACTAGACATCAGCAGCTTCAGCATGGTATCCGTAGACATTATGTCTTCTTTTCTCTCGATTAATAAAAACCCAGATGTCACATGACCAAAACATTCCCTAAACCGCATCTCTCTACTTTTTCTGCGATTTAATTTGTTGAAAGGATACGAAGAGATATGAATAAAATATGAAGAGATGTGTCTACAGATGCCATGCTGACTCTGCCCAACTTGGATACTACGAAGTTGCCATTTTAAAGATTGCTAATATATTTACACAGGCATACATCTTAACGTTGGTGTTCAATTGTCAGTTAGCACGATATGTTATTATTTCGCACTATCAATTAGTAACGTCTTATTTAGATATATATTATATGGCACAATCACAATTATCTATCAGCCAAAGACCACAGCAGCGACAAAATCACTTTGGCTTCTAATTGTCTAAATTAGCTATGAAAGTAATCACACCCCATTCAACAAATTATAATAGATGTTTAAATAAACAACTAACTTAATCTACAATACTGTTTGCATATTGACAGTCTCCGCCTTCTCTTTCTTTATACCTCGGAAGTGCTGCTCTATCTCAGCGAGTGACTTGCCCTTGGTTTCGGGCACGAAGAAAAGGACAAAGAAAAACGCCACAGCACTGAAGCAACCGTACATCCAGAACGTGCCGGCTGGGGTAAGTGCGGCCTGAAAAAGAACAAAAATTAAACCTAATTACTTAACGGTCATGGCTAGGTTATTTTTTATTGATCGGGACGGGTAATTCTTTTTTTGACTTGTCAGGGGTGGATTATTTTTCGACTAGTATAGTGTGAGTAAAAAACTTTAATAATTTATATTAAGTAATATGCATAATATAGGGGTACATTTTGCCAATTACTATAAGAAGATAAGCCGATTCATCAAGACATGAGGTATTGGAGATCGGACTCCAGGTTTCAAAATAAGTACAAGCTTTCGATGCAAACGAGATTGGTGCTCGTATAATGATAATGCATTATTAGTAGTAATCAAAATATGTCTTCAAAAGTTCCTTCAACTTAAGATAATTACAGTAATAGATGATAGAGCAATCAGTTGCCACGTTGTCCATGATCTATCTAGTGAAATGTTGTAAACAGGTTATTGCACAATTATTCATCATTTCCTTTCCTCACTTGTCTCACAAGAATAGATGATTACTTGCACAACGTAAGGATAAAATAGAAACACTGTATTGTAATTGTATTGTAATAAAACAAAGGTATATTTTTTTCTAACCGGTCAGTTGTTTAAAAAACAATTAGCCAATACATTGAAGGATACACCTAAGATACTTTGTTAAGAAATTTCCTTCTGATTCAATCACTACAACAGTCTTGAAGTAATTAATGACATTAAAAATAGAATAGATTCACTTCACTCCTAGTGAGGCAGGAAAACTACTTGAAATAATACCTACAATATTCCAAATGTATAAAAATTGAAATCACCAATGGCATAATGGATTGATTGATTTCAATCGAAATTTCGGAAAATCGTTTCTAATCAGACGCCCACATCAGCGGTTTAGGCTGTGCGTTGATCCGTCAGTCAGTCATTCAGGACAAAAGCTTTTTATATCTATGATAATCTTATCAGTAGATAAAAATAGCCAGCCGCAATAGAATAGGAAGATGATATTTATTGAATTAATATTGCAGCAGCTGCTAATTGTGTTACTAGAACCATGCTCTATTAATATAGAGTTAGGCAACACAAAACAATTACTTATTTACCACGTAAATAGAAATATATTAGCATGTAATATCATGCGATAACGTCATTACTTCATGTCACAAATTCATGCAAATCATCGTCTTCCTAGCGATTTCCCAGTTGAGTGCAAAGTTTGCATTTTACAGGCTGGGATGTCGGCTTTTCCGGGTGCGACGGCCAACCTACACCCCACCGTCAGCGAAGTGGGGCGATGCTTGCCTCAACCCCCTTGGGGGGGTCGAGGGGGCTATCTTAAAACCGTAGATGGCCCGGGGTCAGCTGGGGTGCGAGGGATATGTCTATTGAGTAACCTTACACTCCTGTAATTAAGACCCGAGACGGCGTGTGGTTTTAGTCGGTTCGATCCCGACATAATCACACCCGATGGCCGACGGGGGTGGTATCCATAGGGGTTTCTGCACGATAAAAAAGGGGGTTGAGAAGTAAGATGAAGTTAGAAGCCTGCAGCAGAAGCTTATCTATTGCTTAGCAGGTGCACCGTAACTAGTAAATGAGGTTGCATGTAATATCAGAATAGAATTTAAATTGATTATGGAAACGGACTACTTATATAAATAGGTCATACATAAGAACACTGATCGCAGCGGATGATCACTGTGATTTCGAATGATAAGGACATTACACGTGTCATTCTTATCTACTACGACGGATTATATGTGCAAATAAAGTGTATTACATTCACAACGATTGAGTACTTCACGATCAGATTAGGTACAAGATAATGTTACACCTATTGTAGGATGATAGCCGCAATTAATACTTACATCGAGTGCGTGATAGGATTTAATAACGGAGAACATAGCCAAGAGGTTGACGGCGCTGGCCATGGCTGAAAGCTGCGAGCGGTAGTGTGCCGGGAACAGCTCACCCAGCAGCAAGAACGGCAGCCCACCGAACCCAAGGGAGAAGCCCCACATGAACACCACCAAACTGATTATAGGCAGGTACCTGGAAGGTAGACACAGTTTATAATGCTGATGCTGTTTTTAGTACTTGCTGTGAAAACAATTTGAACTACTTCGATACTACTATGTCATTATAGTGCACGGCATCTAACTTGGCAAAATTTTGGAGTAGTGTAGACCCCACTACTCCAAAACCTTGCCAAGTTAGATGCCGTGCACTACACTTGTTTCTAGGCGACGCATTGTGCCACAAACAAGTATAGCGCACGGCATCTAACTTGGCAAGGTTTTGGAGTAGTGGGGCCCACAATATAATATGAAATTATCTTACCCTAGCCACGCTGCATCTTTGAGTTGGAAGTAAAAAGCTGATCCCATGGAAAACATAGAAAGACTCATAATGGCTGCAGAAATGAGAAGTAAAGGCCTGCGTCCAGCGCGGTCCACCAACATCGTACTGACTGCGTTGCTCACCAGCTGGACCACGCCTACTACTATCGTCGCTGTCATAGCGTCTAAGCTGCTTCCTGCGAACAAGAAAAAACGCTTTAAATTTAACTGGGCAGTTTTTGAAAGTTAATTTTTACTTGTTTGACCATTTGCCGTCATTATCCTATTATACCTACGGCACGATATAATGGCCGGTTTGACGTTTGTCCGCTCATGAAGTTTCGTATTAATTATTGTGACATTTTGAAAGAGCAAATTGCTGTTCTTTATTGTCAATAGTGACGTACAGTAAGTCATAAAATTTTATCGAATGTAGGTATAATTTTAGGACACAATATTTATTTATTACATTGATTTCTGAATTATATAATGTATATTAGTGTCCCACGATCATTTATTTTTTATTTTTATAAGATTATAATTACCTATTGGTGTACTTATTTCACACAACTCGGTATTTGTTTTTCGAAATTCAATTTCTTTAAATAAAATCTATATAATCGACACTAGGACCACTGGCAAGCCCAATAATACCTCCGGCAAACTTACGTCAAAACAAAGCATTTTCGACTTGACGTTGCTTCGAAAAGTACAAACTAGAAGTGCAGTGCGATTGCGATATAGTTTAGACCTCCTCGCCTGATGGTAAGCTAAATGGTAAATCTCGCCTGATGGTAAAGTCTCAGGAAGGGGTCCCCATTACATACACTAACAGTGATAATTATAATGGTAGCCCTCAACTTACTCTGTTTACGCCTTTTGTTGTGGATTTCGTCGATATGGCCGAACATACGCAGAGCTGAGTTCTAAACAGTCAGGCACGTGTGTTCGTTATAGGTACGCCTTCGTAACATTTCGATCGTGAATCTCAAAATGGAAGGTCAATTTTACCTATAACTGTTAGACGAATAGATAACTAAAGAAAAATCTGGCGAGACTGGCACAGAAGAAAATAAACTTCACACACACAGAAAAAAACGAGCAAAACCAGTCGAAGACATGTGTGTAGCTACTATTTACGGAAGGAGTATCCAACAAGAAAAAAGCTAGTGCAATCACTGAAGGAAGCTGGATTAATAGGTATATACTCATTTTCATCCCTAATTCCAATATTCAGTTCGTTCATATGTATTAAGTAGGTAAAAATTTATATTTTTATACTAAAGTTTTTGAATCAGGTACCTAGGTAAGTACTGCTTGCAATAAAAACTTATTTGATTTGATTATATTTTTATCGAGAGTAAATTGACATTTCCATCACTATTGTAATATGTCAAACCGGCCATCATATCGTGCCGTAGGTATAGGTACCTACTTCTCCAATTTCGTGAAATAGAGAATGGGTGATTCAAAAACTGTTTTCAAATAAAAATTATCAGACGGTTTACCCGGAGAAGGTCGCAGCCACAAGAGTGTGGAGGAGTGTGGTGTGATTACGAAAAGTGAAAATCAGCTGTTCATTGTATAGGATAGGTATAGTAAAATACAAAACAATTAACAAAATACTAAATAGCAGAATAAATATCATATTTATGTATCTGATATTTAGACAAAGTCACATTCCACCAATGGAATCATTTGCGAATTATCAAAAGTCGGAAATGTATGGGACTCACATTATTTTATTACACGTGACATGTCGACAAACAATGCCACTCCCATATATTTCGGAATTTGGACAATTTGCTTTGAGGTTATTCCACTGATTGAGTGTGACTTTGTCTAGCCTAGAGGCCCCATGGCTTCCTGTCAATTTTAGATTTTTATTCAAACTTTCTTCCCTCACCTGCGCTCCTGAAGATTTCAACGGTGAAGAAGACAACGGTGTCGATACCGCTGTACTGTTGGAACAATAACAACGCGAACCCGATGATCAAAGGCTTTATCACTACCGGCGAGAAGAACACCTGCCGAGTGAACAGGCTTGGGGGTACGTCCGGGGTTTCGGATTTCCTGAAATTATAAACAAACACTAAACACCCTTTTTTCATACCCTGCTCATATTATAATAATAACGTTATTGCAATTAATATCTATTAATTACGACAATAAGATGTCTAAACAAAATCAGGAATTATTCAAAAGTTATAATGTCAAACGCGCAATAAATAACTTAACAGATTTTCATGAAATCGAGTATGTGTTTCTGCGATTCAAACAAATTGATGCTAAAAGCATTTAACCTAGACTTAGATCTATGCACTCTTCTAAATTATGAAGTAGTTAGCCTTGCAGTGCATTCAGTTCCTGTTTGAAAACACACATAACTGTTTGCTAAAAATTTACCTCCAATATTGTCACATCATTTCCGACAGCAATTTTCCTCTTACAATTGACCTTTTTTTTTTTTTTTTTTTTTTTTTTTCCGTGCGGAAATCCTCATGGATACCCACCCCGCGGCCAGCGGGGCAGGTTATGTCGGACTCTTACCGACTAAAACCGCACGCCGTCTAGGGTCTTCTGACGCCAGGGTGTAAGGTGGCCCAAAGAGCATTTCCCTCGCACCCCGGCTTGACCCGGGCCATCTCCGGATTCGAGATGGCCCCCTCGGGTTTGGGAACCGAGTGGTTCCCGTCATGCCCCCGGAATAGGGGGGGCGCGCTTACGCGCGCCGCCGCCTCGGCCTGCTTCTGCTAGGGTGACAGGCGGCTCCACCCGTCACCCCCAGGCCAGCGCTCATGGAGGACGGAGGTCGTTAGACCTCCGACGCCTTAGGCGTCCGCGCCCGCCGCCGTTCGGGAGAGCTCTGTGCAGCCTCTCCCGAACCCTTTCCGCCGCCTCCTTCTCGAGCATGACTTGCTCGCAGAAGGAGGCGGCGGCCGACCACGCGTCCGCACTCTGCACCATCGCTGCGATCAGCACCGGCAGTGTGAGGACTCCCACCCCGAGGGCTGCCAGGAGGGCCTGTCGTGGCACCTCCCACGCCGGACACTCAGCCAGCGTATGCAGCCCTGAGTCCTCGTCCGCATCGCAGTGATGGCACTCGGGCGTTGGCTCCTTCCGAATCAGACACAAGTGATCCCCGAAGCACCCCTTACCAGAGATCACCTGCGTCAGCCGGTACGAGAGGCCCCCGTGAGGCCTCTCCAGCCAGTCCTCCATGACGGGTCTTACCGCCGCTACAACGGCGTGCCCCTCTTACAATTGACCTTAATGTTACCCTAATATTTAATACCTACTTAAGTAAATTTCAAACTATTCTAATCTTTTAGGAAATAGTTAAGGAAATTCCTTCATTTTGACTTTAATTCACGGAAGAATAGTGTAACGATAGCGTATAAAAACAGAGAACCTATCTACAAAAGGAGGCTCAAGGTTTTTTGTCAAACAATCATTAGAACGAGTATTTGTAATGGTTGAACTTGGAAAAAATACAACACAATTAAAATGGGAATATTTCACCTAATTCCTGATTGGTTAACGAATCTACACAAATCTTGAAGAAGTAGCATAAAAAGTCCTAGTCCAGACTTTGGATATAAAGCCTATGACAAAGTACCCAGTCAACGGTAATATCATCACTCCTCTATCTCCCTACAATGTGAGTTGGTGGGCTCAATGATGGCTCAATCAATCAATGGATCGATGATTCGGACGTACCATTTGGGCTAAAAAAAATTGCTTTGAGTGCAACCAGAACTGATGCTCGTATGACGATGAAATCCAAGTTCACAAAAATGTATTAAAACATGCTTCACACTTTTTTCAGTTCAATGAGAGTTCAATGCAATCATTCATGGCTGGCTTAACAAATAGGAAAACATAACATTGCTTACTCATTGTTGTCATCCTTGACAATGGCGGTCGCTCGTGCTGACAAATGTAGCCATTTAACAGAGTCAGATGCGTCTAATCCTTTCTTTTTTAGCCATATAGGAGATTCAGGGAGAGGCAGAAGTACCACAAATAAGGCCACTGGAAAAAAAATACAGAAGTTATTTAAAACAACTGTTATAATGTTTCTTAATAATCTCGAAACTTTTCTTTATTTTTTTTTTATTTTTTTTTTATACTACTTAGGTGGCAGACAAGCACACGGCCCACCTGATGGGAAGCGGTCACCGTGGCCTATGAACGTTTGCAACACTAAGGGTGTCACACACGCGCTGCCTACCCTGAAAGGAAGGGGGGAGGGCTGGGAAGGGGTGGGGAGGCTAGGAAGGGATGGGAGGAGGAGGGGTACATTGAGCTCTGGCTACCCTACTTACCGGCGGAAACACAACTCAAGGTTATTATGACCGCGGTGTTCTGTAGTGTAGTAGTAGTAGTAATTGTGGCTGCCACTTAATAAATCATGATTTTTTTCTTTACTCACCACAAAACACGGCTGATAGAAAAGCCAGGTACCTCCAATAGAGCACGCTCCCAGCTACATATGATATGATGATACCCAAACTCATAGAGAGTGTTGGTAGAGAACCCAGACGTCCGCGGATCTCAGGGTCACAACACTCGCTTACCTAAAATATATAGATCAGTTTTATAATGATGACTACAGAAGATTTTTGACATCACAATCATGACCCAAAATGATCTTTGCAACAGCAGAGGGTCAGCTAATACATAATATCCCCTGTATGATTAAGTTATTCAAATACTATACAATTACACTTATGTATACAATTTGTTGTACACATTTTTTTATACCGCTTAGGTGGCACACAAGCACAATTATCGTACAACAAAAAAAGAAACATTAATTCCGTATTATATTATCACTGCCTATATACCTAGGTACCTACTTAGCAATAAAAGAGATCTTTTATGAACAGTACTAAGTAATACAAAAACTTCAATTAAATTCGACAACAAAAAATAAATAAAGCAATCGGTTACAAGCCCACTTTGTGATTGTATGTAAGTGGCAATGTATTTTCGGTTAAAATTGACACTTCATATACCTACTTGGATTTTAAATTGATTTCGGTAAACCACAAAAAACGTTTATTTTGATCAAAATAAGGACACAGATTTGAATTTAACACACTATTTTTAAAAGACGCATAGACCACCCTACACTTGCTTGTTCCTAGTAGAAGTGAATAATCTGACAAGATTATAAAGATGAATATCCGTAACATATCCCTGAAGGACCAACATTTGGTTTTAGTTCAGTTCCTTCTAATATTCTTCCCTATATTCTCATGGTCCCAGGATTTTATCCCATTATTAAGACCACGAGAGAGAACTGTTTCTCATACTTAGCCCCATAACGAGTTCGTTTAACTATTACATCCTTAATTTACAATTTATTAGCCACCCAAACCGACTGATACTAAACTGAAGACAAATAAAATAGTAGTTATGTCATAGTCTTTAATATAATCAAAAACGCATTTTAACGCACGCAAGCATTTACTGGATAACAGGAAGATTAACTCGTATCATTCAATTTTGGATTATTTTGAGGCATAGCATATTATGAAACCAACGCCTAATTATTAACGCCGACCATTTGAGATCGTAGTTCAACCAGTACAATTTTAATCCAATAATGGACCACCTAATAGATTGATAGCAATCGCTGAAGTTACCACTGTTGTATGTACAAGTAGTGAGTAAACTGAGGCAGTTATTAAATAGAACAAGACCATTTTGTACTTAGAATAACGTGTCGTTATCTGAGGGCAAACGATGAGATAGGTTGAACGGATAATTATAATGACTAGTTGTATTGTCGTTGCATCAATACGTCGATGCGTCATTAATATTACGGAAATGTGTTCTATTATTTCATGGATAGATGAATCCACTTCATATTCTGATATAACATTTACTTCTGGTTTATAATTTGTTATTAAATAAGATGCTCTCCTGATTACCAGATAAATGAATCGACCTTAAGCTCCAAGTGCAAACTTGCAACCAGAATTTGTTAACATTATGATGAAATATGAAATTTAATCGATTGCCAAGGGATATTATTTTCTGGCCTAGCCACGATTAACAAGAGTAGATGTTTATAAAAAGACAAATTAATACAAGATACTTACATATACTTGCGCGGGGGCTAGCACGAAGCCGACTCCAATACCTGTAGTAATCCTGCCGACTAGCATTAGCGGGTAGTACTTGGCAAAGCCGAGGATTAGCCATGCAGCCACCCATATCGGTGAAGTCAGTTGTAACGTGCGCTTGCGACCTAAGCGTTCCATCAATGTACCGGACAGCATGCTGCCCAAAAACGCACCCAGAGGAGGGATCGCACCTGCAAATTAATTTATTTACTAGCCTAATAAAATAAACACTAAAACTGTCTGCTGATTATTACGCCTAATTTAAAAAACGAGTTTGAAATATTATAATTTGGTTATGTGGTACGGTGTGACTCTGTTAAATAAACATAATGAATCATCATTAGAGTGTTAATAAGAACAGATTATTTAGAAGTAAGTAAACTGAAGCATGACTGTTAATATTATGATCAAGCTACAACTTTAAGAATGTTGTAGCATAACCTGAATGTGGAAGATGGTAAAATGTATGCGTTGGCCCCTTGGTTTGGCTACAACTAAAATTACTAAGTAAGTAGGTACTGATATTTACTTAATTATTTTTTTGGAAGGTATCGCCCAAACATTCTGACGCCTGTGATTTCCCCGAATCAAACAATACAGCTTTTGCCCCTAAAGGTGTGTAGTAGGTACCTATCAGCCAGCTTCTTGAAATATTAGCAAACCTCAGCAGGACAAACATGACAATGCAAAAACAAACTTCACACGATTAGCACGCCTAAATATTTGAAGGATAATCGATTTTTCAGTTATTCGGTCAATGCCACATGTACGAGTAAGTTAGCAATATATTGCTAATCAAAGCTTACTAATAATATAATACCTTATTGAAGAAAATATCATGACCAAGTTGACCTGGAAACTGTATTTACTGATGTTGTATTCGCACGTCTAAATAGTATAGTACTTACTCGTAATTCGTACGTCTAGTCGCGGATACAAACAGTTTGATTCAAATTATTCACTAAATCAAAGTGTCCGCCTACTGCAACGCAATCAAAGACGTTCAGTGTTAGAACACTTAGAACTCCAGTCGCCTGCACCACCGTGCTTCCGCATGTGCCTGTCATTATACGTAGTCATTCCGAATTTAATTCTAACATATGAATAACTTCAAATTCGTATTAGATAACTTACCTATCCACGATTTTTGTTCACTGCTTTTGATGATTTCTGGATCAATGTCTTCGATTGATGGGATTGCTGAGGCAGAATAGCCCCTTACTAGTCCAATGATGAGAAACGACAGCGATGCTCCAAACGTCAGCCATAACTGTAAATAAGATGGATGTTCAGTTTAAAATGATTACTGCCTAGGTCCATTCGTTCATTCGCCTTTTTGTATCATACATACTATTTACTGTTTAAACATCTAGTACCAACTAGAATCTAGATATATACCTAGTTACTGTCTAATAGTTTAATATAGTATAGTAATATTTGAATTATTGTGACCTTTAACTGGTTCCAACAATTTAAATATTTTAAACAAGAAAAATATAATTAACAATCCTAATGTTCATCACGTGAGTCATAATAAAAAATCTATTTTTCTCAAACTTTTCCGATAGCGTTCTACATACTTACCTACCTACTTATAAAAACAGTGCACGAGCAATGCAAACGATTCAATCTCTTCTGCTAGATCAATAAAATAATTAAATTATTTTGTTACATCAATAATAGAATAAACTTTTGCACCCAACTTCTAAAATCTACCTGTTAAGATATTTTCCTGTCTCGGCCCGCCCGGCAACGGCCAGTTCAATTTACCCCGAGACCGCGTGCGGTTGGAGTTGGTTCTAGTCCGATATTACCATCCCCACTGGCCGCGGGTGTGGTAGGTATGCGTGGGGATTTCCGCATGAAAAGAAGTTGCGTTACCCTGAATCGCTCGAGCTATAAACCATACCTATATCGTTTAATAGCAAAGTACCTACACAAAAGTGCCGGTCTTATCAGCGCAGGGACCAGCACTTTTCTCACTATTCGGCAGAACAGATATTCTTGGTAGACGTATCTACTCCCACAGATTACCTAATAGCAGCTACTACCATGTATTCTGTGCTACTACTCTCATCACTCCTCAAAGGTACGTGCTACATTTTCTAGATAAAGTATAAAGTCCATGAACCACATAAAGATTTCGTTTAATGTCCAAAACTTTGAGAATTTCTGTAAATAAAAAAATAGGTAGTTATGTTAGTTAACTCAACAATCAACTAAGAAAAAAATAGCTGTGTGACCAAATTGTGGGCAAGATATCTTCATTTTTACTAAAAACATTATTTTCATTATTCTTCTTAATGACACAGATTACATAACATTTTAAATTTCGGTAAAGCCAGGCAAGTATTTTGTGCTAAGCACCTTACACCTTACCCAATCACATTTTAATGGGTGCAATGGTAGCACACTGCTACAGTTACTGACCGACAAATCACTTGCTTAATAAATTGATCAATTTAATATAGATGCACCTAACAGTAGCATGATCTACGGATGAAAACTATTAGGCCGTCGCCGTCGCGGTCGCGATATCACAAATCTAAAGTGAGTCACGTGCGTGTTAACAATTTGATCATACACGTGACAGGCATCCTTTATCCAAACATATTTCTCAATAATCTTATACCTAGATAGATAGAATATTCTTTATTGTTTTATTATAAATACACCACAAATTATCTTAAGTCCACCACGCGATGGACGCAAAAACTACTGAACGTGTTGATTATGATGCGTTTGTTTCTCTTAGGAAGGTCTTGTTCAGATATAAAATCTGCTGTATGTTTGATTGCAATGTTTGAGTAGAACCGAAGATATTACCAAAAGTTACGATAACCGACATTCACGCGGACGGAGCCGCGGACATCGGTTAGTATATAATACAATTTTGAAACAGCTGTATTGTATGAATTGTATCTCATCCTAAGGTCAAACATATAAAATTGAATTTTCCTCCTACCTATCTTGGTGTCTCTTAAAATTAATTGACATTATTCGGTGAATAGATTTTACATAGGTACGTAGATAAATTCAACAACACACATCCTCAAAAAATTATGTAGGTGTATCTTTTAGTTAGCTCCAGAGGCAATTAGTTATGACATGTTTGTTTTTATTTTAATTTGAGTTTAATCGCTGGACTAATCCAGATATAATCATAATTATTCATGGAGTCTAAAGCAATCACAGTTGTAATTTAAATGATTATTATGATTGTGGTTTGTTCTAAACGTGCGCGACAGGCTCTGCACTTTATGTTGCGTTACATGTTTGCCCCTGGTAGTGCCTGTATACTCAAGGCCTCACTCACTACCAAATCTTCTGAACTCCTAGTACGAATACAGAATAGCGGTAGTTCCTACTTTTGATTTTAGTTTGACTTATGTACCTACAAAAAACGAGTGTACTACGTGAGTTCGACAAATGGAAGAAAACAACTAAAGTGGCTTAAGGATAATAATAAATTAAAGTATTCAAGCTGTTGTTTTTCATTTTTTATATCTGGTACCTACGTATAAGTTTTTTCAACGTAATATACCTACCTAACATAATCTGTGATGATTCTGATGCAGAAAATTTAAGTACCTAGGTATAGTGGCCGCAGCGCCTCCCACCCACCACGGGAGACGCTGCTGCCTGCGGCCAATCCGGCCGGGGTGGGAGTGGCCCTCTAGAGGGCTGCTCCGAGGCTCTCCACGTGTCCCTCTGACTAGCAGATGGCACAGTGGGGAGCGAGCGGGGTGCGAGCTGATTGTCTGCGCGCCGACGGTTGGGTGACAGGACGGCCTCCTGTCACCCTACACCCCACCGTCGGTGAAGTGGCGCGATGCTCGCCCCCCCCCCCCCTTTCCGGGGGGTCGAGGGGGCCATCTTAAAACCGCAGATGGCCCGGGGTCAGCTGGGGTGCGAGGGATATACCCATTGGGTAACCTTACACCCCGGTTACTAAGGCCCGAGACGGCGTGCGGTTTTAGTCGGTTCGATCCCAACATAACCACCCCCGATGGCCGACGGGGGTGGTATCCATGGGGATTTCCGCACGATAAAAAAAAAAAAAAAAAGGTATAGTGGCCGAAAGGCAAAAAACATCGTAAAGATTCAAGCCACTGTAAAAGTAATAAGCATAAATTAAATGTTTACAAATCATTCATGTTTTTTGTAAGCCTCCTTTCAAATCACTATAGGTAGTAACAATTAAAAATGGATTATTAAATATTTTTAAGTATAAGAATTTCGTCCTTACCTACCTATTTGCTACTGGATAGCATCTGGCATCAAGTCGGAAAATGCAATGACACTGTTTTTTGAAATATGATTTATATAGGTAGATAGGGTACCTACTAGGTTTTTAAAATTGTATAGCCGATTTGCACTTACCTACTAATTTGATTAAATATGATTTTGGTATAGTGACAAACAAATAAGTATACAAACTTATTAGCAATTGCAAAAAAGTAGCACAAACTTTGCCTTATTGCTAAGTGTAATTGACGCGTATTACCTATCAGAAGTTTTTGTTATATAAATGTTATATAATCAAAAATTTGGTAATAGATACGCGTCAAATGTCAGAACCGATGCTGATAATGTCAGTTACGAACTATGAAGATACGAAGTCAAACAGCTAAACTATGAGCCAATTTACGAATATACTATAATTTACATCTAACAAATAATGTAAATAACACTTGTCTGTGATTATTATCATCCTTATGCAAAGAAAAATATAATTGTTCTAATATATGTAATATTTCACTTGTCCAATCTGTAGCCTGCCTAGTGATTAGGACATAGTTACAACATAGAGTAAGTGTGAGACGAGGAAATGAATATATGCAAAAAAAATGTAATATATAAATAGGATCAACCTTTTTTTTTATCGTGCGGAAATCCCCATGGATACCACCCCCGTCGGCCATCGGGGGTGGTTATGTCGGGATTGAACCGACTAAAACCGCACGCCGTCTCGGGCCTTAGTAACCCGGGTGTAAGGTTACCCAATGGGCATATCCCTCGCACCCCAGCTGACCCCGGGCCATCTACGGTTTTAAGATGGCCCCCTCGACCCCCCGAAAGGGGGGGTGGGGCGAGCATCGCGCCACTTCGCCGACGGTGGGGTGTAGGGTGACAGGAGGCCGTCCTGTCACCCAACCGTCGGCGCGCAGACAATCAGCTCGCCCCCCGCTCGCTCCCCACTGTGCCATCTGCTAGTCAGAGGGACACGTGGAGAGCCTCGGAGCAGCCCTCTAGAGGGCCACTCCCACCCCAGCCGGAATGGCCGCAGGCAGCAGCGTCTCCCGTGGCGAGTGGGAGGCGCTGCTTGCCTCCGTTGCCCAGCGTTGTCCGTTGCACCACGTGGAGATTCCGGCCCGCACATAATAGGATCAACCTCCCTCCTTCATAAGTACCATACCTTTCTTCTTCATTCCTTCCTACTTACTAAAACTTTCTCCAAGTACATTCAATTGTGTTTTCTGAAACATCTAAATCGGTTCAATTAAACGCGAGATAATAGCGGACAAACATACATTATTTTTATTTATTAAATACTACGTAGGTACATAGCGTATTCGTACATACCTACACAGGTTTCATTTTGTTTTACATTTTAACGCAATTTTTTTGAAGGTTACTAACAATAATATAGGTACTCTTTTCGTGTACAAATGTTAAAACTTACAGCAATAAATATCTAGCGTCAAAATCAACTAAAATCAGAAAAATCCAATAGAACACAGAAAGATTTGAACTTTCGCAACCTCTCGCAACTCTATAGAAAAAGAACAACAGAACACGTTGAATCCCATACATGCTCCAGATCATAAACAGATAAAGAAGGAACAAAAATGTCAATTTAGGAGAGTCCTACACCAATAAGCCATTATAAAAAACGCAATCACTCCTCAAAAATATGGAGTTCAATTTTTTCAGTTCAGTGTCTTAGCTAAAGCCCCCGTAGGGACTAATACTACGTGGTGGTGTTACCATGTCACCTCAATCAATCACTTAGTAATTAGGTATTGACTGTATGTGTTAGATTTTATAATTCAGTATAAAAAAATCTGAAGCAAAGGTAAGCTTTATTTGCATCTGAATTATAATAAAACACGGGACGTGCCTGTGCCTACGAGTATTACAAACAACACTAAATGTGAACAAGTACCAACGGCAAGTAAGTAAAAAACCTATGAAAATGTAAGTAATACTTACATTAAATCAGTGTTTAGCAAATAATATCTATTAAACCATATACCTAATAATACGATTCGTATACCTAGTAGTTACCTTAGATAGAACTAATTTATTATGTATGCCTAAGTCACAATACGATTAAATAGTTGCGGGACAGGTAAAAATCGATTCCAAAACTATTTCTTATATCTTATAATAATATGGGCCTACCCTATGAGCTACCAGTGGGAATCCACATATCTACGCATTTCAACTTAGAGGTGCTCATATGAATACTACTCGTAATATTTCAGATTTTATTAAAATAATAAATAGGTCTAAAAACAGTGATTACAGATTTTATTATAATCGATTAGTCATTCGGAACAAACTACTTTTAGAGTTAGGTATGGTAAACTTAAAGCAATACTTTTTATAACAACCTTGCTAACTTTCACATAAACTTCGTCCACGTAAAATTCACTTAACAAAAAATGTTTGTTCTGGTCACAGTCTACCTAATACATAATTACATATTTTACTAGCATAAGGGCCCATAAGAATTTAATCTCAATCAGTTATTCTTATTATAGTTCCTTTCAATAACAGATCTAGGTAGGTATACCTACTAATATTAAGAGAAGTGGAATTTGGTGAGTTGGTTTATTTATAACCACTGCACTTATTAGAATATTAGAATAATTATTCCACCATTTGAAAGATATATATTTGCTGTGTCTTTTTAAGTTAGGTATACAGATGACCATTCATATAAGGATGACGAGATGCAATCCTTATTTGGTACAAAATAGACTAAGATGAAATAGTATTGTCCTTCATTCTCCAAATACATTAAAAATCTGTAGTAGTTAGCAAAGTTAATTTACATTTTACGGAAATTAAGCTATTAATTATCAGAACTTCCGGATTCGTCATGTTAAAAAGCGTAGGTATTTCATTACTGAATAGTCTTAGTCTATTCTCGTTCTTTGCTCTAATCGCTAGATTCCTCACTAACTTAAATGCACTCAGTACCTTTTTGGTGTACCGAATCAGAGACTAGGTAGGTACTTCACTGGGGCTAAATGTGACGTGGTTATGTTACAGTTCAACCATACGTAAAGAGAAGCTGTTATCGAGGGCTCGGATAACCTCACCCGTAGTTTCATGATCACCTCGTGTCGTTATAAAGGTATCATAGCCGTAACAAATGTCACGATGAAACGACCTAAGGTATGCCACAAGATTGGCCCTAATATCCTGTAGAACAACACACAATTTCTCTTTCTTATCCAATTCAAGACGATCACACCACAACAAAATTGTCGTCACTCGTCATATTAATTAACTTCCGATAAATTATAATTACAATAATTTTATTTAAGGAAATGTTTAATTACTAATCGGACACATCCGCTAGCAATATATTACATACGAGTATATACCTACCTTCATGCACAATTAATTAACCAATTTGTTTTGCTTTCCTTAGCAATTTGCTAAACTGTATGTTGTGGGTTCGTCCTTCCAATAGCACGGCAGTAATACTGATGTGCATAACATGGAAGCTGTGCTCAATTTGTACCAAAATATTCGAATGAAAAGGAAATCATAATACTAAAAAACTCGTACCGGCATAACTAACCCAAGAGTATGCAAAAACATTAACTATTCAATACTTTCATTTGTCTGGTTTTAAAAAAAGATTAAGTAAGTATAAATGCACAAATATTACTTATATGCCCCATTAAGATCATAAATGTATCTACTTTCCTTTATCACCGTGTGCACAGTTACAGTTAGGCATCAGTAATATATAAGAATCTTCTAAGCTAATTTTACTGTTATCACAATTATTAATAAGCAAGATACAAACGTAGCTAAAAGTTTGACAACTGGTTTAAAACTTCCCAAAACATTCATCATAGTAGAAATAAGAATCAAATACAAGAACGTCGAAACAATGTTATTTTTTAATATGTGCTCAAGCTATGGGAATAGTTCTTTAGACTGTGCTTTGAGTAGGTACCTATCGAAACAATCATAACTTCAATCCGGTGTTGAGATATGAAGAAAAAGACCTTATCGTAGTGAATATACGAATATAAGACTACTATTAGTAAGAAATAAATCTGGAACAGCAACATAATCATTAAAAATTGGGTGGAAGTAAATGTAAATATAGACAAATATTGTTCAAAGTCTTCGTTCACCCCAGAGATAGGTACACTATCCGACCAGTCAATTACCCTTTATGTACCCTATAAACTTTATAAAGGTACCTAAAAAACATTACATGTCATCCAGTGGAACGAGACTAGCCGTCTCGTTATCCACATCGCCCATATCCACATCAGCGGAGAAGCATCAAAGACATCGACTCGCTTATTGTCACAGTCATGTAGCAGTTGATTGAAATACCATACAAGCCTTTGATTAATGACAAAACAATTAGAAAATATTCAAGGTCTCATTTTTTTAATACCTACGTTAATGTGCTTGATAGATTTGGTTACGCAATATTGATAGGTAAATATTAGATAATATAAAATCCGAATTCGTCACTGTAATGATACGCATAAGTGGATTTTCTAGGAATATCTTGACGTTTTTGATCTATAATCATATTTATCAAGTGCGTATTCTAATGATTGTGATATGATAGGCTGTTCAATATTTTTTCAATCTCTGCACTAAGGATTTCAGCCGCTTACCTAGTTAAGGTAGATAACTGATAAATGTGTAGACATGAGATAAACAGACAAGTATCCCTTCAAGTACTTTTATGTGCAGTATCCGTTACAACACTACCGTTAAACAAATATCAAATAATTGTATTTTTTCAAACTAAACACGACAGTATTATTTTTACACTTTTACTTGAATGCATTGAAAGCCTACCGATGCATTAGGTACATATTGGCTCGGTAATGAAATATCATTAAGTACCGTAATTTTGGTATGGGACGCATCGTACATCAATACCCATTCGCCTTCCCAAAGGCTTAGTACTTACTGTATTATGATAATGCCTACGTATTCTGACATCAGCTGAGACGAACAGCAAGTGAGTTCTAGGAATGTTGGCACGCCATGTTCGCAGTGGTGTTCTATGATACCAATCTTATCTTACATTTGGTTATTTGTATTAAACTAAAAGATGGAGAATCCAGTCGGTTGTATAGTTTAAAAAAAGTATTATATTGAATACATGTCATGTTCATTTTCATCCAAGTATGTACATCACAAACAAGATCCAACGTACCAAAATGGTGAAATAATTGCTGGTACCAACACGGACTTTGTTTACCCTTTTTGAAAAATGCTGGATTAAAATCACATCCTAGCATGGTATGCTGGTAAACTTCAGTCTGTCTTCTTGTAAAAGGTTTGAAAATAGTTTTCTGGCGAACATTATGTGAAAATCAAGCATCGCAATTTACATGAGATGAGTAATTTTTATGTACCTTGGTTACCCGATACCTACCTGGAAATAGACTGTCTAAGTAAGCTAGTAGGTAGACATGCGATCATACATAGTAGGTGTATACTAACAACACTAAATCAATCGTCGAGATTTCGTTCGTCAGAAAATACGTGATGTCTGGTGGTCCTGGCATCTTACTCTAATTAGAGATTAGATATATAACGTTTGACTCCTGTCAAACCAGTTACTTATATTCTAAAAGCATACCTACTACACATTCATTTTGATTTTATTATCGAAACTATAATAAATTTGTAAATTAGTTGCGTGGACGGAGCCGTAAGCATCAGCTAGTTAGCTTATAAATGTGATATAAGTAGATGAGATAATTATACAAAGTGAGGAGAAAAATACGTATACCTACATATATTTACCAAAAAAATAAATTTAATTTAGTCCTGTTCACGGATTTTAAATTAATGAAACCACAAACAAGTTGTTAAAAATGTTAAGCTAATGAAGTCTATTTATGTTAGTAGATAATATAAACTTTTTAGTACCTACTAGTACGACAGTACCATAGATATTCATGTGCTACTAGGCTAAGTACAAGGAAATTTCTAATGTTCTTGGCTACTAGTAACCGATTTTACTAATATGCCCGCTAACCTCTCCAGCTAAGCTATATTGCTTGTGTTACGGTTCATGTTAATAAATATAATGGCCAGGATTGATTTAAAAAAATATGGGATTAAACTTTCATGAGAACACGTAAAAATTTACAAGAACTCTAACTCGATGGGTGCAGTTGATGCGTGCTCTAACGGGTGCAGTTGAAAATCAGCGTTGCAGATAGCATTTATATCTGTAACATTAGCTGAACTGTAACCCTTTAAACACACACACCTCACTGACACATTAGGGTTATTTTTTATTTTATTTTTTATTATTTTGTTTGTTTTGTAAACAATATAGGTATGTAGTGTGTTTAATAAATGTATTTTCTTTCTTTCTATGGGTAGAAAAATGTAAAGTAGAGACCACTATTCCAGGGGAGACAGCACCTAGAATGGTGGGCACCACTCTTTGGATTTCCCCTCAGTTACCATCAAGCTGCAGTCGCACCAAGTTTAAAAAAAAAACAATAAGTAGACTTGTTCGATTTTATTCTGCAGAAAATCCAAACAGCTGCGGCATGCCTAAATTACAATCGCTAACATTTTGAATCATGGATATGGGCAACACTTAACAGCATAAGTGTGACAATTTGTCAACTAAGTGAATGAACTAGAATTAAACAAAGAATGACAGTTAGTAGTCGCTAAGGATATTTTTATGCAAGTGTTCCACCGGTCACCGGTCACCGGCAATGTTTTTATTGTAAGTGGGCGCATACACACTTCCTATTTTACAATGCAGATTTCATTATTGTTGAAATACATTTTCATATGCTATGCCAAGTTTTATAGACCATAACTCAACGAAACTACTAAGTACCAAACAGATATACCTAGTTATTTAACCCTCGGGGGCCGTTGGGGCAACATCTAAAATTTTGTTCTAACTGGCCATCACTGGGGCCCGTTTAGCGGTGGACGATGGGTTTACTATTCAAAGTTGGCTCATTAGTCCCGATCATGGCTTGGGAACAAATATAAAATTTTGTCGCAACGAGCACCGGCGCGGCGCGCGGCGCGCGGCGGAGGCGTTGTAGCGGGGGCCGTAAGGAATAAACCTTGCAGCCCACTGCTGCTGGACATAGGCCTCTCCCAATGTACACCACATCGCACCTGCACCTATTATTAGTATTTTTCTAGTAGAAATAATTAAATACTTACAATACTTATAATATTAAATGATTTCCACTACACTAGATACATAAAAGGTCATTTTAATTTATTAATTTATCTGTCTGTCTTTCTGTACGTTTGAATGAAGTAATCTCTGGAACGGCTAGGCCAATTTTGGTGGGCTCCTTTGCTTGGACTTAGGCTACTTTGATTTTAGGAGAAGAATAAGCGATTTGCGCAATAAAAACTCAAAAATCTAAATTCACCCGGGTGAATTCGCGGGTACAGCAAATTTCAGACCCTAATAAGTCTAAATTTAAAGCACGTTGTTTTATAATTTTGAACATGGTCAGGTACATATTCTCAAATATTTAGCTACGTACCCGTACGACCTCCAAGTTTTGACCCCATCCAAAAATATGATCTTTTCGACCCTCTATCAAACAGTGTATTCCGTTTGACCTTATTTATAAGTTTTCCTATGAAAACTTCTTCTAGTTGCTTTGAATGGATGTCTGTCATTATACCAATAAATACCTACCGAGATACTATAATAAAATCCTCGTAGGAGGAAATAAATGTGTTTTAATTGTCTAGTGGTAATTGGGTTTACACCATGTTGATTGCCCATCTCTAATTTACAGATAATCGATTTTCGAGTTCAGAATCGATTCATGATATTCTAACTATAGAGTTTCGAGTTTAAAAAATTAATTGTTAAAAAAAAACTAAAAGCGGTTTTGATTATTGCTCATAAATACTAAATTATTATACCTACATAATTCTCCCAGAGGTCTTACATTCTGATCTAAATCATTAGGATTAGTTAACATACTAATTGCTTCAAAATTTCATTGAATTGATGTACTTAGTCTACTTACTCCATCATAAATTATTAAAAAATAAAAACAATAATTTTTACTGTATCAAAACTAACCTGTTTCAGAAGCGCTGGCGGTATTTTCAACATGATGCACCGGTGTTGTTGTTCCGCTTAATAAATACAGATGACTACAATAACAAAGCACCGGCACTGAGTTTAAACATGCAATTACACAAACACGCCGTGTCGACTGCACCCGAGATGAAGATTTGGTTTGCCGACGACCGACTCCTCTTGGCTGTCAAGAATGACTGCACCGACACCAGCCATCAACCACCTGTTTTGATTACAATCGCGTTGATGGAACGCCGCGCCGGTCATGTGAGATGATCCAATATCAGCGCCCGGTAGCTCACACGTGATAACCTCGCCAAATTACGCTAACTCGCAAAAGGACCCACTTAGCAAGTCAAATATATGTATTTATCACATATCAAATATGGATAAATGATAAATATAATTCACACCGGCATTGACATTGAATTGTAAAATACCTTAAACTTAATAAGAATCTTTTGAAAATTTTATTAAGTATTGTTAATAAGGAGTCAATGCTTTTCATCCATTTTGTTAATATATGTACAAATGTTATGAAGTTTAAATCAATTTGTTACACATTATAGGTAGTAAAACGGAGGCTGCGTGCTCCTTGCTATAGGTACATAATTATATTATATTCCTACCTGTACCTGTCAATCGATTTTAAATAAATAAAGAGAATTTTGTGTATTAATTGAAAAAAAGTGAATGTGCATATATGATCAAGAGTACCTACCCCTAGGTAGGTAGGTACTACCTACCTACCTACCTACCTAGTTAAATACACTCGAGAGCAATGAATCCGGGTCACTTAAAGAATGTTAAAAATCTCGGAAACTAAAAATGATAGGTTAATGCAATAAATTGTATTTAATAGACAATGTAATACTCCTTAAATGAAAGTAAAAAAAATATGAGTCACCATACATTTTATTAACACAAAATTACATAAAGAAAAAAACTGCTGATCTCTCCTTAAAACAAAAATAGGAAACAGGGCATATCTTAGTCTCGAAATACGATGCCCACGCTCCAGTTTAGGGCCGTTTGCAGGTCTAAGGGGTTTTAAGTTAGATTCAGCAAGCCGACGTCTTACTGTCCATGCACTTGGGTTACTTCCTCCGAGGCGTCGAAACTGATTGGTGAGTTCAGTTCCTGTGAGAAAGCGATTTCGAAGCATGGTGTTCACCAAGTATCGGTCTTCTCGTGCTGTGGTACACCTGGTTCTGCCCGTTCCTGGTCTGCGTAGGTTAGAACCAGTTTCTTCGTTTAAGTGACCCGGATTCATTGCTCTCGAGTGTATTTGACTGATAGAAACACGCAATCCCATAAAAATTACATTACCGTAAGGATTGTTTATGACTCCAAGGGAATGAGTTACATTGAGTTAATGAAATGTTGAAAATTAAAACAGTTTATTCTTTAGGATAAGTGATAAACTTATAACAATGTAAATAAGTTTTTAAAATTAGATTTTGCTAAGTCAAGTTTCAGGTGGCTGGGCCTATCGTTGGGTAAGTCAGACGGGGCTTAAAGGGCCAATAGGTATCCACGAGTCCACGACCGAGTTTGCTATTTCAATATTTTAATGTAGGTATACTCGTAGACATTCGGTCGAACTTCATTTTATACTGCCCGAGATAACTTCGTTTACTATATGAAGTAGTAAATTCAAGCAATGATTTATTTTTCGAGGTAAAACTTAAAAAATTACAAACTAGAAAAAGATACAAAGAATATTATTATTTGTTCTATGGTAAGAAACGTTTAAAATTATTTTTGTAAATCTTTGAGGGTAGGGCAAGATAGCGAGTGACTGAGTAAATGACTTGTGTCAGGAATGTATCGAGGAGAATGTCATTTCACGCCGACCTTAACATGGTACGCACACTGGGCGACAGGTGACAGCTCGGCGTCTAGACGCAACGACAGGCTGCGGCCGAGAATTTCATATATATTATAATTATTTGCTAGGGGAGTCGCCGCGTCTAGACGCCGAGCTGTCGCTGTCGCCTGTCGCCAAGTGTGCGCCAAGGTTAAATTATTTGGGACAGCGGCAGGCAGATGGTGATGATGATGACGATGATATAGATACTTATTATATTATAATTATGCAGTAACTACAAAGAAGAACAAGTAACGTAGGTAAGTAACACAATTCAATTTGCAGATCACTTACCTCTAAAACCTTACGAAAAATAATTAACAAAACATGAAATTTATATTAACCTTGCCCCACAGAGTACACAATAGTACCTGTTTGTCCTCTGGGGATTACAAAAATAATGTACATGAATTTTGTTTATTAATACGTCAAAGTCAAACGCTGATAATGTTGTAAATTCTGTGTTATTGATGCATTTTTGGCTGTGAGAATCATGACAAAATGAATACATAGGTACGTAAAATTAAGAAGTAAAATGGGACATGAACTTCACATAAAATAAGTTCACCGTGGACTAAATAGTTTTTCGTAAGACACGAAAAACGTAGACATTTTTTATTCGCCGACAATGTTAATTTAATTAATTTATCTTTACTCGATTTCTATTATCTTTTTATACCAAGGCCTAGCCAGTTAGAATAAAAAAAAACATTTATTGTTTCTTTATCTACACCCGCATGTTGCAAATAGGTATACCTATAGGTAAGTAGGAAGGTATTTCTATTTTCCTTTACCTATATGTATATTATCTTATATTTTACTATCATAAAATCATAAATTCGTCATTGGAGATATTTCAAAAAAACTTGAATTAAGTATGTTAAATACCTAACGAATCTGCACATAAAAATATTTTTCTTCGAATTCTTGTGTTTGTTCGCGATGGACGCAAAAACTACGTATCAAGGTATGGATAAATGTTTATTACTCTCTCTGATGCGAAAACGGATGAATGGTTCGGTACGATATTTGGCATACATAGAGATAACTAATATTGACGGAACAGCACATAGACTAACTTTTCCTGGGAACGGGTTAAGTAAGTAAATCGCGCGGGTGGAGGTGAAATAAGCATACCGTATAGCCGGTTTCACAGGCGAGATGCAAAAAACATATATACGTATAAATAAGTACTACATCATAAGTATTATTTTCCTAGGAGCCTAGGTAGGTATGTCTTAGAAGTAAGTCGTGGAAAATGCCAAGGTCAAAGCCAAGGTCAAGGGGAGGTAGCGCTAATTCTCACCAGGGATTTCATAGTGTTTGGTATTCTTAATTTTTAATTAGTTACTTACATTATGTACTTCTGTACATGTTAGGTACTTAAATATTTGGAATATTATTATAAATAACATAATACCTATAAGATTCTTATTTTCTGTATGACTGGTGCAATGGTGCAATTATGTCTTCTCAGTTATAGCTTATAGCTACTTAAAAATTTTTGTAAAGAATATGGATGCTGTTAGGTACATAAATTATGAAATAAGCTAGGTATATTATATATGTTCATTCACCCAGTTAGGCAAGGACATTGGATAAAGAGTATAGATCAAAACATGCAAACAAAGATGAATTGTAAGTATGCCAAATGGTTTTGTGGATAAGTATTGTTCAGATTAAGACTACGTTAGGTAAAGTTCTTTAAATTACTGATATTATCTCTTAAGCATAGCAATTAGCTAAAAATAATATTACCCACACAAGAAAAAAAACCTTAGGAAAATCCTTTTTTGAAGATCTCAACAAAATATTATCATGTGAAATAATGCCAAGACGAATCTCCATATTGCTTGCACTGTAAAACGACCTAATAACACTCTGAATCTCATCATAGCGTATACTTAGTTTTTTGCGTAAATTCTAGTCTAAAGTTCTCTGCAAATCCTATACCTTAGTCAAAATGTCCAACATATCCACCCCGATGACCAACGAGGGTGTAATCCGTGGGGATTGCCGCACATTGGTTAAAAAAAAGGTCACTACGCAGCGTTCCGCCGTAGGTATATTTGTGTCACGAAAAAATGGTAAGTAGGTATACTTAATACCTATCCATTACTTTTAGGTCGTACTCGTATAACTAATGTGGAACAGTGCCACTGTAGTGAATTCACTCAATGTACATGAATAAAATTCTCAGCATAGATTTTTGCTATAAGGTTATCATACTTTTAATTGCCTTTCTGACGTAAGAAATCCTCAAAACCGGAGCTGGTTTGAACCGGTTCCGACATAATGATTTATTTAGCTAACGCACTGCAGTACTACACTGTCTGTGTTCTCATAATAATAGGTATATATACCTATTTGGCATACAATATTAAGTTCTATTGTAATATGCTATGCTGAAATATTTATCTGTGGAAATAGGTATATCAGTAAGCAGTGGTTAGATATATAATATATATTATTATCTTCTTCATCCAAATATGAAACAAAAATTTCAAGTCACAGTGTCAATCCATCTATTACTTTTCCAGATTTGCAAAAACACACACATTATTATCTACTTAAGGAAGGGAATACGTATCTTCTTCATCCAAATACTATTCACAAATCTAGTGCTTTAGAGCCCACCCTGGGCTCACTCCTAAAACACTTTATTATTTAGTTTATTTTGGTTAATACGGGAACGACTGCGTTGGATCGGCCTATATACCCTAGGGCCTAGAAGGATAGTCTGTGCAAGAACCGTCAATCAGCAGGGCCTCGATTCTGCTAAAGGCAAACCACTGTAATACCACTGACAATCTAAAAATGCAATTTAATTCTAGACTTTATAATTATCAATATAAAGTCTAAAATCAAATGATATTTTGTAGAGCGAATGAAAAAGTTTTCATTTGATTTTAGACTTTAACTGTACAGCGATAAAGTCTACAATTACATAGCATTTTTGGAGTGCCAGTGGTATTACAGTGGTTTGCCTTTAGCAGAATCGAGGCCCAGGAATACTGCTTAGGTAGGTACCTGTTAGCCAATTGGCTTGGGTCCGAAGATTGATAAATCTATTTGCATACTGATTTTATTGGTGTATAGGTAAATATCTTCTTCCAAATTGGAGAAATAAAGATTGTTTATTTTGTTCCTGAGCTTGTGGAGTGTTTTACAAAGATGCACATCATGACCGCCACAAATTACTGGATCATGTTGCCGATAATTATGACGCTGCGCGCTAGTATTATTTGTAAAATGAATTATAAACCCTTCTGTGGATCTCCGATGGCATTTTCTATAAGGCACTTTATTTTGTTCTATGAAGTAAGACAGGCGGAATTTTTACCTCCGCTGGAATGGAACTACCTGAGCTTTGGCTTGCTAGATGTCTAGTAATTTACTTTGTATTGCAACTCGTGAGCTTGTGTTCATCAGGTTAATACAGCGGGTGTAGCGAAGAGGTAGGCAGCAGTTTGATTGTAGGTTCGTCTTTGAACCCAATCTCTCAAAAACTGATGTAAAAGTTAACGTGTATTGTAGGTCAAAAATGTATTTCGGGCTTCATCAGTGAATTATAATTGGTCTAGTCTAGGTAAACACAATCATTCTACTTACTTATTTGAAAATCTCTCAAATTTTTGGTTAAATGTACGTACTTTTCAATGATCCTTTGGGTCAGTAAACTTCAATTGTATTGCTAAAGTATGCTCGACGTAAAGGTTTTATTTGCCCAGTCCTTGTTCGTTTTAGTTGAGTAATTAGAGTACCTACGTACGATATAAAATTCTAACATTCAACATCAAAACGTACTAAAATGGTTACAAATACTGTAAATACGTCATAGCATGTGTTAGCAAACCTACCAATAACCCTATCCAAGACATTGCGGCGTAATTTAGTATCAGAAATCCTCAACGTCATATCGTTCGTTCTTACCTATATTCCGTTTCTGTTCTATATTGTGCCCTTCGCTAAACAGTTATAAGGCGGAAAAACCAAATAAGTCAAAGCATGAGCCACTCTTGTCAAGGGGGAGGTGTTGATACATCAAGTTATATGAATGTGCCTACACTACACTCACATCTTCTATACATCTATACATAATAATAAAATGGTAGATAGCAAAGTCAAAACTGTACATTGAATATTTTTTAAAAGAATACTTATGGTGTGATCTACAAACGATACCAAAGTCAAAAATATAGTTTTTAGAATTTTTGTCTGTTTGTCTGTAGGTATGTCCAAATCTCAAAAAGCACTGCATGGATTTACTTCAAATTTGGCATGAATATTATTAAGAAGTCGGGTCAACATATAGGCTAAGCGATGAGTGTAAAAAGTACTGAACAGTTTTTGATGCGGTTTCTTATTAGAAAGGTCTTGGTTAGATTCAAAATTTTAAGCATATTTGATCACAATCGGCTGACCGGCGATATAGTAAAAAAACGTGAAAGTCGACGTCCACACGGGCGGAGCCGCGAGCAACAGCTAGTAATATATACAGACGCAGTAACGCCTCGCTCAAGGAAGAAAGAAAAGGATCATTCCTTTTCTTTCTTCCTTGAGTGAGGCCTGCCTCCTTGGATTTCCTCACCCTTAAAACTAGACCTTAGGTTCAAAGTTTGTAATTGTTTGACTACTAGGCTTCGATTTAAGTGAATTTATTTGAAAGAGTGGTTATTACCTCCATTATCTGCTTTCCAAAATTAGTGAAGTAAAAAATTTTCACTACTTATCAATATTTAGTTATCAATAGACATCCCAAACTAACATATATATGTCAAGTAGCAGATATATTATTTCGTATTCACGTAGATAGTGTATCACTAATTTTATTTTATAGTCGATAAGACTTTGGTTCACTTTTAGTGTATCTTGTAGTGTATTTAGTGTATATCTTTCGCACAAAGATGTTATTTTATTCGATTTTAATTTTAACTTTATCAAGTCAATATGTAACAGGTAAGTACCTATCGCAATTTTATTTTTAATAATGTGGTATACAGATCGTTAAGCTTCTCCTGTTCTGTCCATTAGAAGTAAGTTTACGGCTTATCAGCGGATGAGCGGTCATCATAAACCAAGATCACCTGCAACATACGACATTGTCGTTCCACATAATAAACTTTATTCTATTGAAGAACTCAGAACTTAATTAAGTCTCGGTAGTCTATTAGGAAAGTAATGTGGAAGCACCAGCTGTAAGTGTAAAATTCTTCAACTTGATTGTTACAGGTCAATTCGGACCTTTTAAACAAGACTTCGAATATGTGGATGTCAGAGAAGGCGCGCACATGTTCTACTGGTTATTTTACACGACTGCTGATGTTAATAATTATAATGAAAGACCCTTAATAGTATGGCTACAAGGTGGCCCTGGTGGATCCTCTACTGGGATCGGTAATTTTGATATATTAGGACCCTTGAACCTAACTTTGCAAGAAAGAAATTACACTTGGGTGAGTTACTTTATTATAATATACTCGTACCTGAGTAGATGAAAGGGTAACACCTCGTCAATTGAGACTCGCAATTATATGCTTATATATAAGTATCATTTACAATATTAGGTTCTTAATCTTCGTTCTGAATATACCTACGAACTGTAACTTTTCTACAGGGTGCTAAACAATTTTATACTTTAATGGAATATTCAAAGTCACTGGTCATCACTACGATCCGCGCGATCATAATACTTTTAACTTCAATATTAATCATTTACTTTTTACAGGTCAATAACTTCAATGTCCTCTTTGTTGACAATCCTGTAGGCACGGGCTACAGTTATGTTGACGATCTTAGTTTACTAACCACAACTAATGATGAAATCGGTAAGTTATTATTTAAATCAATAATAGTAACGGTTGCATTTAGTAAAAAATATATTTAAACCCTTGAATTCACAGCTCTCGATTTTGTCAACCTTATGCGTGGATTTTATGATAACCATCCGGAATTTAAGGGTGTGCCACTTTACATCTATGGACAATCTTATGGCGGCAAGATGGCAGTGGATATGGCTTTGCGTATGCGCGAGGTATGATACAACATAATATTAAGGCTTAAGAAAAGATGTTCTGAATTTTTATTTTTGCTTCATGGAATTTTGATTTAGTAATGAAACATCCGAAAACGTTGCATGACATTGAGGCGTTTCAGTACCTTGAAGCGCTTAAGTGAGGTCAGTGAAAAATAAATAATTCAATGCTAATCAAATCCTGAGTACCTCATTTGTAGGGTCATCTTTTGATCTTCTCTAAATAGTAATACATACATATATTCATGCCTTTTTCGTTCAAGGCAGACGCAAACAATAGTTCAGCCCATCATTTAAATACATACCTACTCACAGTTCCAGCTCACTTCCTGTATTCTTTTCATTTTGTCGTTATAAGTGTTCAATCTTACAACAATTTGCTTTCTAGGTCCCACAATAATTTTGTAATTTTGCGGGTGTTTATATATAATTTTGTGCTGTTTGTGAAATGTGGGTGCTAGCACCTCTGCCTACCCCTTCGGGGATATAGGCGTGAGTTTATGTTATGTATATATAATTTTGCACCTAATTATCAACCTTACCAAATATATTTCTTAGGCTGAAAAAGCTGGCACAATTGAATCCAACCTGAAGGGAATCGCGATGGGTAATGCATGGATACACCCTGTCGACCTCACTCTCAGTTGGGGACCGTTGTTATTAGCAGCTGGTCTTGTAGATCATGCGGGTTATGAAAGCATCCAGAGAGCAGCCAGAGAGGCAGAACGCTTATTCAACGAAGGCCAGTACTTCGATTCTACTACACAGTGGTCGAATACACAACGAGCAGTTCAGAATGCTCTCACTAGAGTAGACTTCTACAATATTCTGACAAAGATGCCAGTATCTAATGCGGTACCTGACACAAGGAGTAATTATGGTAAGTACCTACACATAAGTCATGATAACACATTTAGATTAACATAATTTGGTAGGTATCACTATTGAAAAAAGTTAAAGAAGTATGTGTTAACATCAGTGATAGGTTTATGCCCTAACCCTGCGAGCATTTATTATATTATTTATTTATACGTTGTCGACAAAACACGCTAATGAAATGCAATTTATACTTTTAGAATTGTCGAGAGATATGATGATCCGAAATGCACCATACATGTCAGACAAGACTTGGACTAGACAACAAGAAATAAATCTTGACCAAATAATGAACAACGAAGTCAAACAAGCCCTAAAAATCCCTGAATACGTGACCTGGGGCGGACAGTCCGGCCCTGTATTCGACTATTTACGAGTGGACTTCATGAAACCAGTTACTGATGGCAGTTAGTATAAAATTACAAAAAAATGTCAATAAGGTTTGAGACAACTTTAACCTTAACAATTCACTCGTAATTCAATAAAATCTTTCAAATTAAATTCAAATCGCAGCATAATAATTTACTTTGAACAACATTTCAGTTGAACAACTATTGGATCAAGAGGATCCTATTATCGTCACAAAATACAACGGTAATCTAGATCTGATCTGTTCTACTCCGGGTACGTATTTCATTTAATATAATTTATAACTATTATTTATTTTTTTTAAACCGAAACATCTATATCACAGCTATCCGTTCTAAGAAGAATAGGCATCATTTATAATGTGAAAACTTCAATGAAAATATCTCATGGTGGAACTACACTTCGCTTTTCGATTCTCCTTTATTCACGTGTATACAACGAAGTAGGTAAGGCCAAATAAGGGGCAAGGTGTATTATTTGCTTTATTCGCACAAATATTCGCCTTAGTCGCTCTTATATGACGAATTTTGAAGGGTTTAGTCGTCTATAAGATAAGGTGAATAGCGAAGTGTGGTTTCGCCATCAAATTTTTATAAAGGAACATAACCGACCTACCTCCTTTTTACAGTTGGTTAAGTACCTATACTAGAACCGTCGTCTTCAAAGTGTAACAAATACTTTTCTGATACCGTATCAAAATAGGTTGAATCTAACGTGGAGAAATCGCGAACAAACATACCTACAGGTCGAACTAAACCTCTTTTGGAAGTCGGTTACAAATGCCCGGTTGAAGGTACTATGTGCCTTTCCTTTGTGATCTAATATTTTGCATTCTATAGTTACATACCTACACTCTATACGTCCGTTACGTACAGTACGTTCTGTGGATATAAACTCGTAGCACTCGTAGCAACTGTTATTAGCATAAAATACAAGTCCTTTTAAATGATTTACCTTCCTAATTAAGTTTTTTACGATATTAAGTACCTAATTGATATTGTTAGAAACAAATCTCCTTTCGATTGAGCTATAATTTGTTATAGTGTAGGTACATAACCTAGATTCTGAAAACCAGTCCTAGTACCTAGTGCCTGAGATTAGCACATTCAACCAAACAAACTCTCCAAATTTATAATGTTCAGTATAGATAGTATAGATAAGTTTGGTATTCAACCTTGGTATTCAGATAACCTTAAAATTTCAGGTCAGATTGTATGGGTAAATCGCTTAAAATGGCACGGGGCAGAGGAATACAAAAACACAACTCGCAAACCGATATGGGAAAACAATAGACTAGAGGGCTACTACAAGGCTTACGGCCCTCTTAGATTCTTTTGGATAAATGTTGCTGGACATAGTGTAAGTATGATCGTCTGTTCGTGTCTCTAATCATGTCTTACCTGCAGCTAAACTATCTCGTATGGGTCATCAAAATCCTCCATCAGCAAGCTATTATGTAAAACTTCATAAATAGAAAGGAAGAAGAAAGAAAAAATATGATGGTATGAATTCTAATATAGAGAGTACTTTGTTTTATAATTTTGTTTCGCAAACCGACTGATCATGGGCCATCTACAGCTTCCAGTTATTGACATGTAACTAAAATGATGATGACGATAAAATCTTTAGTATATAATAATTGCTAACATAGGATTGCTTATTAAACATGCTTATATAATATTAATTAAGTTAGGTTTATTAATATAATTAGGTTTTCTTAGACATTTACAAAAAATACACATTACCAAACAGTAAGTTAACAGTAGGTATCTATTATTACAGGTACCGCGGGACAACCCATTTGGATCGAACGCTTTTCTTAGAGATATGACTTCTTTTGGTTGACTTTAAACATTAATAGTGAAAGCTTTTTGTACTCTTATGAATAAAATAAATATCCAAACAAAACCTGTAGATTTATTTCAAAGCGCATAACGTAATTTAGTGAAGCGGCGTCGGTAGTTTAGTGGTTCAAGAATCGGCCATACGATCGAGAGGTCCCGAGTTCGAATTCTGACCATAACACTACCGACGTGAATATACTCCTACTATAAGCAATTTAGCTTAAATAGCTGAATGGATTATAGAGGAATAATAGTAATTTCGGTCACCAATATCATATAAAAATAAATTAACATATATATCGTAAAGCAAATATTCGTGCAGTCAGCACAGATTTCACAGAAACTGTTGCTAGTACTCTTGATAGAGCCTCGGTATATTATTGGACTTGTCTAAGGCTTTCAACGGACTCTGCTTCCAAAGTCATAGAATACTGGAGTTCATTGATCCATGAAAAATAGCATTAGAGTTATTCAAGAAGATGAGATCTTCTATTTGAAAAGGCGTTCCCAACGGGTAAGCATAGCCTCTACGTAGAGTGATGAAAACCCTCGCTGTGTACCCCAAGGCAGTATCTTAGGTCTCTACACTTTTACTAATTTACAAAAATGATATCTGCATAATAATATAACAATGCTGAAGTGTAAGATCTACTCCTTAATACATACAAAAAAACATATTTTTAGTAGTATTTGCCTAATAAAAAACTGAATTTTGTTAAAAAGGCTTTTATGTATATTTATAACTTCATAAGTTTTATAACTGTTTTATATAGGTTTTATACAGTACTATTTTAATTTGTAAATTTTAAAGTGTATTCTGTAAAATCGTATTTAAGGAACTCATTATAATAAATGAGAAATTCTTGAGAAACAAATATAAATTGATATAAATCTTCCAATTACATTTCACAAGCAATAATTTGTGTCAATTGCTGATAATAAAAAATAATCTTTAAAGCTACGGTACCTATCTTATCAATTAGAATGTCATGTTTAAGATCAAGTAAGACTAATATTGTCAAATACTTTTATTTATTAGCAATTAATTGATACACTGTTACTGTTATCAGAGCAAGTATAATATAATTCTTAGATTATAAAATTATCTATATCCTCATATCAAATCGTGATGAAAATTATTATCAGTTAAAATAGGGCTTCTGATATCTTACAGATAATATTGACTTAGAGTCACATACATATTTAGAGAATCATAGTGCTATCAACGGATGATGTGCAGGTACATATCGTCATAAAGAATATCTGTAAAACTAAAATGCAACGCAAGACCACAATTATATTAGCAAGTGTTACTTGCGCAATACTTGCTGTGGCAGGATTGGCTGTTCTAATTTGGTGGTTGGTAACCAGGGACACCACAGAAGAGGATCCTTATACTATTATTGGTGAGTAAATATTATACACTAAGACATTCGACACAACGGCAGTCGTTACGGATAGTTGGAGCCCTCAAAAGTCTAATCAGTCTAACTTGGAACTTCGATATCACCATTGGTCATAATGACCATTGGTTGTGGAGGTCAGATGGCAGTCGCTCCACGGAAAACATCGAAGTTCAGCCGCATCACAGTTAGACTGGAAAGCCGACCCCAACTGGGTTGGGAAAAAGGTTCAGAGAATGATGATTCGACACAACGCTATCTAGACCCAAATTAAGCGTGGCTTAACTATCTTCTGTCATGGATTCTAGAATGCAGATAAACATACTTAGATTTTTTTGTCAATACATACATATTGGACATACTTACTAAATCAATCATTATTTATTTGCGAATATGGGTAATGGTTAAAACATAACATAAAAATGACCAGCCACATTCCGCCTCAAGACGTGCAAATAATAATGTATTGTGTTGTGATAAACGCGTGAAGGTATTACTGCACTGCATCTTGATAAAAAAAATGTAGAATACAACGTAGAATACAACGTAGAATATAACGTAGAATCTATATAATAGAACAATGTAGAATACAATTTAGAATGTAGTTTGAAATATAATTTGGAAGGAAGTGCAATGAAATGTCAATTATAACAAAATAATGTTTTTTCAAAGTATAGTATGACGAAGACTAATTTAAGAAAATGTCTGTTCATGTCTTCGTGTTGAACCTAAGGTTGTTATCGTAAATGATGTCATTATACACATTACCCATGTCACAAACCTATTATTACAGATATTATTAAAAATAAGCTGACATATCTCGCAATTTATCTACAATGGACAATGGACATGTCTTTTTTTAATTTATTTATAGAATTACATCAATTATGATACACCCATAAGACAACCTATTACCGGTAGACAGGTACAGTACTGCCTTTACCATAACAATATTCCTTACCTCTACATCTGCGTAATCTTATAAAAGAGTATTCACATTGAATTTCTTTAACTTCTTAGATTTAGAAGGAGAAGGTATCGGTACTTTACCGTATACTGCTGCATTCACAAGAATACGCGACGTTGGAGATGTATTTTGGTGGTTCTACCCTTCTGTAGCATTCTCACCACTAAATCGTCCTATAGTACTATGGTTAGATGGAGTAACTGGTGTCCCACCTAGCCTGCTAGCCAATTTGGGAATGATTGGGCCTTATGATTTTAATCTTGAGAAAAGAAATGAGTCTTGGGTGAGTATATTTTTGATAAGTAGTAATACTCGTGCACTCCCTCGTTCTACTCGAGATTTTTCTGGGATATGTTTATTTTTTTTTTAATTTATCATCACAAAATCAGATGAAACGTTAAAGAAACGCCAATAGAAAATAATATAGATTTATCCTCATCTTACTACTAATACAAATGCGCAAGTTTGGTTGGAGGGACGAATGTATGTATAGACGTTTCTTATTTTCAACCATGCCGGAACAACAGAATAGATAGGAATGGAATTTGGCACACACATAGATGTATTATAGTGTAAACTAGTACATGCCTTTTTATCCCGTGAAGTAATGCATAAATTCAAAATGCGGTAGGTAAGGTAAACTTATAAAATCAAAACATTTATGTTTTCAGGTTAACCTCTGCAACTTACTGTTCATAGACGCACCGGTAGGTGTAGGGTACAGTACACCCTTGGATGAAAGTACGATTCCCAAGAATGTAGATGAAAATGGTAAGACATTCAAGTTTTATCATCATTATTTGTAATGGCAGAAAAATCATCGATGTAGGGAAACGTAGTTGAGATCCAATCGCACAGTATGTATGGAATGTAACTTTGATGAAGTTAGGAGCACTGATGATTCAGAACATGTCAATAAACATTATATCTAGTCAAATGAATATTACAAATCTATAAGGCAAGGGTATACGGTATACCTAATTATGTCGATCAGATCAAGGATAAAAAATAAAGTCTGTTTCAAAAATCTAAAATCTGTTTTTTAAGAAACTTCAAGGTCTCAGTGAGTCCATAAACTTCCCATCGTTTGAAAATACCGCTAGATTTCTGGTTGGTGTACCAACTAACAAAGTAAAGTCACTTAGTTCGTTCATAGGTTAAATTACTTATACATTTTATATAATTTTTACAATTCAATTTTTCTTTCACAGTTGAACATTTAGTTACAGTTTTGGAATCGTTTTATTCAAGGCACGTAGCTTATAGAGGGGCACCATTATATATTTTTGGTCAAGGAGATGGAGCAAAAACGGCTGTAGCACTTGCGACCAAGCTAGACGAGCTTAATCAGGTACCTAATTCACAAAACTTCAAAGATTAACACTGTATAGGTGATACAAAGCAAATTGTAAAGACTTGTCACATATCATTTATTTTGTATACAATCTTTAAAGCCTTTTTGTTACATAAAAGTACAAAGAGACTTTAGTTATGACCTCATTATTTTAAACCTGTTACTATTTGTGTTGTATCTAAGTAATAGAATTGGTTGTAATAAGTACCTACGAGTAGTAAATGAATACTTAAGGTAAGAACGCTTTAGCACGTATCCTTTGAGCATGAAATACTAATCAAATTACCTTATTACATTTCGCGGTAATTTTGTCAAATATTAAAACGCTGGGGTTAGAATTTTTTAAAGCATCTATTCTACTCCACACATATTTTAGTCAATTATCTATCCATATTCAACCTTTTTTTTTTCATTCATGTTTGATTTCAGAGGACGAGTTCTGATTGGAGTCATATCAACATACATGGTATTGCAATAGGGAATGGCATAATATCTCCAGCCATAGTCATGTCAAAACTTGGCTTTTACCTTGAGGAACTTGGTTACATAGATTATAACGGGCGAAGCGAAATAGAAAGCCTAGCCCAAGATACTAACCATTTTGTTGATAGAAGAAATTTCGAAATGGCTTTCGATAACTTCATTACGCTCGGCAATTTCGTCAACGATAATGCAGGAGCTGTTGCCGTCAATCTTAAGCACATTGTTGAAAGGGTGACTCGTGGATCTTCACAAAATACAGGTACTTAGGTATATACTATATTTTTAACCAACTTCGATAACGGAGGAGGTTCTCAATTCTTCAATTCAATTGTGTATCTATGTTTGGGCAGAATTATGTCATAGGTATAGACGGATTTGCGAAATCCTTGTTTTGTTAGATATTATATTTATTTCGGAACGGATCTGATGACAAGTTTCGGAGACAGACAACAGAACTCGTCTTAAATGCCGCGTTTCAATCATCCGCGTTTATTATCAACTTACATTATTAATCAATTTCATAACATAACATCACGCCTGTACTTTCTAAAGGGGCTAAGCAAATGTTTACAATAGGTAGGTATATTTAATTCTATGTCCGTCGTTTATGCACTGATAGGTATGCTTTTTTTCATTTATTTATTCAAATACCTAACTATTTCGTAAATTCATGGCAAAGCACGGATTGCATTTTTCTTTCTTTAATTCTTTATTTTACACAATAACATAGACAAATATGTACAAAGGCGAGCTTTAAGAATTCTCTACCAGCATACCTTTGAACAGTACCTAGAGGTAGAAAAATTTGAGAGGGAAGTAAAAGTACTGGCCATTTTAATCCACTATTCACGTTGCACTGACTTCTAGTCATATTATTTTAAGAAGTTATCGACTTTAAGAAGTTATTACCTACCTACCTACCTTATTGAATTGATAAAGGAATTTTGCAAAACAGAAAGAACTATGAGTGCGTATTGCCAAATAAATTGTAGAACCTAGTAAATTTTCAGATTACTTCGGCCATAGCAGTTACATCAAAAATGTATTTGGCAGCGATGGTATCGAGCACATGAACCGCGTAGTTGGTCCAGCTTTAGGCATAAATTCAACTGTGACTTATGATGCTAACCGAGCTGCCGTCGTTGACGCTGTCAAGGATTCTTTTATGACACCATTTACCAACCGGAGTAAGAAACGTTTCAAAAACTTTTTCCTAGCTCTTTACATTTTCTCACATTTTTTATTAGGTACCTTTTTTTTCGTGCGGAAATCCTCATGGATACCCACCCCGCGACCAGCGGAGCAGGTTATATCGGACTCTTACCGACTAAAACCGCACGCCTGCCGTCTAGGGTGTTCTGACGCCAGGGTGTAAGGTGGCCCAAAGAGCATTTCCCTCGCACCCCGGCTTGACCCGGGCCATCTCCGGATTCGAGATGGCCCCCTCAGGTTTGGGATCCACGTGGTTCCCGTCATGCCCTCGGCCTGCTTCTGCTAGGGTGACTGGCGGCTATACCTACATTTTCTATACCTACAAACAAAAAAATTGAAGTTTCTATTTGTAAAAAATAACAGGTTTTAAATAAATGCAGAGTGTAGGTATGTGCAATAATGGTGGAATACTTATAACTTTTTTTTTGTCTGTCTGTCGTAAGGAATAGTCAAGCCGATTTGACGAGACTTGCGCTGGTACACAAGTTATAAAGCATACTAAAATCTACTTATATTTTATAAAAATAATTAGGGTTCCTCGCGAAAAAATTAAAATCCACGAAGGCGGAGTCGCAGACACAGCCAGTGTTAATAAATATATTTATTTCAGACCGTACCAATTGTTTTTAATTGATACACCACTTTAATTTTCTTTTTACTTGTTAGATTTAGGATGTGCATTGTAATCGTTTTTTTATAATATTAATGTACCTAGAAGGTACCTAATTATAAGTACCTCTACCTACCTATTCCCTTTGATTATATAAGTAAGCCTATTCCTAAGGTTTGCCAGCACCAATAGGTAGATGCAGTTTTCAGTGACTTGAAACAAATACATCAACAACATTAAGCACTTATTATACCAAGGCAAGGCAAGGCTTCGTTCACTTCTCAATACTTTTTTCGAACACGTAGGTAGGTGCCTATAGTGACATTAAACTCAACTAAGCATTTTGTTCAAGCCCGCTTCGTCCGATTTTTAAATAATACAGTGGTTTTTCTGTTTGCAGTCGAAAACGTTCTTCAAAATACGAATCTCACCGTAGCCATTTATAATGGTAACTTGGACGCAATTTCAAATACACCAGGTAACTAAGCGGAACATAATTTAATGATAAGCATTTCCTGTATTATCTGAATCCGAACACAATATACCTACATACCTAAAAATTGCCAATTTTTACCGCCTTTTTAAAAATAGAATTTGACATGACATTAAATCTAATAGCATAGAATAATTAGAGCAATATTTTCAAATTAAAATTTGAAAATATTGCTCTAATAACTTTGCAAATGAAGAGACTGCGATATTGTTAAATTATTTAGGTAGGTACCTTCCCATTCCTGACGTCAGATTGGGCTCACCATTTGAAACACCTACTTGCGTATCTTCGGTCACAATACGATAGTATGGTACTAGGTATGAAGCCTGGTCTGATAATGGAGTCAGAAGGTGTCCATAGGAACTTCTAAACTAAACAAGATAAGCCGATCGAGTTTAGGCTCATTTGTTTTGTCTTGGCTATTTGCTTTGATGCTATCTACCTACGTGATATCCAGGTTCTGAAGATGACGACGACGGTACGTAGGTAAGTGGTCATAGGAACTTCTGAGCTAAACAAAATAATACCAGTCATGTTTGGACTCATTTCATCTGGTTAAGCACTTAGGAACTAGAAAGCTTGTTTTTTAAAAATATTTCATAAATTAATAACTGATTTTTTTCAGGACAACTAGATTGGGTCAACAATCTTCGTTGGTATGGGCAAACCAATTTTATTAACAGCAGAAGACAAACGTTAGTTTTGAACAGATTAGTGCAAGGTTATTTCCGGAAAACTGAGAGACTGTCATTTTACTGGGTAAACGCTGCTGGGCAATCGGTAGGCAACTATTTTTTATGAATTAAATTCAAACACTGTAGTTACTTATTTATTAAAATTCAATTATATTCAATTATTTGAAGTCTACATTAAGTCAGTGGGTACCCAGGCCATGGAATAGTCGCTTACGAAATACCTACCGACCCAAAAACTTATAAACTTGTAAGTAGGTACCGTTCTTACTTACCAACTTACCTAAGTTAATAGCTAATAATGTAATATTTTATATTTCAGGCACCACTCGATAGCCCCGCTGTCATGCTAAGATTATTACCAATGATGATCGGAACGGAATAAAAAAGTATCTACCTACAAACTTACTTATAAATTTTATATTAAAGATTATATGTAACTAAATAAATATTTTTATAAGAAGTAAATGAGGTTTATTAAAATAAAAATATCAGTATAAAAAAATTACAATTTAGTTTAATCTGATCTGATCACAGATTCACTGTAGATATTTTTATAGTACGCGGCATCTAACGTGGCCACATTTTGGAGTAGTGTGGACCCTACTACTCCAAAACCTTGCCAAGTTAGATGCTGTACACTATACTTGTTTCTAGGCGACGCATTTTGCCACAAACAAGTATAGTGTACAGCATCTAACTTGGCAAGGTTTTGGAGTAGTGGGGTCCACACTACTCCAAAATGTGGTCACGTTAGATGCCGCGCACTATATCAGAGGGACACAAAAATATTAATACAACCTACCTAAATTTATGCACGCCGTCGCCGTGCCATAGTTTTTTTGTAAATTCTACATACATAAAAACATCCAGACCAATGCAAATAGACATATTCATGTCATACAAATATTTGCACTGAGCGGGAATCGACCCCCCACACCGCCTGACAATGCAGTCGAATGCACACACACTATTGCCACATGAATAGACTATACTATTGCTACGCCACACATAATTATTATGCGTCTACTCTACAGTCTACACCTCTACACCAAAGAGGGGATCTCTCTACATTATGGGATCCACATGTAGACTCTGTCTACGGATCCACACTATAATCTTTTAATTTTTTTATAACCTCCCTCAGACGTTATAAAAGGGATGTCAAACACATAATTATTGCAAATTGTGAGGATGAATTCCCTGTCGAACGATTCTTCTAGCTAGAGCAAGAGCCCATGAACGCCAGACCTTCGTTATTTTATAAAAGCTGAAAGTTTGTCAGCGCATGCTCCCAAAACAGATAAGAACGATGGCGCATTATGAAGTTCGGGTCATGGTGGCTTTGGCAGATACACTGTATTAAAGGGTAGCTGTAGGAGCGACCGCAGGGCAGTGGGTGTGAGTGACATGGCGAATCAGGTCTATTGCGATCCTTCACAGCCCATGTATTGGAATTACACAATTGGAATTATATTTCCATTTATATAATGCCAATACATGCGCAGTGAGGGATCGTAATAAACCTAAAATTGGAATTAGAATTCCAATTTCATAATTCCATAATATGCGCAGTGAGGGGTCGTAATAGACCTGACTTGCCGTCTCACTCGCACCCACTTTTAATTCAAATTCAATTCATTTATTCATTTGCGTGTAATGTGGTACAGGAGATGGTAACATTATATAAAATATTTGCACACTGCCTTGCGCTTGCTACACTTTAGTACCGTTTATCTGCCAAAGCCACTATGACCCGAACTTCATAATGGGCCATCGTTCTTACCTGTATTGGGAGCATGCGCTGACAAACTTTCAGCTTTTATAAAATAACGAAGGTCTGGCGTTCATGGGCTCTTAGTCCATTCTGAACAAACATGATTACGGCCAATTACAGGCCTTTTCAAAGATTCACTTACTATTCGGATGAAATTCGCCCTACTGAAATCTGGCCTTTAAAGACCTATATCCAATACCTTAAATTTATTATTTCTTATATGTCATGTCAAAGTAAATATTATTTAATCTATGGCAGCATTGCCATATGTATCAACTTTATGGTAGATCAACCTATTTTATGTCACTTGTCTACTAATTTGGGCCTGAATTCTACCAACTTTTCAAAATATATTACGATACAAAACTTATTATTGAAATAAAAAGTTATGTTTAAATAAGTCAGTAACGTAAACATAATATAATGGTCTAACCGCGGAGATGAAACATCCTAAACTATATTTCTTCTTTCGTGTCAATATTTAACTTCAAATTATATAGTTCCGGCATAAAATTCTAAAAAAAGCACGTTATACTAGTACTTCGAGACACTTGACCGTGGGTATACCTTAGATACTCTTTGAGGGTATACTTAGAGGCAAAAATCTTGAACAAACTTCAATAAATTCGCGCATATGTACTAACTGCTAAAATCAACCAAATACTGGCTCAAATGGGTCGTTTCTGAGCCCGTGATTTACATATGTTTATAAGCGCGTGTGAGGCGGGGCGCCACCGTGAAGGTCTACCAAGTCTACCAACTATTCATAGGAATGATTGAATTGAATGATTTGTGCCCCCGCGGTCTTGCCGCGCGTATTCCTCAATAGATTAAAAAAAATTACGCATCTTGATTGCAATGCAAAAAAATTTGCACATAGCTAACAGCAGCTGGCAGCGTTCCGAAACAATCTAGTCGATTTATCTTCAATAGATAGATTACATTAAAACTTTCCTTCGTATAAAAAGGATAAACTAACAGTTTTAAATTTAAAATGAAACGAATATTCCATTGACTCGAATACTATAACAAAATTATAATGATAAACAGTATTAGAGTGACAGATCAACCAATTTTTTATTAAAATCAAATCTATCTTGTTCTACCAATTTTTGACAGGCATTCCGACGCATACTACCGACTTTCTAAAATCAGGTGTGACAACATTGATCTATGGTCAATCAAAATTCAGTCAATAAGGATGGCGATTCTTTCCGAAAGAGATTTATTTTTAAATCGATTCGAATCGTGACCTGATGAATCGATCTTCAAAAAAATTGAGGTCTAAAAGATAGATTTCCTAAAAATCGATCTTTTTTCAAATTTTACATTACAATTTATATTATATCTGTGAGTTTTTGAGTAATTAACCGGCAGCACTCCTGTAATACCTTCACCTGTAATACGGCACCTTCAACTAATTGTACGGTTAATACCAAGACAGAAAAAATCGGCTCAGTGAATTTGGCACCACTTGAGTTTTTTTTTAATTTTTGAACTTTTTTTGTACTAATTTTATTAGTTGTTCAGGTAGTTCTAGACTGGTGGAACATTTTAATTGTTAGTTCGTATTTTGTTCATTTATAATTAATTTAAAAAAATTGTCCTTAAGTTGACCACCTCACCATATATTTCTACTTTTAGTACTGAAATCAATATTTTCCTATTAATTTATTATTTGTTCGATCAACAAAGTACGATACGATACGATAAACGAAATACGAACCAACAATTCAAATATTCGAACAGTCAAGAACTAACGAAGGACTAATAATTTTATTAATTCACAAAATTAAAAAAAAATCAAGTGGGGCCAAATCACTGACCTGTGTAATAAATTCACTGAGCCGAAAAAATCGAATTTCGATTTTAAAGGGTGATGAATCGATTCAATGAATCCATCCAGTATTATGCATCGATTTAAAAGATTGATTTTTTTGGCTGGAAAAATCGATTTTTCGATTAATCGATCTCATATCGCCATCCCTATCAGTCATTCAGTCTGTGATTCAGTCAATAACTTCTGCTCTTGTAAAACATAGAAAAACGAAGGCAATGTTGTTCAATGTTGTTCAATGAATTAAATTGTAAAAATTGTTTGTAGTACTTGGTCGTTTGTAGCAAATAAAAATATTATTAATATAGTGTGTGTGATTTCAAGAAAATACTTGTAGTTTTTTGGAGGCGATAAAATGGCTGATATCCTTGATATATTAGATATTGAACAGCCCACAACTGAAATAAGCAGGGATAGTATTTTACATGGGGACAAGGTAAAGAAGAAGTATGTGACAGCCAAAGCAGTAAAACGCCCCGAGGGCATGCACAGGGAAGTGTTTGCATTACTTTACAATGACAATAAGGATCTACCACCGCTGTTACCCACTGATACAGGTAAGCTTGGTTAAAAAACAAGATCTTTGTGGCCTAATGTAATCTCATCTGCATGCTACAGTCACCATCATTATTAGCTTAACACATTCCATGTTTCCAACTACCACAGTCCTATAACTTTACATAAAATGATAAACGTTAAATTTGCTCTCTGGAGATATTTGAGATAGTTCTCATTTTCTGGTGTTTACTATAAGGTAAGTACCTAGGTATTAAAGAAAAGTAGAATTACTACAACTGTTATTTTGTTAATCACCTGCAGGAAAAGCTTACAAACAAACTAAAGCCAAACTTGGTATGAGAAAAGTTAGAAAATGGACATGGGCACCATTCACTAACCCAGCACGGAAAGATAATGCTGTATTCCACCATTGGAAGCGAGTTGCTGATGAAGCCAAGGAATATCCATTTGCTCAATTCAATAAGGTATTTATTCTATATCATTCATTTCATTCCAAAGAGGTCAGGGTAGCTTGTTTTGTACATGACATGTATGAGCATAAAAATAAAAGGTCAAATTATGGGTTCTTAATCTATTCAAGAGAAAGAAAAGCTTGAGCATACCAAATAATCCTGATTTCACAAAGTCTACAATATAATATGTATATATAATATTATATAATATATCACATAAACTTTCACCCTATCTCAACTTCCACATTCACTTGTGTAATATAAAAATTAAGTTAAAATTCTTCAACCTTGTGTGCCAAATAGTTCATATTGCCTAGCCTGCCTGGTTGCGACATGAGGCATCTTTGTCACCTGCATATCAACTGTATACAGTTAACTTGTTATGAAGTTTACTGAAAATGGCAATGTTTTTCAATGTAGCACATTACAATACCTTCATACTCCGAGTCAGAGTACAACCAATACCTGAAATCTGAAGATTGGAGTCAAGCTGAGACAGACCACCTGATGGACTTATCTCAACGATTTGATCTGCGCTTCATTGTGATACATGACAGATGGGACCGAGCAGCATTTAGAGATAGAAGTGTTGAGGATCTGAAAGAAAGATATTATGGCATTTGTGCCACATTGAGCAAGGTATGTCAACCCTTTCTAATAGAATACCTTTTTATTTATAAAGCTATATAAAGCTACAGCTATTTATATTTATATTTATATATTTAAAAGTGAGATTTGTAAAAAGTGGTCCATATTACAAGTATAACTCCAATTAACCAAATTGCCCTTAAAATATTTTTTATTAGTCTAGGTGTGATGCCTCCTCCCATTTTTTTTGCGAAAACCTCCATGACTAGCAGCGACGGTTATGTCGGACTTGGACCAATCAATCCCTCGCGTCTTGAAGCGCGGGGGTCCATCTCCCTCGTATCCCGGCTGTGTATACATAATAAATTATAATACATAATAAATTTATAATTATTAAACAGGTGAAGACAAATCCATGGTCGAACACAGTAACAATGGTAAATGGTGAAAAGCGAATTTATCACTATGATGCAGAACATGAAAGGAAGAGGAAGGAACAACTTAGAAGGCTCTTTGATAGGACACAAGAACAGGTATGCCATATTATATCCTATACAATAACCTGCACAAAAACTGTCAAATGCTACCTGTTTACTAACTTATTTATTTCTTAGAGGTATTGTACAGATTACCTATTCCCATTACATGACAGGAAACATCTGGATATAGTAGTTACGAAGAGATTGGAGATAGAAAGGGAGATAGGAGATACAAATAATGTAGAAAAAAAAAGTAAAATAATAATAATTCTATGCATGTACAATATCTACTTAGTTTAAGCTCAGTGACACAAATTATTCCTTTAATTTTATATTTCTGCAATTCCCTTCAGATCGACGAGGAACAAATGCTACTTACTGAACTCAAAAAGATTGAAGCAAGAAAACGTGAGAGAGAAAGAAAAACTCAAGACTTACAGAAACTGATTTCCCGAGCTGACAGTGGCAACTTACCAGCTACAAACCAAGTCAACAACAATAATGAGGGTACCAGTACTCCTTCTAACAATGCGTCGAGTATTGCTAGACGTCACGACAGAAAACTGCATAAGAAGAAACTCACAGCTCAGCAACGGCCTATCCGCACTATTGAGAATGTTGTAAGTACTATTCTCTTTTTTTAAAGATTGCATAAATAATTACTAGTATTTCTTGACACTCTATAGTGAAACTAATTCTTTTAGGAACGGGTATAGGTCGATAGTATAATGACCAGGACTCGAACCCATTCGATCGTGCAACCAACCGACCTTTTCGTGGCCAATGCAAACATATGCGTCATTTGATGCATTTTTTGATTGAATGACATGCTATACTAGTATGACCAGTGAAAATCTCTTTTGCTTGCTTGATACTTACTTATCATTATCATTTCTAATATAATAATCTTCCTAGTCCAAGTCAACTGCACTGACAGTCGACATGGACTAGGAATTATGTAATAGTATAATTATAATATATTATGTAAAAATTAAAGAGGCAATGAATTGGTAAGCTGCCGTAACTTCAGCATAATTAATTTAAAAAATGTTGGTGTATTAGGTATTTTACTTTCAGATATTAATCAAGACATTTCTTTTTTGCAGACTGTAGAATGGTCAGGTATTAAATTTCCTGAAGCACGAGGCACAGGCGTGTGGTTGCGGTCTCAACGTATGAAACTACCCCCCGGAGTGGGACAGAGGAAGACCAAGGCCATTGAACAAGAACTGAGGGTTATGGATATAGGTTAGTCTTTAATCATTCCACAAGCTTGAGATAAATCCACAAAACTACTAATATTAAACCTGATAGTTTGGGATTATGAATGGATGTATTTCGTGAATAGGGATAGATTATAGATGGGAATAAGAACTTTTTATCCCTGGATCCTAATTTTCCCTAGCATCTACAATATGGGGTTCTTCAAGAAGGCTTTTACAAGGTCGGCAAAACGAGTGTGTACTTGGTGTTGCAAACGTCCATAGGCCAAAGTGACTGATTCCCATCTGATGGGAATTGGTCACTTCGGCCGTGTTTTTGTCTTTTTTTTTTTATTATACCACTTAGGTGGCAGACAAGCACACGTCTGCCACCTAAGTGTAAAAAAGTAATCTAAATATTAAATTATCATGATTTTCAATGTTGTTTTTCAGATGTAGCTCCAACCCCAACTGAGGCAATATGCAAACATTTCAACGAGCTACGTTCCGATCTCGCGCTTGCTCTTGACTTGAAGAATGCGCTGGCGTCTTGCGAGTTTGAGCTACAAGCTCTTAGACACCAATACGAAGCTCTCAATCCTGGGAAGGTCTGTGTGCAATATCATTATTTACGTGTACACTTTTTTAAATCCTCGTTCTTGTGAGACTTGGTCCTGTATGCAAGCATGAAATTTGTTTAATAGCAAGCGTATCGTATTTTATCGCGGTTCGGTCAATAATTTTGATTATATTGATGTGCAAACGCGACTTTATTTATATGCAAACAAACGCGATTGGTCAAACACTAAAATCACGATATATTTAAATATATTGAGTGTCTTACAATTTGATTCACTTACTATTCGAAAGAAATATCGTGCTCATCCTAATATATAACATATAACATGTTGTAGAAATATTGTAATGAATGCAATGCAAAATTGTTAATGACAAGCTTATAATTCAATCATTTTATGTTATAACAATTGCTATTGATAGTAGCCCCACTGAAATGAAGTTTTGTTTCAGACTCTCACCATACCAGCATCTATTTGCAACTCTGTAGCTGAGAATGAATCCAAACCAGTGGGTGAGATCATCGACGTGGTTGGGTCTCCTGGCGCATTGAATACTACCATCTAGCATTGTATCTTAATTAAAAAAAATACTGAATAAGTGCTTAAAATAGTGACCATGTGTGAATATGTTTATTTAGATAATATGACAAAATACTACAATATTATTATAATTCTAAGTATGATTATGGTTTTTTATTTTTATGGATATCACACCTCTTTAAGCTACAATAACAGACATACATCACAACTCTTTTCTCGAAAGTAAATAATTATGTTCAATTCCATTGGGGTAGGCCTCTGTGTATCACAATGGGTAAGCAGAGGCCTACTCCCGCCAAAATGAAATCTTCATGACATGCCTTAAAAATACATTTTGTGTTTTATATAAGTATACAAAGCTAATCAACTAAAACTCAACTGAGTCGACAATTTTCTACCTAATGCCACCTCTACATTGATCCATGTGAAAATCTGTTTTATGCTCTGCTTAGGCTGAGTTGTAAGGCATGTGAGATTAGGTTAGACTTTGAAGATTTTGGTACGGCCACACAAGGTGGATAGTACTAATTTTTTAGTAGCAGTGATGGATGGTAAAATGGTAATGCCTCCTGTATAGTATAGCGATACACGTCATGATAGTAGTAGAGTTAAAGAAATACGAAATCCATAGGAAATAATCTTTGTTTCATCATCCATCTTTTTCACTGATAAACAGTTAGTTGACTGAACTATGCACCTTTTTAGCCCCTATTCGCAGTTGTTTGGTGGTTAGTCAGGTATACTGAACTAATGCTACTTTTTAGTCGCAGTAGTCCAGTAAACACAACAATAACCACCAAACAACTGTGAATAGGGGCTTTTTAGTGGCAATATTTCAGTTGGTAGATACCCTTACCAAACTATTTGCAATAGCGTACTAGTTTTCAAAATTTGAATTTCAGTAGACATAGCACAATAGTAAGAGTTCTGGTAGTTATTGGTAGGAATACCATAAGATTATTTTGGATACCTACTAATTTCAGTTGAGAATAGTCAAACATGTGGGCTTTATTTTATTTATCCCAGTATTGCCAATTCATTTAAAATCATCATTTACAATAAGAGGTCTGCGTTTGAAATAAAACAAAATTATAGTATTGACTTATTTATATTACCCTTAAATAGCACCTTTGGGTGCACCATAAGCATCTGGCATTCTTTCAATGGTGTATTTGTGGTCAGCTACAAACATAATTGGCACTCCTGGTATCTTCCTTATTCTCCTTTTCAAATCTTTATCATTTGTAGCAACTATGTAGCATTTGTGTTGTGTCACTCTTTGAACAATACAGTCATCAGCATAAGTACCCTTATGAAGACAGGTGATCCTCTCAAATCGTGGGTCTTTTATAATTCGTAGAGCTACACGATATTTCCGTCCGAGTTTCTCCAGCTCAGCTAACACACAGTCTGTTATGTAAGGGACACATTTAGCATACAAACAATCCATCATACTCTGTACTATATCTAATTTATTTTTGACAGAGAAGTTGATAAAATTTGTATCAACTAATATATGGTAAGGAGGACCCAACTGTGTGTTATATTGGAAGAACAATGCTGAACTGGCTTGTGGAGCCTCTCTTATTTTTAGCTCGTGTGGATCTATCTTTTTCTTTTTTGTTTCAACTCTATCTTTAGGTTTAATCCTGTTGTCATTAAGGCTGATAAGCTTTTTCATTTTAGCAAATTTCCTCTCAACAATTTTTCTGGTCTTTCGTTGCTTCCCCTAAAAATAAATGTTATCAATTAAATTATGGATTATAAACCTAGGGTAAATTAATGACTATGAAACAATTGTTACTTACCATTTTTCTCACTTGAACTGCCGAACTTTGGTAATTTATGGACTATTTCAGATAAATAATAAATAAATCAGAATAATTCGCGGTGTAAAGTGAGGTTATGCGTGCGTGTTTATAATAGTATTTAAATGTAAATACAAAAAATCGCGAATGACATAGATAGTCAATAGCGTCAGCTGTCTATAGCTTCATAGTCAGAGAGCTGTGGTCAGCTGTCATAGGGATGTCCAATTGTCCAATTCGATACTGTACTTTATGTTATGTTGATAGGATAGATAAATAAGTAAATACGATGGAATACGAATCATTCGATTATATATTAATTCAATAGCTTTCGATCCGTTAGTGGCCTGCGATTCCAATTATTACTTTAGTAAAAAACTAAATATAAATAATCGTAATATTAATACCGCCTTCTTATCTACAAAATATATTATGTTTTACTGCAACCCACAGAATCAGTTTTCAGTAACAGTAGGTAACAAGTACCTAACAAATATTACTTTGGTGGTAGACTTTGTTAGCGTCAGATATTGTCATTGTATCTGTATCTTATTGTTTCAATATACTTACCGTATAGGTACCTAGGTACATTTTTATGTGCTTATTATGATTTGCTCTCTTGGACACCAATAACGGCAACAAGTTTATACTATAATTATAATATAGTCCTCTAAAAAAATCAATGTAGGGTTGTTTTTTTTTGTCAGAAACGGCTTAACTTTAGGAAATAAATCTTTTGTTTAATACTTCATTGCTTCACATATATTAATGATTCGATCTAAAAATCCAATTAACAGAATCGATACAGTGACTGACGACAAAGATTTATTGTGATGCAGTATATCGATAGATCGGACATCTCTAGCATGTCACCTCACCCATGAAGCTATAGATAAACCTCACCGCCGCCATAGACTACTCTATAGTCTGTAAAATACCTGAAAATACCTTATAATGAATTTATGGTAGGTACTTTTGGAAGTGGAAACGTGTGTGGCTACCTTTCTATGCAAAGTATCGTTCAATACTCGTTCCGTTATAAATTTAGTAATACAAGGAATTTCTAATGTTCTTGAAATTTAGACTCGCACGTAAACTGACATCACTGACATGGCTGATGACAGATGACAGATTATAAGAGAATCAACGAGATTCAAGAATTTATTGCATTTTCGTCAGTGAAGTTTAAAGCTTCAAAATGTCGTCTCAGTTATCAGCGATTGAACTTCTTAATTTAGGAAATGAAGGCAGAGTAACACCCACACTTAATAGATTTTGGCCAGAAATTGTTGGTATTACCTTAGGCCTCGGATTGGCATCATTTGTAAATTACCAAACAAGACGTCCTATGTACAGTGGTGAGTTTAATTACATAACAATAACATTTTACAATATTAGTGTATATTATTCTCTGCTGATGATGTATAGGTGTAATAGTTGTTGATTTTTCTTGGAATCTATAAAATCATCACCAAAACACTAATACCAACTACGTTTTTGTTGGTTTATAGATTTGCAGGTTAACAGCATCGATTTATCAAAAGTTTGAGTAAAATAACAGTGTATGATAATAATATTAAATTCCAGGGCTACAAAAGCATGTTATTGCTGCGGGCGGCGTGACAGCTATTCTGAAATATGTACAAAATCTGAGAGATGATTATTTGGCTGAGAAAGATGCTGTACTGAGGCATTACATTGAATTACATCCTGAAGACTTTCGTGAGCCTGGTAAGTTGTTATCATTAATGCAAATTTTTAATAAGTTGCTTTCAACAAGGTAAACAAATAGGATAAAACAGTTATTTGAATACTTACAGGAAATCAAATTTATGATTATTTACACTCCCATGCACCAAATTAGTTACAATTTTTTTGAACTACAACAGAACTATGCTGTTCATCTTAAATTAGTTTATCTTTACTAAATATTTTGGTCCCTTTATCACATCATCATAACATTGTTTCTGGTTTTCATCTAAGCTTGGGGTCAGATCTACTTTTCTTTTTGATTTGATTTATGTACTACTCGTGCGCTATAAGTTGAGACCTGACCGCTAGACGTTACTGGCGCGTGTTTGTACAGCGCACAAAAAAATATCGTAAAAAAGCTTCTACCCAAGTCGTTACCTACCTGTCTACCTATTTTTTTGCGAACAGTACATCACGGGCGACTGAGGGGCAGTGCAGGAGGAAGTAGGCGAAGAGCCCAGGTCTCAACTTATAGCGCACGCGTTATAGCTGTTATAGAAGTCACTGCTGTCTGACTATCCAAAACCAATGAAAGCCTGTGCAAGTGCCATCCGTCATTCAGCAGATGCACTGGCTTGCAGGTGAGGCCCTGAAGAGATGGATAGGGTCCCAGACACCCTAGTGTTAATGGGTTCAATGACAAAAATTGTGTGACAATAAAATATTTACAAATATTATTCACACTGAAAAAGTAGAATTAAGCTACTTTTCATTCAATGTGCCAATTACCCAGAACTTTACTTGGTTGCCTACATAATGTTAAAATATGCATATTATCCTATTACATAAATAGTCTTATTGTATTTTTATTTTTTTTCCAGAACGCAAGAAGATTGCAGACATCCTGGAACCTTGGATCCCGGTGCGCTAAATTAGAAGACATTAACTAGTAGCAAGGTTACAAAAAGGAAATTCTTAAATGTTGATTTTAAATAATTTATTGCAAATGTAGTGATACAGATAAATGGTTTCTACTCTTTACAATCATTTGAATTTATCTGTTCATGATTTACAGCAACATTATTACCATCGTGTACATTTTTGTAATAATAAACTACAAAATTACCAATAAAGATGTTGCAATATTACTATTACAATGCTTGTTTTATTGTGGCAACCCATAACCTTTAGTATAATCGTGGTCGTTGTGTCTATGCAAATAGTGTTGGGCTAAGGCAGTCACATAGTCAAATCCTTCACCACATATTGCACAGTTATGAGTATCAAATACTTTAATAGGATACTGATGGAAAATTTCTTTAACATTTTTATGTTCATAAGGCATTAGTGATAGATTATTTTCAGGCATTATTACTGGTAATGTTGCTTGCGGTTTTACATCAGTGAGATGTGGCATGAGTTCATTGTCATCCTTCATCGGCATAGGTGGACCCTTCCCTACATCTATGTCAATGCTACTGCTCTTTTTAAACTCATCATTTTGCACTTTGACATCCTGTGGTCCTATTTGATGTTTTTTTAATTTATGTCGTCTCTGAAATGATAAATTATAATATAATTTAAACAGTTTTTGGCTATGCTAGTTTAATTTCAGTTCATTGATAGGCTTGAGCCTAAGTGTGATATAAATAAATTCAAATTATCAGATTTAAAGTAGACTGGATAGCATTAAGTACCGGTAAGCAGTGAGCGCCGGTAAGTAGGGTAGCCAAAGCTCACTGTACCCCTCTTCCCTTCCTTCTCCCCGCCCCTTCCCAGCCCTCCCTCCTTCTCTTCAGGGTAGGCAGCGCGCGTGTGACACCCTTAGTGTTGCACACGTTCATAGGCCACGGTGACCGCTTCCCATCAGGTGGGCTGTGTGCTTGTCTGCCACCTATGTAGTATAAAAAAATTAACGATTATGAAAACAGTGAAATTTTTCCTTAATCGACAGCACTAGTTTGGTGATGTGCTGGTATGAATGGAAAGCCGTATCTAGCCTCCTGTAAATCTGTGATCTCATCCAATACCTAAATTAGTGCTGCCTTTTGCTGAATAAATCCGTATTCGGTTTAAAATTATTCAGAAGAACCTACTAAGCAGCTAAAAGGCATTATCACTACGAAATATAGAATTTTTTTATGTTTTCTTAAAGTTTATAAACAATTAAATTCTCAACCTTTTTGCTTTTGACGCTGCTATGCGTATTGACAATTTGTAGTTAATTACACTAGCAACAGTTACTATAATACTCACAAGGTCTCTAGCGTGAGTGTACGCAGCTCCGCACAAATCGCACTTAAAGTTCTTCACGCCTCTGTGTTTGCTCATGTGCCGAGTAAGCTCACTTGAAGTTATGAAGGACTTGTTGCATAGGGTACATACCTGCGAAAGACCCAAACATAATATGAGTAGATTCAAGCATTCAGTTTATATAAAAAATGTCAACTATTGTGTTACTTAATGATCTATGGAATAGTTACTCACATGATCCTTCTGTCCTGTATGTATTTTAAGATGGGCATTAAGATTTCCTTGAGCAGAGAATCTTTTACTGGAAGTAAAATCAATAAATCAATTTTTAAAAAATGTATGTCAAGTTCTTACCTACCTATATACCTACATAATATTTATTTATAAGTCGAATTTCCACGAGACGATCATCTTCGGGGCTAGGATAGGCCTGATAACTAGGGGACTAATGTGAAACAACTTCGAGCTCGTGTAAAACACGAACGAAACACTTAGTAGCATTAGGCCATGTAGGCACCATAAAATAATAAATAATTTCTTTTCAGTTGGGTTTAGTCACTGACCTGAAATAATAAATCGCTAGACTGGCTATGCCATAGCAAATGAAAGATATTTTTCGTGCCGATTTGAAGCGCCGCGTTTGACAGACGAGTGTACTGAGAACTAATTAGTTTGCAAATGGCCGTTGTAAATAGGGATGTCAAAATGTATATCGATAATTTTCTATCCAATGCCAAAATTCGTAGGTATACTTTTAAAAACAAAAGGCTTGGTATATGTACTATAAATAATTTTATGAACATATTAAAATGGTATTTATCATTAATAAACATAGTCGAAACAGTGACATTTGAAAAAGTTTCATCGATACCAAGACAGTTGGTGTCCATCATTATTATTAGTTCCAAGTACACTCACGGCTGCTGTCAGCGCCAAAAAGGCGATTTTCAATTAGGCACACTTTATTGGGACTGATCGCCAGTCCAGAGTACTTATTCAGGTCAGTGGGTTTAGTTCGAACGAAGTGTCAGGTGCCGTTTTCGGGTTTGATTGTGTAATAAATGTTGTTCATGGAAGTGATTGCCGGAACAGTCAGTCATAAATGGCCCGTTTAAACTGTAGGTCTAAGCACCCGTTCGTGAAGTCGTTGCGTAGAAGTCCGACTTTAAGATATCAATTATATTTTACCTGCAAATTTCACACTGAAATGGTTTCTCCCCAGTGTGAACGCGCATGTGTATTGTGAGATTATGCTTTTGTGCAAAACGTCTTGGACAATACATGCATACATATGGCTTATCACCAGTGTGGGTCCTAGAAAACAAACAGAATAAAAGAATTGAGAATAATAGTGTGACATCCCTGTTGTTGCACACGTCCATAGCCATAGGCCACGGTGACCGCTTCCCATCAGGTGGGCCGTGCGCTTGACTGCCACCTAGACGGTGTAAAAAAATATTTATCGGTAAAAGCTGTATATGACGTAGGTGAACGTGATTGCTACAAGGAAGTAAATACACATGAAATCACGTTCTCCGTCATAGCAACAATTGAGTGCATCAGCAGATAATGCTTACACGTGTATCCCTCCTCTAACTAAGAGTAGAATAATCTAGTATATAAGATCTTGTAAATAATATTAAATAAGTAATCAGTCATAACAGTAAACATCTTTTACTACTCCGCAATATTGGTGACCCCGACGTGATCGGGCTCCCGCCCGCCGACGTGATCCTAGTGCTGATATAATTGCAGGCCGACTGCAGCCCTGAAAAGGTTTTCAGCAGCAAATCTAGGGAACAATCGAGGCAGCCGACGGACACCAAGAGCGAGTGATCTAGTATTTTGCCTGCCGGTCTAAACTGATCACTGTGGAGCTATATTTGGGAAAATTCACCCAACAGCCCACCAACATACCGACCACCACCACCAGCGAACAAGCACATTTCAGTTGGCTTCCCACAAGCGGGTCTAACCAGCTGAAATTTCAAGAGGCTAGACAGGAATAAATAGACGTCAGCATGACGCACCACATTCCCACTGGGCACCCAAGAAACCCAGCACGTCGCCAGAAACACAACTACAGCCAGGTGGTAGCAGAATTATACATTGCGGAACACATATCACAACACAAGACCGATTCGCCACATCTCTATTCGAGAAAAGAAAACCCTCAGAAACAGGGAGACGACCGCCAAAAATTCGAATTATTATACCAATATAAAATATAAACACTCGTCAACGAACGTAAGCATTAGAAAACGCTGCACATTCCAAACAAGGTCGCATTATAAAGACGCTGACATCGCAAATTGAATCGAGGCGCATATAAACACTGATACATTGAAATTGCCGACGCAGCATAATCCGAGCAATGTCGCACACTCACGCTCATGGTCATGAACGCGATAAGGAAATGACGCAACGACCATTGATTTTACCACAGAAAAGGTAAACAAAGCGTGCCTTAAACTTAAACCCTTCAAACGGTCTTACTATAACTGACTCAAACAGTGGTTATAGATACCTATTTAATAGACAACAAGGGAACATGTCAGTTTTACAAAACGCACAGCGCTACGAAAACGCTAGAAAAAAGTTATATTATATGCCGCAAATGGGTAAATAAGCAAAATGTACGAAAAGCGCACTGTAACTTGGACGTTCATAATCGCAAATGCCAAAACTCCCAAAATTCTGGAGCTGATTTCCTAGAGCTCCACAACTAGTGGATTGCACGGAAACATGATCGACGAAGAAACAAAGTAAAATGCCTGCAGGAGCTAAACTTACCTTCAATGAGATCGATCAGCGCATCATTGCCGAACGTACCAGCGCGTACAAATCAAGCTAAAAATTAATACCCTGAACTAAATGTCACGGATCATAAGCCATGGATAAATTCGACAAGAAGCCATCAATGGATGATTTCCGATAAGGATCTAATATCCGGAAACGGATTAGATACCTGGAAAGCATGTATAAGGACTCAAAATTCTACATAGTTGCCGTCGCACTATCAAGAGTCGCAGAAATTATAGCCTTACCCCAATCATAGATTGTCAGGCAGTGTGATATACACAAATAAATGTAGTGCGCGGTTGACAGTGACGTCTAGCGTCAATTAGATTCAAACTGGTGCGGCGTGCGGGCGTGCTGTGGATCGTGTACCTACTCACTAAATAACAACGTGTTTTATTGTGTAAAGTAGTGGACACCACATTGGCGACGAGTATAAGCGCAGTGAGTAAATTAGTGCCCAAAATACCTGCTTACAGAAATTGGTCAACAACAATTATAACTAATAATTTCAATTTCACAAGTTAAAACAATAACATAAATAAATTGTGAAATAATGTTTATCAAATTAAACGGTTTTAAATTGTATTGTCATCAGAACTAAAGACTTCTGCCAAATATCCAGCAATCAGACAACTGAAAGGGGGTCAAATTTCAAATACTAGATTCGACCCAAACAAACAGGTCAATTTAAATAAAACCGTTTAAAAAAGGGAGATAGAAGTGTTTTGTATAAGTCTATCAGATCGTAAACAATGCAGTAAGAACGCATGAAACCATTGCATTATCTATCCATATTTAATCATAATAATATATATGGACCTTAATTATGTAAAATACAATATTTATGAAGTAAGTATCTAGTTAACAATAAAATTATCATGAAGTGCTGTTGACCAAGTCGTAAGTAAATTATGAAATAGGTACCTACAAACATTTCGAATCTATACCTATTTGACCATAAAATTATTTTACAAACCAAATATTCCGACAATAATAATTGTCAAGTACCAGTTTTAACAAAGGTGTGTTCCTGTAACTTCGGTGTTATCAAATTGTTATGGTTAAAACTAAACAAGTATCTGGTGTCGAAAACGTACTGGTAAAGGCCCAACACTTAATAAACATTCACCGAAATGTACTCTGTACTGTTCATTGTAACGATTTATAGACATTTAGGTATCAAATGAAACTCCTCTGAATGTTCCACAAAATCTTCACTTACCTAATAATAAGTAATTGAGCTTCAATTTAACACATTGATTTTAACACGTAGATACCTGTTATATTAAATATTAGAAGATTTTTATGATAATTATTTATATCGTGATTAGCGACAAACAATTTGAGATTACCTCAAATTGTTTTGGTTACAACATAATTTGTTTATGGGGCATGACACTGAAATTTGAAAAAAAACTTGAGGAGTATTTTCCCCCCAAACAAAGCTACTTACTTCATAGGCACATATTTTGTCTGATGAAACAAAATCCAGAAAAATTTAAAAAGTTCTTGATTCGTCTGAGACGACCAAGTTCAAAATACAAGTTTTTTAGAGAAGACGAGTGCACCTTATCGATCAAATAAAAAGTGCTATTCGACTATATTAAGAAAAAAAATTTGTTAGGTGATGAGGCTACGATCGAAAAGATCATAATAGAGGCTAACCCCCTTGAAACTGTAGAATGCCAGTTAAATAGTTAAATGATTTTCACCATAAACAAGGTACAAATACAACTACTACCCAGAATACCTGCTGCCTATGTGGTAGTAAACGTCACAGAAGTGACAACGATTCCTGCCCTGCAATTAATACTAACTGCATAAAGTGTAATTACAAAGGTCATTTCCAATTGCAGAACAAGGGCCAATAAAAGAAAAAATCTGATGTCTATGTGGTAGTAAACGTCACAGAAGTGACAACGATTCCTGCCCTGCAATTAATACTAACTGCATAAAGTGTAATTACAAAGGTCATTTCCAATTGCAGAACAAGGGCCAATAAAAGAAAAAATCTGATGTCTATGTGGTAGTAAACGTCACAGAAGTGACAACGATTCCTGCCCTGCAATTAATACAACTGTATAAAGTGTAATTACAAAGGTCATTTCCAATTGCAGAACAAGGGCCAATAAAAGAAAAAATCTGATGTCTGAGGACCAATAAAAGAAAAAATCTGATTTCTGCCCTGCAATTAATGCTAACTGCACAAAGTGTGGTTACAAAGGTAATTTTCAATTGCAGAACAAGGACCAATAAAAGTATAAATCTGACTCCTGCCCTGCAATCAATGCAAACGGCTTAAATTGTTATTACAAAGTTCATTACCAAAACATAACAGAATAAAGGCCAATAAAAGAAAATCTCTTCACAAACTATAGCGATAGTGTTTCCATTATAGCGAAAAAACTAAAGTAAAAAAAAAAAAAAAATAGCAAGTACATTATATTTTTCATATCGATGATGATGCAACTATTAATTGTCTGGTTGGTGGTGTTGAGATAGAAATGCTCATCGATTCTGGTAGCAGATCTAATATTATTAGGATAAAACCTGCAAACCACCTGGAAACACATGAAAAAATCTAAAGTTGTTGTTTCCAATCAAGAAAAGTTGTGTAACCAACATGACGTGTCCTATATAAAAAAAAAAAAAAATTATAGAAAGTATTTGAATTTGTAATAGAAAGGCTCCGCATAATGTTCAGAGGCATAGGTACAAATAAATAAATAAATAAATCAAGAAAAGTCATCAGACAGACCGTTCCTGGCATATTGGTGCCAAAATACCATTAAAGGTACTAGGCTCATTCGATGCACTGCCAAAAGTGGTTCCAATTCAATAACAACAAAATTTTATGTTTATAAAAATGGCACAAGGAACATTTTGAAAACAGATGAGTTCAAAGATGTTCAATTAAAAATCATTACCTATTGATAAAGAAGTTCCCCCAGTTATTAACCTTATAGGCGAGTCCCAATTCCGTTGGAATCAAAAATAAATAAGAAAATAGATGAGTTCAAAGATGTTCAATTAAAAATCACTATTGATAAAGAAGTTTCCCCAGTTGCCAACCTTATAGGCGAGTCCCAATTCCTTTGGAATCAAAAATAAATAAGAAAATAGATGAACTGGTAAAAATTGACATCATCGTACCTGCCAGTAAACCATTTTCCTGGGTTTGCAGTGCTCAAAGACAATAATGTTTTATTGAACGAAAGCAATAGCTTTTTGTCATACATGAGTGCAAAGTTACATTTTAACCGCGTGCTCAGTTTTGATGACCGAGCAAGTGAAGGGTTCTAAAATTTGAATCCCGAGCGCAAGATGAAAAATCTTTGCACTCGAGTGCAACACATAACTTTTCATCCCACCTCAGCGAAGAAATGACTAAATACAAAAAAAAAAAGAAAAGAAATTTCTTCATCACTCAAATCACTCATTTTAGGTTTCGCACTTGTTCTCAAGTTTCTTGTTTAGTGACCTAAGGTTTTAATGAAATAAAAAAAAATTACAGCAAGGAGGCTCCGAGTCTAACTTTAATAAAAACAAATAAAAAAAGTTGCATACTCGTATAAATTTGGCGCCATAGAGGTACAAGTTAATGATGTTTTGAATTCAAGTTTAATCATGTTTTGAATTCAAAAAGTTAGCGCACATGAAGTTCTATAATTCAAATTTACTTTATCCTTTAGAGGATAAAAACGACTTTTGCACGCAGATATCGAAAAGCAAAAGTACTCTTTCCGAGGTGGTGGGATGAAAATGTGTATAAATGCAAAAATAATTCAATTTCTTGGTCACTAACTTTCATCATCAGGCTTTAAGCTGCTTGATAAATAAATTAAAGCAATGGGAAATGAATCCCCAATCTGTCAATCGTTACAGAACCTATTCGAAATGATGTATTGGTTGAAAATGAAAAAATATATACCTATGTATATATTAACGGTGATTTGGCAAAAAGAATAAGCAATCAATAAGCAAGCAAGAAAGCTATCTTTCAATCATCTAAAGACCGTATTTCGAAAATTGCAAACCTACTACGACCCAAATCGAGCTTATAACAGACCACAAGCCTTTGGGAGTTATATTTGGTATAAGGTCAAAACCTTGTGCTCAAATCAAAAGATGGGTCCTTGGACTACAAGGAAACGATTACAAAATAATTTATAGATCTGGTAAATCAAATATTGCAGACCCGCTACCTCGTTTTAGCACAAATTCCAATACAAAAGAAATAGATACTATTGAAGGCGAATATCATGTTAACCAGATTATTCATTATGCATGACCTGTGATTATTGATAAAAATCAATAATAGAAGCATCCAACAATGATGCTAAATTCAAATTAGTCAAAGATGCCTTATTAAATGATTCTTGGGATGTTTCAATTAGTACCTAATTACAAGCTATTCCAACATGAGCTCTGGGTACATAACGGCATCTTGTTAAGTTTTTGAGTTACGAAAACAAGTATTAGCAGCAGCTCACGAGGGTCACCCAGACATTGTAAATATGAAAGCTAGATTACGCATCAAAGTGAGATGGCCTAAAATAGAAAAAGGTAAAAAATTGCAGATTGTTTGCTTTAGTCTCAGCCTACAACCCACCAGTACCCATGAAAAGACGCGAAATTCCTACAAAAGCTTGGGTCGATACAGCAGCTTTTGATTTTTTAAGCCATTACCGAATGGAAATAATCTTTAAGTGATTATAGACTATTATAGATAGTCGATTTAAAGAGATTGAAATTATGAAATCTATCTCTGCCCTTGATACTATAAATGTATTGAAAAAATCTTCTCTAGGACCGGAAATCGTGCAATATAACCGCTGACAATGCAAAACGGCGAAGTAGAGAGACAAAAAATCAGTCAATATGAATTAACAGATTAACGGTTTGCTAAAGTACTTAATGATGTACAATAGGAGACCTCATCCTTCCACAGGAAAATCCCCATCTAAATTGTTCACAAAATAGAGATAGAGCTTGAGACAAGAGAAAAACAAATTAAACAAAGACACAAGAGACAAGCTATGGATAGAGAATTACTGATTGGATTATGTAAAGAACAGAACCTCGTAAAAGAAATAAATATTAGAAATAATGAAACTGGACAAGAGTATAGAAGGAATTTTGTACATCTGAAGAAAGTAGAAGGAAAATGGAAAGATAAAGATCACAAAGGAGAAATGGATATATCGTACAAAGAAGATTAATTTTGAATGGTACATTAATAAAAAATTGTTTGTTTGTTTCTAGATAATGCGTATAATTATAAAACTAACTGATTTATAAAAAGGGAGAGATGTGATATACACAAATAAATGTAGTGCGCGGTTGACAGTGACGTCTAGCGTCAATCAGATTCAAACTGGTGCGGCGTGCGGGCGTGCTGTGGATCGTGTACCTACTCACTAAATAACAACGTGTTTTATTGTGTAAAGTAGTGGACACCACAGGCAGTAAGGAAAATCAAGAAAGTGACACGAAATTGCTGAGACTAAAGCAGAATAAGTCACTATAAACCGCTTTGCACTAAAAATGACAAGATAGACTTCTTAAGGTATCATACAACGAGCCAAGAATGTCCAACGTCAGAAAAAAAAAGCAAGCATAATATAGAGGTTACATATAGCCGTATTTATGGCAAGAGGAAAAACGGTATAACGGACACAGGAAAAAGCATCTGTACCAGTTATCGACAAGACCCTGGATACACAGCAGCCTAATTAAGTCCGCAGTACCTACCTGAAATCATATCAATTCACAACACATAGAAATTTTTATAAAGGGGGGAGTACTATGACGTAGGTGAACGTGATTGCTACAAGGAAGTAAATACACATGAAATCACGTTCTCCGTCATAGCAACAATTGAGTGCATCAGCAGATAATGCTTACACGTGTATCCCTCCTCTAACTAAGAGTAGAATAATCTAGTATATAAGATCTTGTAAATAATATTAAATAAGTAATCAGTCATAACAGTAAACATCTTTTACTACTCCGCAATACTGTACATTGTTATCAAGTGTTACAATTATGGCCAAGTAATATAAACAAAGGTTTTATTGTGAACGATTAATCAAATATATTTACTTAATAATAATATAAGAGCTATATTTCTATAATAAATACATGCAATTAAGCAATGGCCTCACTAAGCCAACCCCACCTGCAAGCCGGTACGCCTCCTGCTGATTGACGGATGAGGCTAGTGTAGGTTACCCTCCCTAGTTGGGAGGTCAAGTGGCAGTCACTCCCATAAACATCAAACAAACAAATGAATCAATGAAAATTTCGTTTGCCTGAACAAATTAGCAGCCTACAATATTTTTCAGAGCTCAGTCAGCAAAGCTAGAATTTAATATTTTATAATTATAAGCTTACCGCACATGCATTTCCAGCTGCGCTTGACATCTGAATTGTTTATCACACTGGTAGCATGAGTGTATTTCTTTGGGCTTTGGTTTAGGGCCCCGCTTTAATTTCTCAGCCTCAGCCTTCCTTTTGTAATTTGTATTCTTCTTTTGCTCAGTTCGTTTACACTTGCTTGAAAAAATTACCTGGTGCTTAATGAATAATTCAGTAGTATAATCCATTAGTTTAAAATATGGAATATGTTGCTCCACTTAATGCTAAGGATTTACGCATTAAATGGTTCTAAATTCTTTACTGTACGTGAAAAAAATGAACAATGCATTATATTAAACAAAATATACACAAGGTTTAACACACTAACTCAACATGAGTTAATCCTCCACCAGCAAACCTATGAAAAGTTGATGCTATTTTATCTTATTGAAATGTAAGAAAAAATTAATAATATCATCATCCCAATCAAACTTATTTTCTTATTTCATTATTAACTTTGAAAAACAGTAGGTAAATAAATATATCTTACCATTTCTTTATAATTGTAGCATGTGTTGGCACCTGAAATAAACAATCAATATTATTAACTTATTATTTGAAATTACTAAGGAGATGTGAATACAAAACATTATAACAATTTATTCAGATTTTTTTGTTTCAGATTATTAAAGCTTAGGATAGCATAATAGAGGCATAAATAAAAATATAATTTTAATTCTAATCCAGTCTTAAGTCTTTATTAATAGTCTTTTCTAATTGTAACAGGTTTCCTTGTGTCTCATTATGACTGGAGTGCATTACCATTAAAAAGAAAACATGCATTTTTGCTTGTTTCTTTTGTGTGCAATAACTCTTATGGTTTGTAGCTCCCTATGAGTTTATCTATACTAATGTTATAAAGCTGAAGAGTTTATTTGAACACACTCTCAGGAACTAGGCTGAATTGAAAAATTATTTTTAAGTTGAATTTATTGAGGATGTAGGCTATATTATGATATATCATCATGCTCATGCCCAGAGGAACAGCAGGGTGAAAATTATAGGCATGTATGGGTTAAATAAGTGTTACCGGGAGGAACTATAACTATGTCACGGGCGAAGTGATGGGGGACTGCTAGTAAGTGTATATACCACATAGTGTGAGATTTGTATATAATAGATACTTACTATTGGATCTGTAGCAACACTTGCATCATTATACCTGTAAAATAAAATGAATAAACTGAATATAGGTACTAATCATTAGTATATATCCTACTAGATTGGCTTAGTTTGATACTGCATCTAACTTCCAACTGCCAACCAATCATTAACTATGCACAAGTTTTCATAGCTGTAATGCATGAAAAGTTTCATGTCAATTGGAAACTGGCAAGCGTGACTAATGTTACTTGCAAGATTTGATTCCAGATAATTGACAAGTAATAATAAATCATAGCTTGTGAAAAGGCACACTGTGCTTCATTATAGGCGTTGCTTACACATTTATCTAGTATAAGTAGAGTGTAAACCCAGACTGCTGGGGTATGTGTGAAAGGGACCACCTTGCACTCCAGCATTTGAAGACCTAAGATGGCATGCGGTTTTAGTCAAGTCCGATATAAATGCCCCTGCTGGTGTGGTATCCGTGGGGATTTCTACATGAAAAAAAGACCTGTTACACAATTTTTGTTCTGAAAAGTTTGTTAACAGTTGCTCTGCAAAAATAAAATCAAGGATTGTTACCATGTGAAAACCTAAATTGCTACAAATAAACTTACTTGCTAGGAATCCTTAACCCTAAATATTGTCGCAATCTTATGTCGGCACTCTCACATGTTTGTTTAAAATGATATGCAATGCCCAACTTATAAATACAGTTACCGCATATTTGTTCTGGTAAACCGTCATCTTTGCTTATCTAAAAAGTGGATGAAAAGTACTTAGTGATGAAAACAATTTGATTTAGAAAAATAAGTATTATTAGAGGCAGTTTTAATCATTACCTTAATATTACAGCAGAATTCTACCATATCACATAATGATATAGTAAAGTTTTTAGTGAAAACTGATGAGAGAACACCTTCCTCTAAACATATTCTACAAATTTTGTTCATGTTTAGTCTTCTTTTGTGTTTGATTCTTCACTAGTCCTTTCATAGCCTGTACACACATAAGACACATTTATTTTGTAGTATTTCTTTAAATATTTTCATTCTTCATATTTCTTATACCAAATAATTCGAACAAAATCTGTTTTCTTCCTGGATTTAGGTCTGTGGGTGGAAGTGGAATACCTAATTATGTTTTGACTTTTGTTTTTTTCTATTTGGATTGGATTGCTTAATAAAACCTCCAAGAACAAGCCAAGAACATTAAATAAATAAATATTCTACGACATTCTACACAGCGCTCCCTAGACCCAAAGTAAGCTAAGCATAGTTTAACTAGCTTGTGTTATGGGTTCTAGAATGCTGATAAACATACTTATATACTTTTTTTTTTGTAAATACATACTTATTATACATAGAAACACCTTTTAGAAATTTCCTTGTTCTTAACCTCAGACCAGACCGTCTCAGAGCAATAAGAAGACTCAAGACTGATTATAATTTTAATTCTATTTTGACAGCACACGCCTATTATGAAGAAAAGAAAAGAAAGTCCTATTTTTTTTATAGCTTCATGGCCATAGCCATAGATAATAATAACGACGCGCGAAACGGTTGACGCAATGTGACGGTTGACCTATTCTCCGTCTACGCTTAGTTATTATTATAGTGAAGTGCCACGTATAATAAAAACCAGCTGAATATCGATAATCGGTTAGATTTAGGATATAGACGATTTAATATCGAACATAATATTTACCTAAATATTATAATCAAACTAACTCGGTAGTTGTCTACTATAATTTTTTGTAAATTGTTGAAGTTATTTCAATTTATTTGCACTTATCTCTTTACCATTATATAGGTATATATAATGTACCTAATTATCGTTGGAGACAAGACAAGGCTGGATCCGGACAGAGGGAGGTTTTGTCATCCGAGTTCAAAACTGGTGAAAGGGGGAGAGAGATTAAATGCTAGTGTGGTCGGTCGTCATCATCATCATCATCATCATCTTTCGAGCTTTTTTCAAACCGGGGCTAGCAACCGGTGGATGTTCATAATATGGCAACCGAGACTTTAGGTATGGGGTACAAAATAAAATCAGGACAAACAATTTTTTGACTTCATTTATTAAATAACTCATTTCATACTTTAATATAGGTAAATTAAAATATTTTAAAATCTATCTATTAAATACGTATATATTTGCTATTTTTTCTTAATAAATGGGTATAATAAAAGATAACGTCTTACTAAATTAGAATAAAGATAATATTCAAATTCAAATTCAAATTTATTTATTTGTAGAACATAGGTTTGTACAGTTCTAATTCTACGTTACATTCAAGTGCGCTATGTCCTACCATGAAATATGGTGTACAAAATAAATTTGATAACAATTACATTATTATGATTATAATTTGATTATAAGAAGAAAAACTATAACCAGACAAACAATAAACAAATAATAATCAATCGCATGCAAAAGAATTATCCCTGAGATACTCGTCAATGGTGTAGTAAGCTTTATTTGCCAGAGATTTAATAAGCTTACTCCTAAATACTGCAATATTTTGCGATCGGAATGTCACAGATATTTTATTGTATATGGCCGTTGCCTTACAAAAGACACTACTACATAATAGCTGAGTTTTGCTTGGAACGACCTTTAAATTGCCTTCACGCCTAGTACCAGGAGGTTTGGCAGTAAATAAATGTGGGTTATTTTTAACAAAGGTAGCTACTTCGATAATATATATTGATGGAACTGTTAAAATACGTAGCTCTCTGAATTTAGTCCTGCATGATTCCCTTTTCCCTAAACCTGTCATAGAACGAATGCAGCGTTTTTGGGCAATGAGTTATATATATATATGAGAATAATAGTTTATTCATTTAGGTAATCTTTATATTTGATGACAGTAACCATTATTTTGATGACTCAAAAATGTAAACCAGACTGCAAATTCCTACGATTAGAAACTAAACAGTATTAATAGGTACCTACTATGTTGTACTCTATATAGGCCGAAACTTTATGTAAATATAAGTAGGTATTACAACGCTATAAAACCTTACATCATATTAAATACAAAAGACTGAAAGACACACATGGTGTTTAATTGAAAATCAGCAGTTATTCTCCAACATAAAGGAAAATAATTAATTCAGCATTATTTTAAGCATAATGACGCATTTATCAAAAAACAAATCGTGTTAAACGTTGGCGACAGATGTAATAACTTTGACGTATATATCAATACCCTTTAAGAATACGTCAGCCTCGAGAAACTCGTCATGATCATGGAGGAGTACTGGAGTATTATTCATTGGAGAGAAGCCCAGTGCCGGAATACCAAGTCGACGTACGTATCTGCTGTCAGTGGCTGCTGGGAAAATTCTGCAGTCCAGCTTGATATTTCTAAGCATACAAAATATTAAATTTTTATGTAACTATAAATATATATATAATAAGCAGAATCCGGCAGGTTGCTAATAACTTACAGTTCATCAGTCGCTCTTTTAAAAGCTACCCAATAAGGATTGCTTGCATCCAGTTTGGTGCACTCAACGTTAGGATTTTTTTGCTCGAAGTTTATTGAAACACCTTCACCTGCTTCTTTGCACCATCTATTGACCTGTTAAATTGAATATTTTATGGTTTATACTAAACTAGCTACCCGCCCACACTTCGCTGCAGTTTATGTTTTTTTTTTAATTTAAGTAATCGTATTGACTTGGGACAAGGCAGATAAGTGCCACTTAATTAGTATAAAAAATATACTTAATCTAATACTTACATAGCCTTTGTCCATCGGGAATAGTGTCTCTTATAAATGATGAAAGAATTTTTCCAATAAGTTTACAAACTAAGTACCTACCTAATAATACTCGTAATAAATAATGCTATTAGTAGATCCCGTACTGAGTCCGAAGCATGCTTCATATCCTCATTTGGATCTGGTAGTAAGTAGTTAACAGGTATCAATAGGAACACACTTTACCTGTTCTTCAAATTCCTCATGATTCACGGTAACAGCCAGGCGACAATCAAAAACTACTGTCAACTTCTCTGGCACGACATTAGATTGTACTCCACCCTGAATCATAAAAATACAAAATAGGTGAAGCAAACTTACTAGCTGTGCCCCGCGGCTTCGCCCACGGCGTACTTCATCCCCGTGGCAGGATAAAAAGTATCCTATATCCGTCTCCTAGTTCTAAGCTACCTCTCCCATCAAATTTTCAGCCTAATCGGTTCAGCGGTTCTTGAGTTCTAAATAGTGTAACTAACACGACTTTCTTCTATAACATACTAGTTGTACCCCGCGGCTTCGCCCATGGCGTACTTCGTCCCCGTGGTAGGATAAAAAAGTATCCTATTATATCCGTAACTGTAACGTTCCTAAATATTAATATTTATAATATTAGTAATCTAAGATGAATTAAAAAGGGATACCCTTTTTCATTCATCTAAGATGATAACCTAGTCTAACTAACTACTAACTACTAATAAATTAGGTATAGTTTAGCCACTTACTCGTACGCTTACCTACTCTTATTCAGTGGAGAGCTTGAAAATAAAGTAAGAACAAATAAATAACAATGAATACTTAAGTACATATTCTAAATATTATTCACTATTATACATACCTACTCATAACAAGAAAATGATGAATACCACCGCACTTACGTATATTTGCGTCAAATTGATAGTAGTGACGTCACCAATAGTCAATTTTGGGTTGCTCTCCAGTAAGTTCTTCTGCTCAGTTCTCAAATCCATGAACTTATCAATCATGTATCTCAGCTTAAATTGAATAAAAATGCATCTAGTTAGAGAAAACACGTAGGAATAAAAAACTTAATTACGAAAAAAATATATTGTAAAAACATAAACCATGCACGTACTTTTTCGCCAGCGTTATTGGGAAGAAGCAGTGATCCATGCCCAGGCTGACCGGTACAGTGCACGTGTATTTCTGAATTGTAGAAGTAGATAAATAAGTATAATTCTATAGGTAATAAATAAAATGCGTAATATGAATATATGTTACCTATCTAAGTAGGTACCTAGATAACGTATAATTATTTCCTAAAAAATGACATTTGACATTTTTAATTAAGTCTGCATCCGCTTTTCTGCCCATTTGGCTTGGCTAATATCTGTAATGGCTGGACCGAATTTGACAGGACTTCCACTGTCAGATAACTGATATTATAAAGTCTACATACCTTAGGAAACGCTTTATTAGGAAAAGAATTCAAAAATAAATTGCCGTGCTATCTGGGTGCTAATTCGTGAGCGCTATCTTTAGGTATATAAAATCTCTTTCTTTTTTCAATCATATTTATATAAAACTATAATTATTTCTTAAATATTATTAAAACTATATACTAACGCCAAATACTTCTTTCACCACTAAACAGCACAAATTCCTCATTTGGATTGGCCAATCCTTCATCCAAAGCAAACCCTACGTTAAGATCCTTAAAGTCTTGAGTGTGAACAAATTTCATCATGCCATCGATACCACCAATTTCTTCATCTGAAAATTAAAAATTTAAAAATCATAAGTCCTTTTCCGAGACTACACTGACTCATAAGTATTAAATTGGACTGTTGCAAATACCTACTCAACTAATTATTACATTTACATTACCTAGTTCTCGTCGATTTACCTAGTCTAGCTGCTTCCTGTTGCGCAGTTCCTATACTATCATTTACCGAACGCTGTGGCTGTACTAACCAAGTTTTGGGCCGACTAAATCTCGGGAATGTTTATTAGCCATTGATTCGATGAAAAAGAAGAAAACCGTTAACTATAGTTGCTATATTATGTTGTATAAGTATTTGTTTGTAATCTTAGTGCTATAAAATGCATCTTCAAGGTTACCAATATTATATCACTAATTATGTAATTATTATTGTATCTACCTGCTGATAAACGTTTTGATTACGATAATATTATACACTAATGTAACTAAGTTTAGTATAACTAATGATATTATGATACAAGTGTGTAAAATCGTAAATTAGAAATTCCTTATTAAACTCTTGCATTCACAGCTTGCACTTTAGAGCTCAGGGTCCGCTTTTCTACTCAATCTTTTCATAATTTGGTACCAGTTTACAAGTGAAGTTGGCTTGGGCTTCGAAGAACTTGGCAGGGCACCATACACTCAACTCATTATAAAATCGTCTTAACCGTTTTTATTACCGAATCCTTTTATATTTACCGGGTACGAAGGAGACATGCACGGTCCTCTTTAATTGTACCCCAGCCTGCTGAAGTTTCCTTATAGCCTCGAGATACTGGATACCAACACATTTCATGTCTTGCGAGCCCCGGGCAAAAATTTTTCCATCTTTATCAATGTGTCCACTAAATGGCGGGTATGTCCAACTATCCTGCAGAAATTAGCACAAAACTTAATAAGAGTAGGTAGGTACGTAACTAAATAAGAATTATAAAATAATATCCATAATGTATGATAAAAGCTGTTGACGTATGTACTAATTCAGTATTATTTTCATTTACTCAGTGGGTGTACGGAGAAATTAAAACTCCCCCTAGGCTCTATCCCTAGACTCATCAGTTGGTGGAGTCAGTAAAATTGACGGATCGTATTCCATTTTAGGGATCGTAAACCGGCAGTACCTACAATACCATGTTCACATTAGGCTAGCATATTGAGTTAGTATATCGGAATTCGCAAAGGTCGCCGTTTACCCGTAAGCGTATTTTAATAGTCTACATGCGACTGGTGGTCACCAGGAGGTGACATCTATTTGGAATCCGCATTATTAGTGTAAGATAGGTTACGATGAAGTGGATTCCACGAATTGAGGTTTAAATCACGTCGCAGTGTCGGTGTAAAGGGTTGGGAGTGAGTATATCGGCTATAAATGTGTAGGTATACTATCTACTTAAGCATTTGAACAAAACTTATGTGAGTACGACTGTACTCGCAAGACGTAGATATATATTAGTTTTGACAAGATAATTACTATCGCTGTTACATCTATTTTATATAATAAAGAAATAAACATACCTATCCTGATAAGTTATGTAAGTTAAAAGAATATATACGAATCTGAATTTCTGAATTTCATTCACATTATCAGATATTATTTAGTTAGTTAGGTTCGCCGTTCTCCACGAGAGCAGGCCAAAATACTTACTATAAAAACGGGAACGACATCCATATGAGAATTCAATAAGATCGTTGTCAATGACGGATCTTTCCCTGGCCATGTCAATACCACTATAGGTTTGAGTGGTACCACTTCAACTACTTTCACGGCAAGTCCGAGCTCTTTAGCTTGTTTTCTTAAGAAGGCCACACAGTCATCTGGAATATCCATAAACGTGTTAGGTTTAACTTGAAACAGGGTATATAGAACGTACGTTGATGCAAAAACAGGTGTTGCGCAGAAATGAGCCCATAAACCTATATAGGAACCTACTTAAAATATACAATGCCGATTCATCCAAAATAATTCCTATTCTTATATGACAAAGACTCATTTTATTCTAACGATTAGAAATTAATTTTTATCACAGCGTATACCACGGGGGTTTACCAACCTACAACTACGTACGTGCCAAGATCTAAAACGGCGATTTTTGTTAGTTTGGCATTAATATTTTATTTAGGTCAGTTGGTGGTCGATTGGTTGCTTAAATGTGTTCCAAATATTAGACATTTATGATGATGGTAAAGTTATTTGAGAAATAGTACTCTTTGCTAGCTCGGTTTCTCGTGTAAACTATGATGAATTCATAATATTTACATAGGTAGGTACATAATTATTATGACGCCATTATTTTTTATTACCTACTAAAGGAGATAAAACAGACAAATAAGTATCATCATCCGCAAGGAGTCATTTGCTGAACGCTTCCAGCACTAGAGGACTAAATTGTTTAATTTGGCAAAGCACTTTGCCACCTGTAGTAGAAAATAAGGAGGAACAGGACAATAATTAACAGGCAGTGAAGCCGGAAACGAGGTCAATGCTTTTACCAATCACAGGCTCGAAATGCTAATATTGAATATTGCTATTTGAACTCGATAATAAAAGCGAGGGCGAGACTTCACTTTAGCATTAGGTAGGTATACCTAAGTACTAGGCATCATTGGTTATTTGTAACCATTATCCAATTGAGCTGCAAACTGTAGCTGTGAGTGGCAAAACTGCTGTATCCGGATTGTGATTCGATGATATCTAACCGTGTCGAGCTATTTAGGTATAATAGCACTGTTAAGACACCGACTGCCACCAGTGGCCTTGGCGGTATGATCATTACATTCAGATGAATTAATTGGGTATGTGTGTATGGACCACATTTTAAGTAGTAAAACTTTTTAATAAATACTTCACAAATTCTTGTACCTAAGTACGCGTTTCACACCGCAAACATACCGCAAACATAATTTATTATTTCGTAACTTGTAACGGCAAGAATGGTGTAGCGACTAGCGACGCATTGTTTTCACTGAATGGCTGTAACATATCAGACTAATGCGTTTAAATTATTCAACGCTTAGTTTTTCTTTGTATCTACCCAATTTTAGATTTATGTATTCAACGTATAGAGAAGCGACATATTATTATACAAAGCTACTAATAGAGTAACGTTCGGCTTAGGCCCCGCAGAAGTTGGTGGCTGCATCAACTTTTATGGGCATACATTCATCAAATATAATTTTTGAGAAGAATGAGAGAAGCACTCAAAATTCAAACAGGTATATAGGTATGTTATCATTATTGCCACACTTAGTGCGCCTACTCGCAGATCTTAGTCCACTACGTCCACATGGATTTAGTGGACTAAGATTCGATTTTTTTTTACGTGGAGACCTACATTTTGTAAAATAAATGTAGTCTAAGGTACACCTTATAACGTCTGCAGCAAAGACCATGATAACTATTAGTTAGTTGGTTTTAGTTATAGTTAACTATAGGTCTTTGGTTTGCAGTAAATATCCTATCCAAATTGGCCCAGCCACTTCGGAGATTACCCGGAACGAATAGACAGTTAGACAATTTTTTTTAGTATTTCATTGTAGTTACTTCTCTGGTTTTGTTTTCTTTTTCATGCTTCCGATATTCTGTACCCCTAAATATAGAGAGCTGTAAAAAGTGATTATTTGATACTTATTAACATATTACCTATCAAATTGGTTTTCCAAATCCATACTAATATTATAAATTCGAAAGTGACACTCTGTCTGTCTGTCTGTTACGCTTTCACGCCTGAACCGCTGAACCAATTTTGATGAAATTTGGTAGAGGATTAGATTAGATCTCGAGAACGAACATAGGCTATGTTTGGACGCGATAACCGACATCCACGCGATAACCAACATCCACGCGGGCGGAGCCGCGAGCAACAGCTAGTATTACATAAATAAAAATAATAACTAATTGTTTTTTTTTTTCATTAAAAGTAGATAATTATCGTAGGTATCATATTTTAACAATATGTAAAAACAGACATTTTAAATTCATTTGTAAATAAAATGTAGCTATACATACCTAAATGGCACAGGAATTCACAAATAAAAAAACACTTACCTACTCAAGTAGGTACCTACCTATGTATATTAAGTTATTAGCAGTTAACAACTTACCGTAATTAATATTTGGTTGGACACTTGGTATTCTTAAATATTCGATGAAATTGGCAACAGCCGGATTGTTTTCGTAGTTAGTTGCCATTGTACATACGTCTCTTACAAGCACTGCAAAAGTAATGACTGTGTTAAGTATTGCGTAGAGCCGTAGAGCGAGCCCGAGATATCAGACTTCGGCGAGTAAATGATACTGAGCGTGACTACCTAATCTGATAATGATTATTTAGTTATAAATGAGGTACGTTGTAAATTTTATACGACTCGCGATTTTCTTTGCCTGTTATAACATAGATATTTTTATATCTGCCGAGTTAGGTAGCAACCGACGAAGGTCATTAGTTTGAAATGAAATATTCGCTAGGGTACTATTAAACAATTTGTAAAGTAATTGTGTCTTAGGTACCTATATTGGAGACACAAATTTAAGAAAAAATACTAGGGTATATTATGTGAACGTACATGAAAATATTTTTTAGAATTCTTGTCTGTTTGTTTGAGCGCGATGGACGCAAAAACTATTGAACGGATTTGAATACAATTTTTTTTTGAAAAGTTACCAAGAGGTCAGGCTTAGAATCTTACATTAGGTTTGATCACAATCGGCTGAGTAGAACCGGAGATATAGTAAAAAAAGCGAAAATCGACATCCACGCGGGCGGAGCCGCAGGCATAGGCTGGTTTCAAATATAATTTGACAAGATATAGAGTACTTCTAATTCTGATACCACAGTTGAAATTTCAAGATATTTACAATCAATACCAAATTCTAAAGATCAAATAATATCGATAGTTGAATAGACTCATCAAAGATTATACTACCTATAATACATCACTACTGATGACCACATGACCTGTCAAAAATGTCAAAATCATTATTTATTACTTGTTATTATTTGAGGACCAACAGCTGATTATTATTTCAATATCATTACCTACATTTAATAAATTATTGTATCACTTTTAAATTACAAGAATTACCTACAAAGTATACCTAGGCACAGCCGCACGGCACGGCATATGTATCATAACTATGTAATAAAAATCTAATGCTAGAGTCAATATTTACGTTGTAACTCATTGTAACTATTATCTAATCGGTATCAATGTTTGTCTCATTGCCACACTTAGTTCCACCAACACAAAATATTTGAACATAATATAATATTATAGGTAACATGATTTAACCCATTACGCGTTTGACAACTGACTTTTGTCATTTTTATCCGGGGTAGCGGTTTCTTACTCTTTCTCTTGGTTTGGCTCATATTGGCTTTTATGCTAGCAACTATCGTCTGACCTATCCAACCCTGACAGGAAAGCCGGCGCCAAAGCCTCGTTTGTCAATATAATTTAGTACTTAGTAGGTGTACCAGTATACAGGTGTAGTTATCCCGCACTTCAATAACTGAATAGTTAAAAATAAAAACAATAAGTTAAAATTAAATCTCACCTTCACTTCCACTAATAACCAATATGGAATAGGTATAGTGTAGGAGCAATCTTTCAGGCTTTTAGTTTTGTTTATCTGGTACGTAGGTACGATACGATCACACTGGATTGGAATGAGTTGTTTTGTGGCATTCCTCAGCCGCACACATACGTTCAAGTTTAGAAGAACACATATACAGACCTACGAGCTACGCAGACATGCAAGAATGTTTTCGAACTCACATGGCCACGCCATGGGTGGTCTTTAGGGTTAGTCCTTATTATACGTAAATGTTATAACTGTTATTAGTTAACATTTATTTTTTTAGGTGCTTAATTACAACTAATTACGAACCTACTAAATACTGTGATGATCCTTTTATGAATTGCAACGATATACCCATGAAGCTATAGATAAACATGGAGGCCAAACCGGGAAGAACAGCTTGATCCAAATACCTACATGTCTGTATCTCACTCTCTGTGGGCCGACTTCTCTTTCGTGTATTTGTACAATGTTGCTATCTTCTTATTAATATCTCCTAGTAAATTATAGAAATAGACCATACTAACCAAAAATGCAAGTAAAATGATTTATAAATAACTCTATAGTTCGACTACGATTATTAATGTGGAAATTGAAAAATTATATGCCATTTATTATGCATGATTGGGTTGTTGAATCAGGAAATCAGTGAATTAAATTCCCATTGTCTATGGATTCAGTACGTAATGTGGCAACATTGGTACTACATGTCAACTATCAATAAACAATATGGCGGTTGTTTATTATTGTTTTGGTTTTTAACATATTTAAAGTTAATTATAAGTATAAACTCAAAAAATGGTGCAAAATTGTATAGTGCGTGGTTGCGGTATTACGTGGCGTCAAGGATGTGATATAAAATTCCACGCGTAAGTGTTTAAACTTGTTTAAATGGTGATTTCTTGCTTAGAAGGTTATCATACTTAGAAAGAGAAGTCGGCCCACAGAGAGCAAGATAGTAAATACAGACTGAGCATCAAGTAGGTATTGGAAGTGAGGCCTCCATGTTTATCTATAGCTTCATGGATATACCTACGCGTACGGTACCTACCTACTACCGGTGCAAAGTACCCAACAAGTACCAGTTGAAAAAATTTCCGACACCACAGACTAAAAATATTTAGGAAATAATGAGATAATCTGAGAAAACTCAGCGGGCTGTTTTTTATGGTCTATTTAAAACGATTTAAAATCATTTCCTTTCTAGATACTACCCGTTAGCGCTAAGTTTGCTCATTTCCAAACTTTTTTATCTTCTAAAATACTCTTGAATTTAATAGTATGGGTGCTATTTGGCCAAGTTTTCTTTTAATCACATTTTTAAATTTACTTATAATACATCATACAAATCTTTATTCATGTTTGTTAGAAAAGCTTATACAGTTACCTTAGATTATTATTACAGTTTACCTACCTTGGAAAGAATTACTAATTTACTACTTTTAGAAATACTACTATCACAGGCTACAACGGAACCCAAAAAATATCGGAAATCGAAAAAGTCTAATAAATAAAAAATTGTTCTGTTCATAGGCAATTTTTTTATCCCTAGGTGAATGGAATGGTCGGATATTTTATAATTTCAAAAGTATATAAGCGTATTGAGACTACAGATTCATGGTTGAGACTCAAAACTACAATTTTACATGTAAATCGATTACCTTGTTAAATATCGATATTTTTTGCTACATCCCTTGTTCAGTTGATTCACTTCCCTTCTCTTCCCAGTTCCCATAAACTATAAAGTAAAGTAAAGTAAACTGTAACACCCGTATATTTGTATTATCTATGTGTAACAAGTTATGTCAAATTAAAACGATATGCATTGCCAGTTGCATTGAATTGAATGGAAAACGTTAAAATTTGAAAGAAATTACAGAGAATAACTGAAAGATAAGAAATGGAAATCAATTACTATGAAGTAACGTCACAGTTAGATCCCAGAGAAGTATTGAGGTACCTAAACAATCTGGGAATTCACAACATTAGTGGAGAAGTTCTTAAATATTTTATTACAGGTTTGTATTTATATTCTAAACGTGCTCCTTATGTTCAGTGTAATAACTTCTTCCATTCTTTACATTTTCACATAGTGTAATAGCTTCGTATTGGCTTCGTAAAATTCATTAAAATATCATTATTTAATTGCACGTTTATACCACGATTTTATATAGTTTAAGTATAGCATTTATTACATAAAATCTCATGGTCCTTTTTTATAGTAAGAGATTATCCTACTAGCTGTACTTACCCTTGCAGTAGTAAAATGTTCAATTACCATGCCAACTGACTGTAAATCAGCTATAGTCAAGAAGACACTACTAACTATAGAAATAGGTACCCAAAAAATAGGGCTGTTTTAGTTTCAAGCTGTAGTGTGCTAGTATTGCCCATGTCAAACCCAATTTCCTCCCATGGGCATCATTCCTTGAGAGGCCGGTTCTTCATTCAGCCCATGAACAAATTGACTCAAATAGTTGGCTAAATGCATAAAACACCTCCTGCATCCACATTTAGGGATTTATAGATGGGTAAAGTCATCAGTAAAGTAAGAATAAATTGGTTGTCCCTCACAATTTTTTTACCCCTAAAGATAAATTCACAGTGGCTTTATTAAAATTTCCAGACTTAAAGAAGTTGATAAAGTATGATCTACAACAGAAGAATCAAAGTGCTCACGAGAAATGTAACGTGCAAGGTCCAGAAAGGTTGCATAGTGCTAGTACATTTTCATCTCGGGTCAGATCCAAGGCCCAAAATGGTGTACCTTTGCAGTGTACCAGGGAATGTCAGAATTCATGTATAGGGGTACGCATAAGGAATATAAAATCTGCACCAAACTTAGGGACTGGCAAGATAGATGAGAAACCACTTAGAAGAGCATGCTCATGTGTTCGTGTTGAGAAAAAACCAGATTTAGCTAAGGAGAAGAGTACAACACATATGAATAATAATTGTAAGTGTTGTGTTAATTGTATTTTATGTACATAACTTACTTGCCGCCTGTGTGGATGTTGGTTATCGCCACCAGGTTTTTTAAACTGCACTACTTCCCATATAAACTTGCAATTTACTACTATGCACCAAATGCATATAGGTACAAGTATAATACTTAATTCCAATTTTTCATATTTCCACAGTAATAAAAGTTGTCAAGCCACCAGCACAGAAGAAATGTGATCCAGTAACATTGTATCATTACTATTCTTCATTATGGAATAAGTACAAGTCAAATGTTCCAGGAGAGAATGATTGGTCAGATCTCCGATGGCATATTCGACAAAAAATGGCAGGCAACATTCCTGCTCCTGTAGTAAATAAGGTGACAGTTTTTTATGATTATAAAATATTACTGAAAAGTGCTAAACACGTTATTTTAATAGTGAAATATTCTATTTATTTGTTGCAAATCAAGGATGATACAGATTTAATAAAAGACTGTCAGGGTTGAGTCACTGAAAAATATTTTGTACTGCTACTTACAAAGCTAAATTTTTATTGTAAAATTAGGACATATCATAACTATTGATGAAATTTTGAAGCATTTATGACCACTAGGATGCATAACGCCCTAGGCCTAGAGAATGAGGTTTCAGTCTGTCCAGGATGCATAAGTGGCGCAGTTTATAGAGTATTCTGCTTGAGCAGGATGCTGCAGTGAATTTAAGTCCCATTCTACTTTTAGTCAACATAGTAAATGTTTCCTTTAATTTTTCAGGTGCCTGATTCTCAGAGAAGCAAAGAACAAGCTCCTAAGTCCTGACAGTCACCATCAGTTAATCTAAAAACAGTTAATCTAAGACTTGGTCTTGTCAACAATCTCGACTTGATATAAATTATAATCAAAATATTACAGTTCTTATTTTATGTATAAGTACTGGTGTAACTGTTCAATAGTTCCTATGCAACATAGGAAGAGGATAGAAATATCTTTAATAGTTAGTAGTTACATAAATAAATTGTAAGGGCTGTAGTACTAGCGTTATGAATAAAATAACAATTATTTTACTATATTTTGTATTTTAATTAACTAAATAACTAAATACTTGCAGTGTTGGTATGTAAATCATCCAATAGTTTAACAGAATGCAAACTTAGCATATGACTATGATTACTACTGAGAGGGTGGTCAATAAAAGTACGGTAAAAATAATTGAGGCAGTGAGCCCAAGAATAGCACAACCAATATTTTATGAAACATTTGATAAATGACCCATAGCCATCTGAAAATGGTGTGGCCTATCAACTTTTTATACCATAAAAAGTTTTGTATGGTAAAACAGGGTAAATAGGGATAAAAAAAAGGTATGAATAGAGACAAAGCAAGTGGTCATTAGAATTTGTTCAATAGTTTCTTTTACAAGATTTCAAGAATTTAACCAGATATTTGGTGATTCTAATGATTGTGGTATTGTAACGGTCTAAAAGATATAACTGCAAAATTTGTATAACCATTTTGTTCCTGTTTACATGTTGATACTTATTCACTCCGTTTTATGGTATACAAAATATTATGTAAGTCCAATTTATTGTTTTGTCCTCCCATCCTCACATATTCTATGACTTCTGTGCTCGCTACCTCAATTATCATTATCATACACATAATATCTAATACAAAACAGTGTAAATGCATTTTTTTAATTACACTTGATCTACTTTGAATGCTTGTTCTTGCAACCTAGTGTCGGAGTGAAGCAGACGTAATATCCTTTCTTCTATTCTCTCTGCAGCTGCTAATGTTAACACAAGAGTGTCGTGTTTCAACATAGAGTATACGTTAAGACCATAGACAGGCATTATGTTAACATGGCCTAGGCTGTCTGATGCTGCTGTGATGTTTTTCGGAGCATAATCAGTGCTGGAAAAGACAAACACAAGTTAGTTTAACAGAGGGCAGATTAAAAGATGTTTTTACATTAGGAGAATCAATGTGAAATTAAGACTGCTCAATTATTTAGTTAATATAGAACACTGAATAAATAAATGCAAGAAAATGATAAGATCTGAGTAGTTTTAATTCAACTTTCTTTTATGATTCCGGCTTTTGTGATTTATATAGTGGAAGTATGCAGTATATGTTTATCATAGTCTATCTGACTTAATGTGTTAGACCAACTTTTGATTACTAGTATTACTACATCTGTTTACTTACTCATCGACAATCAATACTGATGGACCCCAGTTCCTCTTCTGAATTAGCTCCTCTAGATATCCAGGCTCTTCTGTAGGAAGTTCTAGGTCTTTGACAACATGCAGGTCATCTTGAGCTAGTTTAGCCGATAAAGTATTTGTAAGTCCATGGATTCTTGTATGGAAAGGTAACATGAAAAAGTGAGGTTTGCCTGAACGCGGGCCGTGAACTATACCGCCTCCTCGGAACAGTGGCGAACGAATCGACCCGTGACGTGCACGACCCAAACCCTTCTGCGGCCAAGGTTTCCTGCCACCACCTCGCACTTCGGCTCTTGTCTTAGTATGTGCCCATGACACCCATCTAACTTTCTTCTGCCAATTAACATTTTGGTGAATTATATCAATTCGTGGAGACGCTGCATAAACTAAAGGATGCAGTTCGAATAATCCAAGTTTCTGCTCTTCTATAGTATCAATATTCTCAATCCATACTTCCCGGGGCTTAGTATATCGTGGTTGGAAAGCCCATTCTTTCCTGGTGATGGCTAAATTTGTATTTGCCGAGGCCACAGCAGTATTCGAGGAACATAGTCTGAATTGAGGCGTAATGGCAATGTGAAGCCTTTTGATAGCACTTATTAGTGCAGTTGTCATACTTATAGTTTCGCAGAGACTTTCAGTTAACTATTCTTATAAATGAACTAATATTGTAATTTGTAATCATAACCTTAAAATCCAATCGAACCATTTGATATGCTTCTGCTGTCACTGTGACAGTGACTGTGACATTGACATCTGTCAAGTTATAGTGTCATTTCTGTTTTACAGGGGTAGAGTGGTGCTGAGAAAAACGGCTGTATTCTAATAATTAATTATCTTGTTGTATTATTTCTGCACTACGGTTATGTTAATGTAGCCTGTTAATGGTTATCCTGTTATCGATGTTTAGGAAGATATCGTGTGTAATATGTGTTCTGATATTGATACTTTTATATTATTATTGAATAGACAATAAACAGTTGTCATCGGACACTTACAACATGATGGCAGCGGTGAATTTATACGGTGTATACGCATATTTATATTTATTTGGCTTATATACAAGTTTTTGGGCGTAATATACACATCATATACCTAATTGCAATGGAGCACGCCAGAACGCCTGCGAAGTTCCTGGACGTCATTTATTGGATGCGTCAAGCGATGGATTTAGAATACTTTGATTAGGGATCAAATTATTTGATGACTATATTTTGATCAGGGATCAAATTGTTTCATGGGTGGTTCGACAGCCCACGGTCTGGGACCGGCTGCTATAGAATATAATATTTTGATCAGGGATCAAATTGTTTCATGGGTGGTTCGACAGCCCACGGTCTGGGACCAGCTGCTATATTTTGATCAGGGATCACATTGTTTCATGGGTGGTTCGACAGCCCACGGTCTGGGACCGGCTGATATAGATTTTGTTCAGGGATCAAATTGTTTGGGTTCGACAGCCCACGGTCTGGGACCGGCTGCTATAGATTTTGATCAGGGATCAAATTGTTTCATGGGTCCGACACCCCACGGTCTGGGACCGGCTGCTACGGACTGAAAGTGTTGTGATATTTGTTAAATACTATGTTTATACTTATGGAATTGTGTTTTTTAAGTTTTGTGTTTGTGGTGAAGATGTTGTATATTTGTTTTTTTTTTTAAGTTTTGTTTTTTGTGGGGAAGATGTTCTGATATTGATACTTTTATATGGTTATAGAATAGACAAATAAACAGTTGTCATCGGACACTTATAAACAATATGCATTTGATTATAGTACGATTATAGTAGTTAATACAATATCACATTAAGTATATTGATAATTTTCATTATGCTATAAGAGTACCTATATAAATAAAAAAAAAAAACATTTTAATACGAATTTTCATTTTGTATATCCTACATTTAATTTTGCTCTAATAACTTTCAGCAGAAACTTCATTTCATGTAGTTTTCAAAAAATACAAAGTTAGTGATGATTTGCATTTGAGCATCCTTTAGAGCACAGGGGGGCTTGAGCTACTTATACTTTTCAAGATTTCATGAAAAAAAAAACACTACACACTCTATTCACTCTATTAATACTCTATTATAATTTGACCCAATTTTCATATTTACTATAGTCATTCATTCAATTCAATTCAATTCTTTATTTCTCAAAATACCTAGTGTAACGTAATTACATCTTTTTGACGTCAAAAACTACTTAATACTAAGTTTACCACCGCTTCCTAGGCGCTAGTGGAGAAGAAACGGCGCAACAAACTCCACTGCTGCATTTTGAGACTATGAAATAAGTAGGTAGGTAGGTACGCCAAGTTGTGCTCATTACTACTGATGCCGGGTCGGGTTTGTACCTTACGTTATAGACGCTTATAAACTGCGTCAAAAAATGAAAAATACATTTTGTTTTACCGACGTAATGGTCGCTCTGCCTTGGGTTCGCCTCGACCCGCAAGTTGTAAAAACTTTGTTGCCTTGTCGGTTACAAAAGTCGTAAATAATCTTTCCACTTAATATTTCTACCATGTTTCAGGATCTGACAATCCTAGTGATTTCCTTTCACGAGGCTTGTTGTTTAACCAATTGGAATCGCATCCGATATGTTTTACTGTCCCTTTATTTGCTTTCTCAGGCTTGGTTGGACCAGATGATACAGTTGTTATTGAATCGCCATAATATGTTCTCCTTTTATAATTCACGGGAAAATAGAAAAAATATTTTGTCCCCATCGAGATTAGTAGCGTCGTGGTCATTGTTACTGATAACGTTGGCTGTCCCTTGGCCCGTGGCGTTATTGTTCAGACTGACCCATATAAGAGAGCCGCCGTCCATCTTTGTCTGTTGTCTTCAGAGGATAAAAAACATACAGTACCGTTTGAACCGTTAGAAATACTTCCTTAAACAGTGAATATAGTAATATCCGTGTAAGATTGCCTGGAAGAAATAATTTCAAGTGATAAGGCCGCTCATAGTGCATGTAACTGTAAATGTTCCGAATTGTATCCGTAATCTTGGTGTAGGTACAATAAATAATTATCTATCTATCTATTTATCTATCTTTCTTGGCTATTAACAAGTTTCAGCTTGTAATAATGTCTGCACTTCTACAAGTCAACGGCCAGATACAGACTGCACTGCAAGTTAATTTAATCCTTATGAATTAAGTTTCAAGTATTATGGTTTGCAAACTTATAATAATAAATACTTAGTGGGCACCTCTACAACTGCTTAGAAGTTGGCGAAGCATGATAATTTGTAGGTGCCTTGGTGTGTTATCCAAGCCTCAACTTGTTAATTAAATTAAAGTTTAGTGAAATAATAACTTTAACGTTAAGATGGGTGTGCTGCATGACATTCAACGGTAACTAATGAGCCTGGATAACTATTTTAGAGAATACATAAATAGTGGTAGATTGTAGTGCAGTAAGTAGGCACATTTTCGCATAGTAGGTATTAATATTGTATGTAAGTATATAAGATAAAATAGTGACATTTAGTCTCGCTGTACTTATACAAAATAGGTACGTATAACAGGAACACTCGTTCAAACATCGATGAGTATCGAGTTAAGACGGCCGGCAGTCGCTTCTGCATAAGCCAAGATACCTAGACCTAATCAATAGTAGGTAGTAGGAGAGTGGACTCCGAGCTCCAAAGTACTGAAACCCCACTAAAATTCTACATGAGAAATGATTTTTTTTTGCAATGACTGCCTGTTTTTGCTCTGCAAAGTATAATTGAGTTACCAAATAGATACCTACCAGGAACACGTTCTGGTTTGTATTATGTCCTGGAAACCACAATGGTCGCTGTTTGTATAATATTTTGTGTGTCTATAGTTGCCTGACTAATTGCAATCAAAAACTAACTGCACAATGTAGTTACCTACACCACAGGCAGTTTGCATTCCAAATGAATGGCTGCACTGATGTTAGATACAGACACTATACTTTTATAATAGGTAGGGTCATTTCGCCGGTTCTCGACCGTTTAGTGGAGTTGTCAACTTCGGAACGAAAAATAAAATTGAATTAATATGAATTATTGATAGAGAATATTTTTGATACATAGTAAATATAGTCTATTTTCATTTATTATCCTTTATCTTCAATTAAGATCATGCAATAATTTTACAGAAAATAATAAACCCAAAAATGCCGATTTCGCCAGTTCTCGACCGAAATTTCCAGTTCTCGACGTTATATTCGCCAGTTCTCGACTATTAGGTGAGATGGCAAATATGTGAAGTAAAACATTAGTCATTATTAATTTGTAATCTAATGAAACCCGTATTTTGACAGAATTTAATATACATTATGTTATTACAATAAACTGATGTTAAATAATCATTATAAAGTTCATAACACGATTATAATATTTACAAATCAGTGTTCTTCCTCTGCCTTATCAACCTTTACTAACTAAAATTAAAGTTTATTTCTTAATGGCACTCATTAGCCTATTGCAGGCAGTAGGCCTCTCCCAATGTGCGCCATAGCACTCGATCTTTCACCTTCCTCCAGTCTATCCTAGCCACCTTTTTCAGGTCATTTATGTCCATCCTAGGTACTGTTCCATCTTCCGTTTGCCAATCAGCGGTCTCCACTATAGAACTCGTTTGCTCTACGATCATTATTAGTCCTTCAGCAGATGTAGCCAGCCCATTGCCACTTCAGCTTACTTATTCTGCGAGTTATCTCGGCAATTTTAGTCCATTGGCATAACGAATCCTTCAAAGAATCAGGATTATTATCCTTCAAAGGATCATAGCTTGCTCCATAGCCCGCTGCACGACTAGGTTGTGGACGAACCTTACTGTTGTCCACGATTCGGCACCGTATATTTTAACAGATAGAATTCACTGGTTGAAGAGGCCATGTGGTAAGCCGAAGTAATTTGCCAAATGATTTGTGAAATAAAAGTCACAAAAAGGATTCAATTAGGTTACCCAATTCAATCCTTAAGGTGACTTTTAACTCGAAGTTGTTTCTACCGAGCTGGATATCCTGCACAAGGTAGACATTATTCTTGAACAACTCTCCCTTCAATGGCAATTGGTCTTGGTGTAACCAGTTCCGGCGTATGTATACACCAATACTGACGCGCCGAGAGGCTTCATTAAGGCTGTGCAGCAATTTGCTCAGCTGCTCCAGCAACTCTGTAACTATGATGATGTCGTCGGCGTACTGATGATGCGAGATGTACTCACCGTTAATGTCCATACCTATAATAAATATGTACCCACCGAAAATAGTAGTCGGAATATGGTATAGGCCTATTTAACTGCACTATCCTGTTCTCGACCTAGAAGGTTTTACAACACGTGATATTGTTAACGTGCTTGAAAAAGTCTGGTCGCGAACTGGCTGACATGATTCTCATGTAAATAAGATTCAAATTCACAATCTAAGTTCAGTAATTTCTTTAACAATATGTATAAAAACATGCAAGTGTTTGGACTCGGTGACGCCAATTCTCGACGGTGCGGGTCGAAAATTAGGTATTCTACAAAAACGAGGTAACAGTTACCGACCATCCAATTATACACACTTTTCAAATAAATTTACAATAACTCCTATATTTAATAGATACTATACTTCATTATCTATCTGTACAAATAACAAACAAGTCCAAAACATAAAACGACAATTAAAAATCTAGGGTCAACTGCAGAACCTCCTCACTTTTCTTTTCGTAGTGAAGCACGCTTTCTGTCATGTTCTTAGCGAACCACATATTTCAGTATTTTTTTACTCCCTACTCTGTTTGCACATATGCACTTTATCTATTTGTGTCTACAACCGAACTATTTGAGATTGCCACAGTATTTTTGTTTTGCTTCTAATCGTATCGGTATTGCTATTCTACGCCGATTAAGCAAACAGGTCGGTAAAAAAGTCGGGAACTGGCGTCGGTCGAAAACAGGCGAAACTACCCTACAAGAGTGGATTGTTTTAGTAAAACTCTACTTCGTGTAGGATTAAAATTCTCTACGTATCTTTAGGTGTTGAACCCATGTCAGGGACATGACAGACAGAGACAATATCTTCGCAAAGGCTCAATCTTAGGGCGGCTATTTATTCAAGAAAAAGACTTTAATCTTTATACGATAGTTTTTTTCCTTTTGCTTTGGTAAATGCCCCAGCATATAAAATACTTATAGATATAACGTAGGTATACGTACTTACAGCCATGAACATATATTGATAGAAGTAATTTAATAAACCAATGAATAGTAAGTACCTATGTTTAATAACTAATATGAAACAGAAATCATATTGGAATAGGTACAGTCAACGATAGAAGTAAAGTGTAAGATGTAGGTACCTTCACTAAAATATTTACCTAATTGAATTATTGAATTCATGGATAAATTGGCGTATAGTTAGTTTTAAAATCTTCAGAGAATACAATTATTATATTTCAATTTATTAAAGGTTTAAGAAGTGAAGTGCAAAATAAATTGAATTTGTGAAGCTACTTTTATCGTTGACTGTTAAAAATGGTTATCTATTTACATAATCATCTATATGAATATTAATGATATTGCTTGTTAGACATAGATGTATAACACCCCGTCGCTGTCGACGTTAAGGCATGGCACAAATTGAAAGTGCAGATTTGTGGCAATTTTCTCTCAGTGGGGCATTAATTACAGTACGGCGGCGTGCCGTAGCAAGGAGCTCGTTCGAATGACTATATAGTGCCATTACATAGCCCAATCTCAATTTCAATTTCATCTCGCCGATTTGGCTCTGAATTAGAAGCGATTTATTTTCATTCGTAACATTCTCTCCGGCGTAGTGGAAGGTAAATGTTAAGGCTTGTACAGATTTATTGCTTTTCATGCGAAACTTGACAGCTTTATTGTTACAATAGACTGTAGTGCTCTCTCAAACTAGAGCTTTAATCTGGTTGCGCGGACCGTTGAATTCTTCGGTCTTTTAAGCCGGGATGGAAATAATGTAAGTAGTTCCGTGTTAAACTATCTCTCACATGTAGGTACCTGAGTAGCTAGTGTAAGGTCTATGCGGGTATGCTCGTTTTTAATTTATTTTGTGGTATCCATTGATTTTCATAAAAAAATTCTATATTCAAAAAAAATCATGACACAAAGTCAGGTTCGGCGTATCTTTGTCTATACCTATTAGGGATGTTACTAATATCATGTATTTGTAAATGTGAAAGTTTGGAAAGCTATAAGTACTAATATTTGTTTGCTAAGCTCTCTAAGTACGTACTTAACTGTAGACATTACGTTATAAAAGTCGAGAGTATTCTCCTAAGTTCTTTACAGAGAATGAATCACGGCAAGCATAAATGGCGGCTCAAGAAACTCATCTCGTCCCATTGAAATAGCCTTTCTTAGCTTTAATAACCCGTGTGGAATATAAATTCATTTTTATTCAGTTTCTTTGCGTAATGATGTGTCCATCTATGTTTCACTTAATGATGAAGTTATTTTTTTAACTGTACCTATGCAATGTAAGGAATTTGATTGGAACCGAAATGGATTTAAGGGCATTGAAGATTATAAGATTATATTTAGAATACAAAATTACCAATTGTGAACACATGACAATTTTTTTTGTCACTTTACATCACATTTTCTAAGATGCAGATTTCATGTCAGTTTTACAATATCTTTAAAAATGATGAGATAATTATCTGGAGAAACTTCTAGAGGAACATGTCACAGTGTGTGTAACAAGAGTCCTTCCAAACGGCTTGACCGATTCTTATGAAATTTTGTAGGTATATAGATAGGCCTATATTCAGAAGGTCTGAGAATAGGACCTAAACTATTTTTCATACCCCTAGGTGAACGGGATCAGAATATCACGCGAGTGGACCAGCAGGCAACGCGAGCAACAAGTGCAACAACTATTTTTATAATTAAGTGACTTTCGGCGCCAGAGGACAAACAACTTTCTCGCTAATAAAAATGGTCCTTAGTTTAGACTTTAACTTTAACATTACGGATTATTAGAAAATGAACAAAATAAATACTTACAGTAAGGCCACGTTCACACGGCCATACTTTTTCCGCACACCGTACACTAGATTTTATCGAACATAGTAGAGTAGGTACTATTAGTTATTCTGTGATAGTAGTGGTAGTAGAAAATATGTTAAACTGTTCACACAGAGTCCAAGCGGGAAAAATTCGTGCTTAAGAAACATTTTTTACCGAAGGAGTCGCAGAAAAAACCGCATCTCGTAACGATTTTATCGAATTCAATGAAAATTTAAAGCAATTAGTATGCTAACTATTCCTTTTTCCGATCAAAACTCATTAGGATTTTATCGAATACGACAAACAGTGGCGTTTATATATTGCCTCGTTCACACGATTCACCCATTTGAGACTCGTATTCGCGTTTAAAATCCACTGCTACGGATACGGACGATACAAATAAAATAATTCTGTGATCAAATGTGCCTAAGTATGTCATCGCAAAATATCTACGAATGTTAAGTTGTCTAATCAACAGCTACAATAATATCTGATGGTGCTAGTCAAATAACTAACGGATATAGGTATATGTTATAACAATAGGGGCACTCGAGCGTTGTCGTTGAAGTCTAATCTTAGCAAAAGATCTAACCCTCTGAGCCCTTTACCAACTCAGTTGGGGTTGGCTTTTCGGTCTAACTTGAATATTTCCCGAGAAGTAACTGTCATCTGACCTCGATAACCCTTTGGCGATATCGAAGTTCTGTATTTAGACCAGTGGGCCAAATCTCGTAACAAAAATATTTTGAAAATTAACTCAAAAGTGATCGAGACTAGACTGAGACTGAATTTAGAACATATTTTTATTAGGTACTAGAATTGGCCCTCTGGTTTAACAACACAATTTCGACATCGCCAATGAATTCTTGTAACCAAACTGACATTTGAGGGATCGACATGAGTTCGAGACTACATAGACCGAGACTAAACTTTTAACATATTTTTTTACAAGAATTGGCCTTCAGTTGTTGTACTTTTTAGTGCTCCAACTACCCATTACGACTGCTATAGATGTTCATATGGCAACAGGGACCGACGGCTTAACGTCTTCTCCGAGGCACGTAATCTTAGCTAATACAACTGCTAAGTAAGGATGTCCTTAAGAAGCTACGGAAATGATAGGCACTAAACATAAAAACACATTACTGACTGTAATCTGCTATAATATGCGATATACTTCCAGCCGGCATTAATGGTTTAATGTAGATACCTTTGCTTTGGATGAGATTTCTCTATCATTGTATTACCTACATTAGGTAATTTACCTACCTACTGATATGACTCCTAAAATTATGAGAATATCTAATTAAGGGAGGGTGGTAAATTCTTCAGTTCATATGACTATGACGATGGCAGTACCATCTATTATATGAAACACAAAACCACCATCGCAAATAAAAACGTCCAAAATTACATGCTAATATAGATTCAACAAATTTAACACAAGAAAGGCACCACCAACTGTAATTTTATTGTTCTTTGTCAGGATGGAAAACTTTTGGCCAATTTCATTTATAACGGCTGTATTCATAGCAAAATGAGTCTACATATCTTCTATTATGATTTATATCTATGAAACAAAGGATTGACGCCAGTACGGAATTCGGGATGAAAGTAATTTTTCACCAGCTGGACCTCCGGACATTGTTTCGGGGAATATAATTATTAAATGTTACGTAGTAAATTGTATTGACAAACTTTTAAAATTAACTAAGATTTGCAAAATAAAAATGTGGTCAAATTTTGACTAGGTATTTTTTTTTTTTATTTAGAAATTTTACCACTTTAACCTTCTCCTACCTGAATGCAAGTGAGAATCTTAGTGGGAGTAGGCACGTTACGCGATGGAACATGATAAATTAACACAAAAATGGTAATATTGTGGAGGGAAGGAACACTCAAAAATACGTGCGGGATGATGACCCACACTGTGTATTATTTTATTTTATAGATTAGTCAGTTGAAAAATGCAGCGAAGAAGAAGACAATGAACAATTGAATTATAATTTATACGTTTATTTACAAGCATAATATGCTTTTTGTTGATAACATAAACTTATGTTAGGATGTTGCCGAACCTTTGCCAAACTTTGGGTTCGATCCCAAGATACACAGTTTCTAACAACAAAGGCATGTTAAATGAAGTTAATTATCACCTAAGTTTAGAAATCCATATGCCACCAACTTTCATCAACTAACGAAATTAGCTATTTTATTGGTTCATTCAACTTATTATAATATTTATCATAGTGATCACAATAATCCACAATAACCTTTGTTACCCAGTTATAATATAGGTCCCAAAATTCTGAAAATTCTTAGTGAAAAATAAATACCTATGTAAAATGTAAGTGGTTTTATTAACTTGATTATATTCTTTTTTAAACTTATAGTGCTCTTTTGTATGATATATACCTACATTATATAACATAACATTCTTTATTGTACACCACAAATAACAATTTACAAAAACAATACTGTTATTGTATTTCAGTATATTCGTCAATGTCTCGATTACTTACCATGGCTTTTGCGTGCATGTATGTCTCATCTCAGCGTCACAATATGTTAGGTACGTATTTACCTACCGATATTTTTTTCGACATCTTGATTGATGGATGATGCATGAATGTCTTTTTCAAATGCTGATGAAGTTCCTGTAAATAAATGCTTAAAAGTCTTGAATATAACAGTTCTCCAATAACATCTTATAAAGAAAATGGTTATTCATCCTAAGAGGCTTGTTACCGTAAAAGAACTGAATATTTTTCAGTGGAAAAATACAAAGTACAGAATTGCACTTTCAGTCCAACACTTTATTTGTCATTTTAATACCAGGTCTGTATGTTCAACCTTAAGTTGATGCTCTACTTTTCGTCACGTCATTTTCACCCAACTTTATAGAATTCTGTACACGTACAGTCTGCACGCGCGTTCGAATTTGAACTTTTGACTCACATACCTAATAGCCTATTTGTTTGCTATAGGTAAGCAAATATTTCGCACGTTTAGATGCTATTTTTGTTAAAAAATATGGCAATTGCGGTTAGATAGTTACGAACTAGTCACGCACTTATGGAGTGTTATTAACATGTAGTCGTATATTGATATAATATGCGAGTAATTTTGTACAAAATAGAACTAGAGTAGACTGTCAAGTACTCGTATACCTACGTCAATTTGCGCTGTGCTTTTATGGTTAGTACTTGTCATTACCGCAGCTAGCTATTGGCGCTATCAGTGTGCTATTGCCCATTCACTGAAAGCGAACTTGCAGGCTCAGGCAGCTTTTAATGAAGCTAGAAGAAAAGATATAGAAAAGAGATGGTTTGTATGTAAGTATTTGTTCATGTCACTACCTACAATTTCAAAATCATTGTCATCCTAGCGTTAGGTCCGAGGTTTTCACCTTGGAGTCCAGGGTACGCTTTCCGACTTATATTTCTGCACTTTGCACGGTCTTGAATACAAATGGTAGTTAGAACATTGGCACGCATGTTATCTTCTACAACGTCAAGCCAGCACTTTCTAGGTCTATTCCTCCTACATCTTAAATATGATGCATGGGCAATATTATAAAACTAATGCTCGAATATTGCAATAATTTCAAATTTCGCACCGGCAATTTCTTTCAGATAGATGGATAGAATATTCTTTATCGTTCACCACAAATGATTTACATTTATCTTAAGACTAAAAATACGTCAAAAGTAACCCAAACATTGTCTAATTATGATATTTTTTATGCGCACAAACGGCCGGCGAACGGCAACATACAATCTTAGGCAGCCCAAAATTTCAGTATAAGTACTCGTAGTTGACAGACGGCTGAACATTTCCAAATTAGAAGGGTCTAAAGGGATAAAACAAGGATATTTGAATATTTCTTATGTAAATGGTTCGGACTGTTTCCGCTTTGAAAATAGGAATATGGTAGTCGTATCACTAAATTTATTTCAGTATTGAATATGACGACATACGACCTATTTGATGAGAAATGTCTATGAAAGTTCCCGCCAGGTACTTCGAGTATGCCTGGCATCCCAAGAACGTTAATCTACGTCATAGTATGAGGTATTTATTGCGTGGCTACCTACCTACTAAAGTTCTTCGTTGGACTACTGTACAGTCGAACGAACTCTTTCTTATAAGTAGTAAGTACGTAGTTTCACTGTGGTTGGACTTCATTTTGAGAACAGTATTATGGTCAAATATTAACAGTAGGTATCGAATCTCTAAATCTTATTTAAGAAAGTTTCCATTAACTTCTCAATGTATATTTTTAATTATTAGCACAAACACGTTATTGTGTGAACCAGTGTTTCTGTACTCACGCATGGATACTATAAAAATGGTTTCGTTAAAATGCGGTGTCATGTTTACAAAAGCCCGAACATTGAAATTATTTTTGTCTGACACAGACTAGGTAGGACGTATCAACCTATTTGTCGAAAACAAAGGGCTTGTTTGGGTTTGTATTTTTTAAGAATATCAAAGAGAATCCTTGTCCGGAGACTGAGAGAATTTTAAATTTATATAAATAAAACGTATTTAGTAAAAATTATTAAGTAACTAGCATTTGCCCACGGCTACGCCTCCTTGGAATTCTGTTTCCGTTTCTGCTCCTCTGGAAACCTATTCTAAGAATAAAAAGTCTATCTGTTATTCCAAACTATAATCTATCTCTGTACCAAATTTCAGCCAGATCTGTTCCAAAGTTAGAGCGTGATCGAGAACATTAAAAAATCTTCACAAACTTTTATACCTATTTATAATATTAGTAGAAGTTGAAACTTTTATTAATAAGGAAAAAATGCTACTCTATTCCATAGGTACATAGAATCCCATGCAAATGGCATTTCTCACACGATGAACAGTAAAGTGTTGTCTAAGCGGAGCTGAGGTGATTTCATAAAATATTGAGATCTCTCTGAGAAGTAGCATTCTGTTACGTGATCACGTCACCATGGCCGTCACGTCCCTGTGCGGAACTTTTCTTGAACAAAATTTATCTTCTGCTTAACCTTACAATATGGTTCTGCGTATATATTGACATCTTTGACTTTATACCAATTTGTATGTTATATTTTAAACTTAAATTCTTGAATTTCGTGATCAAATTCATGAATCTTAATGTTTATCAGGTTTAATACATTATTCCTAACTTACCAATGGTAGAGATAAAAATCTACCTTTTTATCTGTAAATAAAGTTTGCAAGTGTTTGTCGATAAACAGATGAAATGCAATCGTCTTTGAATTAGTTTGCAAATATTGAGTCAGACAGCCTAGAACTCTGAGATAATTTCCACGTGGATAGAGTTGCACGTTAGTCTAGATTGTCTCTATGGATTGTTTGCATTTAACTCAATCGATAGTCGGCGCAATCATTGTGCACGCATAGGGACGCAGAGTACGAATAACAGTATACCAAGTGTAACTGTATGTATATAGGGATTTAGGATATTGATTTTGAATATAATTTTCGTATTTCTATTGAATCCTTCCCTATCCTACTTAATATTTCAAATGTAAAAGTTTTTGAAGATGTTTCATTCCATTTTTATGGACTTTTAAAGCGATGTGACCACGTTTTAACTCTGAATAACCTGATCAAGTCTCTCGAGTTTCTTCTACTAATTCCTAACTAGCATTTTCAAACTTAGGCTTAATCTTAGTTAAAAAAATAACACAATCACATCAAGTATGTAAGGCATGTTTACAGGACAGGCACAGGCTGAGGCTGAACATACACTGATCAAATAAAAGATATATTGAAAGAAGGCAAGTCACATGTCTAGAATCTGGCGCGCTGAATACAGAAAAGTCCTAATTTCTTGTCCATATTTAATGTTGGATCCTCTGTGAAAAAACTTCAAGCTCAAATGGGGCTTAGGATAGACGTTGATATAGAGTTAGGACTTTTCTTTTCGAATATTATGTAGATTTCTAAATATACAACTAACTTAAAATGATATACTGGCAGATAGTGACAGAATCATACTTAGTAATCATAGTCTGAATAAATTGCAGTCGTAAGGAGGACACTGATTGTTAGAATTACCCGTTTTCGTTATACTACGCAAGTTACCCTACGGAATAGTCAGTTACACTGCGTCTAGTGAGGTAGATCTGTGCCAACGACAAGATCGCGGTGAAGCCGACTGAGTGGCGCCAACTACCCTCTATACAAAATTGTACCATTTAGCCGCTGCAGCGATATGTAGTTACTCGTAGTGATGTTTTGGGGAAATTTTAGCGTCACAACTTGTAATTAATATGGACTGGTAACACTTGCTTGTCTAACGATTGTCTGAACATCCTTGCATAACGAAACACGAAAAAATAAGAGAAGTTTACAAGAAAACTTATCACTGAGAACTTATCGATTTTTAAGTAATGTACCTACATACAGCAATATTATAATGGTGATCAAAATTTATATTCTATCTATATTATACCTATCCAAATGTACTTTTTAATTCCAACAAAAATAAAATCACATTCGTAGTTAACACATAGTTCATAACAAAGAGACAGAAATAGAAAAAAGAGGGTAGTAAAGAACATTACAAATATAGCGATGTAAAGGCTTTATTCGTTTTTGGGGTTGTTTGTTCTGGTTGAATAGGTCGTCGCCCTTGCCGCCCAGACAGCCACAAAGCTTTGACGAGAAACAGGTATGACTCATTAGTGCACCTACTGGTTTATACCGATAGATACTGAAATATACTCAATAGACGCATTCGGTATTCATCAAATAAAATTCGCATTTATAATTGAGATTTCATAATGAATTTAGTAAAATTTTGTTATAGTGTGTTAACTTTTCCTATAGATTTGATGAAAAGTAAATGTCCAGGGCGGAACTTGAACTCGCGACTAGACGAGCGAAAACTAGCTCAGTCGGTCAGTGTTCGTCCTGTAAGAGAATGGTCGCAGATTCTGGTCCTTATTTTTTAATATAGATATGTTGTATATTTTCAAAACAAATATTGTAGAGCACATATAGTACATGCATAAAGAATAAATATAGGTGTTTAAATTGGAGATGCGAAGAGATCGTTATGCTACCGACAAACAGACCCACTTCTACAACGAGCAATTTAGTTTAGGTAAAGGATTTACAAGAATATCAATTATACTCTAAAGACTCTGAATAAATTGTGTACAGACGTTTCTCTTAGCTTTTAAATACGGTTATGTTTTTGGAACACCGCGAGGCATCAACCCAGTTAGACCCTGCTTCTTAAGTTAGTTTTCACCAAACGACTTAATACTGTAGGGAACAATGTATAAGTCAAACTAGATCTAAACTGCTAGAACTAGACTAGATCGACAACACATTTACCACATGATTACACTGGATACAATAATATGGAAGAATACAGTTATATCTAGAGCGATAAACATCTATATTTTTACTTTATCTCCATATTTTTCTATTACTAACGAGTCAGAACAGTTTTCACTGAAAATGAAACTGAGGTTTAATTGATAATAATCCGAAAGTGGAGCTTAAATTGAATTTGTTGATGACCGTTGAAGCACGTGTGTTGCTGGTACAGTTTTTATTCAATTACAGAATATCAGTCACTTGAATAAATTAAGTTAAATGTGAACATGATCACGTTTCTGTGATACTCAAATAAATTCATTCTTAATCTACTTTATTGGCTTAACTTAAGAATATATCTCACTCTTTGAGATACCCACTTCAAATAATTCAAAGAAGTAAAGTGCTTCCCAGCAAAGGTTTTCGAGAACCTACTTAAATATATAAGGGAGAAGATTTGTTTGTAATCTCTACTCAACAAGTCAGATTTAGTTAAATTGAATATATACGTAGACACTCACCTGTTTGCTGCTGTTCGTGTATTTGCTTATAACATTCAACAAGTTTTCTGTTAAATGTGACTTATAGGTTTGTTTGAAGACTTGCCAGTAAATAAAATTAGTTTTTATTATTATTATCATATAGTGACAATGCTGGCATCTTTGTCACTATGATGTCAATTGAAACTTTTTGCCAAGACTTGAGAATTCGGTATAAAAAGATATATTAAAAGAACAAGGAAATTTCTAATGTTCTTGATTAAAGTACCTATGTAGAATGTTAAAATAAATTTTAGAGTTAGAAAAAAGAGAAAAATGGTATTGAAAACATGAAATTTCAGTGTAGCAACGATAAGGATACAAAAGTGAATTTTTATATAAATTAGATAGACTAAAGAAATGAGATATGGCGAGTGTTCCGATGAGCTCTTCCAATTTCCTCCACCCGCTCCTTTCCTTACAGAACAACGCGTGCAAGGTAAACAATTCTATCAAGAACCAAGTGGTTCAATTCCTCTTTTCTTTATCTCACCATAAAGAAATGGAATTCTTTGCCAGCGCACGTGTTTCCTCCCTCTTGTAGTTTCAGCATCAAGCGAGGTGGAGTCATATTGACGTGACCACTATACTTATAAAAAAAAATTGTTGTGTTGTTACTTCTTTATCACTACCTACTATGTTGGAACCAATTTAGAAATCATTCCAAATGCAATATGTCACCAGGCCATCTATAATTCAAGCAGATGTTGACGGAAATACATTACAGCCGAATTGTTTGCGTCTATTTGCGGGTGCAATAATTTTTCAAACCACATATTGAATTGCATTGTTGAAATATCGTGAATTTATTACATGGTTTTATGTGGACATAAAGTATCTTACTAAATATAGCGTACTAGAATACTTCCTGATAACGATCACATTGATATACCTATTGTATCTTATAATTATATTAACTATTATAGTACCTACATAGTTATCATAGTTGTGCCTACGGTAACCGCTACCCTTCAGGTAGGCCGTGCGTGTATCTGCCACCTAAGTGGTATAAATAAAACATCGAGATTACAATGGCATTTTATATTACAATTTAATAGTAATTAAATACCAAGATTCCAAGAAAAGGCTGTCAGGAAGCGCCAGTAAGTTCTAAAATTGCATGTATCTCTCACCTAGTAGAACAACTCTACTTATTTGGCGCAGAGTGAACACATTGCGGATGAAATAAAATTCATCTTTTCACTTGTACTAGTGTTATAATATAAATAGAAGGCACAAAGTATTTGGGGTACCTTTCCCATCAACTGGGCACCTTTCCTGAGTGCTTATTACTATTGAGAAAAACCAAATAACACTGTAGTCCAGTGAATTCGTACTTTTACCTGGAAGGTCTTCCAGGACTTATGTAAATTGGTGATTTTAGAGATTTCGATAGTCGAGTCTTGTGGTATTATGCCACTTTCGTCATAACATTTATCCTGTAGATACCTACAATCAATTGAGAGCTATCGGTATGAAAGTAATCGTAATCCTAATTGCATTCAATAAATTCAATTTATTTCAAATTCAAATTAATTCAATTAAAATACAAGTAATGAAATTTCAGCATTATGTTAAAAATACCTACGGTTAAGAAGCTTTAAATTCAATTATAAGGCTGGGTTTGATAGAATTAAACATCTCTTAACTGATCAGTAGAGTTTTGCAATCAACTTGATTGACGCTTTGTCTGTACCTGTCAGTAGACTTGACAGGGATTTAATTAATCTATAGGATAAATAATTAAGCTTACCACAACGAACATTTAAACAGGTTGATAATAAACTTAAATATTACATTATCCATAGCTGCCGACCTATGAATCCATATTCTACAATCTAGAGAAATAAATGTGGCATTCTATATGATTTAAGTCCGTTGTAGTCAAAACAGTACTGTTAAGGCTATAAGCCATTGCCAGCTGCATCATGCTTATATATATGGCTATCTGTTTATACTAAAATTAAAACCATCTATATATCTTGCCTATGCAATTTTGTTGTATTGATTAGTGGGTTAAATGTCGAAAAACTGCCTGAACTACTAAAAACTTTGATGATTGCTCAACGTCTTCAGTTCAAAGTTGACTTTTGGTCTATCGAAACTTGTATTATTCTTTGAACACTTTCATTTTCATTTTCATTTTCAAGAAAATGAAAATGTTCTTTAAGGTAAATGGCGTTGCAATCCGAAAGGATTAATTAAAGCGCTGTTAAAGGAGAGGGTAAATTACCCACCGCGGTGAAATTGTTCCCGAGTCTCGATCTTGTATTAATATTGGTTTAGCGCCATGGGCGATAGTAGCATTACGTATACTATTTTGGTAGAGATAGTTCTTGAAGATTATTCTTTGCAGTAGTAACATTAGGAGAATTTTGAAATAAAGTTTGGTTTTAAGGTTTTAAGTAATATTTGCATATCATTGGGTTTTCAATTATTTAGCCAATTGCAGCTCACTGATGAACTCTCCCAATGTGCAGAATTGCATTCGATCCTCCACTTTCCACATTTAGTCTATCCCAGCCGTTACTAAGTATACATGTGGGGTTCTTCAAAGAGGTCATTATAAGGTTTACAGGGTCACCAACGCGTGTATTACGTTCCTGGTGTTGCATATAGCTTTAGTAATCACTTCTTATTAGACGGGCCGTGTGTTTGTTTGCCTCAACAAATCAGAAACTTAAATATAAGCTAAAATGGACTAAACTAAGTTAATTTAATAGGAAAGTCTTTTGGCCTTTGGCACAAAATAAATAATAACTATGTCTCTCCCCAAAGAGCTTAGCTGACCACAAGGCCTCAATTACTATAAGTAAATAGTAAATACTAACTAAATATAATGAAAAACGTAATTTATTGGATGAGAAACCCTGTCAAATTCCATACCAGGAGGCAGAAAATAACGTTAAGACGTTTTTGTTTTGTTGTTGATTTTCGTGATTTTACTTTTTCTCAAGGGATTATACTTTAAACGTAGGTAAAAGGTATAACACAGACTGTTTTTTGTTATATTAATCCTCTATGAAAGTCAGAGTAATGAAAAGATTTGCCCAAAAATGGATATTAATCTTTGTAATAAAGTTATTTTTAACGGATTCTATCGTTAATTATTTGATATTATTTTATTGTTTACATCGATTCCGATAAAAATTTAAAAGTTCTGGTATCACAAGTTTCCATACTGATATTATAAAAGGAACGCGCATTTTGTGACTTTTTTCATGAATTATCGGTATCTCTGCACTTAATGGAAAAATACTGTCACTATTTGAAAGGCACATTATTCCTGCTGAACATAGGTTATGTGTTAGGTGGCTTCATTTGAAAAAAATAATTAAATAAACCAATGTCACTTAACTATAAACATGAAATTGTTGTAGTTTGGTTATTTTTTATTATAGTATAGTATTCAAGTAATAGTTTTCAGCTATACGCTGTAAACTGTAGTTTAAAAACCCACCAGACTGGCTATCGTATTCCGATGGACACAATTTTCAATTTTCCTCTACCTCTACCATCCATAATTATGATATACTTAATCAATATTCAGCTGCCACTCACTGTCGCCGGCATTTTCACACGTCAATAAATCAGCGCAATGGTTAGATTGTACTTAGGTACGTTTTAATATAAGTCTTTACATAAATATTCGCTTTGTTATCACAATTTTATTTCAGACTTTTGTTTTTACTTTTGTAATCAACGTCAATCTTTAAGCAATTTTCCTTTTGTTTAGTAAAATTCTTCGACATCTACGTACATTCTGTTACCTAGAATGGATCAAAAACGATAGCCGTTACTCCTATCTCCGAGTAGTTGTGATCAGTCAGTTAAGGCAAGCCAAGTTGACAGATTTGTTACGTTCTTGGGGGATAAACTCATTAGGCAATAAAAACCAGCTATCCAAAGAAGTCTACGAACTTTGAAGAATCAATAACGATGTGTTGATGCATACCGAGTGTAGCTGTGATTTCTAGAGCTATATTAAATATAGGCTAATTGAAGATTATTTGAGGGTTGTGAACTTGTGACGACTAAACCATATTAAGAAGATAGGTACGTGTATTATAGATCTTTTAACCATATTCGTACAAACTTCTTGGTCGTTTCGATATCTTGTTATTACCATGTTTAGGCAAAGTATTTATTGGGGTCTTAAGGGGTTTACAAAGTAGGCAGTTTTGAACTTCGATCCCTAAGGTTGAAAATAAATGGCGAAGTTTAGGTGGTTAATATTTTTTAGTTTAAATTTATGCTCTTTGTTGAAGGTGAATTATCTATTTTTATATTTTGTGTCAGTTGTCGGTTGTTGTTGAAGTTTACCACATCCAGAGGTAAAATTCGCGAGTACTGAGAGAGGTTTAAAACAAAACTGATATAAAAGTCAGTGAAAGTAGGTAAGTATATTGCGAGTTGAGAAATTAACACTGCTTTAATAATTCTTTTTGAGAAGTTTGCTCCATGGTTTGGTAACGACAAGGTAATTAAAAAGTTTCGTTCTAACTATATTTGACTTGAAATTTTGTTAACTTGAATAATCATAAAATAATATTTCAACAGCAATAAGTAGTTTAAATAACTACTTTTAAGGCTTTTGATGGTATTTTCACAGCATTTCAAAATGGCATTAGGAACTCAGATGAATATTGCAATATTATACTACCTTACTTTTGGAACATAAAAATGAAAAATGAGTATTAGATGACCAGTAATATTCAGAGTAAATATTTTCTAGTTTGAACTTTTACAAAATGAACGCTCATTGAAATATAATGTTCCTGTGAGTCGAAATGAGAAAACGTGACCCGGCATTTGCTTCCGCTGCATCACAGAGACAGCTGAAGTATTTGTTAGATAAATAAATTTATTTCACTCATAGTACTTACATACAGTGGCAGCAGGGTGGCCACATCTGTTGAAGGACCGATGGTCGTTGGAGCAAGAGAGTTCTAGAGGGGAGACCGCGAATCGGCAAACGACAGGTGGGACGCCCCTTGGCCAGATGGACTAACCACCTGAAAAAGGTAACTAAGATAGATTGACCATGTAATGAGGATCGAGTACTATAGTGCATATTATGCGATGCCTACGTTTAGTAACTGTAATATGCTAATTGATTGACCGATATTTAGATAGTTACGACTATGTAACTTGGTCTAACGTCTTTGAATTGGTTGATAAAAAATAAAAAACCAAAGGCATTCGTCGTATTTTATGCTTTAACTCGTTATTCTGCGGTACTTAGAGTGTTCCTAGTCACAAGTATTTCGAATACATTTTACATAACCATTGAGTCACTTATACTTAGTGCCAGACATTTAGAACAAACGTGTATTTTATGCTAAAGTAAATAAATAGATATGCGAACATTTGTTTTTCAGGTAGACATAACTATTGTGCAATTCCTTGCTTCTATTTTATGCAATTGTCTTCCGTAGGTAGGTACTATATCTTCCGATTAATATTTGTATTCTAACGAAATACGAAGACTATTATGTTAAATAGTATTTCTTTTAATAAAATTTGCTCAAAATTTTATGAGCTGGCAATAAAAATCAAATATAACCAACAGGTAACCTTCATTAAGTAGGTACAATATTTACACAAACCCGCAGTCGAAACCTTTATTCAATTAATTCAAAGCGTAATTCAACATAATGAGATGTCCTATAAGTTTCCTTATAATTAATGCGATCAATCATCACTGAATGGGAATACGCTAGTAAAAGAGCAACATCGGCGAATATAGCGGCACATTTTTCCTAGTATTTTTATTTCATTGATGAGGCGATGGCCCTCTCAATCAATTAGGTATGATCGATACTACTAGTATCTACTTATTTATGAAAAAAGCTAACTTTCATAAAGGTGGTTAGGGGGATTAGCTTCGCGATGGACAAGAAATTCCTAAATGAGAGGGCCAATTTTCGTAATCAAATATGTTCAAAATTCAGTTTCAGTCTAGTCATGATCTCATGTCGATCTCCAATGAAATGTCAAAACCTTTTTTACATTTGGAAGATCGACATGAGATTAAAAGTAGACTCAAACTGAATTTTGAACATTTTTTAATGAGCATCGGCCCCAGTTGCCGATTCAAGTTTCAAAGTTCTTCGGTCTTCACATCGTGAGCAAGCAGGCAAATTAAATGAATGTGTGAGTTCCAAAACCCTAACGGCGTAGTTCGACGATTAGCGTTAATGTAAATGTCAATTTCTTGATGGATAGCAATTTACAAAAAGTCATATTACGTCGTCATGGTCCCGAAAACTCGTTAAACCCTCAGCCCTTTCTACCGTACACGGTCAGTTGAAATTACTACTATCTGTAATCATCAGTCAACTATAACTTCGTTAAATTGGGTTGTATACACCATAATTCCTTTCCATGACGTAACGTCCTCTTTTGCACGTTGTTAATACCGCGTTGCACTCGCTTTTTGTGTTTATCGACTGTTTCACATTGCGTTCATCAACAATGGAAAAGCAAAAAAAAAAAGACTAAAGACAGCTGGCGGAGCCAGTCTCTACCGTAAATAAAAACATAATATATATATTATGTTTAGCTGGCATAAACTTAGTTTCGAGTTAATAGAAAAAAAAATCGTTACACCACCACAAACAATACACTACGAATATATCTGATACCGACTTTTACCGACAGTCGTAGATAATGTGGTAAGTTCGAACATTGGTAACTTGTTTTCCAACCAAACCATATTTTATCTTGCGTGTGACAAGGATACAGTGTTTTATTTCTAATTGTATCTAAAATATATATTTGTGAAAGCCGTAGGACACGTTGATAAAATTTCAATGTCTCCTTGAATATAGTGGATTTGATAAGTCAATATGGTTGGGCACTATAATTTTGTTCTTCAAGTTGTTAAGATTAAAAGACAGACTCTTAATCTTAACACGACGAAATGATACTAGAAACCTAATTATTGCAAGTGCAATTTCAGTTTGATTAGGTTTCGTCAACCGAATACGTTTTGAACAGTGTCACGTAGCGTGCAAGTAGCTAATTCTTGGTTCATCATGATTGGCTTCAACCTCTTGCCTTAGTCCCTGGCCTTCTTTTATGCTTTGGCATATGTTTGGCATCGATCAATAACAACATTAAACTATTTTGCGACGATAAAGATAAGATTTCTTAGGTATAGTCAACAACAACACTAAATATATATAGACACTACGTTTCAAATGAAAGTATAAGAGACCTTTGCGCTTAAAGGTCTCTTTGATAGCTTTTTCATCTGTCTAAGTTATAATTCAGTAAATTTTAACTTCTCTTGGCAAAGATAAGTTCTTGGAATTCAAAAGCACTTTCTTCAATAAGCTTTATGTAGGTATACAAGTGGTCATATAATCCCGTTAAAAATGTTATGTTACTAAAATAATTAGGTATGCTGTGGGGTAAATTTTTGGCAAGTGGTTACTTTACCAATAAACCCTGCCAAAATGGCCGCATCGCCGAAGGTGTTACTCGAGCTTTATTGTCCATAGGTCTCTGCTACTCCTGATGCCGGTAAAAATACTACAATAAGCTAATAATACCTAAACATATCTGGGTGGAGGGTTGAGATGCTTTCCTGGGTTCATAACATTAAATTCGAACAGAAAGATATGCTATAATATGAAGGCTAGTCTCATGAATTGCGTTAAAATTAACATCACGTGTCATCAAAGTTCACTTAATCTATATCAACTTGTTACAATAATATTAAAATTAATACTAAAGATATCCACGAAAAATTGACCTCAGATTTTCTAATCGGCATAGCACCAGAATACTAAACTTACACTAATAACCGGTAATCGCATGGTTACCGGTTTCTGTTAACATACCTATAAGCCGTTACCGGAAGTGCTACTGATACTTAGTGTTAGCGGCTTGAAGGTAAGCGCCTTCAGGCGGCTAATACTGCCGTCTGGTTGCACTCGCTACCTACCGCCTACCGCTGCAATGAATTCACAACTTAAAAATATTAACGGAGAACAGATGATGCGTTATTATGCAATTTTAATAATAAGTTCCATATTCAGCTGTACTTTGACAATAGCGTGGCATCGGCAATATTGCGTATCGTCACGTACGCCCATTCCCGTCGACATTCATATGATTTCTTAATAAAGTGCGACCCAGCCTCGAGCGTCAGGCGCCCATATCAATAAGAGCTGAGAGAATTTAATGAAATTCCCTTTAAGAATTCCTCGCTGACTCCTAGGTGGGTAAGTACATTCCGTATTTCATCGCTATATTATGTGCTTATTACTTTAATTGGTTCTAAGAATTTTACGTATGTTTAATAATAAAAATTTGTTATATTAAACAGTTTACGAGTTGAATCGAAAAGCACTCCTGTTTGAAACAATAGGTAATTAATCTACAGCATAATAAACTTGTGACGTATTGCCATGTCTTCAGCACTGTTTTGACCTACTTTAAAATTTGTTTCTTTTCAATGATCGTAGGTAATAGGTGTCATTTGAAGGCTTTGGTAGAGTAAAGCTTTGCAATGTAAAGTTCAAATATCACTATGGCATTTAAAATGGTATTAGAATAGATAATTTTTCTGAACAGTTTCCTGTTGGAAATAGAATTTACAAATACCTTAGCATAAAGTTATTAAGCATTTATGTTTTAGTAGAACTGAATTTTTTAAAAACTTCTTTTTGAAAAATTTGTGCTAAAATAAATTAGCTATCTGTACCGCTAAATTAGCTAACTGTGTATCCGGTACCTGCTGTTGGACTTCAATAGACCATCTCAATACGTAAAGGTTATAAAGGTTCAAATAAGGTGGCATATATCCACAAGTGGAATAGGATTCGATCAGACGCATTGTCGTTTACACGTCGAATGAAAGTGATTTATATTGGATCTTTGATAGAAATAGGTGATGTTATTGCATATCTTACACGTCAAAATAAATTGGGTGTCTGCTATTTCTGGGTTTTTTATCGTTGAAGAAATAATAACAAACTGTTTACAACAATAAGAATTTATTTATTTATTTTATTTATTTATTTATTTATTTATGGAGGTCCAACAGCTTATTCAACTAGATTAAAGTTAGTACATAATATAATTGAGCCAATTACAGGACCCCGCGTATATAATAATATAATAATAAAATAATAATTATGTAGTTACCTAATATTACAATTATTTACCACCTACACAGTGGTAAATAATTGTTTTCATTGTTATATCTGTTAACTTATTTTTTTTTGTGACCTCTTTAATATAATAAAATGTAAATGTAAAAGTAAAAAATAAATATAAAAATGCAAAAAAATGTAATGAGAAATGTATGACTCTATGTAATTTAAGGTACTTACGAAAAGGTACGAGTACCTAATAAGGCAAAGGTTCGTATGGACGTTCACAGTCGATATCCGACATCAACATGGGCGTGAGTCGCGGGCAACAGTTAGGTAGTTTGTTTAAAATACTTTACTACTGAAGAAAGAAGAAAGAAAGAAGAAAGAAAATCATTTAATCCTAACGGTATGACTAATACATGGCACAATTATACATTTAACATAATAATAATAATAATACAAAAAAAACACGAGAAAAAACAGAAAAACAAGTTGAAAATGAGAAAAAAAATAAAAAGAAGTTAAGTGCCGATGCACGCCACACCCGCATAGGATTAGGGTGCCTCTCAGCTTAATGCTGTCATGCAGGTAGCATGACAGCGCTGATTTTCAGAGGCACCCTTAGGATGGCGCCTACACCGTGCTATATATAAATAATACAAGAACTGTGTGTGAATATTAGACTAAATATATACCTACTGATATTATATAATACTTACTACATATATACATATAATACTCCATATACACACATTAATATTAAATACAAAATAATAAATAATAAAAAAAAAAGAAACAAAACGAACGCGAAGCAAACAAACCACCACCAATAGGTACCACTCCTCTCCACTCACAGTTGCGTTCATACAACTTATCTGTATATAGAATACATGATATGGGAGAGGTAGCTGGGCTCCAGAATTGCTCCGATAGCCATGTCGGGTGTGACCTCCCCCAGCCCATCAGCCTTGCACTTGCACAGCATGAACTAACTTAATGTCGATGACACAGAAAAACTTATATTACAATAAAAATAAAATAAATAAGTTAAAATTTTCAATAGATGGATTTCAAAACAATGAAAGCAATCAGACCCCTTATTATCATTGTTTCTTAAGTGACATCCTTAGCAGGAGCTGTCTAGACTAAATAAAACGAATTTTTGAGACTGGAAAATAAGAAATACAAATTGAAAAGATCTTCAATGGGTAAGTTACGTTAATCAGTACTATACAGAAGGTGTATTAGTGTGTGAACGCTTTTGTCTCGCCTGCTGCTCGAGAGAGCGTTTAATATGCTCCAAATATTTTGGAAAAGTTCTGCTATAAGTTGATTGGTACTACGAATACTACAGGTACCCTCTCCTAGCTGTGTTTAATTGTATTTATGTGTTATTATGTGTCTGACTGTATTTGATTTATTCATTACACACTGACTATGTACCGAAGCAAGTGGCTGTCGGCACATTCGACTTCTTATTTGTAATTAAAATTAAGTTTCTTTGGGAGTGTCATACGAAGTTTCCACAAGCTCGTTCAAAAGTAGGTGGTTTCTAAATAACACATTCAAGGCTTGGCAGACAGATTTCAAACTCGAATCTAAGTGAACTTTGAATAAATCATGACGATTGAATTGAGAAACTGTTTTGTGTTTGTTTTCTGTGTAATTATGAGAAACGTAAAAAGAAACTTCAAGGAGTTGTGGCAGTTATAATGAATTCTTATTGAATGAACACGTTGGAAGAATTGAACTTAATTTGGAACTTCTCTCGCAGAATAGAAAAATAATGGATTTTCAAAAGACTCCCGTGTCTCTTAAGTGAAAATGTTATCTAAGTTAGATGGCGTTTTGTGTTATGTACAGATAAATAATCAATTTATCTTTCATTAGACGAACGCAAGTGTGACGCTCTTGGTGTTGCACACGTCCATAGGCCACGGTGAACGCTTCCCATCAGGTGGGTCATGTGTTTGTCTGCCACCTAAGTGGTATATAAAAACAAGACTTTGGCACCGGCAGGCTTTCCTCTTGAGGGTTATGTGCAAGCTGTGTGGTTTATGTGTTATTCTATTGCATTGGTCATTGTAAATCCTAATAAAACTGTTATCAATGAAAATTAACTAAGAAGGTAATCGTGATATTGGTGTTAACAACCTAACGTTGTATGTAAAATGAAATATGTAAGTTGAAAGGCTTAGTACTTTTCATGTTGTAATAGTGAGGGCAAATCCAACGTTCGCGTTTGGTGCATTCGAAAGTTAGCAGTTGAAACAGTTACGTTATACTCTGAAATTATGAGCGCAGAGCGACTACAAAACACAATTAGGCTCGAATACGAACGTGTTTTAATCTAACTAAAGAAGCCGTGGACTAGCAATGTTGGGTTTGAGCATTATTTTGAATGAAACTACATTTCATATTTTAATACCTACCTGTTTTGAAACTAAAATCCATTGTTAGGTGAAACGGTTTATTATATTTTGCTTACAGTAGAAAAATACAAGTGCTCTCTCACCACTCAAAAGCTTGAGTTGAGCTTTAGCTCTAGCTAGAAATAAGAAAACACTTTTTTGGATCCGTTTCAGCTCCTTTTTTATGTTAACGGTGGTAGCAAAAAACGATGCACAAACAGAGAGTAAAACTACTAAGGAATAACGTAAGTAAATCTCTATCTCACCTGATGTGGTCTACGACGACTCATGCTTACCTAGAATGAACTCGTGACTTGAATATACCAAGGTTACCTATAGCTTTCCGGAAACACAGACTTAGGTAGGGAATATACGTATCGATGTTGTTTCAGTGACGGCACTAAAAGAATTTATTGCATGCATTTCTAACCCGTGTAGAGCGTGCTTAGTATTCCTCTTTTTTATATTATTGCTTGTGACACACGCTACACTTTAAAATACACTATTTATATTATTTGCGGTTAACGGTCATATAGTACAAAACAGTTTAAATTGTAGATCTTATCACAAAAAAAAATAGGTACTGAAACGCATAGCTTTCAATGTTGCATTTCAATACTGAAAGTGTTGCCTATTAGTGTTTCGACTTGTATTTATATCGATGTGATTACTAAGTCTTGTGTAATTAATTAGTTAATCGCCTTGGATCGGGTTAAATGTTCCAGTGTGACCATCGTGTATTACATTGATCGTGTTGATTAATGGACAATAGTTTACTAGCAGTGCTGCATAATTTTGGGACACTCAATCAACTCTCTCGAGTATCTAATGGTAAATTAAATTTGCGGAAATGCAGCGTGTGGTTTATAACGCATCGATCACGATGTGCACAGAACAAAGAAAAATCCTTACGATGTGAAACCGACTAGGTAGGTACATTATTTAATAATTGATCAATTTATTCCTTATCTGCTTCATTATTTAAGAATTACAAACCAGTTTTATTTAAAACATTTGTTATACTGAAAAGAAAATACATACTATCTTTGCATTTATGCATTGTACATACTCGTAGTTGATATCGAGAATTCTTGTAAGTAGTTAAAAATGCGGTGTATTATTTATGTAAACTGAATTCTTAATAACCTATTTTAAATTAGTAAGATTGCAGGAGGAGATTGCAGTAGTGTTAAATTTATTATTCTTATTCACTGATTCTTACAAAATACGAATTCTAATTATTCTCAGATTTTTGGCACTTTATCAGATGGTGTTACATAAAGCAGTGGAGGAGACAGGCGATTTGTCTTTAATGTAAACCTCATTACGAATATTCTTGATTCCTTGCAGACAACGCGACATTTGATTCACCAAACTAACTTCTGAGTGATGTTATTATTGTTAAAAATTTGTATATTAGATACTTTAGATCTTATAGTAGTAGGTATGGATAACGTGCAATTTATTTCTATTGAAGATGTTAGATAAGTTTCTAGGTAGGTACGTTTTTCAGGATTTTCCTTCTATTCTGGATGTAATTCTGTTTGATAGCTTTAGAAGCAGTAGAAAGCATCCTAATTTTTCTTTCCTTTCCTGAGACTTTACGTTCAGCTTACCATCAGGCGAGGTGAAGTCAAATTGACGTGTCCTATATAAAAAAAAAAAACTTAACAATCATATGCGCTGGTTGTTCTTGTCGTATATATTTTTTTCTCTAAGATGGACTGGCTATGATGGCCAATACCAGCCAAAAATGTATACCAAGCTCCTTGTAATATGATAAACTCGACTTTCAATGTGAGAAATAGGATAACACCTATTAGACATCTTTTCTGTACACCTGCATACTACTTTTAGTCAGTCTTTTTAGTGACATACCCATAATTTTATCTACGAGTAAAAGTTGATAACACTTCAGTCAGAGTCTCACCAGTCCATAACATGCAACATGACATTGATGCCCTTTGTCCTTCGAGTCACGTGTAAGTCCTAATGCTTACGTACAATTGAACCATCTTCCCATCTGAAACGATAGCCTCACCACCAGTATTGCCTAGCGTGCTAACCGTTCTCCAGGCCATTATGTATTTATACGCCGTTTTACAAATGCAATAGAGACGTGAGTCGCTTACACGATATTCTCAGATGGTATCATTAAGTGCGATTGTACAAATGGAGTGGAGTTATGACGCAGCATGAAGCTTCGTGGAAACACCCTTGTGGATCTTGAATTTGTAAGGGCAACTACGCAGTCATCGCTATAATAAATTATCTTGTTGAAACGCTACGCCGTAATATAGGAAGAGATCGTCAGCTTACTCGAATAATGGCAGTCAGTATAATTAGCATAACTGCTTCATATTTTTGCGAAAATAAATATATTTTATGCCAAGATCATAATATTGTAAATTAAAGCTGTCAATTGCACTTGGCCACCCTCTAGCCCTATTATGCGTCCCTTTATTATTTTGAAGATGCTGTTGCGGTTGCAAGAAACTGTGTTTTGATTTAATCTTAAATCTAGTAAATCAATAAGATGTCTAAAAATCCAGAATAATCTTTGTCGTATTTTAGTTCGAGGACAACAGCATTGTGGTTGTTGTAAACGAATTTTTATATACTTTATATACTGGTACTTTATGTTGTTCTATTATTTGAACCCCTAGCCCCTAGGAGAAAACCCTGCACCAGAGACTCTTCCGTCAATAAGCAAGTTAATTTGGCTTAGGACTTTAAGATCTTAGCAGGACCCATACATTCAACCACACCATAGTATAACCGAGTGTCAAAGAATTCACATACCGTCATTAAATTAGTAATTTTTTTTGCAAAAAAAAGTACAGCGGATACTTTTATGCATTGTATCTTTTTTCATAGTTATCACGTTTTATTTCTACCGAATCATTCCAGTATATTCAATTGTTTAGCATTTCACTACCTTCAATTTGCTAATACCCTTCAAACTATCCTAAAATGCCTGCATCACAATGATGTATACTTCAAAATACCAGTGCCTCCCGTATCTTAAAGAGCATAAAGCCCTAAAATGGAGATAGTTACATGTCAACTTCAATTGCACACAGAAAAACCTTCAGTGACAGTAAAACAGTGTTTGATAATGTAACAATCAAAATCAAACACTGTTGTCTCACAGATTCTTTTTTCTAATGTCTTCTCTTTCTCCTGTCTGTAGTATATATTATCATTATTTATACAGCCCAAGTGAAGCGTAAGCCATTAAACTTTTTCTGCATATAAATAAAATACCACAAGATATTTAAAAGATTCATAATTCTCTCCTTCACTATATTTTTTTATATCAGTAGGTGTAATCGTCTCGTAGAACTTGAACTTTTAACTTTTCCAAAATTGTTCACAAAACCGTGGGCCCATAATAATTTTATTTTACTATACCATAAAGATTTCCCGAAAAGTTATCCCCAATGCATGCAGGAGATAAAAGTAAACAGAGAAATCCACTATATACAGAGCTTTCTTAAAGTTCCGTAAGTTTCATCTTCGCGTTGTGTGTTGTTGGTTTCGAGTAATAGTGAGGGTCAAATTTTGTTGGTTTGGGGTGACATTGGGCATTCTTGCATAGAAGCAGTCGCCTAGACGGCGCCATGTGGTGACTCAACTTACAAGCCAGCTGCTTTATAGCTTTTCTGCTGACTCACGTTGCTTTATTATTGATTTAGTGTAATATGAATCCGAGAAAAGTTTGCATATATGTTCCTCGGTACTGTGTACGTTGAAATGTAATTTAAGATTATCATTTAACTAAAGTTTAATTTCAAATTATGATTTATTCATTCTTCACTACCAAGAATTAAATCTCTGCTAAACTTTCTTTGGGTAATTATAATGTGTTCAATGAAATTTACCGGTCCGGCATAGTAGGAACCCGGTAGGGACTGTTCGCAGATTGCAGCCCCGTTCTGAATGTTTTCTTTTTCCGGTCTAAATCATTAAAATGTGTGTTTATCGGTCTTCGTTTTCTGTTATAGTAGGAAATTTTATTTAAAATTTTCAGAATAGCGTACACCAACAATTATAATGTTTTATATTGTTAAAACTATACAATTACGAAAAATGTAACTACGAGCGCTGGCCGCTGCTTATAACTGTTTTTTTTTTGGTATTCGATATCTACGCATTTTAGTGTAATGCTCTAAGTTTTCCCCCTAACAAGTAGGTTCACCCTACGTCGCACTGCGGGCAACACGAGGGTAACACTTATAAATTGCTTTAATTTAATACATTGCGTCTCTGACGGGGGAATCCGCATTTGGAATTTTTTGCTCAAGACGAACTTTGGCAATGAACAATAAATAATATTCTTGGAGAAAATGTGGATTAGCGTGTTGGTGATTTTAACTGCCACATAAGAACTCGATGTTAGGATTCGTTTGTGCAATTGTTAACTTTCCTTATGGCACTTTAGTTTGAAATTGGCTGGTATGTGTAAGTCAAAGTTTTGACGTAATATTGAGAAGGAGACAGTAATAAAATAGCCATAAAATGTATACAGAGTCTACAGATAAGATTTCCATCCTTAGTTGAACACTGCTAATGTTTAATGTTTTATTTCGTACAAATCAATCGGAATAAAATATATAATGTCAATAATGTGTGTTCTAAATTAAAATCAATCAAAATAATTATAAAGGTACTATCTTATAAATGCTGTTGCTTGCGCGGTTCTCCCGCGTAGAACACTGGTCCCATTTTTGTGACCCATATGAACCTTTTCCAAGTTAAAAAAAATGTTAGCACATACTACTTATATATATATTTTTATTTATAGCCTGGTTATAAATTTTATCGAGATCGGTTTAAGCGTTCTACAAACATCCATCCACCCAGTCTTGGTAACGGATGTTATTTCAGAAGCCTTGCACCTTGCATATCTTTAAAAATACGTGGTCAATCACGAAATGTACCAAATATGAAATGGAAGTAATTACCAGCTCATAAAACTATAATTCATACATTATTTAAGTCGTTAATTAAATTAAAACCTTAGTTTGCTTTTAATGATTTTTCCGATCAAAAAACATAAGGAATAGTGTTAGCATACTAATTGATTTAAATTTTATTGGATTATTTTGCTTCCATTAAAAATAATGTTGAATACAAGGAACATTTTGTCTATAGAGACGGAGTGCTGTCTATTTTTCTTTTGATTTCCCCAGAGAACTGTAAATCTATCTTGATTCCAGAGAATCTGGAGGAAACAAACCTGTAGCTGTAATTACTACGTATTGGTTACTTACCTATACTTTTTGTGTTGTGAATAATATCCTCGGAGTTTTTGGCGGAGTCTTCTCAGGATAGGGTGTTTCGAACCAAAGAGGCGGGGGTGTTCCATTTGCTAAAAAAATTTGAAGTCGGTCTAATTGTTTTTGAGTTTATTCGTTACCAAAATTTAAGTCTTTCCACTTAAAAATATTAGTATAGCAGACTAATGTCGATAATTATTTCTCATTTACTCAAGTGTGAGAGATAGAAGAGGAAGTAGGTCACAACGCCGCGCCGCCTACTCGCTCAAAAACATCTCTTATTAGAGCCCCAATAAGCTTACAAAAGGTGTTCGAATATCAATATAAAACAACGAGTCAATTTTTCGACGAAAATTATTCTATTTGCCTTTAATTTTATTGGGATACATTTCTACCTTTCGAACTTCTATGACAAGGAAAATAAATTAATTTTCGTCCTTTTCAAGATTACTTCAATTAACCGTAGGATTTCAGTTAATTTCAGTTAATTGGAAGTTGTAAAACATTAAATAAGAAATTCTTTTTAATTTATTGCACTAGTATCTGCACATCATATCCTACTTCCTACTATCTTACTTTTTACTAATAATAGACAGTGAAAATTTGTAAAGATGTTTGAATGTAAATCAATCACGCTCAAATAGGTGAATAAACTAATCTTCTGAAGTTTGGTACAGAGTCGTGTAATGGTAGAAGTTTCTGTGCACTGTGATGCAGATAAACACGACAATTTATTTTATCGTAACTATATTATATGCTTGGTGATAGAATCTTAGAGCATGCCTTTAGGTTTCAGTAAAGATTCTACTATCCCACTTTTCATTCAGGTTTAATCTGACTAACATGTAACATTTTGTCCTATCAAACATTTGTACCTACCTGTAATATTTTATTTAGTAGCCTAGTTGGCCTGGTTTACGACCTTGACAAACGAAACACGACTTCCACATTCAACCCTCGGTTATCGCCAAAATGATATATGACTAAAACTATTGGACGTAAAAGGAAAAGCAGCGTGAAATTGACCTGCCTTACGGTAATACATTACGGCATAAAATAATGCGACCTATGGGACTACTAAACGTTTTCAAATCGCTACCCAAACTACTGACATTATATTGGCCTATATAGCGCGTCGTATCTGGTTATGATACTAAACTTGTCCTTTTACCTATTAAAGGAAAAAATATCTTGAAAGAGTTTATTAGGTACTTACTTGCTAATTTCTTTCCTACACGTGTTATGAAGTGAAATGAAATATATACGTTGGAGACATGGTTAAAAATAGCAAGTGACATTGTTATGTTTTAGATAAGTACGCTGGGTGTCTCTTAAGCTAAGTATTTTTGTAACTGGTATTGCCATGTTTTTCCTATTTCGTTAATGTTACACACAGCTAGTATTTTATTAATACAAACGGTGTGAGCTGCTCAATGAGTGAAGCAAACTGTCAGTGCAATTTACTTAAGAGAGAATGACCTACGAAGACTATTTAAGAAAAACATTTAGGGTACCTACCGCGCAGAAAAATTTGAACCCATAAAAATTTAATCCACGCGAGTGTATTCGCGGACCCAGCCAGTCGATAATATTAGGTACTGGCAGAAGTAGGTATTCACATGTCTGCAGAACCGGGAGCTGAATATAGTGGCGTCATCTGTTGCCATGACGACGCTCTGTAGCGACTCCAAACTTTAGCCATAAACAACACCTGCCATTCAATGTGCGATTAAATGTTGCTTAATCTTCGAAGTTGGAAACATATTGATCAAAGGTGAGGGCCTTAAGTAAGAAGTTGATCAACTTTCAGCAAATTACTTTCTGTGTTTACGTAATCCAATTATTTACGAATTTATGCTTACCATACAAGACTTACTTCTTTGCGTTCTGATTTTGAGCTGAATTTAAATGAATTCTTTTCTGCGTTGCTCGTCGATCTTTGTGAGAAAAATTTACTATACTTAAGTACATATTATGGTCCAAGATCACCACCAAGCCATCAGACGTCACATATTTTCTGACGAAAGGAATGTGGAAAATTGAGTAGTGTTAGTATGTACTATGATCGCCTGCCTACCTGCTAGGTTACTTAGTATCATGTAATCAATCAATCAATAGAAAAAAGCAAGAAGCATCATCATTTACGTGAGATAGTTTTTTTATGTAGGTACCTTTTACCTATGTATATATATTTTTTAATATCACCAATGTACAGATACAGCTACTTTACGATTTAAGAGTAGTAAAAGGACTGTGCCAAACGCCTTGACTACAGTGAAACCAGCAAATTTATTCACCTACACGAGACCTATTTTCACTTATACGTGGTAAGTTTTACAGTAAAACTGTTTTGTTTTATAAACTGTTTTGTCGCATAAACGGTAATAGGTACAAAAAATATTTGCGTGCAAAATGTGGGCGTAATAATAATAATAATATAATAATAATAATAATAATCTTTATTGACATAAATCATTTCATAACAATGGAATCCCTCACACCTGCGTTAGTAAGAACTGTGTTGCAGGTGTCAGTGTCTTCCCCACTACAAAAATGACAGTAGGTATTTGTTACATTGTTGTTACATGTATGAATATTTTAGTAGCATTAAATAATTATTAACATTTATCATACCTACTTAAGTAATATTTTTCAAAATTCTATATCAACATATTAAGAATATATATTAAAATATTAAAATTAAAATTCTATTATTGGAATAATTTATAATTTTTACAAAACTAATGAAAGTATTTGCAAAAACTTTAGAGCCGACAAATAAGTTTAATCATGCATGTGTGTGTGTGTGTGTGTGTGTGTGTGTGTGTGTGTGTGTGTGTATGTGTATGTGTGTGTGTGTTTGGGTGTGAGGGGGTAATATGTGAGCCTACAGCGACGTCGGTATTACCAGAGCTTCTGCAGACTCATAGTCCATGGATTTTAGCCATTCAGATACAACCGTTTTAAATTGTTTATTGTTTAATTTACGTACTTTATATAGTCTATCACATTCATTATATGTGCGAGGAGCTAAAAAATTGTAGTGTCTTTTTGCAAATGTAGATTTAGGACGAGGCACAGGACATCTTTCTCTGCGTTTATGCACACTGGGTAGTAGAGGAACAACACGTCTGTGATATCTTCGTAGTAATTCCTTTATAAATATCTTCCTCACAGATAGCACACCCGTCATTTCGTACACTAAGGATGTGGGGTGCCGATACGGTAAGTATGACAGTACTTTAAGCACCATACGCTGTGCTCGTTCAGCCTCGATCATATACTTTTTGGCTGCACCACCCCATGTGCAGATGCAATACCTGATAATGCATTCACACAATGCCTGGTAAATTTGTATAAGTAATTTACCATTAGCAACGGTTCGTAAATTTTTAAAGATGTAAACCAGTTTTCGAACTCTAGCCGTTACTGTCTTGAGATGCATAGTCCAGGAGAGGTTATTATCTAACATAACACCCAGATACTTAATAGACGTTACTCGAGAAAGTGCTGCACAGTCACAATTCGTATGTATATTTCCTCTATTACACGGAAAGGTATGTATTTTGAGGATTTTCGATGCAGCAGGCTGACCCACAGATGTTTTACTAAAACATACATATTTTGTCTTGTTGGCATTTAAAGAAAGAAGGCTATTCTCCAACCAAGTGGTCACCTTAGATAAACCAGTCTCAGCCAAGTCAAATGTCTCGTTCCATGTTTGACCATGGAAGATGAGCACTGTATCATCAGCAAACATAAGAAGGTCTAGGTATATTAGATTGACCACCTTGCACAGGTCATCAATATAGATGAGGAACAAGGTAGGTCCAAGTGTGGAACCTTGGGGAACACCATATTTACATCCAGAGTCGGCACTTTCGTATTCGTCTACTCTAACACGTTGATACCTATCAGTCAAATAGTCTATGAACCAATCCAGAGCCAACCCCCTTATACCAACGTTCTCCAAACGAGTTATTAGGATTGGAATAGAAACCGTATCGAAAGCCTTTTGGAGGTCAATGAAAACCCCCAAACACTTATCTCCCCTGTCAAGATACGATACTATCGATGAAGTTAGTGTCAGGACGGCGTCTTCAGTCGATTTCGTTGCTCTGAAGCCAAATTGACTATCGCTAAGGAGTCGGTGTTGCTCCAGATATTTCATAACTCGCTTGTTCACTACTTTTTCGAGTACTTTCGATAAGGTTGATAGAAGGGAGATGGGCCGGTAATTATTAGGTTCATTTTTGTTGCCAGATTTAAAAATCGGACAAACAACAGCTCTCTTAAATATAGCCGGGAAAGAGCCAGTGCCGAGACTAAGGTTGCACATAAATGCGATGGGTGGGGCAAGAGTATTAACATTTTGTTTCAATATTTCCGCTGTAATTTTATCTATCCCTGGTGCACTGTGAGATCTAAGACCTAGTATGATGCTCCTAATTTCATGGGGATCTGTTGGCATGAACGACATAGAGTTAAGTGGTGAGGTATCCGCAGCAGCTTCACGTGAGAGTTTCTGTTCGGATGTATCCATCTTACACAATAATTCGCTTGCCAACAAGCCTCCAATACTAGTAAAGTAATTGTTCACCTTATCAAGAGACTTTGCTGGGGATGCATCAATATTTAATAAATCTATAGATGGTTCACAATTTTTATTCATGTCACAAATTTCTTTTATAATTTTCCAAGTATCCTTGATGCTCCCTTTGCTTTGAGTTAGTTTTCCTTGATAATATTGTCTCTTCAAAGACTTTATAATAAAGTTACATGTATGTCTATACGTATGATAGGAGTTTTTGAGATCAATATTGTTTGGTGCCTTCACAGTGGCTTTATATAACTTGTCTCTTTTCCTTATACATTTTACTATACCCTTTGTTATCCATGGTTTCAGTGGTCTATATCTATTGTAACCCCGTACAGTGCTGGTATTATTACGTATAGTGTTCAATAAGGTGGTAGTTATTGTTTCCGCCGCAATATTGACATCAGTTGCTTGATAAAGACAGTCCCACGACTCTTTGTTGAGTGAATTTAGTATAGTTTTATAGTCTATAACTATTTTTTTGCGTACAATATTCCTTTTAGAGGTTTTGGAATTATTAATATATAGCAGTATTGGGCGGTGGTCTGTCAATGGTTGCTCAAAGACAACTGTTTTCCAACGATGTGAGCATCTTACCATGAAATGGTCAAGGCATGTCATGGTAGGAAGGCGCGTGGGTTTATCAATTCCAAGCCTAAGGCCATGCATAGCCAACAAGTTTTGGTAGTCTTGGGCTTTACTAGAAAAATGTTCAGGTAGTGTATCTATATTTATGTCTCCGGTAAGGATTATGTTTTTTGTTCGCGTACTTTCCAAAATGCTATTGAGGGACTGCAAATAGAGTTTCGGATCATCAAAACATGGCGGACGATAGGAACAAATGATTGTGTAATCAGGTTTAATAGTGACAACCAAACAATTGCCCTCTAAGAAGCTTGGCTCGTAAGCACATGAAAAAAGTACATTTCGCACGTAAACTACTATACCGTCGTTTTTGTTTATGCTATTTTTAGTCCAATATTTAGTATAGTCATTCATGCTGGGAGGGGGATTATTCAAATTTGTAAAACATTCGGATAAAACAATAATATCTATTTGCATATTTAGGTCGGAAATAAAGCCGAGCAAAAGGTCAAAATTGTAGTTAATACTTCTTACGTTAGCACTAATTATGGTCATGGCGTCATGAGTTCTTATATTAAAGTCAAGTAATCCTGAACACAGCCTTGTCTCATCAACGTACATACATTCAATCTGTTCTGACGTATCTACCTCTTCTGTCACAGTAATACTAAGATTGTGATCGAATTTTATAAACGATATGTAATGTCTTCGGTAATGCTGCTAAAGTAATAATATTAAGTAAATATTTTACTTCAGCCGCGAGGGTGACAAACGTAATGCTAGTATTGTATTTATAAATGATTTTGTGACAAGAGCAGAAGTAATAAAGACTGTTATTCATAATTAATTATTAAAAATACTAGTTGTAGTTGCCATGGTGTTACGCTTAAAGTATAAAGTGTAATTTGTGTTTTAATTTTTAGCATTATCAAGTTAACAAAGGTGTATGTGTGTGGATATGTACAGATGTAGTTTTTATGTTTATGTAGTTGAGTGGTGTGTGTTAAAGAGCTGTTAAATGTTTTTAGTTTTGTTACAATGATGTAGTGACCGGGATTTGTGTGTATTAAAAAGTTGATTATTGATTTAATGTTATTTTTGCATGTTATATTGTAATGTACTAATTGCAAGCAGTGTATGTATATAAGTATTTCTATAAAGAACATTATTATACAAGCCAGTCATGCATTCTGTAGAAGTTGCTGTACTTGAGATTCGTTATTAATAAGAATTGCTCGGGAGGAGTCTTCTTTCTTCACATAAATTCGTCCAAAAGTAGTCCAGCAGTATTTATACTGTTTTGTTTTTGCTAGGTCACGTGCCAAGAAAAATAATCGAGCCCCCTTTGCAGTTAATTGTTCTGATATAAATACGGGGGTATTTTCGTTTGTGGTTATTCCTAGATGCTTAGCTTGAAGTTTTATTTTATTTTTGATGTTGAAAGATTTTGCCTTTTGTAGTATTTCATTTTTAAGCATAGTGGAAGCAAACTCAATAATAATCGGTGTGCTCGTGAATCCAGGTTTATTGCTCGGCACTCTATAAATATCCCTTATGGCCCAAGGGGATAGCTCGAAGTTTATATTTTTTGATAGGCATGTTGTAATATTAATTAAATCATTCCTGGTTTCCCCAGATTTCTTTGGGACATTTTTCAATTCTATACCATTTTTGCGGGAATGTCTCTGGAGGTCCTCAAGTTTGTCTTCAAGAATAGTTATATATTCATGATCCTTCTTACTTTGCACTTCCATAGTATTAATTTTCTTTTGAAATTCCTCGTACTGCGAGGACAAATATGAGACAGAAGCCTCGATGTTTACGTTTGTTTGCTGGATTTCCTTCAGATTGGTAACTATATCTTTCAGTTCATTCTGTTGAGCAGTCAGGAAGGATGTAAATAGCTCCTTCATTTCGACTTTGAACTTGCAAAATTCAGTTGGTAGGTCCTCTTCTCGCATCCTTTTATTACGGCAAGAAATGTAGTTAGGTGTAGTTACGGCATTCTTATCAATAATACTCGACTCCGAGAGTGATTTGTTTAGCTGTGATGACGACATCTCGAGATTGTATACAGTCTGTTGTTGTAGCCGATAAAATTGTGCGTAGCGTTGTAGCTTCGTAGCGTTGCAGAACCGTAGCGTTCAAATAGATCGTAGATTTGATAACGCAGTATGCTCGAGAGGGATAGCAATTATTTTGTGATTTCTCCTCTCGCAGAGGTGAAGTAAGTCCCCGCGCTCGCTGCTTTGCGTCGTCGCCGCTTCTCGGCTAAACTGGTTAGAGTATTTGTTTTAACTTTATTATTTTTACTCGTACTTTGATAGAACTTTAGCCTATAACTAATTGATATACGTGATAATTTTGCGCGCACTGTTTGGTAATATTTATGAAGAGGAGCGATAACACGTCCGCTCACAACTAGTCCTGGACGAAAGAGAAGTAAATGAATGCATTACACATGCAATAGTTATGAAATTATGCAGTACTTCACTGGTTGTTAAATTTCAATGAGTACGAGAAAATATTTCGAGTTTTAAACAGAAATAAAAAACTTCAACTGACTTTTCATTTGTTTGTACATTTCTTGGATTGTATTACTGTATTTTTTATGAATGCTATTTTAGTTAAATTATAGGCAGGAGTAAACGCTATGTATCCTTCGGGCTGCGATAGCAGACTAATATATATCTTTATCTAAGTTCATCCAGATCTGTTTAGAGGTTGTGTAAACTGTTCTGACGCGAAAAAATTACAAAGATTAGACATGACAAAAGTTTATCCGTTTGAAATATTTTGAACCTTTCTACAGTAAAATTTTTCGTCTTTTTGATATAGATTAGATTACATTTTGCGATGGATTCATAGAATTTATGTAGTAAACACCTTACAAAATATGTACTTACCAAAGACATTTCTATGTTGTTTTCTTTTTGGGAGCCATCTGTTTTTTCTCAATTTTTTTTTCTACTATAAGACTACAAATTACTACTCGTTATATCTACCAGGGAGCTGAAATAGATTTTGTTCAGTGTGAAAGAAACTTGCTGGTTTGATCCCCAAAGTCAAAGTCTATTGCCATTAATTGGTCGCCCATTGCGTACATTATACAAATACATAATTATAGGTAAGATGAAAAAACAAATTGCAATATACTTACCTCTGTAAATAAGAAAGAAAAGCTGGGGTCATATAAATGTGTATTGCACGACACAGGGGTTCGAAAATAAAAGAAAACGATTTTTTTTGGTCAGCTACACTTATATTATTAAAGGTATAAAAACTAAAACCTAGGATACCAAAATTCAACGCTAGCGTACGGTCACCGCGATTATTTTAGGTAGTGAGCCTCACTTAATGCATATTATATGAAGAGGATTAAACAATTTCATTAAACAAAGAACCATTTTCGGCACTAGTAACAAATGTTTAATAAAATTACCGTCCTGCCAGTCCTAATACTAATCTAACGAGAATATCCTGAATCTCTTTCTGAATCAACTTGCAATTTGATTAAGGGTCATCAGGACTATGTGCTGTTTCTAGAACGCTAATAGGTACACGTGTTAATTAATTTCTAACCAGAAGCAGTTTTATGACTCTTACTTTGAAGATGAAAGGACCTTCATACCGAAGTCCTTCACTTATTTTGCGACATTATGAGTGAAATTAAAAAACAATTCTTAGTAGATGCCTACAACATAAAAAATCATTTGCTATCAAAATTTCAAGTTAGTAGGTACCTACAGCGGTTTAGGCTGAACGTTGAAGAATCAATCAGTGAGTCAATCGGAACAAGTAATTATATAATGTATAATATAAAAAATATTTCATTACCTACCTATATCTCTTATTGGTAGCAACGGGCAAGAATATCAAAGGTCATGAGTGTCATCCCCAGCTGGACTCAGAATATTATAAAACGATATTGTAATGTACCAAATATACCTATTATATAGATACAGAAACTGTACAAAATACTTGGCACAATTACATTAGGGGTTTATTCGCACGTGCCTAAGAAACTATAATATACTCAACAATATTGGTTAAAGAACCAATGAGATTGAATTCTCACTGGCACTAATAAACTGACTTGGTTTTACATAATTAATAAGATTCCACAGCATTTTGCAACGAAAGAGTGCATTTTTTACATTTAATATTTTGTACCGTTTTTATCCTTTTTCACTCAGCCTATCATGAGATATTATTTAAATCAACGTGTGGATTAGTTTGTTTATCTGTAGTATTGATGATTCTGAAGTTTTTACTTTCTTGTATTTATGTAAAGTGCGATACGTGAAGTAGATAGTTCTCATGAAGATAGCAAGCAATGAAATGATATTTTTTCACGTGGCATTATGAACCTCGTGGACGGATGAGGAATGGATGCGTAGGTACATAATAGAAAATAGAGTTCAGGTTATCTCAAAAACCATACTTTATTATTATGTTCTATGTGAACATTGAAACAAATTATCGATATTATGAAAGGGGTTCGTATATCTCCAGTGGCCCATTTTAGCTGAGAAAAGCTTGACTTTACGACATAGTACGTGCAGCTCATTAGCACTGATTCTAGAAGTCGTGCTAGAATTTTAATGAATACGCAGCAATTTTTCTGATTCTTCGGAATCGAACACTACTATCTTTAGTGTAAAATAATGACTTTTAAGGATTCTAGAAAGCAATATCGAATAAAAAGTGTGCCACACTTCGGATGTAAGGCGGGAGAGAGGGAGGGGTACGGGCCGCCTCGCTATAACAGATTTGCGTATATTTATGTTATCTATTTCCAAGAAATTGTAGAGTATTCATCGATTTGAATTTTAGAACCATTACGCTACTTTACAGATGATAACTGATGATGTGATGTGTGGTATATACGAATTTAATATGGGTTAGTGCCACTTTTCGTTGCTATCATAGCCATAAGTTGAAACTAGTTGTGGTGAAAATACCTATAATATATATTTATTCCGAATAGATTGTCATTAAAATAAAAATAACATTAAAATGATAAATTTCATCTAAATAATAATGCCCTTTCCGGTATGTGTAGGCGTATTTTTTTCTGCCTCGCTTATTGAGTAATTCGTCACATTGAAGGAAAAACAACAATAAAGCATAATGCGTAGAAAGTTATTGTGTGAGCATGTGGGAGTAGGTATCTTGGAGTAGTATCTACACTAATCTTACATATAAGGATAATATGCTACTTCACGATTTTCTTTGTCTGCAATAGCCTCCCAGTCAAATGTAATTTCTTTCATTTGACAAGCTTTCAATTAACTTGCTCTGTTAGTTCGTTAGTCAGTTGTGCTCACGACTTCGTGTGCGTGGATTTATATTTTTGAGTTTAAATATTTTTGCGCGGATCTAATTTTTTTTCTAAAACATAATTAGCCTTCCATACTCCTTTGTATTACCTATTTGCCAGTGAAAGTTTTCGTCTACTCCCACCTGTTCTGTTGAGTTCGTCAAAATTAAAAATGTTTATATGGCAAGTTGGTTTGAGAGCTTGCGTAGAGGGGATGGGCTAAGGTGACTTGCCTCTTTTTCAAATCCTCAGTGGGTTATCCACCCACAGGATGGGTAAGTTCACCATTTAAGCCGAAGATGGACGAAAAAAGATTGATGAAACGAATTTATGAGATGAGGATTAGGTAATAGGTAAATCGCTAGAAGTCAACTTATGCGTGCCTACTTATATGAATCAGATCCATGACATTTTAAAAAAGGTCAGGTCAAGAGTACTCGCAACCAGTGTGTATTAAGGAAAACCAACTTAGGAAAGTAGGAAAAGCGAAAGGCATACGCCAGGATCGTAGCATGTGAAAAATAGTGTCTTTGCCTACCCTAAGAGAAACGACGCGTGACTGTAGGTATTTATGTAGTCGATGGATATTGTCACATTATTATCCTTGTAACTAACTGGTCTTACCAGTACAATTTTACGACCTACATGAGCACACCCACATAATCAAGTCAAAAACATATATAATAAAATGTATCTATCTTATTATTATTGGCTGAGATTATGGGCATAAGACTTGATCACATAGCGTAAACCGTCCTAAGTCAATACAGTCAGTTCATCGAACCGTTTTGTGAGGTATTGCGGACCCTCTTAGATCGGCGAATTTTATGACTGACGTGTACATACGTAGTTATATTATAGTTGTGTAGTGTGTTGTTTACACCATAGATTGCGCGAAAATTTTGCGAAATAAAACCACGTAGTATATAGATGTATGTATAGTGTATTGCTTACATCAATTATAAGGAATTGATCACTTTCTGTTATTATTAAATTTACCAAAAAATGATTAATACCTAAATTAACCAAAAAATACGCGTCTCAAGAGTAGAGAGCTATCTGCGATCCACTGTTACTGTAGAGTCGACCCAGAACAACATGTGCTGGGCTGCGATGCTACCCATACACAGTTGAGACTATTCGGTCTCTACCTACCTAAGCGGTTCGGCTTTTCCTTTCTTTGTGGCACGATTGAAAACTGAAATGTTGTACCCGCACACGTGTTCCCTTCTTCTTACAATCCCGGGATCTTTACGGACCGCGCCATTTTGGGACGAATGATATCTAGAATGGCGGACCGTATCTTCTGGACTTTACCCTAGCTTCTTACCAACCAGCGGGGTAAAGTCAACTGATGGACTTAATATAAAAAAAAGATGGCCAACCCGAAAATGTTCGATCTCAGAGGTGGCTCACAGAAAATCTCTCGCCTCCAGATTATATCCAGCCCGTGAGCATGGAAAATTGTCGTTTTATATGAAGTGAAATTTTATAAACGTGCATAAATTCATTGTTTTATGGACTAAATGTGTCAGTAGGATGTCCATCAAACACATCAATTGTTAATTCTTGTATGAAAACTATAGATGTATCGTTAGGTAGGTATTCTTTGTTGCATACCAACCATAGAATACAGTAAAATGATTTTGTTAGAAATATAAATTAAATTAACGCATTATTATATAGTTCATAATACTGCTTCCGACTAACGCTCAGCCGAGCCGGGACTGACCCTTGTTTTCAGACCCGCGTGTCTATTAGCATAAGGCTATGTGGAGAAACAATGAAGGGGCGGTCATGTTCGCCGTCTCTGTATTCTTATGGAGAGGCGGATACGGTCTGCTACAGAATACCTACCATTCAGCCAAGCCGTATCCCTGACCCTTAATGGGAAGAAATGGTGAGCAACAATTATATTAAGAGGTCTATGGTTGAAATAGCCGCTATTTCAACCACTGAAAACAAATGCTTAGCACCAACATGCGCTGTTACCCGCGGCTTCGTTCGTGTGATTCTGTTGCCGTTATAGCTGCTCATAGGAACTTCTTTTTTTTTGCAATTCTTGTCTGTTGTCTATTTTTTTAGTTCAGACACGTCAACATGACTTTACCTCGCCTAATGGTACGTTAAAGGTAAAGTCTCAGGATCGGGGGTCATCACTACATAGGTTGATAGTGACGGCCTCATCAAATGCTATTTGTCCGTTTATCTGCTTTGAACTCTATTGAAGCGCTTTTACTTTGTTACTATTATTTATTTTAGGGCTGAAAAGTACAGTAGGTATTTTGTGCTGAAAAGACTATTCCGAATATTTTGAACTCGTTGTACTCCGGACTCGTGGTCCCCCTGTGATTTCCCCCTGGGGGGACCACGAGTAAATCGCATTCGCTCGTGGTCCCTCCGACTCACTCTTGACCAATTTTAACGGATAAGAAGTAATATGGTATGTTACTGGCAGACTTATCGCCGGACTCGTGGTCCCCCTGTGATTTCCCCCTGGGGGGACCACGAGTAAATCGCATTCGCTCGTGGTCCCTCCGACTCACTCTTGACCAATTTCAACGGATAAGAAGTAATTAATGTTACTGGCAGACTTATTAAACTTTTTCCCCCCCGGACTCGTGGTTCCCCTTGTCAGTTTTATTTCAATAAAAGTAAATAGATAGGTAATAAAATTAAAAACCATAGTATAGTACCTACTGTACTAATAAATTATAATAATAAATTATAACTACGTTTAAAAAACCGACTTCACAAACTAATATTTTTTACTTTTTAGTGTACCTACAGAAAAAGAAACTATTGAACAAAAAATTATTGAACAAAAAAACAATGGGTCACTAATTGCAACTCGTAGGTACCTACATAATTAAATCACCGTACTGTTTCTAGAAAATGTCCTACGGTGATTTCATTATGTACGAGTTGCATTTGTAAATCCAATACCTAATTCCTCATCTTTATCTATTTCTATTTTCTTTCGCGCCTTTTGAGAGTTCCAATTTTTATTTAATGACCCATTATTTTTTAGTTCATTTAATAATTTTGCAATGGTAACATAGTTTTTGTTGATTGACCTATTTACTACGGAATGCCGGAATGAATTTACAGTATTTGGAGAAAATCGAAGGCACTCGGAATTAAATCAAAGCTGTACCTTCGCATAGTCGGTTTATGTGCTGTTTTACCGCTTCTACCATTGGATAAGGTCCCTGAAGGATGGTATTATATTGAGCAGCGTTGTAAGTTGTAAAAATAAAGATGATGAAAAATTAAAACTATTTATGAAATACATGAAAAAAACATGGCTAAGAAACAATAGTTACATCAAAGAGTGGTGTGTGACTAATGAGAGACACAGAACTAATAACATTCTGGAAAATTGGCATTCCGTAGTAAATAGGTCAATCAACAAAAACTATGTTACCATTGCAAAATTATTAAATGAACTAAAAAACAATGGGTCATTAAATAAAAATTGGAACTCTCAAAAGGCGCGACAGAAAATAGAAATAGATAAAGATGAGGAATTATTGGATTTACAAATGCAACTCGTACATAATGAAATCACCGTAGGACATTTTCTAGAAACAGTACGGTGATTTAATTATGTAGGTACCTACGAGTTGCAATTAGTGACCCATTGTTTTTTTGTTCAATAATTTTTTGTTCAATAGTTTCTTTTTCTGTAGGTACACTAAAAAGTAAAAAATATTAGTTTGTGAAGTCGGTTTTTTAAACGTAGTTATAATTTATTATTATAACTAGCTTCCGCCCGCGGCTTCGCCCGCGTGGAATTCGGTATCGCCACAAAGTCTATTTTAATGAAACGACTCTCCACTCGACTTCCCACTCCGCTGTTCACTCCACTCTCCACTCCACACTTCTGTTTGTTCGTGATGGAGGCAAAAACTGCTGAACAAATTTTGAAGCCGTCTTTTCATTAGAAAGGCCTTGATTTTACATAAAATCTGCCTTAGGTTTGATTGCATTTGGTTAAGTAGAACTGGAGATATGACCAAAAAACGATTACCAAACAATCGACTCCCACGGACAGAGTCGCGGGTATTAGCTTGTATAAAAAGTAGCCTATATATTACTCCAGACTATAATCTATCTCTGTACCAAATTTCAGCCAGATCCATTCAGCCGTTTTTACGTGAAATAGCAACAAACATAATATCTGGACATCCCGACCGATCGACTTCGCGAGCGAAGCCGCGAGTATTAGCTTGTATAAATAGTAGCCCATATGTTATTTCAGACCATAATCTATCTCTGTACCAAATTTCAACCCGATCTATGCAGCCGTTTTTGCGTGAAAGAGTAACAAACATGCATCCAGATATCCCGACTGATCGACTTCATGGGCGGAGTCGCGGGTATTAGCTTGTATAAAAAGTAGCCTGTATGTTATTCCACATTTTAATCTATCTTGTTACCAAATTTCAACCCGATCTTTTCAGCCGTTTTTGCGTGAAAGAGTAACAAACATACATCTAGACATCCCGACTGATCGACTCCGTGGGTCGACTAATCGACTCCGTGAGCGGAGTCACGGGTATTAGCTTGTATAAAAAGTAGCCTATGTGTTATTCCACACTTTAATCTATCTCGTTACCAAATTTCAGCCAGATCTATTCAGCCGTTTTTACGTGAAAGAGTAACAAAGATATATCTAGAAATCCCGACCGATCGACTTTGCGAGCGGAGCCGCGGTATAGGCTTGTATAAAAAGTAGCCTATATGTTATTCCAGACTATAATCTATCTCTGTACCAAATTTTAGCCAGATCCGTTCAGCCGTTTTTGTGTGGCAGAGTAACAAACATACATCCATACATCCAGACATACATTCTCACAAACTTTCGCGTTTATAATATTAGTAGGATTTATTAGTACAGTAGGTACTATACTATGGTTTTTAATTTTATTACCTATCTATTTACTTTTATTGAAATAAAACTGACAAGGGGAACCACGAGTCCGGGGGGGAAAAAGTTTAATAAGTCTGCCAGTAACATTAATTACTTCTTATCCGTTGAAATTGGTCAAGAGTGAGTCGGAGGGACCACGAGCGAATGCGATTTACTCGTGGTCCCCCCAGGGGGAAATCACAGGGGGACCACGAGTCCGGCGATAAGTCTGCCAGTAACATACCATATTACTTCTTATCCGTTAAAATTGGTCAAGAGTGAGTCGGAGGGACCACGAGCGAATGCGATTTACTCGTGGTCCCCCCAGGGGGAAATCACAGGGGGACCACGAGTCCGGCGCGACTCAATGTTTGTTCAAAAACTGTTATAGCTTCATAGCTATAATCGTCACGGCTAAACGGTTACTATATCTCTTTGCTCTAAAATTAATTTTCCTTATAGCTAGGAGAATACACAATTTTGTTAAATTAGTTATTTAGCTTGTATTTATCATATTAGCTTTTGCTCGCGGCTCTGCTCGCGTGAAATTCTGATCCCTTTCCTACGACACACGTGAACCTATTCCCAGGATAAAAAGTAGCTTATTCCAGACCATAACCTATCTCAGTACTGAATATCGTTCAGATCCATTTAGCAGTACTTGCGTGAAGGAGTAACAAATTTCCTTATACCTACATTCATACATAGGTACTTACAAACTTTCACGTTTATAATATTAGTAAGAAGCAGGATAATTTTAGTACACTACATGCAACTTTTCTATGAGAACATGCTAAACAATTGACGCGGATATTGCAATAACGCGAATATTTGCAGTATCACAGTACTTAGGTATATTATTTTTAAATCTTCGCACATAGAAAAGAAGTATGCCACCGTTGCGTAAGTAGTGATAAGATATTTTTGCTCAATTTGGTGATATCTAGGCGGATTACAGCACTGTGAATACACGCATGTAATTCATTGATTTTCACGAACATTTTACCACAGTTTAGGTAGGTACATTTTTTAAGTAGTCGGTATACCTGTTTGAGTTCATTTACAAAGCTTTTCTGTTCTATTTTACTCAGCAAACCAAAATTGATAATGAACAAATAGACTGGCTATATTACTTTTGTGTGGGTAAAAATTTGTTACATTTTTGTGGCTTTAAGCCTTCCTGTAAACCGCAATACCTTTATTATAACGCAGAAATCACGTCGAGTCAAGTTTCATTTATTAAACATTTACCTACCTATTGAATTTCTGTTGTCTAATTTTAAATCAAAATATGCCAAGTTGCCATTATAAGACCTTTGTTTAGCAAATTAAATAAGTAATAAATATTTTGAAAGCTACACAGAACAAGATTTCTAATCCTGTTCTGAGAAGCTTTCAAATAATCACAACCATTGGTATGAGTAAAAATACTTACCTCTTCAATCATTACTTACCTGTCCATTCCTCACAAAGTTCGATGCGTTCGTTACAGCAAAGTATCCATGAAGACTTAGTAATGGTCACAGCAATGTAGGACGGCACGCAAACGCTATTTAATACTGTGCAATTAAGGTATTGACTGTAATAGGTAAGTGCCATGAGTTCTGTTGCACAATTTACTGCAAGTATTTTTTTTATAGTGGAGTTACACATTCAATGGATGCAACCCATTTAAAGTAATGAGAAAACTGCACACGAAAATTATACAATGCCCCGATTATGTGTCTTGTTCTGCGTTGGCGCCAAATGAATTTCGGATGATTTCCAATTTAGAATAACACGCCATCAATTTTTAGAACCTGTCAAAATTTCATTCTTTTCTTTAATATTTTTAAGGCATCGCAAAACGTCTTCATTAACAGCCAGCGCAGATTGTATAATAATCCTTTTTTTTTCTTTTACTTTTTTGTCGTTGCGAACATCAATTTAGTCGCTCGTCCCAAATTACACTAAAAGCGATGTTGCCAGCTTTTATAATATTGAATGGTTTTAAGTGATATTTCGGGAGCATGTATTTTACTTAGGTATTTAAAATGACACGTCGATTATAAAACACCATATTATTAAAATATTTAACACAATTGCCATACTTTATTCATAGTATTTGAGCGCATATTTACATATATACATGCCTAAGTATATACAGAATAGATCTTCGTGCCAGGATCTTACAATAGTAAACGAATATAAAGCAAATGATCATTATTATTTTAGAATGTTATTTGCCTTTTTATATTCAAATAGAAAATTTTATCTTGATATAAACGTGACAGGGAATTAATTAAATTAGAATCAAAGTATCGTGTATTCCATTTAATGAAATACATAAATTCGGGTTGGCACAACTACAAGGTATCAACGGTGAACATATAGAGAAGAATTTATCAGTCGTAGAAATATCAAAGGTTTAGTTCTATACATTTTTATGAATAGCGTTTATAAATTGTTACTAACTAATGAAGATACAACAAATTATCTTATAACATTTGGAAGAAGGTATGCTAACAGAAGAACAATTTTCGCTGTAGTTGATGCGCTCCTTAATATGCAGCCGCCACCTGTGAAAAAGATAAATCAATTAGTTTAGAAAAAAATAGTCAAATACAGATTTAAGCAACACGTTTCTGGACTAAAATAATATAAGGTCAGACGTGGCAATATCGCCTATATTTTACAAGTAATTATAAAACTACCATATAATGATAAAGAACCTTTTTTTTTGGTGTTAAAACAAATATTGTAGATGGCGATACCGCACTTGTCATACAATGGTTAAATATACAACTAAATATAAGATAGGTAGGTACCTAGTTATTTTATCATTTTATGACTATTAAACGAGTTAAATTTTGATTACCTTCAATATAGGTACCTACTCATTAAGTTTGCAATGAAAAATAAACCTAAAAGATTTTTAATTTTTTACTTTTCACACCATTCGGATACGGAATGATCGCTAGATTCTTACCAATACTGCTTAATGTCTTAATTTTTTCAGGAACAATATGCATTATAAATTAGATAATTGGCTAACTTTCATTATTTTTAATTCACAAAATAGGTCGAAAAGTAAACCCTCAAATTAAGTCAAAATTTATAGCTTAATAAATTTTAAATTAATTATTATAGATGTGATTTTCTTTTACACTCCATACATTTTGTACTGCTCGCTGTCTAGCTGTGACGTCAGCGTCACTACTAGGCACGATTTTGTGTGGAGAGAGTTTTTGAGCGACCCAAGAAATTGGATTTTTAAAAATCAATTAAGTATTTTTCAAGAACAGAAAAAAATTAAACTGTTGGTCATAAAAATATTTTATTTTAGCAGTTCATTCTATCATTATGAAATGTACAATTTTCAATATTAAAAAAATAGTTGTCTTCCCAAATTACCGTAACAGTTGATAATGCCGACATAGCATGTACAAATGGTTGTTGTTACAACCTTTTAACACATTTCACATAATCTGTTAAGTAATCTGTAGATTTTAAGCAAATTTCCCAAAGGAGCAACATAAAATTTACAAATAAGACCTTTTAGCTGAAAGCTTTGTTGACTCTTTAGAGTTAGCACTACCAACCCAGTTTCTTTGTTTTTATTCTTTCATTTATTTTTATTAAATTTACAAATTCATTTAAAACTTAATTCAAATAATTATAATAAATATTATTACGAGTATGAGTTCTTTTGAATATTTAAGGGGTATTTTCTATATTTATGTGGACCTACCATAGTTAAAATATAATAAAGAAAATAAAAGTAATAATCTAATATTACAAAAATAACTTGGCTGTACATTATAAGTAGATAAGCCTCTTTTTGAGCAAATAGTTTGCGTGTACCAGGAGATCTCGCTCCTCCATTTATCGTGATTCGACTCATGTAACATAATACAATATTTTATAACTGTTAAACTAAATTCTACATGTCTAATTATATATATTATCTTTTAATATGTAATATATACCTATATATTATATAATTTATAAAAATAATACATAACAATATGAAAACCACGAAGGGCTCGTGTGGAGGGCATGTATTCTGCTTAAACTAAAACAAATAATTTTATGATCTACCCCTGTACCAAATTTCAGCATAATCCGTTTAGCCGTTACAGCGTGATTGAGTAACAAACATCCAACATTTTCACAAACTTTCACATTTATAATATTTATAGGACAATACTACCACCCGTAGAAAAAAATGTTAGTGCCACAGACAGATACACAAAAACTTAATAAACAGGTCAAACTTATAACTCCCCTTGTCTTTCGTCGTCATACGTGAATAGATAGGTAGATACCACTACATTATTAGACAAAAGTGTGGTTAAATATTCATTAGGTTTTCGTCGATGGGACATGTATTTGATGGGGGTTTTAATAGCTTAGCTATTATACGCCGATTTATCTGAAATTACTGACCGACAGGTGAAACTAGGTTAATTTTAAGTGATGTGTGCTAGTTTTAAGTATAATTAGTTTATACTCGTATCTATAGTCAGTCAGGAGTGTTCAGTTGGTCAGGAGTGATTGTTTTGGATACGCGTGGAGTTGTACCTACCTATAATTGGAATTGGATTTATTTTCTCATGAATTTTAGTTGACTGGCAGTATTTTCAAGAAGCTTTTAGTTAATGTAGTAGAGCGTTTTAAGATTGTAATCGGAGGCTACGTGACTTGAGTGTACCTACCTAACTCACGAATACAAAATAGATTTAGGTATTCATAACATACGCCAAAGACGATATATCGTCTTTGGCGTAACTAAACTTGTTTCAATTATCTTGTAACATTTTAAGGTAATAGCTTATGGTCTACAATTTGTATTTAATTGTATAGTTAACATGATATTAAGTGTTCGCCCACCGCATACGACCGCCAGCACATAGGCGTGCTAGTACAAGTAAATAAGTTCGTAATTTCGAGGACCGACGGCCGCCTGTCACCCTAGCGACTAGGCAGCGCGAGGCTCACCCCACTTTCAGGGGGGAAGGAGGTCGAGGAAGCCATCTTGAAACCGTAGATCGCGCGGGACTGGGGTGCGAGGGATATGCCTATTGGGTAACCTAAGTTAGTAACCGGTAGTTAACCGGAGACGGGGTGCGGTTTTAGTTGGTTCGATTCTGACATAACAACCCCCAAAGATTGACAGGGATGGTATACGTGGGGATTTTCGAACGATAAAAGAAAAGATAAGATGCCCATTTCCGAGGAAATATCTATCCGTCTCTTTGCTCGATAGAGACTTTTTGCCTCTGTCACATAAAAAGATTTTTTAATTGGTTGTTAGTACGAAAATATGAGTCACTCAAAAAAAAACAGATACGTTGTAAACTTGCAAATAGTAAAAAAAAACGAAGAGTATATTTTCTTTGTGAAATATATTCGGAATGGGACATGGACGAATTTATGTAATGATGGAAAGATTACCTACAACATTTACTTGCAATAATGAGACTACTACCTACTACTATCGTAATGCTACAAATTTGCGTGATTGGGTAGTTGCCAAACTCAAAAACTTTGTGTAAGATATAACAGTAAAAATATCAGTTTCGGGTCTATAAGACCATACACATAATATCATTATTATCTTACATTTTATCGTTGCAATCGATTAATGATATCTATTTCACAAGCAAGGATATTTCGGATATTTCATTCTTAGTGTTTTTTTAACCGACTGCCAAGAAGGGTTATGTTTTTCGCGCGTATCTTGTATGTATCTGTTTGTAAGACTCTTTATTATCTCATATCTTCCAAACCACTGGACGGATTTCTATAATTAACATATCGTTCTTAGACAGGTGACGCGAAAAAAAAACCAACGTGGCCGCTGTAGTAAAAACTAAAAATTAATTGTATATTGCAATATGGATATCAAATTAAAGGGCTTCTCACGAGGATTTCAAAAAGGTATATCATGACCAGATTTTAATTTAAAAAAAGTACATAGTTATCTATACAAGTTACACGTGGATTGAGGTTTGTGAACTTAGTGATAAATGTATACGAAAACTAAAAAGTATTAAATAAAAATAATAATTTAGAAAATCAAAAACCTGACTGCGTAAAAAACTAAAAAGAAAAAAACAAGCATTAGATGTACTGTGGTCTAGAAACATAACAACTTGAGCTTAACAGTCGGGATTCATTGAAAAATTTGATTGGCTGTCGAATAATGGATCCCGACTGTTTAGTTGTTATGTTTCTAGACCACAGGACATCTAAGTGCTTGTTTTTTTTTCTTTTTAGTTTTTTACGCAGTCGGGTTTTTTGGTTTTTTTGGTAATCCTGTCTGTTTATCTATTTGTTCTCTATGAATGCAAAAACTACTGAACGGATTTGATGCAGTTTTCTTCTGTTATAAAGGTCTTGGTTAGGCTTAAAATCCGCCATATATTTGATTAAGATTGGATAATTACTAGAATCGAAGATATGAGCAAAAAACGATAACGATTTCCACGCAACGGAGCCGCGGGCATTAAGACAATCTATGAATAAAATGTATAAGCAAAAGAATTAACTGCAACCAAGGGGATAGTAACCAATACTGAACCTGCGACGGTTACGCTCTTCTGCCGCTGGCGACTCGTTAAGGAATTCAAATTTAAATCCAATTCTACATAAAGAAATAATAAAAGTAACGCCAAAGAACCCCGAGTTAAACGAAAAGGAAATTGAAAACAGTTGCCGATAAGTTAGTATCAGCGTTAGACCTATAACGGCCTCTTTATTATCTCTATCTCACATCAGGACTTTTCTATAGTCCGTCGTTCTTTCATCAGAATCTGATTGTATCTAAGTCATAGAAATAGAATATGAATACACAATTCCTACGTATCATTCTATCCATCAAATAAAGATTCTTCTGCGAAACCACTTCTTTACTGAACAATGATTAAATCGTTTGATCGAACACTTTAAACATTTATTACATTAAAAATTCGTGAGGCAATACTGGTCAGGTTTAATCATAGTTTAACCTGCATCCCCACACGTTGCTTCCGCCTGCAGTGCGTACTGTAAGGTATGAAAGAAATTTCATTCCGCGCACGCTTAGGCTGTGGAACGATCTCCCTGCAGTGGTTTTCCCTGGCGGCTACAATATGGGGTTCTTCAAGAAGGGCATTAGAAGGTTTTTGCAGGGTCGGCAGCGCGAGTGTGACGCCCCTGGTGTTGCACGCGTCCATAGGCCACGGTAACCGCTTTCCATCAGTGTGGGCCGTGTGCTTGTCTGCCACCTAAGTGGTATAAAAAAAAAAAAAAAAAAAAAAAAAAAAAACCTGACTGGTTTCACCTCACGGCATTTTTAACATTTGGAAATGCCTTTAGGCGAAACTAGTCTGAGATAAATGTTTTGGAAAAATACAAGTTAGCAAGTTCCACCAAGTGATATCAATCAACAGTACTCGTATAAATAATCATTTAAAGCGATAGAGACACAAAAGTAATACAGTTCTTAAATACACGTGACATTATTTCTTCATAGGTCGATATGCCATCGGTAGCACAGTAGTTTTTCTGCACAATGTAGCTTAGTAAGGTGTAGCTATAAGCTAAGCCGGTCTAGTTGTTAAGGTAATATTATAAAGCTCAAGAGTATAATATACACATACATTACGTTATAAACCTTTACGTATGCAAAACATTCACCCACCAAGTGCCATTACACCTAACCGCAGTTTAAATGATAATCATATGTTCAAAACCCCAATAACTTTACAGTATACTAAGCTTTATTGATTGCGTGAATAGCTAATTTACTATAAATGAATATTACCCGAGACCTATGTAGATATTTAGATAGTCCGCTATATAGTACCTATTAATAAACCACGAGCTACGCGAAATGTGGAATATTATGGTACAATTTTGCATGTACTATCACTTAAATATGTACTATATTCTATAAACTTTAATTAATAAAAGTTTTGACCAAACAGTGTATCTAATAATGGAATAGAACTATGCGATTTTAGATTTGATAATAACATGCAATGATCATCAACGATACGTGAGTCGAATAGTTCTGGCTTCAATTTAGGATGCTATTTAGTGGTTATAAATCATTTAATCATTCGCATCATCATGCTATTAAAAACTATTTTCGGACTCCGCGGCCACCTCAAAATCATCAATAGGTACTTTAAAAATTCGTGTGGTAAAATTTCATCCTATTTATTTCATGACAATGTTACTATTGAAAAGTATAATGTATACATAAACTTCTGCAATAAGGTTTGCACTATTGTCTGAACTTTATTATGCATGTACTGTACAATAATTTCATATTCAAGTAGTAATTTTATATTTTGAAGGAAATTCTTTAACAGTTTCTCTGTTTTGTCATTTTCAGCTTTTCAATTCTTCCTTATTGACTTTATTTTACCCAACAATGTATTCTGTAAATGAACGGGGTATTTGCCTTTGCTTATTATTTTCATTCTTTTCATTTCTTTTCTTCATTTCCTCCTTCATTACCCTTTCGTTTTATATCTAATTATAACTCGGACTTTTAAAGTTTTTATTGGACTTCTGTAGCCTTCATCAGATATTTTTTGTTCCTATACAATTTTAAACAACGCAGCCAGTTTTATTGTAAGGTAAAGATCCTGTTACAAAGGCACATTATTTGCGAAATTCTTTTAAACAACAGTATTACGTTTTTGATATTTCTGATAATGATGCAATGATAATTCGGGTCACTTTTTCATTTTAATTTATTATGTAAAACAAGATCTGAAAACGATATTATTATAAACATAACGGTTTGGTCACCATTTTCTAATCCGTGAGTATGTTTATTCTCAAATTAATCTCTATAAGCTTAGTTTATTTCGTATGACTTTACTGACATCGCTCAACGTAATTGCTATAGTTAATAGCTATCGTCAGGATAATTGCGGATACGGGGTTTAATTTATCGCCTGTAGCTGGCGCTTGTAACAGCATAAACAAGTGAGCTCATGACATGCAGGTAATAGCGAGGGGCCATAGATTCATGAAATAATTCTTGATGTCGTATTATTATACACACACACTTTAATCTACAATAATATATCAAGACAGAGGTCGAATTTGGTGAGTAAAACGACCTCTGTGGCGTAGAAGTAGAGCGTTCGACTGCTAAATCAGAGATCGTGGGTTTGATTTCCAGTCTGTGTGAATACCTATTTGTTCTGATTATTTTCATAAGTATGTATGTATGTATTTCGAAAAAATGAATCTAAGAATATTTATACGTATTCTAAAACCCATAACGCTTGCATTGGGTCTAGATAGCATTGTGTAGAATATCCTAGAATATTTATTTATTCATTAAGTATTTATTGGTTTTATGTTTAGGGTAGTGTTGAGAACCACTACACTTATTGGAAAAATTCTTTCACCATTTGCAAGGTAGGTACATTATCCCCAATGGACAAAGGTCATGTTATATTATGTGGCTTAATTTAAAAAGAAAACTCATACTAACCAAAGTGAAATGAGCGCGGATTGCTGTTTATAGGTAAATAAGATTCGTTAATTAGTCACAGACCCTCCCATTAACAGTGTGGGTCAATTACGATATATTTGACGGCACGTGGTGTATTTCTAGTTTATGTTCAATTACAATTCTAATAGTTCGAATTGATGTTGCTGTGATTTAATGTTAAGTAAAGTTAATTAAGATTATTAATTAAAAATGGATATCATTCCAATATCTTGAGTAACTAATCTAGAACTCATTAATATTGCCAAGTTATTTCACGATACAATATCAGCCTCCGAGCGTTTTCCCAACTCAGTTTTAACTCAGGTTTCAGTGTTAACTACAAAACGGCCGAACGATATTTTCCGTGAAGCGACTGCGATCTGACCTCCATAACCCACTGGTGATTTTGAATCCTGTAGTGAAACCACGTTGTCGAACTTTTTAGGGCAACAACTACCCGTAACGAATACTACAGATAGTCTTATGACAAACAGGACGGGGGGCTTAACGTGCCCTTTTAGAAGGTCGCAATGTATTAAGAATGGGTACGCATCTTAGGACTTCTCTTGCAATGCGGCAACTTGCTCTGTAACCATTTAACCATCCTTTTCCCGATACATTTATATAAATGATTCAGTTGTCTATTTTACTATCGAACCTAAGCTTGATAGAAAGAAGCTACATTAACATGTTTCGGTCAATGAATATATAATATTATACCTCAGTATTATACTTTGTTTGTAAGTAAAACATCCAGCTACTTTTGCTTCATAATTTCAGACATTTTGGAGTACCTACTTAATTTATTAGTGTTTTCATAAGAGCTACTTAACAAAATACTGGTACTTACTAATAGTTAATTCTGAGTTAATATTTTTGGGTGGAATCTGCAAGGCTGCCCTAACAAAACACGTTCGCACGTATCAATATTATTTTAACATTATAATTAAATTGTTACTGTCAGATTTCTGTACACGGGTCTGCACTTAGAATGTTTATCAGGGGTTGATGTGGCAACACTGGCCAAGTGCGGCGTAACACAAAATTTTAGCCAATGATGATAAGTAGGTAATGAAAATTTATAATTATTTTATCTGTGTTGAGGTTTCAAAATTATAATAAATAAACAACTGTGTATACCTAGTGTTACTGTGGTGAAAACCTCGTAGATATCATGAGGTATGAATTAAGTTAAAAAAAAATACCTACAGGTTCTTTTATTTTTTTAAACTTTATTAAGCTCAGTAACATGCGAGTAAATATTTCTACAAGCACCTAGCGAAGGTTGCATATTATTTACTAGGTATTGTCCGCGGTTCCGCCTGCGTGAAATTCTGATTCTGTTCCCAATCCACGAAAACCTATTCCAAGGATAAAAAGTAGCCTAGGTTAAAACCGTATCCTTGTACCTAATTTCAGCCAGATCCAGTTTTTGCATGAAAGAGTAACGACACACGCATATGCAAACATTCACATATGCACTAACAAAACTTTACGCATTCACATTTCATTTTGTTATAAATGGAATATGCTTCAACATTATATCACAATGTCCGCTATAATGGAATCTGATATTTCAAGATGCAGTGTGCACGACGACAAAGATTTTATACAGGCGACGACGTGGGTCACTAGAGCGCTATCAAAGGGCGTGTGAGTGTTCCCTTCAGACGTCTTTTGTATCGCTGCTATAGAGGTATCATTACTCCAACATCGAATGCAGACTCATATTTCTAATAATTGAAACAGATAATGGTATGACAGGTATTTTCACTTTTTATAGCAAAGACATTATGTGCAACTGAGTGCCTATATCTAGGTTAACTTTTAAAATTTCGCGTTCCATGATTATAACAATATGTAAACGGGAATTAACGCGATCATTGTATAGGTATATACATATACATACCTTTGAAATGCCTGACGTTTCGACCAGGTTACACCGGCCGTGGTCGCAGGCTGAGTGTGGTATGTGACGGTACATGGAGAAACAATAATATGAAAAATGTCGAAAATGTGCGGGTAGATGAACAACCGGCTACCTCATGGACACGACGACGGAGGGCGTGCGCGGCTGAGACAGACAGCCTGTGACCACGGCCGGTGTAACCTGGTTGAAACGTCAGGCATTCCAAAGGTATGTATATACCTTTACCATGATCGCGTTAATTCCCGTTTACATATTATTATATATGTAGGTTGTTTTGTCTGAAACAGTATTGTGGGCGGTAAGTCTTTTTAAGCTTTAAATATAATAAATTATGAAAAAATCTGTTTTAAGCCAAACAGTTTTAAATTGTATTGTCATCAGAACTAAAGACTTCTGCCAAATATCAGACCAATCAGACAACTGAAAGGGGTTCAAATTTCAATTACTAGATTTGACCCAAACAAACAGGTCGAGTTAAATAAAACTGTTTAATTAATTAAAAATAGTTAAATATGAAATACGCTGTGAAAACTATTTCAGCTCTTGAGCATATTTATTTATTTATTTATTTATTTATTTATTTATTTATTTAGCCCTGTAGAGGGCTGCTTGGAGGCTCTCCACGTGTCCCTCTGACCAGGAGAGGCACAGTAAAGAGCAGGCAAGTGGCGGGCTGATTCTCCGAGCGCAAGGAGGGTGAGAGGACGGACACCTGTCTTCCTATCGGCCTACCGTTACCGTCTCTTGTTCGGGCTAATCTCTGAAATGGCTGGACCAATTTTAACGTGATTTCCACTGATGGCAAATAGCTGATGTAACAAGGAGTAATTTGGGATATTTTAATGTTGGAAAAAGAACCAGGGTTCCGAATTAAAAAGTTAAAACCTTAAAAATTTGAAACCACGCGGCATAAGTCGTGGGCACTGGGCACAGCTAGTTATTAGTATAGATTCATATTATTAAAACATTCTAAAACAGTAGTTTTCTCTAAAATCTCTAGAGCTGTATAATTATATGCACCGGGGTGCTGATTAACTATTTCAGGGGAATTATTCATGCAGATGTAGGCCATGTTAATGTAGTCACATGAGTTCACCCTCTCTGAATTCTTTAATAGCGGTAAACAGGTTCGTGTTTACCAAATCGTAAATGCTGACGTGCAATGAACAGGAAAGACCACAGGCGGGTGTGAGTAGTTCTTTAATTTTCAAATTTGTTCAAAGAAAGTGGATTCGGTGTGACTAGGGTGTGACACAGTTTTCGATCCAAACTTTTTTTTTTACTACTTATGCGCGCCAATTCACTAGAAAAAGATACCTATTAATTTCATTAAACTAAAGGTATCTTCAGCTTTTGTTGCGCTCATTATCATGTCTGGCGAGGAAAACCACTTACAAAAGCATTGGTGACTGGTTGCTGACTAGCGTATGCGCTACTCGAGGCGCGATTTATTAAAGTGTATTGCAAGTCCATGTACCATGCACATCAGAAGAGCTCATGAGTGCCTCTGAGAACGCAATCTAGGGAGCAGCACACTGGAAAAGAAAATCTGAGAGTTGGTACGCCATCGATACGATAGAAGAAGAAGAAGAGTCGAGACGCGTAGCTATAACCCGCATTCTGACCGGTTGTATGAAGAGAGAAACCTGTATGTTTTAGTATAAGTACTGTGATCGTGCTCAGTTCCGTAGCTTATGCGGTAAGTGAGAAAAGTGGTCGAAGCGAGTTTAGTTATTTTCGTAGTATTGTAGAAGTTCATAAAATGACTATCGATTTGGTGCAATGCTACTGATATTATCAAACTATTTTTATTACTTATTCAAAAGTCTGCCGTACATCCAATTGATACCTAAATTAAGCACTCAAGCAATACTAATAAAATGTTATTGTTGTTTCTAAGAAGGATTGTTAAAAGCAGTAATTATAAATGGTAGATTTACTTCTTCTTTTGTGATTTGTAACGTGATCTTGATTTTAGAATAATGATCTTATAATATTACGCAGGTGACTGAATTCTCGACGGTGGATATTTCAAATGTCATTGGGAGCATTTTATCTCGTAAGTCAAACTATAACCCGTTCATTATTAAATACTTTTGTGATGGCTTCTTGGTTATCTAAGCAATTTCTTACTAGTGTTATTTGCTAGTCAAACACCGCTTCTTTTTTGGTTTGGCCATAGTTGGGTACCTAAAGATGCTTACGCGAATTTGCCGTTTCTCTAACGTTAAAAATTGGGCATCAAGGGAATCTGCCCTGAGTAAATGAGTAAGTGAAAACCACTGACAGCCGACCAGTGTCGTTTTTAAAGTTTTTTTTCAGTTTCAATGGTTGACATTTGAAGGATTTGAAGGTATCTCCATGAATGATGGTAGTCAAGTCAGTCTATGACTATATAACGAGCAGTCATTAAGTCCAATAACAGTCAACCAGGCAGTCAAATCTACTCTTACAGTCGATAGTCATAACACCACAACATCAACATGGCAGGATATGGTTTTAGCCATACCTGCCTATCTAATTTAGAACAAAATAGAAATAATTTCGGATTAATACCTCAAATTGAGACAGCTTTCATTGCGATGAGAGTAGATTTACCACAATAGCTCGCAATATAAATTCGGTACTCCGACCGTACATCCGCTCGGCAACATTTAGACTATTAACCTAATGCTATGGACGCGGCATACTAATGATTGGAACACTGTTTTTACCAATCGTGCAAAGCTCTATAACGCTCCTTAGATTAGGAATATTACATTTTCTTAATGCGTGATTGTTTTCTAAAGCACCATTATAGTTATGTTATGAAGGTAGTTTCATTGTTTCGCATAAAAATAATTTTCATAATGAGCATGTCTGGTTTTTTTTTTAAATATGTGTCTATCATTATGTTTCCGTTTGTTAGCTTTATTGTGAAATTACTCTGAGATATGCTATGTTGTACTAGTTCAAAAGGCAAAATTTCATTTCTGAATTCAACAGTTCTTAATACTATGCATGAAGTATTAACTTTTAAACTTTCGCGTTCCATAACTATTATACGTAAACGGGAATTAACGCGATACACGTTAAAGGTATATACATACCTTTGGATGCCTGACGTTTCGACCAGGTTACACCGGCCGTGGTCACAGGCTGACTGTTTCAGCCGTGCACGCCCTCCGTCGCCGAGTCCGTGAGGTAGCCGGTTCTTCTTCTACCCGCACATTTTCGACATTTTTTATATTTTCTTGTCTCCAGGTACCGTCACATACCACACTCACAGGGTCCCTATTATCTGTGCAAACGCCTTGGTGTCTATCCGACCGCGCAGAAAAGCGAGGTAGCAAGTTTTTAATCACTGGATTCCATGTCGCACATAACTTGAAACCGTCTTCCCGATTGAAATTTTTGTACTTCTTGATTTCAATCGCTTCACGTACAGCTCTTGAATAGAAGTGACGTTCGGTGGAGAGGACTTGCGTATTGTGGAATTCAATCCAGTGATTCGTGCCTGCTTCTAAAAGATGTTCTGCAATCGCTGATTTGCTCGTCCGGCGGTTCTTTACAGCTGCAATGTGTGCAAACGTCAGGCATCCAAAGGTATGTATATACCTTTAACGTGTATCGCGTTAATTCCCGTTTACGTATAATATTCATGAAGTACTCGTCAGTTAGGTGGAGCGAGCTCAAAACAGCCGTATAGTTTTCTTGTTCTTGCATAACTTGTTTTAGCTAAGTGCTGCTTACTACTTTGCCTGTCTACCTTTACCTCAAAATAGTCCCTGTCTGGCACAGAAAGAATCATAAATTGTGAGATCCGTGAGTGAATAGTATAAAATACCAGATACCACTTACCACATTAAGATAAATATCACTTATTCAGTGATACTTATTCAATTAATTGAAAGCTATTGAATCCGACCAACAAAGTTAACCTTTGCGTTGGTAAATACGTGGTACTTAACGCTTAAATGGCAACGTTTTCTGCTAATACAGTTCTCGTCTTTGAACGTAGTAGGTAGCTAGTAGGAGTTGAATATCTTTAAGTTAAAAATTGATTATTTTAAATAAAAATTAACTTGAATTTATATTTATACTTATATTTATAGTAGACTAGCTGTTGCCCGCGGCTCCGCCCGCGTAGATGTCGGTTATGATTTTCCCGCTTTTCTATTGAAAATTTTCCTGAATTTTCTTTACTATAAACCTCACGGAGCCAGAGACCTTTCCAATGAATGCAAAACCGTGGAAATCGGTTCGTGCGTTCTGGAGTTATAGCGTCAGGAAGGAAAATCCGACTTATTTTTATATAGTAGATAATATAAATGGTACCTAAAGTTACTTCAATATTTAACAATTTAATTTCTATAATATTTCTAGAAATAGCAATAAGCCTTAAACTTACTTTTACAGTAGCCAAATCTAGAAAATACATACGAAAAACGCGACATTCAAAAGAACTTTTTCAATCATAACATTCCGTGATTAAAATTTCCCTTAATCCGCAAAGTAAGCTCTGATGAGGGTCTCTCGATCCAAACATTGTTACCGGATCAATTAAAAGTATAAAATAACAATGTTTAAACAAAACTGGAATGAATAAGTCGAGATAACTTGCCTCTTAACGGAACGTTAAACCACCCATTGTCTGTCTTTGTTAAGAAGCATGAACCATTTGTTAACTACCCCAGAGGTAATAAACTGAAGCCTTAAAACCTGATTAATGGAACCATGTAAACGAAATTTGAGAATATATATAAAACCAAGTCAAATCAAATTGGAATTTCTAAACCAGACCGCTGCATAGTGTTATAATATTATACATAAGATATTTGATGCCTTTCATGTTAATTAAATGTGTCATAATATCAAAAACATCTGCTGTCGAGAGTATAATCTATGGCTGCGTATAGATATATTATATACTTAATAATTATTGCACAGAGAGATTTATACTACCAAATATTGGTAAGACGTCTGAGAAGTTTAAGGTTGAAATGTTTGATTTCATCTTCTTGGTATTTACGTTGGAAGGATTTTCTTATAATAAGTGGGTATTATTTAATAATTTTTAACAATGATTTCTATTGAGTCTCTATTAATCCTATAGTTCTTTTGATATTCATGAAAATAATGAGAATCATTTTCATTCATTAGAGAAATCAATGTCGCAAAGACCTTGATACTTAATTATTTCAAATTGGTTTGTTCCATAAAGTTTTATAAAGCCCATGACGTCATTCTAAGAGACTATGTACATGATCATAATAATTAACATTAGTTGTCCGGTGTTTAAATTCCTACTTGCGTTGATAGCCGTGTGGGTACATACCTACTCACACATAATCAAATAAACCTTTAATTCTCTGTTAATCAAAGAGACATTACCATAAGTACATATACTCTGCAAAGCTGCTTTTGTCTATTCAATAGCGTTGACCAAATCTATTCTACGTCCAAACTAAAAGCAGCTAACATTTATCAATGAATTGTGTATTTTGCTAATGCTCACCGGTTCATCTGGTTATAAATGTAAACAATATTATACCTAACTATTATGGCAGCCTGAATGAGGGATAATAAATTGTTGATAGATGTCATTCACGGCTCAAAATTGTACTAATACAAATTTGAGATGTTTGCGACAGAGACAGATGACAGCTATAATTTTTACAGCAAAGAAGTTTTTACAGGTCGTTACAACAGGATTTGTACGATAAATACCGTGCTATAAAATTGTGTAAGTACCACAAGCAGTATAACGTCAACGAGTTCTTTTCGAACAATAAGCACGCAGAATTATTTTAAAAAATTAGACGGAAAGTTCAAATTTTGCTCATAACTGGCCCATTCTAGTTTAGGTTAGATAAGCCAAACGCGAAATCTTTTTTTTAGTTACGTCAACTTCACTCGCTTCGTTCTCGCAGCATCATGATTAACAGTAAAGAACGAAAATTGGAAATCGTATAGCGAACATAAAGTGATTTCCACGAATAAAAAAATATTTTAAATTAAAGCTTTAAGCGTTATCGAATCCGTTCTATTTTAATTAAAATGCCAGGGGAAATAGGTAGAAACGATGTTGGGTAAAGTTACCTACTTAGCTAGGCAACGGAAGCGTCAATCTTTTGTATTTGAAGATTTTGAAGAGAGTATTTTGGGCTATTCGCTGTTTCTTTTAGCAGAGGGTATTGTGCAGAGAGTATGAGTTGGTGGACTAATTTGCTATCTCTGTATTTCTAATAAAGATGGTGACATGATCTAGCACAAACCGTCGTTCGACTAGCCGCAACAGTTGGAAACAGTGGCTACTCTTGAGCTTAATGTTGTGAAGATACGACTATGAACCACGGGTAAAATGGCGGTATGGTGCTGGTTCATAGAAGTTAAATTGGATATAAAAATTATAATAATTTCAATTAGATGCACAGTGCTAAGACTCCAACGTGATTCTTCATAAGTATAATTAAAGATTTAGAAGGTTCGACTCAACACAGTTAACAGCCAAATCGCAATACAGTACCTATTGATGCATTTGCAATATATACAAATAAATATTAATATTTTAAATGAAAATGGTGTTATTGATTGTAAATGGAAGATAACAAGCTGAATTCAGAATTTAATGGGCTTTAGCAACACCAATGTGGTAACAGGATCACAACGTGACGTGCTATCAATAGATTTTGGGATTTTGGATGTCAGGATTTAACGTGTTCGGTCTTTATTTCATTATCTCGTTGGTACCTACCTATGTATTTTGTTATAATAATTCAACCAAATTCAAATACTCACTGCTCTCTGGTAAGCGATGTATGGAGTACACTACTGCTTCATGCACCTCCGGAAGGCTGATCGGAGTAGTTCGTATTCTCTCCTCTTCAGCACTTTTTTCTAAGCTTTGTAGGTATATTGAGTATATGCTGGCTGTACACCGAATCTGAGAAAAAGTAAGCAATATTTTATATATTTAACGAATAAGAATATCGCATGGAATGACCGCATAATTATTATTTTTTAATCTTGCCTTTGATGAATATAAATTGGCTAGCATAATATATCTACGATTAATATATTTTATTTGCACAAAGGAATATTTTGTGTTAAATAATATGTGACGTGGAAAACATCCCGGGACCTGTTAAATGTTTTTCCCATGTAATTAAAATATGACACAAAAATGTACTTCCAGCGCCCGTGTAGTTTTATGCATATTTAAGTATCTACTTAAATATTTAATACCGTTGTTAACTTTGAAATGATGATAACCGCAAATTTTAATAAGTACAGCAACAACATTTAGGCTGTGATTTTGGAAAGATTTTTGTTATTCTGTTTTCTTTTATATTCTCAGACATAGTGATGTTACCTACTTAAAAATTCTTAAAACGAAAACCGAAAACCTTTTCCCCATCCCGGAAATCGAACCTGGGAAATCATAATATACCTAGGTATCAGGCCATACAACTAAGGGTAGTACTGTAGGTGTAAATCCATCTGCTTGAGAAGATTTTGATGGGCTTTTTTACCCAGAACTCTTTTGGTCAAATTATTTTAGTCTACAATATAAAAATGTATTTCTGCTATCTGTCAGAGACTTTATCACATTTTGATTACTACCTGGAACGTATCAATAGGTACAATGAAAGCCCACGACTTCATTTCCTTTTTATTTCCTAATTAAAACTCATTTTCATAGATAAAATTAACGATACAGAAATACTATACCGTCGAGTTATTATCATAATAAACCCTCGAGCATTTTTGTTTAATTTTTACCTTATTTTACCACAAAGGGATAACGAATAACGATGGTCTGATATACTTGACGAGTATTAATATTACTATTTTAGAAAGGATTCAAAGAGAGTCAAAAGATTGCGGCCAAATGAGTAATGGATGCGCAAAATTTTCAAGCTCTACATAGTTTTGTTTAAAATGACATCTTATTTATAACAAAGTTCTTAAAAGAAATAAAACCATTAATTAAAAGTACTTACTTCAAGAGTTTTTGCTCACAGAAAATTTTTCGCTTTAAAAATGTATATAAAAACAAACTTTTTGACAGAGGAGTCATGTCGGACTTAGACTAAAAAGCCACTTACCTTAATCTTCCCTCTGACAAAATGATGTTTTTGTACGACAAACTGTATGGTGCTGTAGGCGGTCATTGGACCAAACGCGTTCTCTCCGTCCACCCGATGCAAAACATGCTGACTCAGCGCCTACGAAGATAACATTACGACTGTTACTTTAAATCTTGCGTGACGTAATAGATAAGGACAAAAACTTCACCGATCCCTAAACAACATAGGTCGTTAAATATGTTAGTTCTGTCACCATTAACGTATAAAACCTATGGGCGGAACGCGTTGAAGAATACAACTGACGACACTAGAGTCGCTCTACCTGCTAATATGTACAAATCGGCACACACACATACATACACACACACACACTTACATACACACACACACACACATACTAGGCAGCACACAGATTCAGTAAGTTTAAATAGGGAAAACAAAATACATGTCTTGTGTAGGAAAATGTGTCACTCACACTCATACATGGAAACCGCCGCCTTTTTTGTGACATACCTAGTCTCGTTTTCAGCGCGTTCGATCCGTAGGTTTTATAAGTTCATATCTGTCACCTATAAAGAAGTGTAAAAATAGTCTAAATAATTTTACAAGACTACCCTCTTTTAGTTAATGTTATCACAGTTTTAATATCTTCGGCGTCAGATATAAGGACGTGGCGACAAGCCGACTTACGACAACCGAGTTCGCGAAGAAACCTGTAAAGTCTGTTTTATTAGTTCTAAAGTTATTAGACTACAAGATCATGAATTTGCCGAGAAATTATGTTATATCTTGCGTTGGTTTCTAGCTACTTAATGTTCTCAGCGTAGCTTGAGTAGATAATAAGTTGTGCTACATTTGTGTACTGTGAATTTTCATCAACATAGAAATAATAATATATAGGTACCTACATACGGTCTCATAGTTTCAATTTGTAAGTTTTAATGAAATATATGATCCAAGTTGTTTGATAAGCATACAGTTACACTCATAGTTAGCAATTTCTTAAACGCTTACAGGGTTGTCTAGCCTTACAGTGAACTGAAATTTATATCAAAAATAATATGGTATGGTAATTTTTTTATAGTGATAGATGATGATAGTGATAGATAAAAGTGATCTATAGCTGTGTTATTCCACTCTATAATAATCAATCTCTATACCAAATGACAGCAATGTCTGTTCAGAGGTTTAAGCCTCATTGAGTAACAAATATCTACAAAAACTCTCATATTTTCAAACGAGGTAAATGATACATAAATAAATATAAATAATAAACATGATACATATTAGTCATACATTGAATAGAAGTTCAAATAATATTACTTTTAGAAATAAATATTTTTAAACTTTTATTTTATTGTGATAGAAAGGATTATTTGCACGTACATTTTTGGCTTGGAGGAACCTTTTAACATACTGTTGATAACGGCCGAGATTGTTCCTTTTCTTGAACATTTAGACAGCAATCGACCAATCTGAATAATACAGTCCCTTATCGAAAGACTGTCTTTAGAGGTTAAATAGCCGCTGGTAAATAAGTAACGGAATAATAAAAAAGCATTTTATTCCTTTTCAAACAACTAGTCGGTAATTTATTCATGAGACATTATAGACCTAAAGTTGAAAGTTAGATTACACCCAATAGTAGGTCAATACCTACTATTAAGGTAAGTACAAGGTATTGCTTATTTTTCTTACATTGAGGAAAATCGCTCTTTATGATGCAAAATAAGTAGGTACTTGTAGATAGAGACGAATAAAACTTTTTTAGGCGATTCGGTGACTGATTATTTCAATCTTAATTATCTGACTGATGGTTATTGATCTTGACTGATATTTTATAGGGTACTTTGAGTTTGTTTATTCAAGTAGATAGCAGATTTTGACTTTAAAAGTATACATCTACCAAATTGGTGATACCCTGGTTAAAGGACAGCTCTGCATTTTCATACTTAATAAAGATAGAGACAACTTGTGAGAAACTCCTATGTACGCATCAAGTCAAATAAATGGTGAGGGTTAACGGCTTTTTTTCTAGAAGACTACTGTAACTTCTTGTTAGTAATTTACGTACATTCAAGGATAAAATTAACGATAAATTAATAAAAAATCACATTGCTATTCATCGTTTTCATTATCGTACCAATTGCCAAAGTTCATCGATCATTATTGGCATACAGTTCATATTAATGCCACCGCCTATTTTGATGGATCGATTGTCGTGGGACGTAATTAAACCCGGAACATTAATTAAGAGTACCCTTACGCTTATTGGGAGCTATATATTTGCTACATAAATGTTGGATTTTATTAGAAACAACGCAGGAATCTCGAAGGCTCGAAGTAGCCGAATTGGAGAGGTAGGTATTTACTCTGAATTCCATTGTAATTTTGTCATAATTTGTTTTAACCTTCGACGCAAAATTGACGGGGTGTTATGCGTCTTTACATCTGTCTATAATGTTCATTTTTTATTATGTACTAAATATAATTTGGAATGTTGGAAAATGTATTTACGTTATTTATTTTAATAAGTAACTCAACACCACACATAACACAGTGGTACCTAATGGTCTATAGCGAAGTTGGTGTCACCTGTTATGTCTGTCAAATGAGTATCAGCCAGTAGATCTTATTTGCTCACGAGAAAGCACGGGCATCTATAATTTTTTAACGTGGTCTCTATTCCGATTATTTGGCAAATGAAATTATCAGTAATGAAATCATGCGAATAAGTAATAATATCCATATCACAAATTTTATACTAGCACGAAGGGAGTGTATCGTTTGCCTACCCAGTTATTGCTACCAATACTTTTTACCAGACACGAAGAAAAGAACTAAAATAAACCACATAAGCGGTTTTATACTCCATAATCGGTAGCTACGATGCGTGTTCAAAACGTGCCCAATGATAGCAACCCATCTATCACTAAAGCTATACTGAAAAAACTGGCTTGAACGGCGTATATCGAATACCAAATACTGACTAGGACGACGGCTGAGGCTGAATCACCTTTTTCAGGGATAATACCAAGAATTATAGCAGTATTTATTGCCCGATTATGTTAAAATCAACAGAGCGTTACTATTTATTGTTTGTCGTATAGTTTTTTAGGCAGTTATGGCCTCAACGAGACCGTCCTTGCAGAATAAAATATCACGGGCACATGAGATATTCTCGAACAATTTGAATTCTTGCTCTGTTCGAGTGAATCTAATATTGGCATATAATAAATATTACGTTATTATGCTCAGACATTTATTTAACAAGATATATTATGTCTATCGCTGTTTGATAAGTAATATTTTGAAGACTTGTCAGAATTTTATCGTATTGACAACTTAAATTATTATAAATTGTCTTGTAATTCTTTAGAATTGTCCTTTAAAAGATGTTTTTTTTTCATATAATAAAGGTCAAGCTTTTAAAGGCTAAATGACCTAAAAAACACTAAACTCAGGATGCTTTAATTGAAGAAATGAAGAAAATCTGATGGTTGATATGTAATAATGTATTTCATTCATTATGAAATATATTAGGTATTACATATCAATATTATTCAATCAATTTCTACGAAAAACTTACATCTACCTCTGAACACATCAGTTTCATGATATTTTCATATTTAAGAATCAGTTTTAATAGACTAAAAGGTAATTATTACTACCGTAATTATTTCTGTGATCACTACGAGAGAACAAACTTGTGTAGGTATAATATGCCTAAAGTAAGCAAATTCCTGGTGAAAATTAGTTAAATACATTTTGAAATTAACCTGAGAACAACCGCAAAGATAATTAAACTAAGTTGAACAGGAAATAGATTTAAATAAAGGACTTTTAAGTGATATAACTGAGATTAAGAACACAGTGTTGGAGGTTTAACTCTTAGCTGCTTAATTAATTTAAAGGTTCATGTAGGTATACACTTTGAAATTGGGATACGATCGGCCCTGTCCTCCACATGACACTATCCACTATACATTTAGCAAATTAAAAATCCGATGAGGAATTGATGACACGTTTTTTTATTTATTTAACTCTTAGAGAAGTCAAAACTCGACTCAATTATATGAGACTTTGTTTAAAAGGTTTGGCAACTCGGGTCAGACCGAACATGAGTCATTTAACGAGTCTTAAAAAGACTCAAGTCCTGCAATATTGAACTCAGGGATCAGTTAGTTATAAACATAAAAATAATAGATAGCTCGTGAAAGTACTTTTGAGTAGACTCAAAACTGTAAATATCAAACCAAATAACGCTCCTGCTTGAACGATGTCTTGTCGCCCGATACCCCGTCAAATTTCCGTTACCCAAGCATTTCTTCAAATTTCATGAGCTCATCAAAATACTGAGCACACCAGTCATTAATTATTTAAGTGACTCTTCAGCAAACTCCGTGAAATATAATTTTAATAGAAGTTATATTTCAACTTTCAGTTTTCAAGTTGTCCTTTAAAATACTTGAAAACTTTAAAATTCCGAAATTTGTTCGGTCGAGTTTGGTCTAGTAGTTGTTTAAAATTACAATTACAAAACAAGTCAGGCGTAATTAAGAATTATTTTCTATTTTTATATGCTTTGTCTTAGAATGAGACATTAATATTTAGGGGAAAGTAACCGATATTGAACCGGCGGCGCTAAAATTGGACCACCACTCCTGTATTTTTCAAGGGTGGTCCAATTTAAGCGCCCATCCAATATTGGTTACTATTCCCTATGAAGGAGACTATGTTTACCGTCGGATCAAGACCAGCCTTTTCCTTGGTGGCCTAATAGTGATAAGAAAAGGCGTAGAAGCCATTGTATTTTACTTCGCGGGATAGGTGGTTTACCAAGATCCTCGGGGTCCAAGAAAACCTTAACTGCAAGTCGTAACACCTTCTAGATATAATTCTCAGTCAGTCAGAGAAATTCGCATCATTAGGAGTCTTGAGGTCGCTAACACTCTAGACCCATCGCAATTGTGTAAAGATATTTAAAGTACTCTTTAACAGTTTGTACCGCCTGACCATTGGCTTATTAATATTCTTAGCATCTATGATGATGACCATCATTCATTCACTTAAAGCTTTCATGTTGAAGTGCTAAAATGAAAGAAATGCTTGTTAGAATCAGAGTATTTCAAAATATTTAACCTGTTTTAACCCAAAAAGTTGAAATTACCAAACCTTAATTTAAGTGCCACCAATTTGGCTCGCCGCTGATGAATGAAACAATCAATTGCCTCTGACTTTATAGGTATGGATTAATTAATATCGCCGACTATATCGTACGTCTCCATTAAAATAGCCAGAAACAACGATTGAAAGTGTTTTGATTCAATTAATTACGTTATCAATTAATTAATTTGAATGTAATTTTATTAGTATGCTTGATTGCCGCATTTCCTCAGAATTAATCCCCAATTTCTTTGAATCCGAAAGTATTTCAGAAGATTTTTTAAACTTGTAATTGGGTATAACTTTATTAATTGCTTAATAAGTATTTTCAATTATATATTCCTGTCCTACTTCCTTACTCCTAAATTATAAATGTGAAAGTTTGTGAAAATGTTTCAATATTTATTACTCTATCACGCTATGTTGGAACGGATCTGGCTGAATTTTTGTATAGGAATATTTTATAATCACAAATAACTACAACTTAGACTTTTTAAATCTTTGGAATAGATTCCTATGGGTTCAGAACGGTATCAGATTTTCATGCAGGCCAGCCGCGCGTATCAGCTACTAAAATTTTTGACAAAACTAGGTGTTGGTACAATTAAACGTATTTGGACGACAACGATATAAAGAAATTATTCAGTATTAACTAAATTATTTTTTCCGCCTACAACCATTTATTCTGTCAAAATCTTGGTCGTTGTATATGAAATAGAAGGGTTGGAAATAAATAATATTCGGCCGCTTTTATGCCCCTAGATATTATCATATCTCATAAAAAACTAAATAGTTCCGTGCTGCATAACAAGTTTGCGCCATTCCTTCATTCTGCCGGAACATCCCTTTCGTATAAAATGAGGGTAAAAGTAATTACAGGCCCTTGGTCATAATTTCACCCTGAATTGGCACTTTTGATCTAACTTCGGTATCTGGATCGGTCAAAAATGTGATGACAATATTTTTTTATAATGTCCATAATAGCAATTTATTTTGCAAATCATTTATTACTAACTGTTGCCCGCCGCTTCGCCCGTGTGGAAGTCTGATCCCGTTTCCAGAACCGTGGAATGGAATACCGCGCTGGCTATAACTAGTATATTACAAATTAGTACCTAAAGACATGGCTTGATAGTATGCGACAGCTGCGGGCACGTGATACTAAATAAAAAAACTAAATAAAAGATCACTATGCGAGTGTGTATATGACTAGGCACTAAATTCAAGCGATTGCCATTTGCCACTTTTTTCAATAAAGGTTAATCACCCATGGCCATGCGACTACTTAATCTTAAATATAAATATCAAACTCTGATGACGTCAAATAAAATTTTACAGGCACGAAAAACATTATTTTCTCATTACGGGACTATAACAAGAATTGGTATAAATATTTTTAAATTGAACCAACATGAAGTGAGTAGAACGGTGACTGAAACACATTTAACTACAATATTGTATGTATGTTTGTCAGCGATATAACAAAATTTACAGGTAAACTAATTTATTCTTGGGAATATTGTATTTTATACAGAAAATACTGAAAATCGTGATCCCATAGTAAATCCAACATGATTTATTAGATTTGCCATGAAATCACAGCTTCCTAAAAAAACTTTAGAGTTATTGTCCATTTGAAGGTAAGACTTGAAGGTACTAAACCTTGTAGTTGTTTATTCGATACTCATGGCAAGTAAGCGACAGGCCAACCCCTTTTTATAGTAAGGGTTAAAATGCTAATATTAACGACCGTTCTTTGCCGCAAAACATCCCAAACAAACCGAAATAGACATCACCAGAAAAGAAAATATCGTGACACAAGACACTTAGATTTTATTATCAAAAGGGTGAAACCATAAAACTTAACACCCTTGTGTGTGCGGTCCCTTGCAGTTCCATTCTATAATTCTTTTTTATATACTCTTCGACTGTTTATGTCTCCAAAAAGACAGGTAGACGTTGTATCTGTAGGTCCTAGAAGAATTTCTGAGGACATGTCCGATCCATCAACCCGCATTAGGCCAGCTTGTGTAGATTAAGGTCTAAACCCCCTCGTTAGAGACCCGTGCCCAGCAGTGGGACATAAATGGGTTGCTGCTAGTTCACACAACACTGCTAGCTCGGTGGGGTTTCTGCATTTTAAAAAAAGGTTGATGTTGTATCTGGTTCCTCACCAAAATCTTCGGAGCCCAAACCAACATTAGCTGCAACTCAGTCACTTGCTGATTGACGTAAGAGGCTTTGGGGCAGCCTTTTCTCTCGGGGTTAAGGGTCCGATGGCAGTCTGGAAAAGCAGGGTGACTGCGATTCGACCATTTCAATAATATTCTTCACGCAAGTGGACAGGTGCAACTCCGATTCTTGGTGTATTGAATGATTGTCTGAGGTAATTAGCGTAAATTCTCCAGGTGGAGGCTGACCGTGACGTTCGTGCAGGAGACTTGGTGGATAGGTTGTAGATTCGCTGATTTATACAGGTGCATCTAGTGAAGAGCACAGAGCAGTCATGGTGTTCACTAGGAAGCTTCATAGCTAGTCGAAATCAAAGTCAAAGTCAAAGTGAATGTCAAATTCAAAGTGAATGTCAAAGTCAAAGTCAAAAATATTTTTTTCTTTATAGACCATTAAACGGCACTTAAGAGGTGACATGCAATAGCGAATGGTTAATGGTCATGAGAGTGCTTAGTAAACTTACTATTTATTTTATTACAAGTGTTGTGTTTCTACACGAGTTGAATTTTATTACAAACTTGTGGATGACGTGTAATTGTTGGGTGAGGCAATTCATGTTTGTCACTACCTATGAAATTTTTCGAAGTAGTTTTGGTGAAACTTTGTACCACACTCTAAACATTGTACATTTACCGATTTAAGGCCAAACTCAGAACCTCATTATCTAAATTGCAGGTGGGTGTTTCGTAATGGTATCTATATTACCAGTATCTTGCAATATATTTTAGTGCTAATTTCAACGACTTCGATACCTTTTCGTGGGCAATAAAATAAATTTATGGCTTTCGAAATGGGCAGTACCACCTGCGACATTAAGATCTATTTTATCGACACCCACTTTCTTCTAAGTAGGTAATATAAAGAAAGTTCAATTTGCAAAATAAACTGACCAAAGTTTCCACTTCTCATAAGTAAGTAGTCTCTAAGAAATAAAAAAGCCTTTTCCAGTATACTGTATTAATATTTTGCCGTTCACACACATGTAGGTATCTACCTATATGATTTTTTACCTCTATGAATTACTCAGCCAATTAAAGTGCTATGTTAGTAAGTATGTAGTGTGTGTGTGTATTTTAAAAAATGCGCTTTCTTTCTTTCTTTCTGTTCCCATGCTATCAGTAAAACATTTTTTTCTTTTTGCAGAAAATAAAGTTATAATGTTAAAAAAATAAATAAGATCATAATTATTTTCTAAATAGATAAGTACCTACAAGTCTTCAACATTTAACATGAATTATCAATAACACTCTATTAGCCATGCTATTATATTTTCATTACCGTCCCCAACATTACTATTGTACTTTGAAATTTTGATAAACTCGTAAGCCTTTTATTGTGTCAAGTTTCGAGAGGCTTTCTTTTTAATCTGCAAAGCGGGTTTGGAATTTAATATGAATTCGATATTATTTCTTTTTACGAATTAAGCCAATATTTTAAAAAGGTCTTGAATATAATTTTTAACCGGCCATCTACCTAGGCTGAAAGTGACATTAAATTTAACCTTTACTTGTAAAATAATTGAAGCCACTGACGTACAAATTGAGCGCTTGATCGATAGTTGCCCAACTTTTAAATCAAAAGCAAATCGATGAAGCTATTTGACTTTTTTGTCAAGCAACTATCAAGTTGACAGTATGTACACTTTTATATTCTTTTATGATACACAACAAAACAGTTGTTCGACTAAAAGTTGTGTGTATGCGCTAGCCTTTAGAGGACTCAATATAAGTTACAGAGATGTGATCATGGTCTATTTTCAGTCAGTACAGTGTAGCGCCCCACAAAATATAGATAGTAATGTGTTCTGCTGAATAAGTTTGATTATATAAATAAATATGTGTAGGTATAAATGTATCCACACAATACAATTATCCAAACTTGTTACTTTAATAGCAGCATTTCTAAGAAAAAAAGAACATTCACACGTACATTTAACAGTGTCATATTATAACCCTTTCATTCTAAACTTCAGGGTAATGGTGTTACGGCTGCAATTTAAATATGGCGGTAATGACAGCTTGTTCCCTTGGTGGTCCTTATGCCTTCCTACTGCTCATGTTCGCGCCGCATCTTGTCACCGTTAATCCTGGCGCTAAGTTTCCCCGCAATAATGGTCTTGGCCTCGTTTGTCTCTATGAGTTATGTGAAAAAGTTCGGTCTGAAGGTAACAGCTTTGCAGAAGTTATTTTGATAATCGTATTTGTTCAACTTTAATGTTTGTACCTGATCAGATTAGAAGGTAAATCTGCCTATTTTGGCGAGGTACAATTCTTAACCTTACCAAAAATCTAAAAGTTTCAGTAAGTGCCATATATTATTATGAATATTATCACTAAGGATGGAATTGAATCTGGACGCCATATAATTTTAATGACATTCGTTAACACTTACCGGCTTTTCGTAAAATAGATTTTACCAAAAGAACAGTGAAATGTGAATATTCCCTAGGAGTCATTTTATACAACACCTAGGTACCCGATGAGTGCGATTGCAATATGTGACCTCTAGATACCAAGATAACATAACGGTCTAAGTGCGAGAGCTTATTTTATACTTAACCCAGATATATTTCCTTCACACGCGTAATTTTATCAAAACTTGCCTACATAAAATTTTATTACTGAAGCTAATAGCTTCCTTACACGATTATAAATAATGAAAATTGTTATTCAAAACTTTGCAGACGGCTATTTTACATGCTAATTTACGTTGAGGTATATTTTTGTCAAAAGTGTAGAATCGTTGTTCTCGAATTCTTTTTGTTACTAAAAACCTTGTCAAATAAAATTGGCGTTAGGATTTTAAATCAAGGTTAACATCTTCTCGTATAAAACTCCACTTCACAAGACTAAAGGTTCTGAACGGTTCTGAATTTAGAATTGTTCTTTGAATTCAAAATGTATTTTCTCATGCCTTTATTTTTTAAAACCATGCATAAATTTATAGTAAGTGCTTCTTTGTATTCTAAGTTTAATAAAATTGTTCACTCTTTTGTTCACGTTTTTGTATTGTTTGTTGATACCAGTTGATACGGATTATGATTCGAGAGATTCATTGTTTTACTGTCTAGATTATAAACTGTAAGCAGTAGGTACTACCCTATTCGTAGGTAGTACTTACAACTACTTTACTGACTTTGCACAAAACTTTTTACTGCAAATTCTCCGTAGCGATTGTAAGGAATAAAACAAATTATTTGAGTCATATATAAACCAAGCGCCATACAATTTCACCAGTTTCTCCTTTTAAATCATTTCCTATAGATATAAGCCAACGAGCAGTACAGTATGTACAGTAGCTATATAAAGTGTTATAAACTCTTCTATCTAGAAATTCCAGACCCTTTCCGCTCAGTCAAATTTTACGACAAACGCCGCTTGATAAGCAGCTGACATATTTTACATCCTTTTTTCTCAGGCTGAAAAGTATTGGGTTCAACCCAAGTTTGTTTCAAATACTGAAGCGGCGACCAAATAGTGGCAAGTCTGGCTCGATGCCAGTAAAAACAGACAATCAGTGTATCTTTTCGAGTTACTTTGAACAACTGATATATGTTAGATGTTTATAAATTAACTCGGCGGTGGATTAACGTCGAATAATTAAAGAGTTTCATATAATAAATAAGCATAGAATATATTTCACTGTATATAGTATGTAGAATGTAGAATATATTTTAACTTTTAAACTTTCGCGTTCCATAACTATTATACGTAAACGGGAATTAACGCGATACACGTTAAAGGTATTAACATACCTTTGGATGCCTGACGTTTCGACCAGGTTACACCGGCCGTGGTCACAGGCTGACTCAGTCAGCCTGTGACCACGGTATGGATGGAACAAGGTATGTATATACCTTTAACGTGTATCGCGTTAATTCCCGTTTACGTATAATAGAAAATATTTTGATTAGAAACGGCATTTTTACCAATGATAAATTCTACAATAATATGTACATGGACATTGATATGCATTATAATATTGTCTTGTCTCTATTGACATTAACATTATACTCCTCTGAAATCCACCTGAAGAAACTAGCTATTTAAGGTAAAATAGCGACTTTTGTCAAATAAGGAAAGCGATCGGTTGAGAAAATTATCGGGTGACGATCAAACCTGTTTATTCTCTCCATGGTTAAATCGACATAATAATCAGCAAAACATTTTTTCCATTTATATAACGTAAGTATATATACATAAGTATGCAGAAAAAAGTAGTCACAGTAAATTGAAAAATATTCCCATACTTTTTTTAATACCTACTGAAAAATGGATACATTTTCGTGACTTGACTTTTCAGTTGCCTACTGGTTAAATTATTATGAGGTTGACATGGAAACAATACCTCTTGAAACGGCACGCAATATCCATGACGTGTATGAACGGAACATTACTTACGAACTAACGGTGTGTTATTGATTAGATGGCTATCGTTTTGGTAAATTTGACCTTACAAATAAACAATGTGAACGATTGGAGCACAAAGTTCATAACGAAAAATTTACTTTTAACCTAGTAAGTCAGCTTTTAACCCACCTATATATTATTTTCGAGCTATTTAGGGCTGAGCCACTGGGGTCATAGGGTCCAAGTGCTAGTTTTCTCTACAAAGATGAAAGCTGGACTGTGTCTTGCACAAAGAATTAGCATTGGCACAACGTGGCAATGCTGCTAGTCTTCTGGGAACATTACCAGGTGATGATGCGTAGGGATTCTATGACGCATGTATGTAAATATTTATCGTTTATTAGTTAAATAGTGTTATTTATTAAGTTATTTGAAGTTTCTAATGTTTATTAATTGTTTACTGTGTGTATACAATAAGTTGGTTCTATCGCACACCATAAGATTTATGCATTTTGTCCGAGATACGTAATAGTTTAATTATTGATTTGTTATACATTATACTCTGATCTCTTAGGTTAACTTCTTAATTAAGCTCTTTTATTTACAGAACCAAATGCATACTATTATTCAACTACATATCACTTTTAATCTTAGATATAGCTTACTCACACGAGAGCAAAAATATTATAAAGATCAAACATATCCAATATTTAGATCTCTATAGAGAAATAGTATTTTTGTGCACTATGCTCAGAGCGAACAGCTTTGTTTGCTGACTCGAATAACAGCTCGAACTAAACTCATAATAAGCGCTTTATAATGCTTAGGTACAAGTCTGAGTTCTAAAGTGCTTCTCATCATTCATATTTAAAGTTTATCTGAATTTATTCGCATACCATATACATTTCTACATTTTTTGGTGTATGGAGTCCCACTGAGACCCTCAACTTTTGCGTCACCTTGCTCCCCAGCGCTCAAAGACCCGACCCGAGACGGCAGCATGTGGTTTTGGTCGGTTCAAGTCCGACATAACTGCCCACTGTCTCAGTGGAGGTAGCATCCGTAGGGATTTCCGCACGAAAAAAGAAAGGGGCTCAAAACATTTAGAAAATGACGATTGACATAATTGAAAGTTATCTCTGTTTATCTTTTTCTATTAAACTCGAATCATTTAGCTAAATCGCCTATTTATATAACGTTTGCAGTTAGACACGGATTCTTTTTACATTTTTATCTGCAATATTCTTGGGTGAGACAGGTTAATTTCTTGCTGAAAATCTCCACGGTACAACGTGGACAAGTGTCAAGTAAAAAAGGTGAAAATACGACGTAACGAGTTGTCCGAGATGGAATTAGGTTGGCTTTGACACAGAAAAGAATTTAATCAAAGCAACAGATGAGATAAACTCCAATTTTCCTAGCTCTTAATAAATATGGAATTAATGTTATGTTTTACGTAAACTAATAATAATGTTAAAATTGGCTTATTTTTTATCAAAAAGATGTGCTTGTTTAGATTATACCAAAACTCAGTAAAATATCTCCTAATATATTCTTAGAGATTTCATAAAGATTTAGTGCCTATTCCAACCGTGACTGTGGATTATTTTTTGTTTATTTAATTTATGAAAGTACTTTCATCATACAAAAATGTATGCTGAATTGAATTTGGGGGATAACTTTATTTTAATGGATTAAGTGCAGATGTAGGCGGGATACTAAAGATATTGGTGAAGGAGAATAGTGTCTATCAAAACTAAATTGAAATAAATTTGAACTCGCGAAGATCATGTTGATAGTTGCCTTTTATGGCCTAGGTTAGGTACCATTTGGACGGGTATCATTAGGTGGCTACTAAATGAGAGCATATAGGTTTTATATCAATATAATTACTAAACTGCTTATCTTTTAGCTCGTGACACATCAAATCTTTTCTCTCTTTTCTTTCATAACAGCATTTCTCTAGTTAACTTAAATACTAAATATTATACGACATTCTTCATAGCGCTATCTAGATGTAGCAACCATAACTTAAATAGCTTTTGTTTTGGGTTTGAGAATGCGGATAAACATGCTTACTTAGATATTTTTTTTGTAAATACATAAATGTTATATATAGACGAATACAAATATTCATATTCATGCTCACAAATATTTGCACCGAGAGAAAATCGAACCCGCGACCTCTGACACAGCTGTAGAATGCTCTACCGCTACGCCGTAGACGTCGTCAGAAGCCAAAGCTCACTGTACCTCTCCTCCCCTCACCGCTTCCTAACCTCCCCATCCCTTCATAGCCCTCCCCCTTCCCTTCAGGGTAGGCAGCGCGTGTGTGACACCCTTAGTGTTGAACACGTCCATAAGCCACGGTGACCGCTTCCCATCAGGTGGGCCGTGTGCTTGTCTGCCACCTACGTAGTATAAAAAAACGCATCTACCAAACACTATTGAATATATAAAGCCCTTAACCCTATATCAATAACGTTCCGAATGGAGTTTAAATACAGGTTAAGTATGATAAGTAAAATAATAGTTAATAATAGCTCGTAGTTTGGCCTAAATACTAGGAACGTTTAGTTTAACAAAGACCTATTGCTTATAACGGGTCGCTTAGCCTAACTTAGCCAGGAGCAAATATATAATAAACTAGCGTACCCGCGCGCGGCTCCGCCCGCGTGAATGTTGGCTATCGCCACCAAGTCTTTTTTAAGCTGAGGGACTTCCCGTACTAACTTTCAATGTCTATTCCTTCGCAATCAGTGGTTGCAGCTAAACGTATTCATTTCATCTCAAGTTCTATCAAACCCTTCAAATTACAGTGCCATGCATCGCGGCCAAAGCCAGTCTATTACTATCATTATCCTTTTTCATGTTTTTCATTGTCTTCTAGATTTGGGGGTCCGTAATTAAACTTCGAGAGTCATATGGGGATGGCCAAAGTATGTATGACTCGGAAGAGGCCCTTTGAAAAACTCTTTCATCATAGTTGCATTACACTTTCACATTCGATGCACCATTTCAAATTAGTGAACATTATTTATTTCCGAAAATCTGATTTTTATTATTAAAATCTTGCTACAGACATTGACATTTGACAACCTGATTTAACATTCAAGAAGTTCATGAAAGTAAAGAAAGAGTATATACTATATACCACTGATCTGTATTATCTTATATACTAATAAATACCGGTCAAGTGCGAATTGGGCTCGTGCACGCAGGGTTCCGTACAAAATTGGGTTGAGGAGGATTTCCGCACGATAAAAAAGTGAGCGAACTTATCTTTGTTGCAGTGCTTCTTGTCTTGACTGACAGACATACAATTTTTTTGGTAATGTAGGTAATATTTACGTTTTCCGGACTTTTACCTGTACTTATGCTATAAGATTTTACTTCCTGCAAAATATCTGGATTCTAGCCCAAAGGGAAATATCCCTTTATTTCGTGCGCAAAAACCCCGTTGGGCTTCACCTCAACAGAGCCAACGGAGAGGTTGGTATGTCAGAGTCCTACCAATGCCTGTGTGATCGAGGAATCTGGTCTGTCCTAGAAAGGATATCCCAGAAGCCCCACCCGGCTCCGGCCACCAGCACTGGCGACCTCGACCTCGACCCAGTTATTCGGAATCTAAATCCCCCATCTCTATAAAAAAGCGCGTGTGGAAATATAACACCCTGCCACCCTGCTTCTGTCTGCTTCTGCTAGGGTGACGGTTAGCCTCGACCGTCACCCTAGGCCCGCACTCATGGAGGACGGAGATGGTTCTGCAAACTACGCCGCCCGGTGCACCTTCATCGGCACGGGGGAGTGCTACATCTCTCCCGTAGCTTTTCCACCACCACTTCTGCGCGCATTACTGGGGCTGGGGCATTACTATTATTAGGGCCCTCACCATGAGGCTAACCCCACCGACGTCTGTTTTAAGGACATGGCGCCACTCTATCCACTCTGGAGACTCTACCAGTGTATGAAGAGGTGGTGTGCTCACGGATCAGCCCCGGCAATGGTGGCATTCAAACGTCAGCACATTGCCTACGCAATGCAGGCACTCACCAAAACAGCCATCAGTAAGCCTTGGATAGCTCAGGGTCAAGGGTTACCTTAAACTTCGGCGTCTGTAGACCCAAGATGGAGTTTGACTTTAGTCAGTCTAGCCCGATATTACGTCCTTACTGGCCAGAGGAGGGGAGAAGGTACGGCTTCCTAAAACTCTCCGATTGCGGAACGTTGCCGAAGGGAACTTGACGACCTCCGTTCTCCATGAGTGCAGGCCTGGAGATGGTAGGTCAAGCCACCTATTAGTCGATATTGAGACCACAGTTTGGATATTACGCTTCGTGTAATGCCAAGCATTATCCGCAGCATTCCTTTGATCTAATTCAACTTGATGCCTCTAAGTGTTATTAAGAAAGAGGTCTTGACAGACAGACAGACGGATAACGAAGAGATAAGGGTTTTTTTCCAAGAACATTCGAAATTTCCTTGTACTTTTTTTTCTAATCAGGCACAGAACCCTAAAAATTTATATATTCTATTTACTTTTGAGGAAAAAGAAGTAAAGGATATTACTCTATGAAAATTTAGACAAAGTCAATTTTAGTTCCTGTTGCTATGACAACTATTATAGATGGCGATAAAAACGTTTGCAACATCTAATTTTCTTTTTATTACTAAATTTCCTGAATGAATCATATATTTTTAACTATGTTAATAACTATTCGAGGCGAAGACAAATCCAAAAAATCATAGATCATGAAAATCTATTCAGCCGTTCTTGAGTTCTGGCAAAAGCACGTTTTTAGCCCTTTTTAGGTCTTTAGGGTTCGAATTTTAAAAAATCCTTTCTTAGTACACCTCTACGCATCAAAACAAACACTCCCTACAAATTTCAAGTCTCTACGACCAGCGGTTTAGGCTGTGCGTTGTAATCAGTCAGTCAGTCAGCCTGTCAGGACTTTGAATTATATAGTATAAGATAAAAAATGAATGAGGGATTAATAGTTAAACAAAATCGTTATCTAATCTACATTATATGTTTTCTATTTTCGACAGTGTCATTTCCTTCATCTATTTTAAAAAATATATACTGTAATATACACGCTACTACGTGGAAAAAATACCTTTACAAATATATCTATTCGTAAATAAACCTTTGACCCTTATCTTATGTACTTTGAACATTAAAAGGCATTGAGAATTGGGCTACTTGCTCCAAATAACGAAGCATTCGACAACAAAAAGAGTTCAATTATGTGTCACGGGATTTTATTTTTCTATCGTAATGCTTGACAACTTATTATACTGTCGCGAAATCCGCTTACTGCAATTTATCTTTCTATTTTCTCCATCTTTTTCGTAACAACTTTAATGCATTGTATATTGTCTTGAAAATTTTCAGTATTATTTCTTATTTCAATCCGAATTGCTTTTATAGAATTATTTAGAAGCATACCTTATTAAAAGATACTTTAAAATATTATAAAATAATTTACTAACTAGCATACATTAAAAAGAGGATATTATTTATACTAATATTATAAAGAGGTAAAGTTTGTGTGTTTGTGTATTTGTTAAATTGTAGGGGTAATCTTGGGATCTACCGAACCGATTTTAAAAATTCTTTCACGAATAGAAAGCCACGTCATTCGTGAGTGTCATAGGCTATATATTTTATTGGAAAACTGGAATTTACACCTGGCCGAAGCCGGGTCCCGGGTCGCTAGTCTTATAATAAAGTTTACTAGTGTTCATATTTTACGGTCTCTCTTAAGAAATAATATTTATGTAATTTAATAATATCGAATTGCAAGCAGCAGTTAACTTACCTCAACACGTTGTCATAATCTCAGCGTATAGCGGAGTTTACACCTAATTAAGTTTCTAAAGTACTTGCCGGAGTAAATGATTTACATGTCTGCTCCTGTTTAATTATGGTTAAAATTATGGTGTATGGTGTTCCAGTACCTAAAACGTTTTTTGTCTATTGTTCTTTTAGTTGATGTGGATTTAATTCTAATATTACAACAAAAAAATAAAGATCTAATATTATTTTATTATTATGTTTCACGTGGTCCTCATAATCTAGGAGATTATTTATTGTTTCTCATTATTATACCTATTTTTCTTTAAATACTTTTTATTGTATAATCCCTTATGTTACAGATAAAATAATCCTAACACAACTTTCTCTTGAGCACAATAGGATGAAGTAAGAGTATATCTAGGAGTCAAACCTATTAAAACACAGTTTATCGGTGCCTTGGTCTAACTATAGTTAGTGTAGTAAATTTAAAAATTGAAAAATACAGCGATAAGTATAACAATCACTGTCCATATTTTATATTTTTCAGTTTACTACAGACGATGGTTGCAAAAATAGAGTTGGTAAATATTATTTTTTATTTTTCTCTATTTTAAGTCTATTTTAAGCATTTGAAACCTAGTAGTGTTTGAGTATCTATTTGGGTATAGGTACTAAAATACTACTACACTGAAGAATAAAAATCAGTGATGTTGGGTACACTACACAGATAAGTGGCTACGTCTGGCTGTTGAACCGTTTGCCTTCAACAGTATAGATATTTGATCAACACTGATACGCGTCCCTACAACCTAAAGTAGTTCAGTCTGAATAAACAAATGGAGTTTAGAGATGATTTCCATTCGCGCCGAAGGATTGACTGCTTCGGATTCAATCGGTATCAACGCCAAAATGTTGGTAGTAAAGATGTGAACACCTTTCCTTTGCGTGTGGACATCCCCACGGGTACCAGGCCCTAGGCCAGCGGTGGTGGTTATTTCAGACTCGTAGGTTGTAGGTACTGTCAATAATTTGTAACCAGAAATGGTAGAATATGCTAAACTAACAGAGATGTGAGACCTTTATTGTACTAATATCTGACAAATAAAGGTTATTATTAGGTGGAGCTTAATCACGCTTAGAGTAAGAGAGAGGCGGCGTGATAACTCTGATAAGGTAAACAACAGTTGACCAGTACATTAGGATGATTGGCAGAGGAACCGCCTGACTATACGGGCATTGTCGAGCCAGCCCGCTCTCTGCATCGTGGCTGCCACCGACTTTCCGCTTATGCCGAGCCCCCAAGATATTATTATTATATTGACCAAACAGATCTTTGCTGAAGCCCATTGCAGCCACGCAACTGGATTTAGGGGAAGTATCAAAGATTTATCAAAGTGGACAAAATTATACTTGAAAACCTTAGAATATTACACAATATATCACCACAAGGTTTGCCGCAAAGATAAAGTTATTAACAAAGTTCATATCGCTATGGATGCCGACTCGGAAAAGTCGTTAAAAATAACCGGGCGAAAACCTTCAAAATGATTTAGTTTTAATTTCACTCCACTTCCACTTATACCTTGTGACTTTTGCAAGTGCCATTCATCTTTTTTTACAAATGCCGGTTAAAAATCACGTCTTAACGATTCTTCATCGCGTGATACTTATCATTTTACGTGTCTTTTCTGGTTTGTCAAATGGAAGTTCTTATTGGTATTGATAAATGTGCATTCGTGAGTGGCAGACCGGTGCACGGTGTGACAAATTCATTCTTAATTGCTTTAAACATGCTTAATAAAATAAAAAAGGTAATCTATGAAATCCATCCATCCATCCGTCTTATTAACGGTGTTCATATAGAAAAGTTAATCTCTTCATAATGACTACTGAAAGTTCTGAAAAAGTTCATCTCTTCGTGAAAAAAATACGAAATATCCATCAAAGTGCCACCCGCGGCAATCAAGATCAAGATTTTAAATCAGCATTCACTTGGAAAATGCGTAGTTTTCCGAGGTCATCAATTTAGATCGAAGTACTTCACCTGTGGTGGACCATTGTGCCCATCGATCGTTGTCACGACTAAAATGTACCCTCATCTCTTTTTCTACCAACGGCTAGTAATACATTTATGTCCAACACTTTTATAGTAAACGTAATAACAATATCGGTATCAATATCTTAGACCGTCACCATCCTCCATTTTTTTTATTGATTTGGATAAATAAATAGCAACATAAATATTACAGAAATATGTTATAATTGTGTCACCAACGACATTTACCACAGCTTGGTAATTTAGTAGTAATAAAAAAAATAAATCGCATGCATTAGAATTTTATTAAGAACGGTAGGACTAAAATTTAAAAAGTGCTGTACAAACATATATCTTCAAATATCAAATAACAACATTGTTTAAAACAATATACTTACGTCTATTTTCAACAATTTAATTTTTTTGGTGCACCGGCTAGCACCATGCGTTTAAAACTGGAGAGACCACCGAAATCAGAGAACATAATATAGGTATATTCAGTTTTGGCTCTACTTATTATCAAGCCTATACTCGTCAGTCTACACTACCATTTCTCAAATGTACTCTGGACCTCAAGCTCGTCGTATACAGTGAGAAAAATATGCCATCGGCAAGCAGTATACGAGTACACTAGGGGCTCTCTTTCTGTGTCTCCGATATAACATAACATATAACCCTGTATTTAAGTGTTAACTCAGCATTACCATAGATATTGGTGATATTATTGATGACGGATTACCCTAATTAAAACAGCATTAGATTTCCCTCGTTATTTAGTTTGTGAGTTTAGGGTATGTTTTAAGGGTAATCAAATTAAAATACAATATAGAGGATATAGAACAATATTGAAGTTTAGATAGATTTTCAAAGTTTGATTTATATTTTAGTGTCTATAGATATACGCGTATTACAGGATGCAATTTTGAACAGTACCTGGAGGAAAAGTACTAAAAACACTGGAGATAGCGAATTTGACTCAAGGGAAAAAATCCTGTATTTTAAAAAGGCATTTGCATTAAAAGATTTTCAAAAACTCACAACGGTGGTTGGGTGGAAGACGGTCGATTGACACATTATTAAAATGGTTTATTTATCCCGTTTTTTTCACACGGATATCCCATGTTGGAATCGCACCGACTAAAACCGCACTCTGTCTCGGGTCTTCTTTCGATAATTTCTTGTGATAATAGCTACAAAGTGAGCTATGTAATACACTTACCGCATCATTATTGATGAAGAAGGATAAATTGGCCGCCGGCACAGATTGGCGGCTAATGCATTCTACTTTTAGCTTCATACCGGGCCTGTATCGGCGCTTTAGCCCGTGCATCATTGGGCCTGACTTCGGCAGCACTGAAACAAATGCTTACATTAATGTTGATCGACAGTATTACGAAACGGGTTAAAATGAGGTTGTAGCCTAACTAAAATACTTAATATTCTATTCAGTACGCTTTAAGCAAAAGCTTTTTGCAAATTTTATAAATGGAAAATACATTTTTATAAGAAAATTTTCATATTGTACTCGTAAAGTTTTATAATATGAAAACACGATTTGCTTAATTTGAGTCTATGGGCAAAGTTTGCGATGTAACTTCTTACTTTAACTTTACCTTTACTACATTTTTTTTCTCTACCACAACTTTTGTGTGACTTTAATATTTGGACCACAGTGTAACATTATTAAACGAACGCGCCTCTTTTTATGACCTCTATGAGCCTTGAAAGGAATAGAATGCTACCCTGTCTGCCACCACAAAATCATTTGAACGATGATGACTGAAACTTTCTAATCTGAATATAGGTTAGGTCATCTATTGCAGGATTGTTTTTTTCTATGAAATTCTTTATCGTCACTTAATGGGGCGGAAAAGATAACTGGCCCGGGGCGTCATATCTTTAGATACGCCTCTGCATTTGCTCTATCTAAAATGATTCTAAACGAGTGATTGTGAAGAAAGTAATTTCAAGCCTTTAATTTCATTTTTTGAGGGTCAACAACAGAGCACAATGGAATAGCTATGTTAAATTCGATACGGTTGAGACCACATAGTTTTCAATTACGAAAACCTTTGGGTACAAGAGATTGTAGGATTTAGAATTTCTCAGGAACCCAGGAATTCTCGGGAATCGGGCTTTGAACATAATTTAAACCGGTTTTAACTCAAATACAGTGTGTGTATAATTGTGTTTGTTTAGTTGTACTAGTACTACCTAATCTAATAAACTACTTTGTGTGTACCTACCTACATTATGTACGTTTTGTTGTCTGTATAAATCTAAACTAGTACCCCTATTTTCTATTATAGTACCTTATCGTTGCCTCGCATCTTTCCACCTATTTACATAATAAAGTGATCGTATATGGGCACCTATCAACGATCAACGATGAACAATGGGTAACTATTTTGCATGCATGCTTTGTTTTCTGAGATCTGTTTATAAAATGTTAAATTGTGATTGTTTATTTTAGTTCCATTATTTAGTCATCGTCGAATATCTGGTACCAAAAGATTGACTCCTATGCCTGTAACGAGGATCCGGAGATACACTTCCCAAGCTTAATAAACGTTGAGCGTATGTCACAGTTATGATAGCCAGGACTTCACATTCTATTTTGAGACCAAAAAACCAAAGCAACTATTTGTATACACCAAAATTACTTGAATTTTTTAGACTACTTAGGTGGCAGACAAGCGCACGGCCCATTTGATGGGAAGCAGTCACCGTGGCCTATTGACGTGTGCAACATCAGAGATGTCACACTCACGCTACTGACCTTCTCTGTATCAGAAAAGTGATGATCGGTTAAGAAGATTTATATCAAATCAGGTGGATATAATATTTTACTCGGTTTAAACATATAAATGCCTGCAATATACAAGTTATTTAGTGGTTTATGAAAATTTTAAGATAAGGCTAGACTTTTTATACCAAATTATGCATATTTTGCAAAATTGTTTCGTAATCACTAACTGCAGCTAAAACCGCGTAATGCGGCTACGCTACGTAAATAATAATACCGACCAAGTACTTTTCAAATTGATAATTTGAAATAGGCCTCTATCAATCATCAGCCCACTACTGGAAATAGGCTCCTTCTAATGTCCGCCATAGCACGCCTCTGAAGCCTGCCGCATCCAGTCTATGCCAGGTACCTTTTACATTTGGCTAAGAGGTGTTTCCACCTTTCTTTTATTGATTCACAGTTTGGGACTCGTTTGCTCCTTTGACCATTTTAATACAATAAAATGGAATAGAGACAGAACTTATGACTGAGCATAAAACACCTTTTAGAGTCTGCTAAATAAGAAAACATAACATAAATATTAACATATTAACCAACTCCTACAGTTCTCCTGAATCTTCGAGATATTTCTCTTGCAATATTTTGAAGCCAATATCCTACCATAATGATTTAGAAGCAAAGAAGACGCTCGACGTGACCTGCTACTGAAGTAATGTTTCATGTATATTTGTTTTTAATTAAAATAAGTATCTTGTACTAAGAATAGTACAAGTGTTTCATTCCAATAATTACCGTTCTTAATTGGTTCCATAATACTCAATTGAGCCTAGGGCCTGAACTAAGAACCTCCATCTAATTTATTCATCATTAATTATATTTAAGTACCCTAGAAAACATTCAAGTTACATCCCTAAGTAAGTATAGAGCATTATATAATTGGCTAACTAGCAATTAAAACGAATTATGAATATTCATAGATATTATTCATTTTATAGCTACGAGTGGTATATTTCTACCTCACTGTAGTAGAGATAAAATTTACGGTAATTTTACACGGCGAACTCGATCTAGTTGAATACTACTAGAATTTTCTTGTTGATTTGTTGTCGTTTGAAATAATTACCGATTTCTGAAAAAATCGGTCCTTTCAATAAACGTCCAACCAACTTACGGTCAATAAATTCTTGGGTTCCTTAGGGGTCGGTACTCTCTGCTACGTTAGGTTACGTAGATGACTACACATTAGTTAAGATGTATGAATCTAGCCCACTCGCATGTATGGCACAGATCCAGTTTCTTCGAGGGCAACTGATCAGACGAAACGAAACGTTTCGGCCATATTTCGTAGATTATGCGTACTAAAATGGAGTGACAAGCTAAAACCTCACATCTTCCAATCACGAGTGAATCGGTCCCTCCTAGGCAATCGTGTTCCATCGTCGGCCACATCAACACTGAGCAGGTGTGATAGTACCTACTCAATTGCTCAAAAATCCATGAAAAAACATTGCCTGGCTCTAAGTTAAAACCTCGAACCAGACAAGTATTTTTCGGTCATCTAAGAATAGCAACATCTGATTATAAATTATTGACATAATATTAAATTAACTTGTAACACTTAAAACTGGGATATGTCACCTAAGAAGTCGCAACACTTATTTGATGCAATTTATGTAATAGGTAGGTAGACATATTCATGACCCAAAAAATTAAACCAGTTTAAGATCTTTATAAATTTTCGTTATGCTGTAAATAGGTATATAGTCTACACGTTCCAAACCCAGTGTTCGCATAAAACAATGTCACCTTTAAGGTTTTTTACTACTCTATAAGGCCTTTATATTGTGTAGTCTATAAAGTCTGTCGCTTTTAGAAGGGTCGATTGGGACCCTGTTTTATCGCTGAAAAGTGTAAGGTCTCAAACAAAATATATAAAGGTATAAAGTAGGTTATCATCCTTACTTGTAATTTGGCATAAGAATGAAAGTAAAACAGTTTGTTTATTAGATATCTTCGCTGGAAATGCTTGCGCAATAGGTAATAGGGCTTATGCTTTTCAAAATTCTTTCTTAAGGTCTTGTTTGAGTTACGAGTATGTGTATTCGCCCACATATTTTTTTATATAATAATATTATGTGTGTGGGAATAATACCCTTACGAAGTGTAACTTATTAATTTTAACAAGGCAAATCAAATTCTTTTATTTTTTACTTAATATCAATACTTATTATAGTCAAAAGTGCTAAAAAATTTGCTAACAAATCGTTCCCTAATTCAATGTTATTTGAAAGACCTTATCTGAAAATGCTAGTAACGCTCTGTAGCGTCCCAAAATGATTGATTAATTTCTGATACAAACATGACTTGAGAAAAGGCAGTCATGCCTTTGAATATATTCTAACAAAGCATTTTGCGTAAAGTTGTTAAGACTCAAAACCGATTGGTTCTTAAACATTCTATTATCTTATAAAATATTTCTATTTATATTTTTATTATAAATATTTTTATTTATTTTTATTTTTAATCCAATACTGTGTAAGAGCTTCTTTGGCTTCACGATCACAGGGGAAAGTCAAATAGAGCAGGAGGTCGCTACTGACACTGAGATGTTAGAAGCTTTTTGCAGCCCAGCCGCAGCAATAACGGACCTTGTGTTTTGCTTGTGGTCATAAGCTTATTATTTGTATTTTAATTGATATTAATCGCATAAATTTAAACACAAAAATATTTTTTGAAAAATTTTAGAAGCAAGTGGAAATAGGTTTTTGCGTAGGAAGGTACAATGTTTTCACTAATGATAGGTGCATGATGCCCGTATATTTGGTTTTCTTTAACATTTACCTTTACAGGGTTGTAATAATAAAATCTTGTTTAATTGGAAATTTAGTAAAGAAATTCTATTAAACACGAACCTTGAACACGTAACAATAATTTCGAGGAAAGGTTAAAATCATTAATATATCAAACCTGTACTTGTATAAACTAACAAAGTGTATAATTACCTACTTGATTCTAATGTAACATGTTTTTGAAGTGTGTATGTGGGTGTGTTTAGTGCTTTAAATGTTTAAAACAAAGGAGGTCGTTTAAAGTTTTTTTAATTAATATTTCCACTGGTTCACGTGGAATTCGCTCGTTCGATTGAGTTGCTACCTTTCAATTTATTTATTTTTTATTATGAACTCGCTTGATCGTAAAAATCTGACGTATTAATGGATAGCTCCAAAAATGTTTTTATTAATACAATATAGGTCCAGCCCGCTGCGAAAGTTGATGATTGTACAGATTTCAAACTTAAAAATCTGAATGAAATTTTTATTAGGTAGGAATATTGTAGCAAAAGTTTAAAAATATTTTAACAGAACCCATTGAGTAGGTAATTAAAAAGAATTTTCATTGCGAAATATGAATTACTTTGCTCAAAAACTAGTTTATAAAATCTAAAAATGATCATTTACTTTTGACGCTGAATATACTTAATAGGTATATGAGGTAGGATTTTATTCTGAGATGATAAATATTCAAGAGCTAAAGTAACTCACCAACGACATACATATGCGTGTGCACTTGCGCAGTTTGAAAAGACGGTGAGTCCGCAGAAACCTCACAGGTATACCGGCCACCGGCAGTCATCGTGGCCGCGTCGATTGTGAGCCGCTCGGCGTCACTTGCTTCCCGCTGTGAAACAGAACATTCATGTTATTATAACACTTAACAAGAAAAAAAGAAAAGTATTCATTCTCTCAAACATACGCAGTTATGCTTACATTATCTTCTGCCAAACTGTAGAACAGTTTTTGGTAGACTATTTCCCATACAGTAGTTATGTAGGTTTACAACTACTTGTACAGTGTAACCAACTATAGTTGTCACAAAATAAAAGGCCCACTTTGACAGTTCATGCCCATGAAGTTCTTAATTTTTTATCAATTGAAATGTTCTAAAGGTAATTACATTTTTCATTGACAGGTACCGCCCACTCGGCTAAGTGCTGTGCATAACGATTTTTTCATGTAGTCCACAGACTATTAATAATCAGTTAAGGAAAGATAATATCGAGTGACATATTTTTTTTCAAGCCCGACTCGCACTTTTATTTTTATTTATTTTAATACTTGTGCTTAGATTCTGAAGACTAATTTAATTTTTCTTGTTGTTTTTGTGATTGAGTGAATGTTATTGTAAAAAATATATTAAATATAAGTAAATTGACCTTTTAAACATTGTATTGTTTTAAAGACCTACAATATCAAAGGTTAAGCTAATTTTTCTAATCAGAACTTTAATCCAATGCAGTTTACATACATATTCAAATCGATTAAATCCCCATACAAACTGGATTCGATTCATCCTGAGTATCGAATACCGAATCGTATAGGTACATAACTAGTTACGCCACGAGGACAAACGTCAAAACGGGCCTTTTATTTTGTGTAAGCATTTTAATTTAGTTATGTTAATTTTACACTTTTTTATGATCTTAAAATATGTATTGCGTAGTGACAAGACTTATTATAGAATTTTAGTATTATATCTACTACTATTGTAGTATTATATCAGAATTATCCCTACTTCACTGTACCTACACTACTCTACTAACACTATCGGTATCATAAATATTACTTCTTTGAAACGAATGAAAGAGCTACCTAAGTATATTCACATCATCATCATCCTTGCGTTAGACGTCCGGGTTTCTCGCCTGGGGGGCCAGGGTTCGCTTTTACTTCACCATTTGGCTTGGTCCTTGGCACTGGGCACCTATGGCAGTGCTGACGATTGGCACGCGTGTCATCTTCTACGACGACAAGTTGTGTTGACTTTTTGTTTCAGCCCCTCCTAACACTATGTTCGCATCATCAATCTTTGTAATTGACTAGATGAACATCAAATCATCAGTCAACAATCATCCCGAATTTTGTCATTATTCAGAGTAGGTGCGGTTACCGGGTAGAGCAATTTATATACTTAATTATCTATTGTTAGCATCAAATTAAATATGGATGTACTGTATACATAATCAATTATCTATTAACACAATCACTTGGCAAAGGGCAAGAAGCTCTTGGCGAAATAGAAACTTGATTATTGAAGATAATTGCATGTGTTATTTATGAAGAACCTTTTTATGCTTAGTTATTCAGGGCTACGTGAACAGATTAATGAGTTTCTATACATTCTTTTTTCTACCTTAATTTAGAATATTATGAGATATGTCGTAGTTTATATTAGGTACTTACTGTTATTTGGGATACATAAAATACTGCTTCTAATTTTGATGTGATATTCATTGTATAATTATAGGTAATATACCTATATACAATACATACGGATAGGTACATTACAGTCACGCGTTTTTCCTCCCGGGGTACAGAGACAACAGCCCGCCATTTGATTCTATCCTTACACACTTCACAAGCTACCTCTACTGTCATTAAACCTTTCATGCAAGCCCGCCGGTTTCGAGGGGTTTTAACCTGCCCTATTTAAATTTAATTTCATAGTAGGAGGCAACACAGATAATAAAGTCAAGGGATACAGTATGGTATTACAGTTACACTTATATCACACTTATAGCTAAAGGATCAAAGAGTTTATCACATTAAATGAGGATTGTGATGCATCGGCGAAGAACGAATCACCATCATTCTGAGGTTCAAAGTTCAAAATATTACTCATAACTAGGCGACCATGGGTTGTGACAACCACAACCCATAGGCACCTATTCCAGGGATAAAAAGTAGCCTACAAGCCTAGAGTAACAAACAAACGTTCGCATTTATTATATTATTATATTAGAAGGATCTCACCCACCCCTAGTTCTCTGAAAGTCAATTTATAAAACTTTACTAATGGATAAAGCCTAAAATAACTAATAAAATTAATAGCGAATTAGTCACCTACTTATATTTGTACAAGACAAATATTTGCTGAATGTAACAGCAAATATGCTACGTTATTAGTTTTAATCAACGTAATATTATGTAGCTTTATCCTTGACGGATTCAATTAAGTGGTCGTAGCGTAATGGACAAGGCCGGACATGCTACAAAGAGGTTTCAAACGTTAGCGAACACAAGACTTTACTTTGTAGGAGTTTAAGTTTAACGACAATTTATATCTCTACTTCTATACGAATATTATTAAGAGGAATGATTTTCGTATTTATAATCGATAAACTCTGAAACTACTGAGTCAATTTAAAAACACTTAATAAATTAATAGATTAGTTTTTATTCCTATATTTCTACAGGATCCGATCCGATTTACTCAGTAGGCGATGCTACTATAATTAAAATGTGTTTATGACTAAAAAAATTGCATACTATTTAATTATTATGGATGTCGAAATATACAACATTAACAACATAATTATTATACGTAAACGGGAATTAACGCGATACACGTTAAAGGTATATACATACCTTTGGATGCCTGACGTTTCGACCAGGTTACACCGGCCGTGGTCACAGGCTGTAATACCTTTAACGTGTATCGCGTTAATTCCCGTTTACGTATAATAGTTATGGAACGCGAAAGTTTAAAAGTTAATATTAACAACATAATGTATTGTAATTTAATGTACTTATATTTCACTTTTATATTTTTTATAAGGCTGTGCTCCTAATTAAGAAGAATGAAATATGAGGTAGTTGGGTAAACTGCCCGTTCAATTACTAACTAAAAACCCACCCTTATGAACACAAGGTAAAGTTTTTCTGTACAGTTCAAGTTAGACTGTTTCAACTTTGAGTTATGCGATAATAAAACCACCCAAATCACGAGTCTATAATAAGTAGTCACGTTTACGACTGTACTAGTTTTACAAGCTTTTACATACCTACTACCTTCGTTCGTTTCTTTATGAGCATGTGTATTTACTGGTATTGGATTATACTAAAAAGACATCGGTTAGTTTTAGTCAAAGAGTGAGTAATAAACAGAAATGAAACGTTTTAAATGAACTACATATCTAGGAAAGCAATAGTAAAACCGCTTACGGGTTGCAAGGGGAATGCCTTTTCAGTCACCTTACGTACCGGCGTTTGAAGACTCGAGACGACGTATGGTTTTTAGTTGATTTTAGTCAGCGGCGCGCGGCGCATCTGTGTGGTATCCATGGTGATAGCGGCACGAAAAAAAGTACGAGTCATACTCGCGCATTGAGAGCCATATAAGTCAAACGGAACAACTACTGAAAACCATAATATAGGCATGTGCCGATACCACATATATCCAGCGCCATCTAGTGACAGCACGACGAACTACTTCGCTACTACAACTACGTCACTTCGATCCTGAATCGCGAAAGTGAAGTTCGTGCGCTGGTATAACGATAACCGTTGGGCCGCGGCCCGCCAGGCGAGATCACCTTGCCTGGGTTGGAAGATCCTCCCTTTGTGTTGGAGGGACGTCACATCCCGTTCCTCCACAGGCAGGTTGAGTTGAAAAATTTGCAAATGGTGCAGTAGAAAAAGGCACCATAAGTAAAAACTGCACATTGTTCGAATGTCCTGCAGAGATAAAGCACATTTCAACGTTTCATAATATATTTTCAGCGAAAGAACGCATATTGGCAGTTTGGAAGTAGAAAAATGTTAGTAAAAAACCTAAAAAGTGGACAGCTGTTCGTTCATTGTGACTGATGAATACATAGAACGTTTGATACAAAGTGCGGCTTAATAACGCCACCTAAACTATTAAATATTTTAAGTAGCATTTAGCACCGCTTTTGACATAAACTAACCTAATTTACAAGTATTACTTAGGAAGCTTGCTTATCTCAAAGGCAGTTAAATTCTAGAAAAAAGGCCCGCATAATGTTTCATTCTGGTCATGCTTAAAAGGCTGTTAGGGATAGAGCCAAGCTATAAAGAATCTTCATAATGAATACTCTCGTAGGAATTCATTTGTTATAATTTAGAGTAAATATTAAAATACTGTACCTACTATAAAGTAGTCATCTATATATATATACTTTATCTATACCTATCATCTATATATACTTTTGAGTACGAAATAAGTATAGAGGACCATTTTTACATTACATTTCTTGACATACGATTACTGCTCCGCTCTCCTAAGTAGTTTTTTTATAGTCGATAGGCTCGCGTTTGATCACTAACTCACCTGATGGTAAGTACCGTGACGATGTGGTCGACGATGGAGCACGCTTGCCTAGAAGTTGTAACTTCTAACAAAACTAAACTAAACTACTAAAGACTAAAGTAGTAACGTGATGATAGCCTGTAGGTAACTTTTCTCGATGGATAAATCATCAATCAGCTTTGTAATTAACTCAAACAAGTACAACTTATACGAGATAACAATCTATAGTATACTACGTGCGCTTACGGTGTAGGTATTATATTATATTCTGTGACAAAAAACGGAGCCAGCCTTGTCAATTGATATATTTATATTAGTTGAGGAAAATATCTACCATTTGTGTTCGGGTAAACGTGACTAATAACATCCCTGGGCCGGGCAACAAAACCGGCGCGGATTAAGCTACTATCTGCCACTGGAGATAAAAGCTTAATCCGCAATATGACAGATGTGTCCTTTTAACATGAAATTGTCTAATTATTTGCTGTATTGATCGCATACATGTACTTGAATTCGAATTCAAAGCAATTTTGATAAGCCTGTAATCGCGACTGTGATCATTTGATGATGTTTCATACAAATCGCATGACTTGAATGAAATATCAGTCAGTTCAAAGCTGTGTGTTATTACTTATTAGATACTAACTGTTGCCCGCGGCCTCACCCACGTGAAATTCTGACCCTATTCACGCAACATATAGCAACTTATTCCAGGAACAAAACAAACATCCAAACATCTTCCCAAACTTTCGCATTTATAATATGTAGGGATACTTCCCTATCCTATCGTAATCCTACTGGATTAGTTATGAAATGTTAAAGTATAAAAGACTTTGTATGAATTAGTTTTTCATTTACTACATATTTCGTGCAATGTTTCTGTTAGATTCTAAACGATCAATACAACATGGTGTATCTAATATTAAACATTGGTAAAGTCTCACAAACTAGAAGGCCTTTCAACAGATCTTATCCACCATTATGGGCGAACCTGTATTTTAAGAGAAAAACAACCTGCGTGCGTTTCTTGGAAGGGAAGAGAGAAAACAAGGAAATAGAAAGTTTTTGAAAAGTACCCGCGGGATGCGAATGAAACGCCTCCACCAAATTTCAAATCTCTAGGCGCGCCCAACTCTTAACATCTACATTTCTATAATATAAGTTTTAGTAACCTCCTTATTCATACTTAAGTAAGATTTTAAATAAGTTAGTATGCTTGTGAATGTGTAAGTGTGTATGTTGTGCTTTTGTACAAGTGATGGACGTGTGTTCATGCGTTGCCAGTGTGAGAGTATTATGATTGTGAGACATCTCTCGTCGTCTCATCCTAAATCATCGTCAATTGATAGATGGTGAGAGCTTTTTGTATCCTTGTTTCTCATCAATCAATCAATCAATCAATCAATCAATCATTTATTTTTTCTACAGCTATTGCTTTTACTTTGAAAATGAAGGGCTTCCATAAAACCGTTCATCAACTACTATATCTCCTTATGAAGCTCCTAACAATTTTGTTCCTTAATTATGAATAAACTCCCAAAATGTTAAGTTTGCATTCCCAGTTAAATTTTAATAAGTACTTCAAGAATGACTGTACGTGAGATTGACTTTATAACCGTTTTTACATGTAATAAATAACGTTATTTCAATGAAATTATTCGGCAAGAACCCAATAAACTGTGGATAAAATATCTAATTCAATATAAAAGTTCAACCTGATATCATATTTGTTTAGGTTTCGTTCGGCATATGTGTTTTACTTTGATAAGCAAGTCTTCAGAGTCGAGGGCAGAGCTAGGTTACGTTTTTTTATTATGAGTATTGAGTATAGTTTCAAACAACACTGTAGACGCACAGGCTTATCGTATATAAATTGATTTTCAATCTCATGATCCTTCCTTCCAATCCGAGATCAATAAATCCTATATTTGTTTAGTTAAGAATTCTCAGTTTCTCAGTTGAAATTTTTTGTGTTTCTTTTTCTACTTACAAGCTTACTGTTATCAACGTACCCTGCGCTTGTATGCTAACAGAATGGAAAGATATAAATCCTTGGTTATAAATCCTTGTTCAACCGCCTCAGGGCTTTCTCATTTGCCTTACGATAACTCAGTATGTATTATCTTGAGTTAAATATTGATTGTATTATACGATAAAATTATGCATTATTCTTTTCATAGTAGGTACTTCTCATGATGAGGCAGTTGTCTCATGCACATCATTAAATCATTACATTACATTCGGCCGTCATCAGTAGCATCTCAAAGTGTCTTTCGGTCTGTTCCGAAGCCTCTATCCGTGCATCCACTTTCCTTCTATTTAAAGACAAAACCTCAAAAGGAAGAAGAACTTAGCTGGTGTAGAATCACTTTTATTTTTCGTTAGTTGAACCAGAAAACAGTCGATAGGCAGCCGCTTGCTTGTCGGAGCGGTAGGAGAGCTAGTAACAATTTATAACAAAATCCTCAAGCGTGGCAATACATACAGCAATTTCAATGTAATCCTAATTGATTTTCAGATTTCAAACGCAATATCATAATATCCATAATTCTATTGTTCTTGAACCAAATACTTCTGGTATATAGCGGATTGCGTAACCATCATTACGCCAAATTAGAATTTGGTAACGATTAGGTATCGACAAATTAATAATACCTATTGGTATAATATTTGGCCATATTAAAATTAACGTAAGAGCCGAACTTCCTAATTAGTTGTTGCCTAGCTAAATCGCTTGTGTAGGAATAAGTGTTTTAGTTAGAACTAATTACTTTTGCAAAACTTGCTTCATTACACAAGAAAGGCAGTTAGTACTTCTACAATGAATGTCTGATCCAAAAACCTCATTTTTTTAATGATGTACCCAAATATCGGGAGCTGCTACGATTTTTTTGCTTTTTGGTAAGACTGCTGCTTTCAGTTAATGTTCCTGTCGTGTTATGTGCCTCAAGTGCCTCATGCTGCATACTTAATTTTTCAGCTACCTATATATATTTTCTGTAGCACTCTCCATGTACTCGCTACCGGGACCAATGACGGCTTAGTTTGCTCTTCGAGGCACAGAAGGGTCTCATGTGTTAAGAATGGTAACTCATCCTAAGTCTGGCTGACTAGTATTGCTTAACCTTGCAAACCTATTTAGTTACTGGCGTGACGTTATAACATCTTTTTATAATACTAAGAACTTTCTATAGGGAGGGAATATAAAAAATATTACTAATCAAAGTAACTTGATGTTCATATTAATATTAGTAACGATAGAATATGATGTCGTGCGGAGTAAAACCAGAGTGTTGTGTAAAAGTAATTTACCTAAGTATTTAAAACAACAAAGTAATCCAATTCGTATCCGTTATTTATAATCTGTTTGGCTGCAATTTATTGCAAAACATGCATATTCGGTGGACTATCACTAAAAACAATTATTGTGTTCGTTAGCTTGTCACCGCGTTGAACATGGTTTTATATTGCATACCAATCAGAATATTTCTCAATTCTACTAGATTTTATTAGAGCACTATATGCCGTTTTATATTTTTGACTACAATAAATATAAATAATAATATACCAACTTTCGAGTTATTGCATTTATTTAATTCTACCTATAAAATGTAATTTTCCTTCTCTTTCTTAGTATATTACAAGACAGTGTCGTAGGCAATATTTATTTAATTCATGCTTTATATGAAAGTGAATTGCGTTTAATTTCTTCTAATTGACCAAGACGTGAGTAAACTCAGCATTATGTGGACCGCACTGGCAGAAGTTTCCAGAGAATTCCAATTGTTCCCCGGTTTATTTTCATGATAACATCCATACGTAACAATGTTTTACTAGTAAGTAACTTAGCATAGTTTGCGTACATGGCTATTATTTATAGCGTTTAATTTTATTTAAAACGTTTTTCTTTTAAGTTTTAACGGGAGGTACTATTGTACCACCCTCTTTAATCTTATTTTAAGAAAAGTAAAACTTGAGATCAGCTCGTCTAAAAAATACACCGGCAATGTTTTATCACGCCTTTTGTAGTCGACAGCTCGAGTCGAGTCTTGTGAAATATTTTACTAACCTCACTAATAGATGCTCACTTTCGCCGACGTTCCAGACATGCTTCAAGAGTTACTTATTTACAAAACTTATGATTACATTTTCTTCGAGCGTCTTTTTATGCCTCTTTTATTTTATTCGACCGAATTTGAGAGAGGGAAAATAATCTTTGTTAGGTATATAAAACCATTTTAAAATTAATCCACGATAATAAACACTCTTAATTAGGGCCTCCTTTACAAAAGGAATTTTAGTGAAAGTAAGTAAACAAGAAAACTTGGTGTTAGCATTTTTTTTCGATTTTTAGAATAAACCCAAGAGATCACTAAAATTCTTAAAAAATTCATCGATATTAAGCGTCATTATCAACATCCTTGCGTTGTTCCTGGTCACATAAGCTTATCACTAGTATCCGCCATGTGAATATTATGTGCTACGGATACCACTTCTGTTGTATGATAATGCTGTTCACTTGGTATACCTACCTACTTATTCAACTTTTTATCATTCAACTTAAAGCGAAAGATTTCATTCATCATTTATATCAATTTCCTAAGTAACTTAGATAAAAAAATTCTAATTAATACGCAATGAGCCTACCCATTTGAGTTTTCCCTAAGTGGGTAAAAAGTACTTAATCTTTAGTTACGTTTTTATCAGGGGATACCGTAACGTCGCATCGCGTCGTAGATCTTTAGCCAAGTAATTAGGCTTCACAAGTTACTTTGCTTAAAAGTCTCTTGAAATATTCAAGTAAAAACGTTTGAGCAGTAAGTGCTCGTTTAGCATGTACGGTTATGACTGACATGGTGGGTCGGTGGGTATCACCATATTTACTTGACGTTTATGGAGAGATATTATTTTATAAGTAATTTAGACCGGTTTAAAGCAACTTAGGTTTTATATGCATAAAAGATAGCTAATGATATTTAGTGAAATTTTGGCTGTAAAATAAAGTCTAAGTGGTAATAAAGAGCCTTTTGCTTTTAAATGAGAATGTACGTAGGCACTCGATTCGTGTATAGGTAAACTACTTTCTTCTTTCTTTTAAAATTAAAGGATTTTAAATGGTATAACTTCAATCACGGGATCAATACAATTCATACCCATACTAATAATATAAATGCGAAAGTAACTTTGTCTATCGATCTGACTATCAGTCTGTTTATCGCTATATCTGTCAGACTGTCTGTCTATCTGTTACGCTTTCACGCCTAAATCATATAGCTGATTTTGATGAAATTTGGTACCACAGAACAAAGAAAAATCCTGTTTTATGTTTGGTACAAAGATGGACTAAGCTTCGAAAAGGACACAATTGCTATGTTTGGTTGCCGTAACCGACATCTACGCGAATGGAGTCGCGAACAACAGCTAGTAACTTATAAATCGTAGGCGAATAGGAGAGGAACTAAGAAATTAATGAATGTAATCGTCGGTACGCTACGTTCCTTCATGAGTGAAAAAGCCTTGAGTACTATTATGTGGTTCTGCTTCCACCATTTAATGATACCACAGAGGCATACCTCCGCTTTACTTGGTACTTAGAAAGACATTAATAACATATTATGTGTATTAAGGTCCTGTACTGAACTCTCATTTGCCATTTCAATTTCCACAGATACTCTTGGCTTGAGTCGTTTTTAATTAAAGTTCTACATTCATTCCGCAATAAAAACCTGTAAGTACATAAAATCGTGCACTTTTTTATAGTTTCATCTCCAAATCCTTCTCCAGCTTTACGATTTTTAAACTAAATGAGATTTGGAAATGTAAAGTTTTAAACTGTTTGCTATAAAAACTTTTGGCACGGTTTCGTAATCCCCTGAACAGTTTCCCCTCAAATAATTTCCAGTGTAAAAAGTTCCAGGATATTTATTGTTCTTTCCCCCTGATACTATCACGGGTATCATGGAGAATATTTCCCATGACAGCTATTTGGTGGTGTCACAGGGAAAAAACGTTTGTTATGACATCAAAGTACAACAAACTCTAGACAAAGCTCAAAAGTGAGTTTTTCTAGCAACAATTAAAATAAGACTGAGTTGACTGAACATAAAATTATCCAATTCAAAAAGTTAAATAGTGAGATATTTCAATATTTGATTTTAATATTAAAGCGGAATCAGTAGTAGTTTCCCAGTATCAAGGAAGAGCATTAACATATTCAAATAGTTATTGTCAACTAACTGATCCCGTTTCCGCAACCCTTCGGAACCTAACCTGTGAATGAATGAACGATTAATTCATTAGAACTTGCTATGGTTTTTTTATATAGGACACGACAAAATGACTTTACCTCGCCTGATGGTAAGCTAAAGGCAAAGTCTCAGGACTGGGGTCACCATCACATATTCCAGTAGTGCTACAGTGGCGGCCCTCAGCTTGACGGCTCATGATTTTCATTTAGTGGGTAATCCACACTGAAAGTCTTCAATTAGTTATTATTGTATCATACCGTACCGTAGTCCTATACGGTACGGTCCTGTCCTGTCAGTCCTGTACAGTCAATATAAACATTACCTCTTACCTTATAGACTCCGAAAATAAACGTTTTATGTTATAAGAATATCTAATTATAGTGGTTTTTCCGATGATGACACCGGAGAACCACTGTAATTAGATATCCGAATGGAGTAAACATACAGTATGATACTAAAATAAGCAAACAACGACAGATATCACATATCAATGGAGCCTTGTTAGGTTTTATGTGTAAATGAATAAACCGATTTAAAGCAAATGGTTGTACAAATAACTTGTGTAGATATATGTAAAAGAGTATCACTTAGAGATTGCTAGTTTAGCGTTGAGATAATTTAAGAATTGAATGTCTTCATCGATTGGGAACAAGTGAAATTACAATTACTGAGGAAAAATTACCACCATAAAGGGTTGGTTGAAATTAATTTTGCCCTTATAATGGTAACTGCAACATACCGTACCTACTAACGTTCTTTTTTTACTAATACATACTAATTAACAAGCTGTGGTAAATGTCGTTGGGGGCTCAATTTTATTATAACTTGTTTAGTAATTTGTCTATTTACCCAAATAAAAAAAAATTGTAATCTATAACTCAAACCGAGTTTGATTTTCATTGTTTAGTTTATTTACCTACAGTAATTTACAGCTGCATGCCATCTTTTCAGTTCATCTCAAGGTGTACCAAGTACCTACCTAATTGTTGTTTCTTAATTTTGGTTTCTTTGCGTTCAGAGTAGGTAATTATTGCAGAAATAGTTCAAGAAATACATACATAAATTCGCAATATATGTAAGTACACTATTAATTATACGAAATATGCAAAATAGCTTCCAAGTACTGTAATTCCCAGCTTGAATTCCATATTAAATTATAACTGTGATGTTGTTTTTATATGCAAAATATTGCAATGCTGGAACACGCATGTATAACTTTCATAGTATATTATGACAACATTGCGTGACATTCTCAAACAAAACTAATCGCAACCTGAAATTTCCTGTCGGAAACGTACTACACTTCTATTGAATAATGCCATGTTATTATTTTTACCTATTTATTTTTGATAATTTCACAAAACGTCTGTGGTTCAACAAACCAATCCGTTTATTGTAGTCGGCAACTGTCTGCAGATATTATCCAATTTACAAACCCACTATTGGCACCTTCTGGACTAACTCAGCTATTTTTTATCCAGCTCATGGCCACTTCAGTTTATTTTGTAAGATAGTTTATTTCATTTCTTTGTTTTATTCTGTCTCGGATATTTCTGATATAGAAAGAAACTTCAGACTTAGTTTGTTTGCACGACTCTTGGTATGTGGATTTGCTAGTGACCCACTAGTTCACGTTTGATTGAAGGCGGTCACTTCAGAAAACTTGAGGTAATTTGGCAAATGCTAATCAACTTAAAAGGATCCTTCTGGTGACTTCTATACCGAAGTTGTTTCTGGAGCCTGCCAAAGTTACATAATCTTATACAACTTTGAATGAAAAGAGTTTCATGTCATTGAAAACAATTTTGAGGCTTACTTTTTGTATTTGACATAATATTCTTAAAACACATTTGATTACACGAATAAAATAAATAAAAGAAAATAAACAACTTTTCTGCGATTAAATCCGTGATTCGTTCCATAGTTTAATCAAATGCACAGTGGCGTAACTATACCATCTGGGGCCCGTGGCAAATTCTGTTGATGGGGCCCTATCAGTAAAAATCGACACGTTGTACTCAGTTTAATTTTAATAAACTTTGAGATTTTCAGCGTAACCAAAATAATTACACAAAGAATACGCAGTCAGTACCTAGAGCCCTTTTTTACATACATACATACATACATACAAATCACGCCTGTTTCCATTGGGGTAGGCAAAGACAACATCTTTCCACTTGAAAACGTCTTGGATCTGATTAAAATATGTACGTCTAGGTCGGCCTTTACCGGGTTGCCAATTCACCCTCACCTCATATTGGTATCTGTTTTGTCAATCTTCTTTCATCCATCCTCTCTGTCCAAACCATCTAAGTATCCCTTTCTCTATCTTGGTCACTACATCTTCAACTATACCGCAACGTTCCCTTATCACACTGTTCCTCACTCGGTCCATCAGCTTTACTCCAGCTATCCTTCTTAGACTTCTCATTTCTACAGCATTCAATCTACTTTCATGCTTCTTCTGCCACACCCAACATTCACTACCATACATACCCATACATCGATGTGGGAACGAGAACTCCTCTATGTACAGTAAGTCGTGCCTCTTTAGACATTTTCTGTTCTGACTGCTCATAAAATTATGCAGTGCGCCATTCACTTGATTACCTGCCAAAACCCTTCGCTCAGTTTTTTCCCTTTTTTTATGGTGCGGAAATGGATACCACGGAGATGGTTATGTCGGGATCGAACGCCGTCTCGAGTCTTAATTACCAGGATGTAAGGTTACCTAATAGGCATATCCCTCGCACCCTAGCTACCCTTTCTCGTCTCCTGTGGCGAGTGGGAGGTGCTGCTCGCCTACGTTGCCCGGGTGCACCACGTGCCCTCATAAAAAAATATAAAATCCGGATGCCCGGGATCCCCTTTTTTTTCCGTACGGAAATCCTCATGGATACCCACCCTGCGGCCAGCGGGGCAGGTTATGTCGGACTCTTACCGACTAAAACTGCACGCCGTCTAGGGTCTTCTGACACCAGGGTGTAAGGTGGCCCAAAAGCATTTCCCTCGCACCCCGGCTTGACCCGGGCTATCTCCGGGTTCGAGATGGCCCCCTCGGGTTTGAGAACTACGTGGTTCCCATCAAGCCCCCGGAACAGCTTCTGCTAGGGTGACAGGCGGCTCCACCCATCACCCCCAGGCCAGCGCTCATGGAGGACGGAGGTCGTTGGACCTCCGACGCCTTCGGCGTCCGCGCCCACCGCCTTCCGGGAGAGCTCTGTGCAGCTTCTCCCGAACCTTTTCCACCGCCTCCTTCTCGAGCATCACTTGCTCGCAGAAGGAAGCGGCGGCCGACCACGCGTCCGCACTCGACACCATCGCTGCGTTCAGCACCGGCAGTGTGAGGACTCCCACCCCGAGGGCTGCCAGGAGGGCCTGTCTCGGCACCTCCCACGCCGGACACTCGGCCGGCGAGTGCAGCCCTGAGTCCTCGCCCGCATCGCAGTGATGGCACTCGGGCGTTGGCTCCTTCTGAATCAGACACAAGTGATCCCTGAAGCACCCCTTACCAGAGATCACCTGCGTCAGCCGGTACGAGAGGCCCCCGTGAGGCCTCTCCAGCCAATCCTCCATGACGGGTCTTAACGCCGCTACAACGGCGTGCCCCGCGCTTGGTTGCCCAAGTTGGTCCTTCCACTCCAAGTCGGTCCTTCCACTCCATGCCCGGGATTCCCCTAACATAGTGTTTGCTAGCTCGCCTGCGCTACCAACGGCAACGTACTGCGACAAAATATTTGTAGAAACCTATGGATGCGTTCTAAAATGAATAGAAATGTGCTATTTACAGGTATTTTGATTGACGGTTTTTGACGGTCATAAGTAAAATTACTCGTCACTGGTAATATGTACAAATGTACATCTCTACTAAAAATGAATCAACATCTTTTTGTTGAGGTTAGTTGAAATGCTAAAACCATTAACTTGAAATTGTATGGTCTTTAGTTGTCTCACTTTAGATTTAGACAGGGCCTCGATTCTGTCAAAACAAGTTACTGTCATACTACTGACTCTACAAAAAATGCCATTTCATTTTGGTCTTTATTGTTATCAGGTTAAAGTTTAAAATTACTTAAATGATATTTTGTAGAGCGAATCGAAAAGTTTAATGAACTCTTTTCATTTGATTTTAGACTTTAACTGTATAACGGTAAAGTCTACAATTGAATAGTATCAGTGGCATGACAGTGGTTTGCCTTTAGCACAATCTAGGCCCAGAACTTATAAAAATATACTTTTCAAATAAAATAAAATACTCATGTACAATGCTAAAAAATATTTTTGCGCTCGCGGCCTCTTGGGCCGGGGCCCCCTTGGGTCGGGGGCCCGTGGCATTTTGCCACCCCTGCCACCCTATTGTTACGCCACTGCAAATGCAAATGGTTCGATGATCAGATTGTATAGAATGAAAACAAAAAGAAAACGCCTCACTATTTGTCTATGGAATTGGATGCCGCAGCCATACAATTCGGTTTATACTACAACTATCAACAACGAATATAAAGTTTTTTTTTTGTATTTGAAAATTGAATACGTAACAACATAATGTTATAAAACTCGCCTTTTAACCGTGGAACGGATATTGGTGAAATGTCATTAGCTTAAAATCTATACTCCGATTTTTAATTCTAGGCAAGAAAATGACAACTGCAACTGTCACCGATACAAAAAAGTGTGACCCGCTACAATAGTGATGTTCGGCAATCAATAGACTAGATACTTTAGTCATTCTTTATTTTTATCAGCGAATGAACCTCTTTGCAGTTTATGCTCGCCTAGTACATTACACGACGGAAATATTTTTTATAGAATACTAGCTGTGTCCCGCGGCTTCGCCCGTGGCATACTTTGTCCCCGTGGCAGGATAAAAAGTATCCTATGTCCTTCTTGTAGTTCTAAGCTACCTCCCCATCAATTTTCAGCCAAATCGGTCCAGCCGTTCTCTAGTTTTAAATAGCGAAACTAACAAACAGCAATTGATTTTATTTAATATACAGATTTAATTACTTACTGTGTATGTTTTCTGTTTAATTATCGTGAATTACATATTTTTATTCATATAAAAATTTTATTTATATACAGGGTGAATTTTTCAAAAGGGCTTGGATGGCCAAATCCGAAACTATAAGGTATAGCGAAAAATGTTCAAAGGAGTCACGAGCCCGATTTTGATGAAACTTAAAACCTCATCATTAGATTTTTGAAAAACCAATAATCCTAGCTATGAATCGAACCTGTTGATTTTGAAAAAAAAACACACCCTGTATTATTATACCATAAGATAGTGTTGCTATTAAGCGTCTTATTCTCGGAAGTAATGACATACCGCAAACTAAAGGAAAGAGCTCATCTTTAACAAAATACATTTTATTTTTCTTACATTAACTGAATAATTGTACAAAATGTAGACCATTGTTTTCAATACATAGCTGGTTTTGAGACCTCAAGGATCGTACTGCATACAATATTACAATCTTTTTGATTCCCTTTAGAATATTCTCCAAAAACGTTTCAAGTCATCAACTGTATCTCTGTATCATATGTGTCTTTGTAAATTTCGTTTTTGACATACCCCCAGTGAAAGTAATCTAAGGGAGTAAGATCCAGGGATCTCGCTGGCCAAGGCACAGGACCATACCTTGCAATAAAATTGTCGTTAAACTGCTGAATCAAAATCTCTTTTATTAGCTATTATGGGCTGGAGATCCATCTTGTTTAAAAAAACATCAATCATAATAATAATTCTGAGAATAATTTAAAACACGGAATAGTTACGATCTTTTTTGTAATTTCGAACGAAACAAATAGGTACCTACCTACATGAAATAAGAATTTTATTAAATTCCAAGTTTTCCTTAAATTTACCGTATATCATTACTTCGCAGAATTTGATTCTTAACAGCGACACTATCGTATGGTGTAATAATAAAAGGTGTGTTTTTTTTTCAAAATCAACGGGTTCGATTCTCAGCTAGGTTTATTGGTTTTTCAAAAATCTAATGATGAGGTTTTAAGTTTCATCAAAATCGGGCTCGTGACTCCTTTGACCATTTTTCGCTATTCCTTATAGTTTCCGATTTGGCCATCCAATCCCTTTTGAAAAATTCACCCTGTATTTAATAAAAGAATTATAATCTCGACTCACGACTAACTTATAATTGGTAAACTCGATTCAACCACATCACTATTTATTTGATACAAAAAACCTGCAACACTGCAAATATCATTTTCTTGCCTAGAATTAAAAATCGGGGTATAGGTATATTTAATCCGGTGCACACGTGCCGCTTTAGACTTTTAGATTTTATTTAATTGTACAAGTCGGTTGTCAGAGCGTCACTAATACTTAAGCTCCCTCTCTCTCTCTCTCTCTCTCTCTCTCTCTCTCTTTCTCTCACAGTATATATTTATGGTGTTATATTTATTTCAACCTCCTCGGATCAAACATTGAGATCAGGGTGACCCTAATTCCGATGAGAATGAGGAGTATGTTTAATCAAATCAACGTAGTTTGCTAAAAGTTACTAGTCAAAATGACCTCCAAATTACATTAAATGTTTACTTCTACGAGTATCATTGTTGGGATCAGGGAGCTTCCCTCTAAAATTACCATTTTACACACGCTTTAAAAAGTTTTCAAATGATTTTATGACGCAAAGTAAACAGTCCTGTTCAGAACATAGTACCTTAATACTTAGCTTACGTTGAGAAACAAGTTATGTATAAAACAGATTGTAGGGCGAAATTGCGTCGCAACCGAAGTTACACAATGAAACAGTACCTAACTTTGTTGCAAACAATCTCTGTCTGTTCGTACCAGTTCACTGGAGTATAGAAAAATTGCCCGCATGCTTTCACTTTCTGTCTTATTTAGTTGGATATAAATATACCTATGCAGAAGTTTGACGAGACTCCGAAACAAGGTTCCGTACTAAGTGGTTTGGCGTGTCCTTTCTTTGTCGCACGATTAAGAACTGGAATGCTTTATCCGCACACGTGTTTCCTTCTTCTAATAATTCTGGGTTCTTTAAGTGGGGCGTGAAAAGGCATCTGTCTAGGCCGTCAAGGTAGGGACCTCCATTTTGGGACGGATGGTGTCTGGAATGGTGGGCCCGAAACCTCTGGACTTCACCTTAGCTTCTTATCATCCAGTTTCATTTATTTATTTAGTGGGCTCCATTGAATTATTTTTTACCTTTAATTACAATATAATGAACAATTTTCATTCAGATTTTTTGTACCAATTCAGTTGTCAAATACTTCCAAAAATTCCAAAATTCAGTATCAAGAGTAAGCCCTAATGATAATAATGAATAGTTAAAAAATTTTTTTAGTGAAAATGTAGGTACAACAGAATAATAACAATACCAATAAATTCGTTCAATGTCATTAGCGCATGTCTATACATATAATAAAATGGTAGGAAAGTCAAAACTGTACATTGAATATTTTTTTAAAAGAATACTTGGAGTGTGATCTACAATCGATACCGAAGCCAAAAATATAGTTTTTAGAATTTTTGTCTGTTTGTCTGTTTGTCTGTATGTATGTCCGGGATAAACTCAAAAAGTACTGCATGGATTTACTTCAAATTTGGCAAGAATATTATTAGGAAGTCGGGTCAACACATAGGCTACATAGTATCACGCTCTCACCTACGGGGAACGAGCAGTGAACGTTTATATCTTCAACGCTTTCTGTAACAACGTGTAATCTAAACACGCATATTTGAATGGTGTTATTATGTTAAACATACTATAAGCTAGCTTCACACTATAAGTAACTTGACCGATAAATTATACAATAAAAAACAAACTTAATTATGCGATTCATTCCGTAGACCCGATTACTGCACCAACCGCAAATAATAAGTTTGTCGTAGGTTTGATATTGAAATATTTACAAAATAACTATTCGGGAATGATTGGTGATCAATACCAATGGTAAAAATGCAATCAGTAATTTTTTTGTCTTTCTGTCTGTCTGTCTATCTGTGCACGCATGGATAAAAAACTACTGGAGGGATTTTGATCAAACTTGGTAGGTACGATTTATTATAGTTCATACTTCGGAACAACATAATAATATCAACCCATTTATGTCCCACTGCTGGGCACGGGTCTCCTCTCCTATAACGACAGAGCTGAGAGGGTTTAGACCTTAATCCACACACGCTGGCCTAATGGGGTTTGGTGGATCGAACATGTCCTTAGAATCCGCGTCCTTATCCACTCAGCTACCATCACTTACAGGACAACATATAGGCTACTTTTTATACAAAACCGGGGTGCGAGGGAAATGCTCTAATAGGCCCCCTTTTTTTCCGTGCGGAAATCCTCATGGATATCCACCCCCGGCGACGAAGGCGTCGGAGGTCTAACGACCTCCGTCGGAGCCGCCTCTCAACCTAACAGAAGCAGGCCGAGGCGGCGGCGCGTGAAAGCCCCCCCCCCCCCCCTATTCCGGGGGCATGACGGGAACACTGTGGATGCCAAGCCCGAGGGGGCCATCTCGAATCCGGAAATGGCCCGGGTCAAGTCGGGGTGCGAGAGAAATGCTCTATGGGCCATCTTAAACCCTGGCGTCAGAAGACCCTAGATGGCGTGCGGTTTTAGTCGGTAAAAGTCCGACATAACCTGCCCCGCTGGCCGCAGGATAGGTATAGGATAGGATAGGATAGGCCATTAGGATTTCCGCACGGAAAAAAGGCAATTTTTTATATTAGCTGATACCCGCGACTCCACCCGTGCGTCAAGGTTTAAGGTAGGTTCATCATTTTTTGGTTATATCTCCAGTTCTACTTAGCCAATTACAACCAAACATAGGATAAATTTTAAGTCTAAGCAAGAACTTTCTAATAAAAAAACGTCATCAAAATACATTTAGTAGTTTTTACGTCCATCGCGATTATCGGCTTTTGATGGGGTCTTTTTATTAGGAAGGTATTGGTTAGACGAGTGGAGTGAAGAGTACATTGGAGAGTGGAGAGTGGAGGAGTGAGTGGCGTGGAGAGCTGTTTTATTAAAATAGACTTGGTGGCGATACCGACCTCCACGCGGGCGAAGCCGCGGGCGGAAGCTAGTAGTTAATAAATACGAGTAGGGTAGTTTCGCCTGTTTTCGACCGACGCCAGTTCCCGACTTTTTTACCGACCTGTTTGCCTAATCGGCGTAGAACAGCAATACCGATACGATTAGAAGCAAAACAAAAATACTGTGGCAATCTCAAATAGTTCGGTTGTAGACACAAATAGATAAAGTGCATATGTGCAAACAGAGTAGGGAGTAAAAAAATACTGAAATATGTGGTTCGCTAAGAACATGACAGAAAGCGTGCTTCACTACGAAAAGAAAAGTGAGGAGGTTCTGCAGTTGACCCTAGATTTTTAAATTGTCGTTTTATGTTTTGGACTTGTTTGTTATTTGTACAGATAGATAATGAAGTATAGTATCTATTAAATATAGGAGTTATTGTAAATTTATTTGAAAAGTCTGTATAATTGGATGGTCGGTAACTGTTACCTCATTTTTGTAGAATACCTAATTCTCGACCCGCACCGTCGAGAATTGGCGTCACCGAGTTCAAACACTTGCATGTTTTTATACATATTGTTAAAGAAATTACTGAAATTAGATTGTGAGTTTGAATCTTATTTACGTGAGAATCATGTCAGCCAGTTCGCGACCAGACTTTTTCAAGCACGTTAACAATATCACGTGTTGTAAAACCTTCTAGGTCGAGAACAGGATAGTGCAATTAAATAGGCCTATACCATATTCCGACTACTATTTTCGGTGGGTACATATAGGTATGGATATTAACGGTGAGTACATCTCGCATCATCAGTACGCCGACGACATCATCATAGTTACAGAGTTGCTGGAGCAGCTGAGCAAATTGCTGCACAGCCTAAATGGATCCTCTCGGCGCGTCAGTATTGGTGTATACATACGCCGGAACTGGTTACACCAAGACCCATTGCCATTGAAGGGAGAGTTGTTCAAGAATAATGTCTACCTTGTGCAGGTTATCCAGCTCGGTAGAAACAACTTCGAGTTAAAAGTCACCTTAAGGATTGAATTGGGTAACCTAATTTAATCCTTTTTGTGACTTTTATTTCACAAAGCATTTGGCAAATTACTTCGGCTTACCACATGGCCTCTTCAACCAGTGAATTCTATCTGTTAAAATATACGGTGCCGAAGCGTGGACAACAGTAAGGTTCGTCCACAACCTAGTCGTGCAGCGGGCTATGGTGCTCCATAGCCTGCTATGATCTATGATCCTTTGAAGGATAATAATCCTGATTCTTTGAAGGATTCGTTATGCCAATGGACTAAAATTGCCGAGATAAATCGCAGAATAAGCAAGCTGAAGTGGCAATGGGCTGGCTACATCTGCTGAAGGACTAATAATGATCGTAGAGCAAACGAGTTCTATAGTGGAGACCGCTGATTGGCAAACGGAAGATGGAACAGTACCTAGGATGGACATAAATGACCTGAAAAAGGTGGCTAGGATAGACTGGAGGAAGGTGAAAGATCGAGTGCTATGGCGCACATTGGGAGAGGCCTACTGCCAGCAGTGGACTGCAATAGGCTAATGAGTGCCATTAAGAAATAAACTTTAATTTTAGTTAGTAAAGGTTGATAAAGCAGAGGAAGAACACTGATTTGTAAATATTATAGTCGTGTTATCAACTTTATAATGATTATTTAACATCAGTTTATTGTAATAACATAATGTATATTAAATTCTGTCAAAATACGGGTTTCATTAGATTACAAATTAATAATTACTAATGTTTTACTTCACATATTTGTCATCTCACCTAATAGTCGAGAACTGGCGAATATAACGTCGAGAACTGGAAATTTCGGTCGAGAACTGGCGAAATCGGCATTTTTGGGTTTATTATTTTCTGTAAAATTATTGCATGATCTTAATGGAAGATAAAGGATATTAAATGAAAATAGACTATATTTACTATGTATCAAAAATATTCTCTATCAATAATTCATATTAATTCAATTTTATTTTTCGTTCCGAAGTTGACAACTCCACTAAACGGTCGAGAACCGGCGAAATGACCCTATAACTTTATCAGAGTTAATCCGATCCGAGCGCATGCACACGCATCTGCCAAGTGGAATGTAGGTAGGTAACTGACAACAGAATGATATTACTCGACCATGTGAAAATGAGATACTTATTAGTAATATCCAAGAACATTAGAAATTTCCTTGTAACTTGTAATATCAATATATCATAGTTCGTCGGATTACTAATACCTACCTGAATATATCAACTTAACCCTTAATTATCATGAATTGTTTACTGTGAACTTCCATTCATATCGCCGGGTAGTACTATTAGGTATTCTGTGTCACCGGTTCTATTCAAACAATCGCAATAAAACCTACGGCAGATTTTAAGTCTGACCAAGACCTTTCTTATTAAAAAACCGCATTAAACTTCATTTCGTAATTTTTGCGTCCATCGCGGAAAAGTCACGGACAAGAATTCCAAATAAAAATGTATTCACAATCTTTCATATAGGTATCTAACAACCCAAGTATTGTTTTTTTTAAATCTCCAATGTATAGATTAGCTACTTTACAATTTTACAATACTATAGAATACATAGATAGATATGACCTAGATTATAACCACCAGTAGTTGAAATTAGGCAACGAAGAGTCAAGTCTAAATGTTACACAAGTTTGTTGATTCAACGGGATTAACTAAAATGCAAACGTTACGTACGTTTGCACACGGGACATGGAATCAGATATATCAGAAGCAACGTGAACTTTTCTCATTTTTGTTTATAAGGAGGTATTCTGCTTCTAAAGCAAATGGAAAGAATACAAGTGCTGCAACGGAAGTTCCTTTCTCGTAAATTATAATTTTCTTATAAAGGGTGAGTATGGTACCATTTATGAATTAGGGAAAAACAAGCGTAATGTTCACTTTATCTGACATGCATACGCGAGTTTACAGAGCGTACCAAACTTGTTACTCGGGAAAACATGGGATGTAAAATAACTCCAGAAAATATTAGCATAAGTAGAGAAAATGAGATAAAAGAATCGACGATGATGTCTAAAATTCACGGAACTTACGTATCAAAGGACTCGTGCAGTCTAAATTTATAATAAGATTATTAGTTACTTCCACATTGTTATAGACCTACTAATATTATCAACGGAGGAGCGTTCGACTGTTAAGTGAACGGTCGCGGGCTCGATTCTATCTCAGTGCGAACACTTTATTACCTACCAGTGATACAGATGTACCTTTTTTAAATTTTGTGTGGGCTAGCATCACCCCACTGCACTGGGGTTGAGTCCTGTCACCTCCCCTCCCTCCGCTTTCAGAACCAGCCCGCCCCTTGACTGCTTTTCACTGTGCCCTCTGCTTGTCAGAGGGACATGCAGACAGCCACCGAGCATCCCTAAGCATGGTCACTTCCGCCTGGCCATAACTAGCCGCAGGTGGCAGCGTCTGCCCTGAGAGTAAAAGGCACTACCGCCTTTTGCAATCGGAAGAATTATAAAAAAAAAACAAAATGATTGTAAAAATTCTGTCTATATAACAGTACTTTTTTTTTCTTTATTTTCTCTTTTATCTTTATACATTATACCAAAATATATTAGGACAAAAATACTTTTCTAGTGAGGTTCCGTTACCAAATTGTATTTAGCGCACGTTCATTTAAACCACACAGAACAAGTACCTAAACCATCTGAAAATTTAACGTTGTATAAACACTCGCAAAAAACTTAGGTACTGCCCCGCTTATTTAACTAAATCAGTATTAAATTTACTCTTTTTGGCCAAGTAATTAAGATGTAGAGTTATAAAGTAATATTATTTCTTTTATTAAGTTGTAAATCATCAAATAACTAGCATAGCCATGCGGTTTCACCCGCGTAAGTCTCCCGTGAGAATATTGGCATAATAAGTAGCCCATGTTACTTAGCCATAATGTAGCATTCTAATGGTGTAAGATTTTTTATATCGGTTCCGTACCTACTTTTAAATTTTATCGATTACAAACAAACAAACCTTTCTTATTTATAATCTATACAAATTAATGCATATACATAAGTGTATATAGGTATGATACCTACGTATTTTAAGGCGTAACATAGGCTACTTTAATTTTGGAAAAAGAAATACTCAAAATAATTAAGTAAATCTTTAAAATCTAAATTCACGTGGGCAAAGTGGCGGGCACAGATAGTATTAGTATAGATATAAAACTAAAACTAAAGTAAAACCATTCCCTTCAATAATACGATAGTAAACGAAAGTTTATTTTAAGTGATTTTTTCTCTAATGTTAGGGACATTAGAGAAAAAATACTTTTCAACTGTGTGACATATTATTATAATAAGTGGCTTTGTTCAATTTAATAAGAATTTAATACCGGCATTTTATAGCTCTGTTATTAATAAGTCACGCTATGTAATTTTCACCTTCTTGTCACTACCTATATTCTTTTCACATTTTCCACCAATATCACACCATGAATGAAACACGAAACAGAGGGTCAATTCTCATAATAGAATATGTTCAAAATTCAGTTCCGATTTCATCTAGATCTCTAAAATGTCAGACTTTACACATATCTAAAGAGAAAAGATAATAGTTATATGAATTAAGTACGTTTTATTTGCATTACAATACTATATTCTAAGTTTAGCAGAAAATCTAACGTACCTACCCTTTTTTAAGTTTCGGTCACGATGCAGTCGCAAGCACATTAAAGTATTGGATATTGAAAACTATATTACAAGAATACTTTTTTTGACATTTTTGTAAGATCGAGATGAGATCGGAACTGAATTTTGAACATATTTTATTACGAGAATTGACCCTAATTTTTTTGCGTATTAACCGTCATTTGTAAAACCGATCCCTAAGCGAGCCTTACTTTTACAAAAAAACTTTATTAATGACACACAAAACGTGTGTACAATAGTCATTAATGAGGATACCAGACCAGTTTTCAGTAATGAAGCCATGTTGCGACCCGCCCGCTATAAAATTTAAGTGGTCCATGCGGACATAAAATGAGTATCGCATACAGTTATTATAACAATTGGTTGTTTCAAATGCCCCCACATATAGCAGTGGTGAGAGATAACGATTAAAATGGTTGTATATAGGACGGGTTCCCGATAGGCAGCTATAAAAACCATCGAGTTCGTAATTGTATAATATGAGTTTTCTTGACGCGAAATGTGGCGATAAAACAAAATAAATGTTCTCATTGTTATCACACAGGCGTATTACGTTCACGCAATTATGCGGACATGATATATTCAAAAGCTGACTACAGTGCCCGCGTTATGCTAAATTCATAACTCAGTCACGTCACCGACTGTAAAAAAATGTATCAATTTTTATCTTAATTATTGTTATAAATGCGAAAGATTTTTTTGTTCGTTACTCTATCATGTAGGAACTCATCAAAACACCCACGTCCAGTTAATACCTGCTCTATGTCATAAACTTTCGTTTAAAAATTACCCACCTGTAGGTACGTGAAAACATTCTACTGTAATACTTCCTACTATCCTACTTCCTACTATTCTACTATCCCATTAATATTATAAATATGAAATTTTGTGAAGATTTTTGGATGTTTGTTGCTCAATTACGCTCTACTTATATGACTGAAATTTGGTATAGGGCTAAATTATAGTCCAGAAAAACAAATCAGCTAATTTTTATTCCATAAAATGGGAACATATATAAATACATGACTTTAATATGATAAGGTACGTCTCAAGAGTATTTGTAAATTTGCTAGCACCTGAAAAAGAAGTTCAAAAACGTAATTTATGATTTGTTATAATTTGCCGTGTTGTTATAGGCCTACGACAGAAATGACTGGGGAAATTTCATTTTCATTTTCATGGCAAGTGAATTGTGTGTGTCAGTCAGATTGTAGCCTCGTGTTGTGAATATAACTTGCTTCATTGCGGACCCGCCTAAACATACGCAGTACATCTATTGCACGGTTAACCGCTTGTGTTCGTTGCGGACTGCGACAACACATAAAAGGGTTAGGTTATTTTTAATCTTATGATCAAAAATAAAACAAGTCCAGCTGGACCTTTCTTTAATTTTAATAATGCAATGAAAGGACTGTTTGTCTGTCTGACAAAGTAAATTTGCTTCCAAGGCAAACATGATAAATTTGTCCTGATGACTTATTGGCCGACTGATTCATTAACAAAGAGGTTAAACCGGGATTAAGAACTTGAAATTTAGCAGTTGATGCTCTTTGTGTTCTATAAGGTTTTCCACAACCACCACTTAGTAGATATTAAGGAAAGATTTTAAAAACTATTACCCATAGGGAAGTAAAAAGAAAGAATGAACGAATGTGTGGAAGTCGGTCCTTTTAAAAACAAAAATATTTTTTTCATGTACCTGCTTCTTGTTAGAACTGAATGTATCACCACCCTTATTATAGTTAAACGAAATTTTCCTGAGGGCAGTCGGCACGGGTCACCCAGTTACAAAATATTATTTTGTTAGAACATATTGTTTCAATTAAAATCACGTAACAAATATCTCTATTTAATCATCGGAGACCAAACGACCCTGGTGTTTGTCAAGCGTAGACGTTTGTGGTTAGTGCAACAAAAGCACGATATTCGTCGGTATTCGGGTAACAGATTTTATAATTGCTATTATTTATCAATTTGTATGAAATTATGTTGTAAACGTTCGCAATCATTCCCAACAATACCGCATTTCGGACACCGTTTTAACTACAATGTGGTTTAAAAATGCTTTCTTTTAAAAAGTGTGTAGTAACGTGCTTATATTCTTTTTTCGGTTTTAAACCGATTCAAAGATATATTTTGTTCCAGTACCTACAGCTAGTGACCAAGCAGGTTTTCATCATTAAATGATGAGAACCTGCTTGGTCACTAGCTGTTTTAAATGATGAATGAGGCATAACATATAAAATAATAACTTAACTAACGAATTTATATAAATAACTACTAGCTGTTGCCCGCGGCTCCGCCCGCGTGGATTTCGAAATCCGTTTCAAAAACTATCCTATCTCTCAAGTTGGATCGAACTGCACATGGTGTGCGAATTTTATTATAATCGGTTAAGTGGTTTAGGAGTCCATTGAGGACAAACATTGTGACACGAGATTTATATATATTAAGATAACAATTTAGCTAACATGAAGTGCGATAAGGCTGCCAGATGAATTTACCCACTAAATCTATTTTTGATATTAAACTTATTTTATTCTTTTCTTGTACAGTAAAGAGATAATACTATTACTGTCAAGTAAACGTATGCATAATTTCTATCTTTTATCTATTAAATAGGTACATAAAAGAAGATTAGAGTATTAGATAAGATTAGATGAGTTTATAGCCTAATTAAATATACGACTTCTGCACATGCTCAAGCTCAAAGTTGGGTATTAACTTATACACGCATTCAATTTTAACAATTGCCATGGATATATACGAGTACATTACAAACAATGACTTAATGGCAGTATTGTCTAGACTGCTGATAATTTGGCAACCGCTACGTAGTTGAACCATGTTAAGAACGTCTATTCTATTTGAATTACTATTGTAAACCGCGTAGCAATTTTACAAATGTTTTACCTACTCCCAATCCTTAAATCTCTATTATTTCAAGTTGTAAAGGTTTCGATAAGGTAAAAAGAATACATTGGTTTTGACTCTATTGTTTTAGGTAAAAAAATATAGATTTTTTATACCTTTTTTCTGGTGCAATATATAGGTATTTGATCTTTTCTAATTAAAGAATATACAAATAAATTTATTATTTAACAAAAATATCATTTTGGTTTTCAAAAAATTTTATGGTCACCTATTAGAAAGTACGATAACAAACTTTTGACTTTGTACTATACATATTCGCATTTATACAAATCTTTTGGGTTCTTATTTCTTCTAAAGCTTGGTTTTATAAACTCCAGTGGGCACATAAAATAGACTGCTATAAAGTGCGAAAACAATGTTCCTTAAAGTGACCCCGTTTGACTTAAAGTGGTTCTTAATCATAGCATTACAATTCAAGTGGATTATCTCACAACTTACTTCGTGAAGATATTACAAATTTCATCAAAGTCCGGTGAGGAAACGCAGCTTATCAGAACAAGTTAGATCAGTATCTAAGTGTGGAACTTTAATTGCGACTAGAAGTTTAAATAAAGTTTGACGGCAAGGTACGCTGGTTGGTTAAGGTGGTTTGAAACTACGACAGCCCTGCCGCACCACTTCCGCTGCGTGTTTAAATAGTTTGTGTAATTTCCTAATTCATAATTAATTCCTATGAATACAGTTTGTTCCTAAAGTTACTGTATAACGCGAGAAATTATGCGTCAAAGAAGCCACCTCAAATCATGTTTTCTATAACCTGGCGAACGCTTAGAAAGGTCTGAAAGACTGACTGACTTTGTTGTTATACCCAAGCCAATATTTTTTGCCAGAAATAATACATAACATTGCAAGTGTATAGATTGAGTTCGTGTCCCATTTTGCAACGCGTTGCACCGACAGTTATTGCAGTTGTGTTATATATTTAGACACGATCTTTTCGATATCATCATTCTCTGAACCTTTTTCCCAACTCAGTTGGGGTCGGCTTTCCAGTCTAACTGTGATGCGGCTGAACTTCGATATTTTCCGTGGAGCGACTGCCATCTGACCTCTACAACCGATGTTCATTATGAACAATGGCGATATCGAAGTTCCAAGTTAGACTGGTTGGACTTTTGTGGGCTCCAACTACCCGTAACGACTGCCATAGATGTTTGTATGACAACCGGGACCGACGGCTTAACTTGCTCTCGAGGCACTAATAAACCTGCGATAAATACACACATAACTTCGAAAAGCATCGAAAAGTCATTGGTGTGTGCCATGGTGAACCTGGGATCGAACCCGAGACCTCGTATCATCGATCTTTTCGATATATTGATACGATAATTAATGTACACTGTACAAACGTATTGACACGCGAATCTCGTACATAGTTACGTGCGTAGACATGATTAAAAGTTGTAGAAAGAATACACGTTGCCACTGTGCTGACTGACGCACTGATTCGAGTAAACACGTTGGCATAAGCGCGAACACGGGTATCCAGTTTATTGAAGCACAAAATATAACCCAGCTGTAAGCGCGTAAGTAGGATGTTAAAACGAGTGTAAAAACGCGCAAAAAATGCGATAATCGGTGACCGTACGATATAGAAGTGCGTGTTTATAACATTACCCCAAAACTTGTATAGTGTTGAACTCATGAAAGTAGCCGTTGAACATCAATCGATGGAATTTTTATCAAATATTATTCGTCTATTAACATGCCTATGATGACTCGACTCTCAAAAAGTGTTCGACATGTTCGATAAATAATAACAAACAGATTTCATATTGACAATATAGGGTTTTGCCGTAGTTGCATTGCTCGCCTTAAAATAAAAACAGTATACTATATCTACTCAACGATTTAAAAGTAAAAATAAGTCGTTATTAAAGACTGTACCCACAACGAAAATGTGCAGAATATTTGGAGTTTGAAGGAATTCTCCTTCAAACTCCAAATAAACTACAAATTCAAACAGACTAAGAACGTAGTACTTAATATATTATTATTTGCAAATATTTAGTAAAATATTTGCAAATATTTAGTAAAATATTTGCAAATATACCTACTCATTAATAGGTAGGTACTTACAAAAATATTTGCACTGAGCAGGATTCGAACTCGCACCCTCTGACGTATCAGTCAAATGTATTAATGCCACACCACACATAGGTCACCTCGGCTACATGATATTACAATAATTATATTATTATCAGTTATCTTATCCACTATGAACCCTGAGTCGGCAACAGCGGTCAACAGTTTCTTGGTAATAAATATTTCATTTAAATAAACTTACATCAACTTCTATACCAGGTATTCGGAAAATTTTCAATGGCGGTACATCTCGTGGTGAGTACCGACAGAATTCGCGGTCACCGCGGTACCACTTCACGGAGTAAAGGACCTCTTGTTCGAGGTCGTAGAGGCATTTCATCTCCACTCTGGAGCCTCGTTCTACGGCCTCTGGTACCATCATGTTGACGTTGCGTAGGCATTGTGAACCTGCAGAAGAAAATTCACTTATTTAGATACATGTGCCATAATTACAAATTGTATATACCCGATGCGTTAGTAAAATTATTTGTATTTTTTTCCATCCGTTTTTTTATTATTATTCATTTTTTAGAATTTATTATTCACGTTCCATTACAGTCAGAAGCCATACCGACATTCATTTAATTTACCCATTTTTTAGGTAAAAGTAATGAATTTATAAAAAAAATGAAATCATCGTTTTGTTTAGCTGTACAATTTAAATGTATAGGACCTTGAATAATTTGGTTCAGTGTTAAGTCTAACGCTGATAAAGAAATACATATAAGTATATATAGAGTATAACCTCAGAATCAAAGTCCCACGGAGTTCATACTTTTCTTCCGTGGTATATTAATGACAGGTTTGATACCGAACGCACGTTCCTCCTTCATGAATTTCTAAAAGCTAATTTCATTAAGCTAACCCACCTATAGCAGTAGGTATACTGATCATCATACCTACCAACATATTTTTTTATTATAAGTATTGTATAATGAATTACGCGACTCATTCATGAACTAGCTAGCTCACATGGAACTCGTTCATACGAGCGACCTGGCACCTTCAATTTTTTTGTTCTGAATTTAGACGAAAAAGAAATATTGGATGGTGCCTACTCACTGGAATGAGCAATTTTCACGTGAGTGGAACACACCTACTTGTGATTGCTGATATTGAAATTTGAATAATTTAAGATTCCATCAAAATTTAACGCCCCATCGATAAAGTTAAGGGTTCGTTCTATTTGCACTTTAATTACAAAAATTTTAATCTTTCATTAAAGCCTTCTTTCGTTTATGAAATTATTAAAGTATCAATAGAGATAATGTTGTATTTATCAATATTATACGGAAATTTAATAGTAGTATAAATATACTGCACTCTAAGCAAATACTATTAAAACGGGAAACATAAGAAGTCCAATAGTTGGTATTTGAACAGGTGTGTCGGTTTCATAATTAAACAAAACTGAACTGTTTAAACAGTATTGTATGTTCATAATTGTGTGGTTCAATACATTATATCCTCGCTTCTGTGATTTTAAGCATATCGACAAGCATCCAATATGGTTGGGTGGTGCGCGGTAACCCAATAGTGCCAACCCACAGATTGTTCTACAGTCAACGATAAAAGTTGCTTAGTATGAAAATATTTTTATAAGTAGATATTTATACTTTGGAATACTTTGTAGCAATAATTTAATTAACGCGGCTCCGCCTACGCGGAGGTTGGTTATTGTTTTTTGGTTCTAAATAACCAATTGTGATCAAAAATAGTATACGGCAGATATTAATTCTGACCAAAACTCTCCCCACCTTCGCCCAGGGAACCAGCCCACCCCTAGCCTACTCTCCACTGTGCCCTTTGCTAGTCAGTAAGAAAAGTATCTACTTATTACTTATGTCTGAATATCGGTTATTATTTTTATACTACGTAGGTGGCAGACAAGCACACGGCCCACTTGATGGGAAGCGGTCACCGTGGCTTATGGTGTGCAACACTAATGGTCACACACGCGCTACCTACCATTATTGCCACTGTAACAGTGTTAAAAAAAACATATGAAATTAATGGTAGCCAAATATACGCCTAAAACTTTATAAATTATACGTTAATAATGTACAAAGGTAACATTATTATGCAAATATTATTATTATGAAAATACTGAAACTTCCGGAATATAACAAAATTTAATAAGACCCGGTACAAATCGTTTGTGTACATAATAGGAGCGCCTTTTTCATTAAAATTTAGGACAGCAAACTGTCTTTCTCCTACGGGGTTTTAAGCCTGCCGGCTACGTAATTTTAACATAAATTTTCTATTTGGTCAATATTTATACTTTCTCAAAAGCATAGCGATATTATTAAAACTTTTTTTTCGACATTGGGCCTGTGCACCATTAGGTATTATTAGGTAAATATTTGTTGAATTTTTCGTTAATGTTTATGTATAATAATACTTTTTATGTATTTTATTAAGACGTTCATTTTTGGTAAGATTTCTTTATAATAATTAACCCATAATCACAATTTTTTGCACAAAAAATATTTTTAAATGGTCAAGTTTAGCAGTGACGGTTCTGGCACACATAAATTGATAATAATTATATAACTTTTGAAATATAATGTGTAATTTTTTTACAAAGTTAATCCCATGTAAATCGGTACATACATAATGACAAAAAGGGCCCTTACATTATTTAAGACACTAGCTCGTTTATTTACATCGCAGTATCTGTTGGTCCACATGGAATAGGCGAAAACATTCTTCAAAGAGCCTTTTGGTCTGTTGCCCCTAATAAGTAATGAGACGGAATATGAAAGTATTCGACATAGAGGTTATTCGTTTCTTGAGTACTCTTACGAATCTATATAAAGCGTATTAGTTTTAGGTATTTACTTACAAATGTTTGTATAAATACAAGAGATATACAGATACCTACAGTTTCCTATGTAACGCAATTTGGATCAATTACTGAGACTGCTGTGTGTTGTAAAACGTGGTTGTAAGTAGTATGATTGCAAATAATTAAGTGAACATTGATCATAAAACTATCACGCTTATAATCATAAAAATATTATTTGAGCTATCTTAAAGAAGGCCAGAAGACTCTAAAACTTGACATAAAATAATAAACATTAAATGAAAAAAATATGCCTACAATAATATAAAAGTAATATGTGAAAATTTTGTTCTTATCATATCTAGAAATAAGAAAAAACACGTAACCCAGGAGGGTTACGTGTTTTTAGCTGTATAGTTTACTTAGCATAGGAATGCTACAACTCCAGAGCGGTACTTAGACAAAATGAATCTTTCAGACCTTCATAACTAGTGTCATAACCTTCTCAATATTATTGGATATGGAAATAGGTCACCCGTAAATGATTGGCTCGTTTACATCGTGCGTTAAAGCGACCATTACCACATGCGGAAATACGACCAACTGGCTCGTTTGGCACACTCAGTCACAAGAAATTTTATGCCAACCAAATGTCAGTAGTCATTAACTTAAGTCTCTCGCGTATGACGTTAGAAGATTGAATAGAACTGACGAGCTCTGTTGCGTAGCGTTCGACTGCGAAGTCGGAGGTCACAGCTTGGATTCCCCACTCAGTGCAATATTTCAATCAATCAATCGATTTGAGAATATTTGCATTGGTCTGGATTGTTTTGTGTACTTATAATAATGTATAATATTTACATGAAGAAAATGTAACTAAGTATGTTTATTCGCTTTCTAGAACTGATACCACAAGCTGGTTAAACTATGCCAACGTCTAGATAGCACTCTGTAGAATATCGTAGACTATTTATTATATATATGATAGTATAATGTTGCACATACAAAGATACGATAACATTTATTGCCTAAAATAACGTTCAAATTCTCGCTCTATCTTTTATGTGGGATCTATCTAAATTGGTTACGGTTTAGATCCAATATAGTTCTAAAACCGTATCATACAATTCGTTCATAAAATTTAACGTGTTTTAACGTACGATGTAAATGAGGTAGATATCATAAAGGCTGTCAGATGCGGGTGTCGTTCTAATATCGTGAAATGATGTGAACAATATTCGCGAAGTAATTTCTCTGATCATAAAATCTCCGACGAACATAATATCTGACGGTATTGCTATGCAGCAACTTGGTTCAACGTATAAAGAAATTCCCCAAGTAACTTTAGCAATCTTGAAGTTATTATCATTTTTATGTCTGCATATATTTTGTCTTTATTACACATAACTATATTTTAGTCACTCAAAGTTGCAATTTTATAAATGGCGTCGAAATATTAAGATATTATATAGGTATCCCAATTTGGTAGTAAATGGTATGGTGTATATAAAATATAAAGTCTTGTGACACCGGAGGAGGTTCAAGTATGTCTGACTGCTTCACGTGGATTAGGTCGGGCACAGTTTAGCTGCTAGACATACTACTGTCGAATCCGGGATTCAATTAGCCTCTTATACTTTTGAAGATTTGAGTAATGGTATTCTAACACCAGACTTACCCTAGGCGCACACTTGACGACAGGCGACAGCGTCAGCTCGGCCACTAGACGCAACGACAGGCTGTCCATGTCCGCGTCTCTGATGCCAAGTGTGCGAAGCTTAGAACAAAATATATGAAATTCTCAGCCTCAGCCTGTCGTCGCGTCTAGACGGGGAGCTGTCGGAGTCGTCTGTCGCCCTGTATGCACCTTGGGTTAAGATCTTCACAGTGAGGAATATCCCGGTTCTGTGCAAATCATATAATTGCACAAAGGCGGTCTTAATTTCCTAGACTTATAACATTGTACGCAGTATTTATTATTTGTAAAATAGTCCTCAGCTAAAAACCCGTTCATTGTCCATAAAAATAAACAACAAAGTATACTTTCAATGGTCTTTACCTAATAAACAATATTTCTTGTATCTTCAACCTTTACTGGACTAATGTCTCTACCATGACACAGAACTTCTTGATTTAAAATTATTTTTAGCGCATTCTACACGGTCACGGAGAGTGAGTCTCCCCGTCATCATGACTGCTGAAAAGCATTTGTAACGCCAGGTTCAATATAAATAATAATTGTAACATAAAAATATTTATATAAATAATTCGCGTGGGATAGGTGATTATTCCAAGTAATGTTAAGTAATGTTGCTGGAAACCTAAGCCGTAGGTGACGTAATGTAATAGGCAAAGCCGAGATTTGAATAATAAATGATAGCATACCCGTACATAACACAAGTACTTATATTATACGATTATTTTCAACACATTTTGTCAAAAAGATTTACGTAAGCCACAGTACCCAAAATGTGTTTAACATTGATATAATATAATTATAACTACGTTTAAAAAACTGACTTCACAAACTAATAGTATTTACTTTTTAGTCATGGCAAGGCATCAAAAACATAATTTTTGCCGTAAATTTGATGATTTCCCCTCGATTTTCCCAAGATCCCAGCATTAGATCCTGATAACCTGGATATGGGATCACCTCAGAAGTAGCCTTTTTCAAACAAAAAAATATTTCAAAATCCATTCATAATTGGCGCTGCTGTCGCGTAACATACATACAAAAAATGAAAATAGCGTACGAATTCAAACCTCCTCCTTTTTTGAAGTCGGTTAAAAATTAATCTGCATACATTTGCATGTTGTCCGGCCACACGAGTGTTAGCCGATATACTCTCCAGGCAGACAGTGGTGAGTGTGGGCCGGAACCTCAACCCGGTGCACTCGGGCAATGGAGACTGCAGCGCCTCTCACTCGCAGGGGAGACACTGCAATTTAAGACAAATGCTGGCCGAAGCGGGAGTATGTAGCACTCTATAGGGCTGCTCGGAGGCTCTTCACGTGAGTCTCTTCACGTCTGAGTAGCAGAGGCCACAGAGGGAAGCAGGCGGGGGACATAATAATATATCCCACTTGTCAATTTACATTCATATCAATATGTAAATAAAATCATTATCCAATTAACGAGAAACTTTATCTAACCACGTCACGATACATAAACACTCGTTGAAAAACATACCAAGTCTGGTTATCTGCAGATCATAGTCCTTTGAACTTCAAGTTGACTTTGGCGTATAAATTAGTTATAATTATTATCATTGATTCACAGCCAAAATATAATAATACAAACTCAGTTGTATCCAAAGCGTACATTGGCCCAGGGTCTGCTCGCTCCTCCTGCTCCACCATTATTAATTAATTTCGAGTTTTATGGTAGTGACGATCCTCTACGGCGGTCTACACAGGAAAAATGTTCTGTATAAGGTTTTTCCATACATCATATTTAAAAAGAACTTACGTAGATATAATAAAAAATGTATTTACTTGTATATAACAACGATAAAAGTCCGATTATCCTGTTATACAGTTTTACTAGCAGGTATACAGCTTGAAGTAAGAATATTGTTGAATATTTTAGTACACAATTAACAATACTCGTACCACTTATTGTACTCGAAAAATAAAAACAGTTACGTAAAAAATATACATTTTCAATCTCACTAAAACATAATACTATCAAAGGGAGTGGGATACAAAACAACAACGCAAATTGAATCTCAGGTACAATAGTGATAGGTGTCACCATGATTCATGGGCAAAGCTTATATCATCCGTAGAAATACATTAGTATTCTATTCAATGCTGTGCGGCTACGAGAATAATGTCATTACCTGCTGCAATTGCGTATTATGAATAGGTACAATAAAATATTGCGATTGTGGTACTCTCCAATTGTAATTATAATTTAAGTTTATATATTGCTAATGATAAGCAAATTGTTGCGAGTGTATCGACAACCAGACGAAAATTATAACGGCTAATTTGACGTTATATATCGAAATGTTGTATGGGATCCAACTAACACCTGCCGATTGAGAATAGGCTCCCAAACCCGAGACGAAAACCCGTGCCAAGGTTCTCTTCTGCTGTTTGGGAGGTGAGATGGCAGTCTCTACCGTAAAAGCAAAAATAAGCAAAAAGCCAGTCACGTGCGAATCGGAATCGCTCACTGAGGGTTCCGTATAAAACTGGATTAAGGAAAAATTTCAGTTAATGAATTATAGAATATTTTCAGAATTTTTTCAAGAATCTAAAATAAAACTTTAAACACTCCGAGATACAGGCAACACATACCAACCAGAAATGGTAAAATTCAACGTTCGTTTAGCAGTGCCTGGTACATGTTGCACTGGTATTTCCACGTACTAACAGAATTGGCTAAACGAAGAGGCAATTAGGCTGTGCATGTCTGTCAAGCTTGGAACACATTTCAAGTAGGAGTGTTGACAACTAGAACGGGCAAATTACGTTTTAGCTTCGCAAAAAGAAACTGTTATTGCACAAAATTATTTTGCACAGCATACAGAGTAATGAAATATTCAAAAATAAATTATGATTTAATAAAAAAAAAATTGTACAAATAAGCTTTTTTGTAATTGCATTACAAGGCAAATCAAATGGTGATGATGAAACCCAAACATGATGGTTTTATCTTATTTAGTTAAGGAATTCTTATGACTACCTACTGTCTCCATCTTCAGTCCCTGGATATCATATAGCATCAGAGTATTTGCCAAGACAAAACAAATGAGCCAGACTCGTTTTTTGTCCTTCTGAGTCCATCATCAGACCAGCCCCATAGAAAGCTACGCAAGTACACCAAATTTGAATTTAATCTAACGTCTGAAAATTAGACTTCCAAGATTTGACACTTACCTACTAACAAACTCATAGAACAAGTTAATTAAAAGCTTGAAAGAAACACATTTATATTGTATTACAACTTTGTAATTACGTAGGTACTAAGTTGTAAATTATACATGTCTGGACATTCCCAAAGGTGTATAATTTAAGTAAAGTATTTATTTCTAAGTTTATTCTTCGTACCGATTTTTCAACATGCGAGCCTTATTTGTCTGAATAATTTAATATTTTTAAGCGTTTATTTATCTTGCAATGTATAAAATATTTTCTGGTCAAATTTTGCAACTGAATTTTAAAGCAATTATCATCTACCGATTGAGTTTTAATTTTGTATACACGTTTATTTTGGATGATGAAACTGAATTGATACGATACCGTATAGTTAGTCTGATGATGAAATAGGAAGGTGTTCTTATAAAAAAATACTCTCTTGGAGCAAAATATTATTGTTATTACAACTGTTGTATCGCTCCTAAACTAATGCAGAAGCAGCAAACCCTGTTGCCTCACTGCAGCTCTGAATTTTCATAACTTTGGCAAACCGAGCATAGACTGTCGCAGATAAAGTCCAAAGATGTGAGATATTTGCCTCTAAACCAGTGACCCTAATCGGGACGTGTCAATAAAATATGCCTCTGGAGAGCGATCCTTTTAGGGGCCATTGCTACTTTTTAATCTACCTAACATTTCAGAGCAGAATCACTAACATAGGAACAGAATTACCTATATTAAAGGCTCCTCCTAATTCGGCAGAACATCCCTGAGAAGCAGCAAGAATTAAATAAAAATTGTTGATTTTTAAGACTGTTTTTAAAAATAAGCATCAGCCCAAAATGGTCAGTTTGTCTTATTTAGTTCAGAAGTTCCTATGACCTCTTACCGTCTCTTTATTCATATCCTGGATAACTCGTAGCATCAAAGTATTTGCTAAGAAAAAACAAATGAGCCTAAACTTTATTGGATTATCCTGTTTAGTTTAGAAGTTCCTATGGACACCTTCCGATTCAATCATCAGATCAGTTTCATAGTACTATATTATCGTATTGTCACTGAAGATACGTAAGTATACCAAACAAAATTTCTCCCATAGTAACTAACTCACTAACTAACAAATAACATACATTACATACATACATACATTTACATAAAGTCGTTGTTACTTCCATTGCCAGGGCGAAATTGTATTTTAGCCTAATGCCCTAGCTGGATATAATCTTCCAACATTTAGTTCCAGACAACCCAGTTAGTAACAGATAACAGTATTCAATCTTGAAAATAAAGTTAAGCATATAAAATAGACTCCAAATATTTTCGATATCCCGCCCAAACGATTCGATTAGTGGATCTGTTTTATCTATCGATTGGAAAACTACTGAACCGTTTGAACTGTTTCAATTGTATTCCAATTTCTACCCGGAATTCTCTGTATAAAAATAACATAGGTAAAGAAGGAAAATAAGACGTTTCTGACGACATCATTGTTTACATAGGTAGGTATCGGTGTTTGACGTAATTTTTGTTTCGTTTGAACGTGCTGTGTATTTTCTTTCGCACATATTTGGTTGGCTTTTATTTCAATCTTCTGAGCTTCTTGTTCCATTTATGCTAGTAATTTAAAATACTTTATCTGCTGGTAAACGAATAATGCTTTGTGATGACTTCTTTTGCAAAAATATAGACATAATTTGGGTTCTTCAAGAAGGGCATTAGAAGGTTTTTGCAGGATCGGCAGCGCGAGTGTGACGCCCCTGGTATTGCATGCGTCCATAGGCCACGGTAACCGCTTTCCATCAGTGTGGACCGTGTGCTTGTCTGCCACCTAAGTGGTATAAAAAAAAAACCTTACCATTATCATAGTCATATTTATATTTTGTAGAATTTATAGAGTTGTAGATTTTGAAACAGGAAATATTTTTGTACAGTGTAGATAGGTTAGTTAAAAGTTAGGTATCGTATTTAAAATCGCTACTAACTTTGAAATTACAATCGTTGCATTAGGCTAATTGCCTAATCCACCACAATTACATAACATTTGAATCAATTCCTATTAACACTAGGCTGCACAAGAACACGTTCCCTATCTTCCTAAATTTAATTTTCCAGAAGGTATATTCATAAAATTAAAAAATATTTTTTTTAATTGCTGAACAGTGCGGACGCTTCAAAGTTGAATAAAAGTAAGCAACTGAATGCGAATTTTTTTCTGAGATATTAGAACTCATTAGACATAATACTGTAACAAGTACTGCTATAAAGCGCTTCACACTAAAAATGAAGCCATTAATGGCACATTCCCACGAGTCAAAACGACCTTAGAGATAAAACTAATTCATACTGATTGCGCCCTTGAACTTTTACAGTTGAATAAAGCGAATAAGTACTTTCTACTTTTTCCGTTATCGGGTATTTTATACAATATTAGATAAACCTTTGGAATAATACAATAATTTTGCTTTTAAAACGAAAAATATTTCTATGGTCAGTATTCATAATAGCTTAGATAAACAGAGCAGAGACTATTCACCCAATTGAATTGCGAGCGGTAGGTACTAAGCTTTGATAATATCTAGTTTACTGAAACAACTATACCTGTGTAGTACATTTTCACGTCGACAGAAAGCACCTCATATTTAAGCACTGGCATGATTGTATGTATGATAATTATAATATAGCTATTATTTCCCAAAATATGATGAATAAAACTTTTCGTTTTACTAATGGGGCTGAATAAATTACAATTACGAAATACTGTGTAGCACAACATTTCAGGTTAAAATAATAGCTTGGAAAACAGAATAATACATCTAAGCAATTAGGGATTACGGAAGCCTGACATGTGTAAAGAGATACAGGCGCAAGAAGAATCCTTTCCGGTCCCGTATTAATAACCCTACAGATGAGCCTATTGAGCTTGTCTTGAACGCCTTAATTTGATTCACTCGTCTCTTGTTTGGTAAAACATTTATTTCACTGCAAAGTGCCAACAAAGACAACATCAAAAGAAAACCTTTTTTGGTACGGTACTATAATGATCTTAACTAGAATTTTAGTGATCGTGGTATTATGTATAAAATGTAAATAATTTTGAACGGACCAGATCATGGTTCGCTTTAATTTATTTTTAATTTTTTGTGTTAATTCCTCTAAACATACAGGTAACGAGATTGTTCAAGAGTTAACCTTTATACCCAATACTAAGCAGCCTTCACAAAACTGATACAATATTATATTATCTGTTAGGGAAAACATTACTACCGGTTAATTTAATAAATTATGTGCAGCATTTGCAACTAATATAAAAGGTAAGTATAAGGCTAAGTGCAAACACTGTATTCTTACATTTGTACCTACTTTGATAATCGTCTATAAAAGTTCTATTTTATTCCTCGAGTCGTTACATCTCAGAAGTAGTATTATGTCTGCAAACATTATAGCACCGTTTCTTTGTAACTTCGAAGTTTCATGGTAACCTGTCAGGCTTTTCACGATCAGTAATAGAATCCATTTAAAGCCATGCTTTTAACCTTTTCCATTAAATGTGAATGTACGGGATGCAGGTAAGCGTGGACTGTTACTAGGGTTCGTGTAAATAATAAAAGAGGCATTTCGGATGGTAAGTGGATATCACCAGGACCTGTGCACAAATTATGTCTAGGTACGTGTTCCTCGGCTACTAACGCATGCGACTGTGGTGACATCTACTGTGCATTCTAAAATATATGACGCAGTGTGCGAGCTTGCGTGTGATGATAAAAGCAAGGTAATCAATACTGTAAACTAAATAGTTACATCTTCATGAGAACTTTGACCAAACAATCACTTATTCTTTGCTGTGTTTACTATAAGGTTGAATACTTATTGAATAATCATTAATTTCTGTAGATACTAATAACGTTTTTATTTCGCAGGTTCATACAAAGTACTTACATTCGTTCTTAATAGAAAAAAAGTGCATGTGTTTGGTCGAGCAGCACTGCCTGATAGTAAAAACATCGCATAAAAATATATGTTTGTAAAATTAGGTTCGTGTCGAATAAGATAAATCAGCCGTCATGCCTTGATATATGTATTGACCCTTACTTGAAGTAAAGGTGCGTTCAAGATCTATTTACATACTTTATTACCTTTTCCTCAAGGCTGACCCATGTACGGTCTCCCTAATGTTTTTTTGCAGTTTTTACCACTCCATCCTTATAATGCTTATATAAATATTTATATTATGTTTGTTTAATTAAAAAATGAAAATAATTTTCAAAAAAAGTTAATAAGTAATTTTATACTCATTATGGCTTTTTCTAGAAATATTTTATTCTATAACTGGAATTCAATCTTCTACTTATTTCAAGCGAACAATACTTTCTTTTATCGTGTGGAAATTCCCAGTCAGCGGGGGCGGTTATATCGGACTTAAACTAACACGCTGCCGCCGCCGTCTCGGGTTTTCGAGCGCCGGGGCTTAAAGTGGCCTAAAAGGCATTTCTCTCGCACCCCGGCTGACCCAGGCCATCTCTGATTTCGAGATGACCTTTTTAGGGTTTGGGAACCACAGTGTCAGTGTCTAAGTTGGGGGGAAGGGAGGAAGGCAGCAGTGTTAATACGCGGCGCATGAGTGAACAATACTGAAAGTAATTTATTAACCCACAATTATTTCTGTACTGCCATAAGTGAAACATAAGTAACAAATAATATAAACTGACGTTTGACTGTAAATATATCAATGACTTTTTGTAGACTAGGTAGGTATAACCCCTCGTAAGGTATAACTGATTCCGGTTTGGATTAAACAACCCAGTATTCTTTTGTCTTTGTTTCCATAAAATATTAAAACAAAATCTTTTATTTTCTGCACAAACAACTATAAAAATTAAAATTTCATATTATGTTCTGATTGCTCGAGGAATGGTCTCACAGTTGGAAGATTGCCAGTTAAATACGTTTGCAAGCCTTTGAAAACGGGTTTGGCGTATAGATACGAGGCGACTAGCACGATTCTATTCGCCGCCACTGCCACAATAAGTTATACGAGGCATGGCGAAGCATAGCGTGAAATCAGACAAAATGCGTCACAAAATGAGACGTTTGATTTGTATAAAATTGTACTTTGTACATTATACAGAAAGACCTACAATTATCAAAAGTACTGCGAAATTATACGTTTTTCTCATTGCAATAGAAAATTATTTATTCTAGGTAAGTAAAAATGAGACGTAGTCCTGTGCACCAATTGGGATTGTGAATAGTCTTAATAGTATTCTTGCTACCTTAAAACAATAAACGAGTATCTGAGTAAGTCAAAGCATTTCTTAAGTACAATTTTATACAAAATTGAATGATAATAAAAAGTATAATCGAAAGATAGTGCTTTTTTAATCTGGTAAACATACAAAGACATGAATACTCGACTTTCCAGTAAATTGACACTTATTCTTTTAATTTAACTGAAAAGAACCTTCATCAAGTCTTTAATATACGAATAATATAATCTATTATTATTTGTGTGCTCAATAGAAACTCTGAATAACAAATTAAAACAATTTAATGGAAAAAAATGAACGGCTTAGAGAGAGCTCTAAGAATACATTCACTCTTTATTTCGTATCTTAAGTGGTCCCATGAGAAAGATTTAATTTACTTTTAATGTATTCCAGACGTTATACTTTACGATGTACTTTCAAGAAGTGAAATAAAGAGTTGGAACATTAATTATAACTTTTACTTTTTACTGCAGGTACGATAAAATGTCACAATAGGGAAATGAAAAAAAAAAATGTCGTTTTCACAGCTTATAAAATACAAATAATACATAGCTTTGAATTAATAGACGATGCAATATAATAGGTACATATCTGTATTTTTTCCGGTTATTGAGGACTCAGTGTTTTATATAAAGAAAACATTCCTACATTAAAAATTACAATAATTTATTGTGTTACTGACGAAACGATTACTTAGGTACTTGACTTCTGATTCATCAAATTCTACATTTCATTATGCATTTTTATATCTACGTTCGATTTTTTAGATAAATTATTACCTACTTACTACTAGTACAGTAGAACAAAGTTTGCCGGGTCAGGTGCTAATCTTCTTAAATGTATTTTATTTGACATCAGTAAAATTACGTTGAGCCTGCTCCAAAAGTAATTAATAAAAAATACGAAAACATTTTTCAAAATTGAACGGGACACCCGCCTATCGTAAGATTCGCAGATTATTTATTGTGCTACAATAACACACTTCGAAACGTAAATAATGGTAAGCAAAAGCGAAAAAAAGGCAATAATTCACAAACATAGGATGACATTATTGCTATTTCATTATTTATGTGTTACACCTGATTATCTCAAGAAAAGTAAATTCACTAAGTCGTGAAAGAAACAGCTTTGTACAAAGCAACAAAATTATGCTTTCTCGATGATTTTGATCACGTTTTACAACTTGAATTTCTAGTATTAAGTGGTAGCTTGATGTCTTAGAAGCGTTCAGCGTAGTAATATTATGAGGATGGTATTCATAGAAATAAATTATGTTAGTAGGTATACCTACGATTGAAATATTATGTTTTATGAACTCGTAACTTATAATTGTATAAATTAAATTCAAACAACAAAACACAAAACAAAGAAACATAATATGACATTCGTTTATCTTTGTATATTTGCATACAATAGTATCTTTCCACCCCAGTAGTCGCAAACAAGATAATTCTGAATGCCATATCAAGAATTACTAGGAATCAAATACACCAGCTGTTTCAAACTGTTTCTCAACTGTATTCATGTTACTTACATGGAAATGTTCAAAGCTCTTAGGTGATACTCTCAATTTGAATATTCCATACTACAAACCAGGGTATATTCAGATATACTCAAAATATAGTTATGGTAGATTTGAAATGGATAAATAATATATTTTAAGATACTTAGCTATAATATTATAAATGTGAGAGTTTGTGAAGATATTATACTTGGAAGTTGCTAAATGAAATCATGCACTTAATCGTTTTTTTATCCTTGGAATATCCGGTGGGAAATGAGAACGGGAACAGAATTTCACGCGGGCGAAGCCGTGGGAAACAGCTTGATTTTAATCCAGTTCAGGCACATTCGTAAATTACTTAAAGTTTGAACGATAAAGTTGGTATCTATTATCGCTAAACTATGTTGTAATGAAGTTTCCAAACAAACTGTAGCATCACATAGGAAAAAGTATTTCACTTTTGAGGTTAGTGTGTTGTTAAATTAGTGAATGTAGAAAGCAGAACAAGCCAATGCGTAATCGTATTAAGGAAATGAATAGCTCTGATAATTGTGATTCATCTGTGTGGTAACGAAACACATGTCTATAGTCATTGTAGTAATCTATACTTATTAATAAAAAGGCTCAATAATGTGAGTTTGATTATATGTTGAGGGTAATCTTCAGAATCACTACACTTATTGGAAAAAATATTTCACCATTTTCAAACATTCATTGTCATCACATCACAACACATCAAACATTTTCCTGATGGAACATTATCTATTATGTGTAAATGACGTAAAAAAAAACTAATTTAAGCCGAAGCGAAGCGAGGGCGGATTTCTAGTTAAGCATTAGGAAACAACTACTTAATAAAAACTTTACAAAGTATTAAGAATATTAATGTTACATTCAGTTAGATTTGATAATTAAAGGGAGACCCCGGCGGTATATACCTACGTCCTTTTGGAATGGTTCAACCACTCCAGTAAATTATAGTCTTTTAGCAGTCCCATGTGGGCAATTAAAAGTAATTGTATTACTCTTTCACTTAGCCGCGAAGTACCTAGCACTTAAAATAAATAAAATGAAATACCAACACAATCGGTCCTTCTCCAGTTCTAATGAAGTCCTTCATAAAGATTTATGTTGTCCCCAATTTTCTTTCAATTTTCAAGGAGACTAGGGACTAAAAAGGGAAAATCAATAGCAAAAATGAATGAGAAATTTCTTAGGTCATTAAAGTTATCTTTTCGTTATATCCCCCAATCCGTTTAATCCAAATTCTGTAATTCTAATTGGATTCTGTCCCTTATTGCTAACGGGGAAATGGATATCATCATCAAACTAACTCTCGCTTCTATCGCTCCCATAACCTACTCTTTATATTAGATTAAATATTACATTAGAATATCAGCAATATCTTATATTGCCAAGTCAACATAATATATGTTACCATTCGCATTAATATCTTAGGGCGGTATTCGTATAAAATATTCAAACGTACGATTTCGCATGACATTATGTTACAATATTTAACACTAATAACTTGACACAACAAAATCACAAATCCATTAATAAAACAGTATTTAATAGTTACTTGGTTTTATTAGAGACACTAGGTCCATTTCTGGTTAATGTATAAAATAGATACCTACCTACTTAGTGTATTTACCTGACATAGAAACATTTTCATGTACCTAATTATACTGAAGAGGATCTATTAAACTGGGATTTACCTTCCAATGGGAAGCCAAGTAATGTCTATTGTGAATTTTTCTTCAAGCAATTCTTAACCCTATTCTAAGCTCAATGACCAGTAAAACGGTGATCGAACTATAGTAAGTTCTTGAATACAGCTCTTGAATTAAGTGGAAGCACTAAACCTCCGATTGAAGGAAAACTTCTTTGATTCTAGAATCATTTGTATATCTATTTTCGTATAATCAATATATAATAATAAATTGTATATTTTTCCGGAAGTACCTATTATTAGTTTTGTATGTTGTAATGATTCAAAAAATACTATTGTACGTTACCAAAACGTACTCATATTCTACAAGTTGTTCAAAAAGCAGTGAAAAGAGTGCAGCCGATCAAACTCAATGGCTTAAACGTGTAATGACCAACAGCAAAATATTCATATTGACATGAACGCGAAACGACCAGTTGACCAATAGGTATTAAGTTGTTATATTTTTCGTCTATCAAGTGACTGCAATCCCGTCGATAATAAGGTAGGGGGAGACCATCATTCCAGAAAGATGTTAACGATTCCTAAAGTCGTAGTAAAATTAGTTTATTTGCATTGGAAACCATAGGTTTAACTCGAAATATTTCATTGAAATATAAGCCATAACTGGCTTTAAGGTTCATAACACACTACCCGGTTTTAGAAGACTCCAGCAAGGAACTCAGTGGGCTTTCGTTGTGGTCTATTTACAAACATATTTATTTAATCTGATCACAAGGTTTTGTTTGAGTTGCCTAGTTAACCAAACGGTTAATTCCTAAGCTTGTTTTTCGTCTAAATTATATTACAATAATAGCCTTTCAATTTATTTACTTATATATAGATTTCTGATATAATAAGACCACTTGATAATACGCATAGGTAAAGCCTTGGAATGGAAAAAGGAGGTGCTAGAAGCTAAATTAATATATTTAGAATTAAGAATTACATAATAGAAAATAGATTTATCCATATATGCAAACTTAAACTTATCTTATTATTATTTGTAGTACCAGACAAGGTACTAGGTTTGGTAGCAGACAAGCACACGGCCAACCTGATGAGAAGCGGTTACTGTGGCCTATGGACGTGTGCAACACCAGGGCGTCACACTCGTGCTGTCGACCCTGTAAAAACCTTCTAATGCCTTTCTTAAAGAACCCTTTGAAGAAACCTTATTTACCATTCCATGTACGGAGTTTCAGTATAAAATTACAGAACTAATGTATTTAGTAATACCTACATTACTTCTGACACTAGGTTCAACCTGTTAGATTGTGTTTGTTGCTGTATTAATTTCTGTTCTTAGGGTAAAATACACTCTTCCTTAAAGTAATTCTATTATATTGTTGCGATTTTTTCAAAATAATGACAATAACATTGCGCTGGATATGTCAAAAGACGTCACCAATTCTCAGCCGGCGGGCTACATTCTCTTCATCTTGCGGTTATCTGTAGATACTCTCGTAAGATCCTCTGCCTTGAGCAATAACACCGACTTTGTTTGACAAAAGTGTCATGTCGTGATATTATTGGAAGTCTACGCCAAAAATCACACATTGAAATAAAATTATTTTCAGCTGATTCTATCGCGAATTAATGGTGTTATTATTATTTACATTGAACCCGATTATTTATATGACACTGTGTGCTCATTTTGCGTAAAACACCAATACAATTCATTTGACATAATGGCAGTCACGTACCTTGAAGACTTGCATGTCCTATTGCTATATCAGCAACCTTGAGTCTACAGCTTCCTTGTGTGGCGCGCTGGTTGGTTCGTGACTGCCATAGACTTATTCTTAGACTAAATTTATTCATCATTCTTATTATTGTGATGTCCAGTGACTACACATAGAAAAATAAGTATATCCTATATCCTACTTACCAACTGAATATTATAAATGTGATAGTTTATGAAGATGGTAGGATGTTTGATTGTTTGTTACGCAATCATGTTTCCAACAGCTGAAAGATAATAGTTAGGAATAGCACATAGGCTTTAGTGCTCAGTGCTATAGGTAGCGGAAACAGAAACAGAATTCCACACAGGCGAAGCCACGGGTAACAATTAGTACTATATATATAAATACAACGCTATAATTAAACGTTCGCGTTTCCGTGCGCGTTAATAACCGTGACTTGAGAACTGTCAAACACTAGGCGGCACGCGAAATTCGTGGCTTTTTACTTAAAATCCCATTTTCTTGTGTACAAAACCTTGAAAGCCGCTTCCCTTTTGATACATAACGATCCAACCATAACTACCTGTTTATATACCTACATTATATTGTTGGTACATTCTATTAATTACTAATAGTAACCTTGACCACTGTATTACTCAAGGGATTCGAAGCTTTAGATAAGACTTGTCAACCAAATATCTATTCAATCAGCTTTAATACATCCACATTATATATCAAAGGTCTAATTTTACAATCACTAAACATAATGCAATTTGCAAACACTAGCTGAATCTCGTAAGTGTCGAAGTTCAGAACTTGATCAGACGGCAAGCCACCACTTAAAGCCAAGTTTACATCTTGTAACAAAATAACAATGTTTGTTTTGCTGCAGTCATGTTTATTTTACTTATATTGTAGGGTAGGAGTAAATATCTAATGTATTGTAATGCCCTTTCATGGCTTACAAAATGAAATGAAATAATTTGTAATGTTGAAAACAGCCTAAACGTTTCCATTTATCGTTTGTGTAGATACAGAGAGCTTTTGTACTAACATTAGTATGTAGCACATAATATATTTAATATTATAAAGCTGAAGAGTTTGTTTTAAAAACAAACTCAGGAACTACTAGTACAAATTGAAAAAGTTTGAGTAAGTAGCTATTTGAATACTAAGCGGGTAATATTATTCCAAATTATTCTTTGAATCTAAGAAATAATTATTCAGTAACAATATTATTATAAGAATGTGAATAGCTTCACGATTCAAAAAACAAATTTCATCCTACTATCCTATCACACTTCCTATTAATATTATAAACGCAAAGTACCTATTGTGAAAATATTTCGATGTTTAAATGTTTGGATGATTGTAATTAAATTACACTTTAACGGCTCAACATATTTGACTGAAATTTAGTACAGGTATAGATTTTCATCCCTGGAATAAATTTCTATGATTTGCGGGAACAAAAAACAGAATTCCACGCAGGCGAATCCGCGGCTATATAACTCATAGGAACGGCCAATTGCAATCAAGTACCTACGAGTCACGGATATATAAATTAATGATATAATCGATAACCCTGTAAAGCTCTAAAAACATATGAAAATAATTAATTAAATTGCCAATGAAAGTACCTAATAAAGATAAAACAGTTCTTCAGGAGCACTGTCCTAATGCCAATTATATCCTAATCCCTCTCCGACCATATTTTATAAATAATTAAGAAACCATTCAGTCTCCTTAAAAATTAATTACAAACCCCAAAAATCAAAAAATAACAAACACGCATTATTATTGTTAGTGTTTTTGTCACAATCCTCATTCAAAATCTTGATAAACATATTCTTTTAGATTCAATAAATGAAATATAGAAGGTTTAAAAAGTTATTTCACAAAAGATGACTAGTTGCAAACAAAACATAAAACAACTATATCCATATATGCATAATATGAAAGCATATTTTATTTATGGCACAAGAAAGCTTTACCCAGATGCGGGAGCTGAGCCTCCACGCTGATTTATATTTCGAGAAAAACATTTGCGAAGCTGGATAACGAATTAAGATGCCGCAAATCTTAAGAATTTTTGTTTGTTTGTAGAGCCGCGTAACTTGAGTTATCCTAATTAAATTTGTAGATTCAGAAGTTTATTTGTATTTTACACAGTTATGTTGCTACTTCACTTACTGATTATGTAATCTGCATTTCATTTACGACTCGAAATGTTATTTACCTTTGATTTTGTTATTTATTATTATCAATGTTTCTCTTTTCGAAAATTAGTAAATTAGTAAATTCGGATTTTCTGACAATAGCCAATTTGAAAATATTAGGACTTGCTCAAGCTATTCTTAATACATAAATTTAGGTTAAGGTACTAGTGTTATACTAACGTTAAAAAGTCAACCAATACGTTTCATTTTTCACATTTGGATGAATTTATTTTGTGTGACGGTAGATTTTTTAATATACGGTTTATTTAACATTTTAAGAAATTTTTATGAAAAGATTATTCTCGGTCAATATGTAAGTTTACCTGGGGACAAAGCTCCAACACGCAACATAGCTTAAATTTTTGATGTGCATATATACTTTGTCTCACTATGTATCACTTATATATTCTAGTCTAGACTGTCTAGAAGAACGTGTACAAATAATTTCTGTGAATATCTGTGAACTAAAGTTTAGTTGTGAAATATGATTGAAGTCAAATCCCACAACTCAACATTACGAATTCTGCTATGTGGCGTTATAGGTACTAACTTTTATTTCACGCCTGTCAAACACGAAAGTCTTCCTGGAAGCATTGGAGTGATAGGCAATCTAAAAACAAAAGCAGGCTACTCATACACTCACCTACTCATACAAACATATTTTGCCCTTATATATTTGACTCATATACAATATATATATTTGACCTCTGTGGCAAAGTGGTAAAACCATGGGTAAAACGTTCGACTCCTAAGTCAGACGTCACGTGTTCAATTCTCGCTCAGTGCAAGAATTTGAGTGCACGAATATGAATATTTGCATTAGTACCTATTTGTTTTTATGTATTAACAAAATTCATATTCAGGTATGCGTATCTTTATTTTAGAACCCCTGAAATAAGCTAGTTAAGCTATGCTTACTTTGGGTCTAGGTAGCACTATGTAGAATACCGTAGAATGATCATGTATTTATTTATTAACGGACACAAAATGTTAATTTGTGTTAAGTGGCGCAGTTTAAAAGTGAAAACCTAATGGTCAGTATCATAGGTATAGTGTATTATCATCCACAATATGCATACATTGCACACTAGTAAAATTATTGTTACTGATGTGAATCCACAGCTATTCCATATTTGAATAGTTGGATACAATCCTCGGTGCATGACTATTCTGTGAAATGGGGTGGAATTCATATCGTATCGGTAGATGGAATCTATTTTAGTATACACCTTTAACATTTTCATTCATTAAATTCTATTGCAAACAGTGACTTGCTAAATAAACCTTCCCAAACAGACATTAAAGGTTTATAATTCAAACAAAAATGTGACTAGTGGTAACACAGAAAAATAGACATATAAATAATATATTCTTTCCGTTTATAGGAATTTCTTTGTAATATATTATTATTGTTACTGATGTGAATCCACAGCTATTCCATATTTGAATAGTTGGATACAATCCTCGGTGCATGACTATTCTGTGAAATGGGGTGGAATTCATATCGTATCGGTAGATGGAATCTATTTTAGTATACACCTTTAACATTTTCATTCATTAAATTCTATTGCAAACAGTGACTTGCTAAATAAACCTTCCCAAACAGACATTAAAGGTTTATAATTCAAACAAAAATGTGACTAGTGGTAACACAGAAAAATAGACATATAAATAATATATTCTTTCCGTTTATAGGAATTTCTTTGTAATATATTAAAATAGAGATCCTTAACTATGTTAACCATAGTAAACGTTAATAACCAAGTCATAGAATGGATACTATGGTAGTTTCTTTTACATTGGTGACAAATAATATCAACTTATTTTGTAAATTCTTATTATATTATTATCCCTACTTTACAACTACATAGGCATCAACACCTAGCCGTAATTGACAATGGACAATGAACAATGAAATCTTGTTCAGCGCCCTACGTGGCATTTATATGGACTACCAACAGCTCATAAATAAAATAATAAAACTCGAATTCAGTTTCTCGAGGCAGTATTTTATTGGTGATTCATGTTCAGATCGAACTTAACTAGAGACATTTATAGAAAAGTCTGAATGCAGGTCTTATTTTCTTCACTGTATATTAACTTCATAACACACACGCAAAAAGTATTCTAGAACGTTATTATTTATGTATTTTTGGTGTTACTCGCGGCTCCGTCTGCGTGAAATTCTGTGCCTGTTCCCGCTTCCCATGGGATTAAAAGGAAGTGTATGTGTTATTTCAGATTATAATCTTGTATTCATGTACCAAATTTCAGCCAGATCCGTTCAGCCGTTAAAGTGTGATTGAGTAACAAACATCCAAACATCATTCCTCCCAAACTTGAAACTTAGGAAGTAGAATGGGATACATAAAATATTCTAGGACATTACGCCGCGAAATCTATTTTCGCAATATTAATGACTTCACATTCTATATTAAGCTCATACATGGATATATAAAAGTCATGTGAAATAAAAAAAACAAAAAAAAAAGAATAAATCGACCGACCATTTACTTAATTGGTTCAATTTCGTGACTCAGTGTATCATCAATTTTCCAATAAAACATGATTTTACACCTAACTGTCAACTATTTGACACTAGCCGTAGTCTAACACAGAATCAATACGTAATTGTAGCCTACCCTTACACCCACATGCTAGCTAGTAAACACGCGATACCAGCCCCAAAGCTTGACCAAGAGTACTACAAATTGACAAGTGACCAGGTAAAATTCTAAGTATAGAAATTGATTTTTTAAAATCGTCGTTGATTTTTAACTTTTTGTTACATGTGCCTTTTTGTGCGCGTGATATTCTTTTTGAGAAAAGCCTTCTACTACTTCAACTATGCACAGGCTCTTTTCGTAAGTAGTGGCATTGCCGTAAAACCAAATACCTACTACCTACAACACCATGGTAAAATTGATACGAGAGAAGAAGAAGTCACTGTATTTTAAATTTGAATTTATCTTCTTGTAAAGTGATGAACTACTTACATGTAGATTTATGATATTTTAATGAACGTGTTCGTGACATATTTCTTGGCCTTTTTATTAAATGCATTTTTACACTAATTTCAATAAAAGTAAAAATCTAAATAAACCGATTGATCACATAGAAAAGTATAACCATTATATACATATTCGATATTCTTATTACAGAAATCCCTTGTTTTGCTCTAATGGAGCGCAAAAAATATATTCTAAATGTGTATGCCACTATTTGCCTGCGGAGTGACGCCTAGCTGGCTAAACCCAATAAGGAAACAATATTCAAGAGGGTTAGATAAGTCTCGAGGAAATATTTTTCTCGTCTTAAGAGGTACATAGGTAGAATAATGCTTTATTGTACACCACAGTCAATACAATATGGAGCAGAAAACTTAAGTAGATGGATGGAATATGTACCTATTTTATTATTACTCTTATTATAAGTATGTAACTTGGTTACTGTTATTTGTTTTGATTGCTGTACAGTGTAAAGTGGAGTGGTGGTTATTCGTATTTGCCCTTGACTATACAACAACAACCTTTTCTCAAACTTGACTACCCTTCACTACCATTCTGTTCCGGAGCTATCTACGGCATTTCTCCATCCCCTATCCAATTTAGTTCATAAGGTTAATAATAATAACAAAATTAAAAAAAACCGATTTACTTTCACCTGCTGTTGTGGTAACTTGTATATTGTATCTAGCAATCTCTTTATCAAAACAATCGGAGCAACTCGAGACTACGTATAGATATAAAACGTGAAACAATACGAAACCTGAAGGCTATATGTACTCATCGTAGCTTAACTTGACTCAATTACTCCAACACTTAACCACGAGCCCTTTTGGAATAATATACAACTATAAGACCCGGAAAAAAGAATGTTCGGCATAATAAAATAATTTTATCCCGCAGAGTCCACAAGCCTCTGGCAAAGTGAAGCAATTATCCTTATTAAAGATTCAGCCATTTTGCATAATCTTCTACTCTATGATGTGAAAAAATTGGGCAATATATAACATAATTAAGGTTCGCCATAAAATGGGGTAACGATAATCTTTAATTGCGAGTTACGAGCACTTCATGAGTTTGCCTGTTTTATGTTTAAATTATTATGAGACGAATGTTCAACTTTTGTGGAGTAACTCGTAATAAAGATCACAGTAAATTTTTTATAAAGGAATTTTTAATTTTTTTTTATTATGTGGGTAGGTACATGTTTTATTTACACCATTGAATATCTCAGGTCTATTTTTTATCGTCTTATATACTTGTGTACATTCAAAGTACTGAATTATTCAAGTCTCGTCAAAAGTGCTAGGAGTCGGAATCGAACCAAGTAAAACTGGTTCTCAATTACCAGGGTGTAAAATGCGGCTGACCTGTCATCCCCAGTCTGCGCGTGTAGAACCAGCCCACCCCTTGCCCGATCCTCACGTGACCGTCAGAGTGACACGTGGAGAGCCTCGGAGCAGCCCTCTAGAGGGCCACTCTCGCCTGGGCTGGCATTTGCCGCAGACAACAGCGTCTTCCCTGCAAGTGAGTTGTTGCCGTCTCTGTTACCCGGCTGCACCGCACGGAGGTTTTTTTTCCGCACCCTGGGTGTAGTGCCTGCCCGAGCCCAAATACCTCTATATGCGGTAATTACAATACCAAACAATAATAATATAAAATACACTTTATCAAGCTGTCCCCACCTGCTAATTTTAAGGTAGTGTTGCGAATACCTAATTTTAATACCACATTTATAATTTTCAATTATCCACGCGTCCCCATGTCAAATGACTTACTGTTTAAGTCAGCTTTAATTATAACGCTATAAATAAGTAATTAACTTCATTGAGAGTCACAATGTAACGAAATGAGGGCAACACATATTTTTTGGATATAATTTTCTGACGAAATATCTCTTCTTTACAGCGGTAAAATTAGTCATTCTTAATGATTAATAACAGGTCTATATAATCGTGGTGATGGTTTATTACCTCTCTTTTAGCTTACCATCAGGCAATGTGAAGTCATATTGATGTTTCAATTGTCATCCAAACTGAACGTGTTTGCAGAATTTTATTCTGGTCAATAAGGTAACAACAAATGGTTTGTTAACTTTGTCGGACAGCTAATATACGAACAGTTAAATAAAGGTTAGTAAAAAAGTCGGTATATAATCTGAATATTTAATTTACCTTTCAACCATTATTCCCAAAAAACAAGGGAGAATCTCAGATCGTGATACCATATGGGGATTAACCTTTCACCACTTGATTAAGTAACAATGAGCGCGGTAACTTCCGACTTAAATCTTTTAAAGCCATCTTACCACCCACTACTCTAATTGGTATTTCGTTCTGATTCGGTTCCGTGACTTTTCAGGGTTACAGAAACATTTATTTATACAGTACTAAAAACCCACACAGCCCGCGGGATAATAAGTGATTATCTGATGTAGCCCCGGAACGAGTAATGTCACATTCAAGTTGCTACTTTCTGAGAGGAAAAAGCGAGAAAAGGAGAGTAATAATAAGGAAATGTACAAAATACTGCATACAGCGACATACACAACTAATTTAAAATATTATAATAGTAATAGATAGAAATTAAATAAGCATTTAAGCCGTACTGTTAAGCCGTCAGAATGCATTTTCATCATGTAATTCTGAATTCGAATCCGAATTCGATTCGAATCCGAAGGATACGTATCATCTTTTATCTCGTGTTTTTAGGAGCTTTGTATATTTTTCTCTTTTTCCAACTTGTTGACCGGACTACACAGCTTCAAAAGATATTTAATATTTTTTAATATTCACCTTCGATATTAAATTATAAATGTTCACAATATTATTTGCCAATATCGAGTTGAGGTAAAAAGCTTTAATTACAGTTGAGGAACCTTTAGAATATAATAAGGACAAAATTTTGTTTCTACCAAATAGATTGAGCTCTGAAAAATACTTTTTTATAAGTAGGTATAAGAAGGAATACTTTTAAGCCACAATACTTTTATTACAAATATTTTGACCAAAACGTAGCGAAATGCTTGCAATGACCTAGATTTAACCTGTTTCAGAATCCTTACCGGGGTCTCCCGTGAGATTGTCAAGATAAATTTGTTATTGCTCGAAGCTCTAAATCATTTTACTTCACCAGTTAAATTTCATAGCAGGCAAAGCATAACCACGGTAAATTCAGGTTCGATATAAACAGTGACATTTAATAATTATATCCCCAATAAGTTAAGTTAATGTGTTTATAACGCATAAGAAAGATTTTTATTTTATTTTATGAAAGTGTCTGCAAATGATTAATATTTATTGAGGAATTTACATCAACCAACATTTTTGAACACTAAATGGTCACGTAAGAATATAATCGCTGGGTACTGCGGCGCCGGTTCCATTTTCATTAAATTTGTTTGCATTACCTGGTAAAAAGATTCTACTTTCCTTACAGATTAATATTAGAATGTAGCGCACAAAGTTTCCATTTTGCAGCCTGAGGCCAGCTTATTGTTTTTAATTAAATAAATAAAACAAACTCGTCCGTGGTTTAGCGAGTGAGGTTGGCAGGAGCCTCAGAGATGTTTGTAGTGAACTGTAAAACGGGAACGGGAATATACTGTAGTAAAAAAAAAATTGTGTGTAGTTATATACTATGAATTAAGGAATGGTAAGCATACCCCACTGACAGAGAAACCGCTGACGAACTTGGCTACCACAGCTTAATTTTGCAAACAATATTATATCTAACTCCTAAAACTTTGACCTCGGATACAAACTCACTAACTTGCCGACACCTTATCGCTATCCGTACATTGTCAGTTACAAAGCTTTCATAATCGCTTTGATCATTCTAAAAGAAAAATTATCATTTCAACCAGCAGGCACTACCATTCGTTTTAGTGATGATTACCAAGTTAGTTATCATCAATACCTTTTAGTGGTTACTTAAACCAACGAGTGCCGGGATAGAAATATTTCATTCTATTTTTGTCCTCATAAATTATATTTCAGTTCTTGAATTCAGTATCTATATATTTCTGTATTAAGTAATTAAGAGGAAGTAGGACACGACGGTATCTCCCATCTAAAATGAGCTGTCCGACTGGGGTAGTACCTCGGCCCTACAAAAGACCGCGGCCATAGTAACCATCGTGTTGTGTTCCCGCCGCCCGGTAAGTAGGGTAGTCAGAGCTCACTGTATCCCTCCTCTCCTCACCCCTTCCTAGCCTCCCTACCTCTTCCTAACCCCCCCCCCCACCCTTTCCCTTTAGGGTGGGCATCGCGTGTGAGATGGTGACCGCTTCCCATCAGGTGGGCCGTGTGCTTGTCTGCCTATCTACGTAGTATAAAAAATGTATCTCTAACTGCTCTGCTCCTTCATAGATATAAAAAGTAAGTAGGTACAATACTTCCATTTGATCTAACGCGATTGCATCCGTAGTTTAAAATACTGTGGAGCCTGAGAACGTATAGGTAGGTACTCTTCTATTTGACCCCATCAACCCCGCGAAGAAAGTTTGCGCCAGAGACTCCTCCGTCCGTCAATCAATCAGTGTACCAATTCGCAGGTGAGATTGACTTAGGCTCCAAAGGTTTATAGATCCAATATTTGAAATTGAAGAGTAATAGACATGTTAGACGTGTATATTATCTACTTAAAATACAAAACGTTATAATATACATAACCACCCCACATAACCACTCTAAAGTGTAGTAAATGTAACAGCCAAAATATTATTTTTAAACTAGTTCACTACTTATTTAACTTGGGCTTACACAATATAGTCATAGTAACTTCTCTATTTGCAATAAAATATTATGTATTTAGCATCAATCAGAATAGCATATATTAAGTTCATTGTAATGAAGTTAGCAGAGAAAACAAAACGGTCACATAACCATATCCATTTTGATATAACCTCAGCCATAACTCATATTTTAGGCCAGGTATTACCAAATAGACGGGCAGACCCGCTTGCCCAAAGTGCCCCAAACTAATGATGATGAATGACAAATATTACCTACATTATATTGTCGTACCATCCATATGCCTTTCTTGTTAATATTATCACGTCCTAAAACAAAATATATCGACGACACCAAGAGCCTTACGTACAAAAGCCTGAATATATATTTATTACCCTTTCACAAATACCGAAATATATTTTCCAAAAATTGAGCCTTGATCGTCAAAACGTTCTAAGAATTTATTGCATTTTCATGTTAAAACAAGCAATTTGAAGAATATTCATACTAAAAAAATTTATGCAGAAAATCATTAAATGAATATTATAATTCTGGTAATAATTCTCATCTAGAGTAAAACATTCAAATGATGCGTTCAATTATTAAAGTAACTCGTGACCCCGAGTTCATCTCTGACCAATAAATAAGTTATTATTATTTATTGGTAATAAATTATTCATTCATGTTTGTAAATTGCATATTTACGAAATATTAAACTTACCTTGTGTTATTAGTAGAAATATGAATATTCTAATCGAGTTCCTTAAATTATGGTACATTTTTACAGTAAAATATGTAATATTTTTATAACAACAATATAATGAACAATCACTTTATATTTTTACACTATATATTATTTTTCACATTTATATATTTTTTATTTGTTTTGTAGCACTGCACTGTTCGTAACGTAATTATTCATTTCGCTTATCGTAGCGCGAGTGGTTCGTAGAGGAGCGCGTAGCAAACGTGCACTAGCGAGCGGTCTACGTCAAGACTGGCGGCGAGAGTGCGGAGGTACAAGCGCTGTAGCTCTCACGGGTTGATGAACGAGGTTACTCATCTGTTTGTTCTTTTCAAATGGAATCTCTAAAGGGGTTCTTTTCACAACCACCCAAGAGGGAAGCATGTTCTATTTCCAAAGTATTCTTCGGGAAATAGCCAGTGATTACTGTTTTAAACGCATTTGTATTCCGCTCAGTTAATTTTTGTAAAAGCATTTCTTGTAATGAGACGTTTATTAAAGTTCACAATAAGCTGACACTTGCGTAAAAAATAATTATTCAATACTTAATATGCGCAACTAAAAGTCGTTTTTTTAACTATATTGCGGGATCTTAATTTTTTCGCATTTTCATTTATTGGTATACAATACATACTTGTTACTTGTTACAATAAAGTAAGTATAGAAAATGTGTTAACTCTTTGAATGAGATTTCTTGTCCGTGATATATCTACCTACCTATTTATCCAGACTACAATAATACATTTCCAGTAAATATGATTTCAATTTATTTTTGAATATGATATTTAAACGTTAATATTAGTTGTTACCTCGTATCACTTATTATTAAAAAATATATGGATTGTAGTTATATTGTGTTCCAGATACTTTTTTATCATGTTCATAAAAATATATACATAGGCGGTAAAATATAACCACAAACTTAGATCACGTTACTTGAGGCACTTTTTTTGTTACGGAAATTTAATACATTGTATATAGATATTATAGCTGACCCGGTAAACGTTGTCGGATTTGCCTTATCGGTTTTTTTGGCACGAGGGGCTCCTACCCTGAAAGGAAACTCTACATCAGAGCCTCGATCGTTAATCAGCAAGTGTACCGGCTTGTACGTGAAGTTGGTTTGGGTCCTGCTGATTCACACCTGAGTTCGAGTGAGAGCTATAGTGGAATAAAAAAATCATGCATATATTATACTCACTCCTGAATATTCATTCCAAAGCGATATGCAGAGGTGCAGTGCACACTTCGCCAGTCTCAGTAAGTTTGAACCTACGTAATAGAGGTGGGACATTTTTTGAACAACTGTATGTCTACTGTCAGCCGGCGAACTCAGCCCTTTTTTTTTTTTTTTTATCGTCCGGAATTCTCATGGATACCACCCCCGTCGGCCATCGGGGGTGGTTATGTCGGGATCGAACCGACTAAAACCGCACGCCATCTCGGGCCTTAGCAACCGGGGTGTAAGGTTACCCAATGGGCATGTCCCTCGCACCCCAGCTGACCCCGGGCCATCTACGGTTTTAAGATGGTCCCCTCGACCCCCCGAAAGGGGGGGTGGGGCGAGCATCGCGCCACTTCGCCGACGGTGGGGTGTAGGGTGACACGAGGCCGTCCTGTCACCCAACCGTCGGCGCGCAGACAATCAGCTCGCCCCCCGCTCGCTCCCCACTGTGCCATCTGCTAGTCAGAGGGACACGTGGAGAGCCTCGGAGCAGCCCTCTAGAGGGCCACTCCCACCCCGGCCGGATTGGCCGCAGGCAGCAGCGTCTCCCGTGGCGAGTGGGAGGCGCTGCTCGCCTCCGTTGCCCAGGTGCACCACGTGGAGGTTCCGGCCCGCACCCGGCGAACTCAGCCCTATTCGTTCATCCGTTTGAGCGTGACTGAGTAACAACTTACAATCATCTTCACAAACTTTCGACTTAATAATATTAGTACTTAGAATTAGCAGAAAGATTAAAGTAAACTACGCCAAACTAATTAAAACGTGTTAGGATCGGGCTGTAGTACCTACTAAAGGCGCCTGAGTCAGTAACGCCACGATATTCAAAACGCGTGATTACATTCCGATTTTTTTATTTTGTATTATTTTTTTCTACTACGCAGGTGGCAGAAAAACACACGGCCCACCTGGTGGGAAGCGGTCACCGTGGCCTATGGACGTGTGAGCAACACACACATGCTGCCTACCCTAAAGGGAAAGGGGAGGGCTAGGAAGGGGTGGAGGACGAGGAAGAGTGCCTACAGTGAGCTCTTGCTACCCTACCTATTTGGAAAAAAATATATCTAAAATTAACGTTATATTATTGGATGCCCTATTCAATAATATAAATAATATGGTTTTATTTCAAACTTAACGTGGGTATTGTCGCGGGCTGAAAGGTAGTTGATTTGAGTATCCTATTTATATAATGGTATAATTAGTGTGACGAAGACCTGTCTAGAGTGCAACTCCTGGGATCGCGAGTTTAATTCCAGCTCAGTGCAAATAGTTAAATCGTTGAATAACGAATATGGTTATTTGCATTAGTTATGGTATTTTACGTTCATACATTCATACATTCGGTAGCGCCGCATTAATGTTATAAAAAGAGAGGTGGAAATTCGTGAGTTTGTTTATATGTTTGGGTTAATCTTCGGAACCACTGCACTTATTGGAAAAATCTTGCATCATTTGAAAGGTAAAATCCTCGATGGATATAGGACATACTTGTATTATGTGAAAATTACGACGGCTTGAGTAAAAAAAACACACATACTGTACTGTACTGTATGTATGGATGTATTAATATGTATGAATTATACATACATTATACTCACGCTTTTTACTCTCTGGGGTAGGCAGAGACAACCATCTGCTTCTGCACACACACACACACACACACACACACACACACACACACACACACACACACACACACACACACATAACTGTCTGCTGATCACTGATCACCACACCACTGATTGTACTGTTGCCAAAGTGCAAGATTTCCACGGTCGATAGGTATTTCACATGAACAGATAATAAATACATTGACTACATGAGATTGTCAGAAGTTTCTATGAATACACATTCAAATAAAACTATTTGGGACTAAATTTGTTTGAGCATCACCAACATCCTTAATTATTCGCGCAGTTCAAACGCGCATACAGCTACGTCATTAAATATTAAAGCAGGGGCATTATTCTGTTTGACAAAGAGTTTTAATCACAGATGTAACGTAATTAGTAGGTGTATTTTAATTGGGTAACATACTCGTAGAAGAAAAAGTGACTTTTAAAACTAAACCAATGAATATGTATTGGCTGATACGAAACGTAGCGGTTGGTCAATCCGAATGAGAGAGCAGAGGCACTTTGGACAATGTGTGATGAAATATGCTGTGTCAAATCAGCTTATCAAATCCTTTTATTTTTGTCTATTTCAGCAGTAGGTAAGTATACCAATGGGTCACAAATAAGCAAGTGAACGATTTATTTTATGCCTGTATAAAAATCAAAATAATTAACGTCCTCCTAAACATTCTTCAGGGAAAGTTAAAGATCGTACTGTTACTATTTATTCTTATATTTTGTTAATGAATTTTGCAAAGTTTTCAAATCGCACGTAAACATTAATTGCTTGTTGTACTTTTATCTTTATTCAGGGATTAACAAAACAAAACAGCTATTTTACTTGAGAAATAGGGAAATGTTTTACATCTTTATTGAGATTCTCATAAAGTTCAAAGCATCGTGAATGTTTCAGTAGTCAAAGTACAATACATAATTAAATTCCTGAATTTGAAGTGAACCACTACTTGTGTTCCCATACTATTCAGGCTTCGTGGGTTCCGATGAATACTTGCCACCAGTTCCATTACCAATAAGATAATCTTTTAACTGAATTTAAAAATACAATATAGGCGAATAGCGAATAGCGAAGTGTGGTTCCACCATTATATTAAGCTTGTCGATATCCTTATCCATCAACGATCAAGAAGGTTCGTTATTCAGAAAATTACGATGCGGAACGCCAGATAAAATTTATCAAATACATTCTCTATCTAGAGCACAGTCATTGAAAAACGCTTAAAATCAAATAGTGAAGAAAGTGTTTCTTTATAAAGTAAACTGGTGGATTAAAACAGATTATCTGCTTCTTAATACCGTATCTTATTCAGCTATAAGATAAGGTGCTTATTTTTTGTACCTGCTTGTAAACGTACAAAAAATATAAAACTTTAACTCATCCTTTAGGTGCCTGATTTGTGACAATGGACATTGGACAACCATTTAAAAAGGTTTTTTCAATTAACTTTAGTAATATAAGGTACAAATTATTATGTGAATTGAGACAAACGTGATCAAGGTCACGTGCACCGCGATGGTGGTGTACTGCTATTTAAAATTTTCTCATTTTCCTTGCAATTGTTATTGATTCTTGGCTAAGAAACTTCTCCTGATAATAATAAACACAACAAAAAATTTAGCGAAATTGGTCAAGCCGTTCACGCGTGATACCGTGACCAAGGAAAATAGGGATTCATTTTTATATACGAGTAATAGATATAGATAAATAAAATCACCACGAGGTTAACGCCCTCATAGATGGATGGTCAGATGATAAAATCAATGCAGCTATGCTAAGGGGCGAGAGCAGACAAGCAAACAGAGGGTGGAATTTCTTCTTACTGGACAATTTTTAGGCATTTATATATATTGTATTGTTATTATTTATTAGTTCTGTGGAATATGGTGATTATATTGTAGATTGTGGAGGAATCTTGAAATTTGGTATAGGTATGCCAAAAAGTATAAATTATGTGTTAGTTTATGTGTTAAATTTAACAAATTTATTATTATTTGTTTAAAATCTTCAAAGTAGTGGGCGACACGGGCATCAACCGAATACGTAAAATTTCAAAAGTCAGCCTTGTATTATAAGTCGATTGACACTTCTGTAGTGCAGTCACTATGAAGCATTGTAAAGAGTCTCATGAACCGTAGACAGATATAACGACATCATTATCAAAAGATGACGACTGCACCACACGAGTCTCTTCTTAGTTCATTCGTTCTCTCAAGGTCGCCTGTTGAAGGTTAGGACCCGAAAACTTCTTTTTTTTCTAATATGCTGATTCTAAAGGCTTAGTAAATGAGAAACTAAGTTCTAATTAAGCTTTATGGAGAGATGCTGTCATTTTGTAAACTTTGTCAGTTTTTTCGACCTCTGTTAAGTTTTATTTGTTTGGGTAAATTTAAATCTCTTCAATAGAGAATACAGTAATAGAATTGGGGTTGGCACGGCACATTTTAGGTTTTTCTTTTGCTTCCAGGCAAGCGTGTAGCACTTGGTCATAGAAATAAATATACATTACCAAACAAGGCTAATTAGTACTAAAAGGCATTTTAGTGCCAATAAGCATCCCATTGAGTTTTGTTGAGTTGCACAAATTTTTGTTGAGTTATTAAAAAGAAAATTAAACTCAACTAAAACTAAATACTTCCGCTGTGAACATAAAATAAATGTGGCTGCCTAAGAAAATATTCTTAACTCTTGGTATCTTTATTATATACGCTAATACGTAGCTGGATAGAGTAACAAATTTAACAAGTCTCTTAAGGTTATTAACATTTTATGGGCGATAAAACTTGGGTCAGGCAAAACTGCAGGCATGAGCTAGTTTTCTCAGCAATTTACATAACCAAGAAACGGTTTTGGAAATTTGCCCATAGCTGCTAAAGCTTTAAGACTAAATTCTTCCTAGTGCCAATATGGGTCAATAACCTACTAAGGTTATTGACCCATATTGGCGCGAGGAAGAATATCTTACTATCCTACCTATTAGTAAGGTTTGATTTCTGTAGCTATTTTTTTATACAGTTGAGGTGGCAGACAATTTCCTTAATGTAGCAGATATTTTATTATTGAATTCTATAGGTCCCTTACTGTACCTACGAGAAAATTTTAAAACGAAACTTTGAGGTTGTTTATACTGTAAGTTGATTGATGGCACTCGGTGGAACTTGCTACACATATTGAACGAAACATAATAAATGACAATTTTATTTAAAAATAAAACCGTAAGCCTGTTCCTTTTTGCAGTACCTACTTATGACCTGCTTCTCCCTAATGAAAAATTCTTCTCTGAAAACTCCATTTAAATACAAATCAATTCAACCAAACGCGAGATAATTGCGGACAAACGTAGATACACACAAAAACATAGGGCAAACAGTGAACTTCTTTTTTTGAAGATGGTTAATGAAGTCGATTAAAAATAGGCAATGGTTAAACCAATCAATAACTTGTTTCTATCTCCCAAGATACAAACGTTACGAAAACATTGAACTAGTACATCTGAAATAGATGTCGCATAACTATTACAGCTAAAATATTATCAAACTATAAACAAGTATTATCAAACATCAACCCTAACGGTCAGATGCTAAACGATCCGTAATTATAACCCATCGCAAATAAATGGGGATTAAGGACCAGAATGTATGAGTTTCAAATTTGTTAGTATAATCTCCGTAGTATTTATTAGTCTTCATGAAAATAAGGCGGTTTTCACGAATTATGTTGATTTTTCAACTGTTTTATAAGGCGTACCTATTATTTAAAACGTAATACGTATGCTTTGTATTCACTAAGTAGAAACGTTTGTTAAGAGTGAAAAAACACCATAACTGAAGTATGACCCGAGGTTACCCGACTTCTTTCTCAATCTGATCTATATCCTATATCCTCCACAAGGCGTTTTGCCTCCGGTGCAACGGCCCATTGTCTCATTGCCCAGAATAGTTACTTTGGAACTTACATTGATTTTTTAATTAGTTGTCCAATTTACTGGAACTGCAACTGGAAAGTTCACACTTTTATTACTGCAACTATGCTTTCCACCGGCAATATATAAGTAATATCTATTATTATCACAATTAGTGATAGAATTGATAATACTAATAAATTAAGTGCATTCATTATTTTTATATACCTTAATGAACTGCATGTTTTTAATTCTATGGTGACATTTGCGAAAAAGATTTCATGAGTCAAATTGAGTGAACGTAAAAATTTCAATCTTTATTTAATTCGAATCAAATCCAATACTAAATCATAAAATAAAATCACCAAAATAAATCATGAAACATTTGTGTCCACTCAGCAGACTCCCTCTGATATTCTTTACTGACAATAAATTCAATTGTGTCTTTATCGTATTGTGTAAAGGGAGAGCCAATGCCACGTGACTAACGATCCCTTCCTACAAATAATTTTGGGTTCTCCCTAACAATAGTCTGGCTTCAAAAGAGCAGATTAATTTTCTATTCTCGATATTTTAGATTTCCTCATAGAAAGTTAATGTGAGGCTAATTTTGTGCAGTACAGTGCCACTATTTATAGAAATTATTCACTTAAGAGTTTATTTGGACTTATTGTATAGGATAGAGGTAACTACTAGCTTGTGCAGTGACTGTTTTTTGTATTAATTACTAACGAATTCAATTTAGACTTAATTCATTTTCCACTTAAGCCATTATAAGACGGTCATTCTCTAAGCCTCGGCCTATCTTCGGTCAATGCTTTGACCTTCAACTATTTTACTATTCAAATTCAAATTTACGCATGATAAATTGGGTATTAAAATAAAACTGTTTATCAGCGTAAATCATAAAATGATATCAAATAAATCGCGACATATAATCCGTTCCCAGTCAGCAATATTGCCAGCCCACAATCGTGCGTCGAGCCGAGTACATACTGCGATAAATTCACCTACTCATTTGGCTATATTGTAGCTAGCTTCTTAAGGTGAAGTTGTCTCCTTTATTCTATGAGGCTTGGTTTTCTGAGACAAATAATCCAAGAAACCCAGGAAGGAGGTTGGTTTCTTACATACATACACATCCTCACGCCTTTCTCCTTTCAGGCTTTAAGCGGAAACAACAACTTGCCATTTATTTCTGTCCTTACATACTTCACGAGCTTCTTTTACTGACAATAAAAAGCACATGGAGATTTATTGCCGCTTTGTTAACTGACTAATTTAACCTTTCTAGTTGTTATATATTGAAATATGTGAAATAATCTCAACAGACTGACGGACAACAAAATGATCTAATAAGGTTTCCATCTTTTCTTTTGAGGCACGGAATTCTAAAAAGAGTCTTGAAGGGTTAATCAAGTTAAAAAGAAAATTACGAGTCTAAAATAAGTGATTACTTTCCACAAAGAGCAATCTGTTTTTAATTAAAAAAGAAACAAAGTAATCTTAGAAAAATGTATAATTATTTTTAGCGAAGCATTTAACTAGATTACGACACGTTTAGTTGTAAACCTGTACATTTTTTGTTTGTTTGTAAGCTTAAGTTAGAGCACTAGCTCACTTAATGAAGTACTTATTACTTTGAAGACACCTAGACACCTAGGCCGCGGCATACGCATACGGCATACGGACGGAACGTGGACGTGACGTGTACGTGGCTATCCCGATGACAACGGGAGTGTGGTGTTAATGCATACGGACCGTGACAGTTATTCAGATTTAACCTGCTAGTGTTGTGAACAAGGTCATTTCAAGAATTTCCAAAACTTCACATCCCGTCCGTGTAAAAGCCCGTCACGTATGCAGCGGCCTTTAAACATACCTACAGATATATTATTATGTATATATGCAGACAAATAATCCAGGTGTGCAGACAAAAGGTGTGCATGGCTCTTCACGTGTCGTTCTGAATAGCAGCGGGCTCAGTGCCGAGCAAGTATGGTTCTCCGACTGTAGAATTACCTTCATCCTTATTCCTTTTAAACATTCTGTTTTGCCATCTTTCTGGTTTTGAAACGCAATGCAATGAAGGAAACCACCACAGGCAATATCTCTAAAAATTAAAATCTTCAAAATACAATCCTTTATGTAATCAATAGAATATACATAAGGGCGTCTCTACTAAGAATGATAAGTGTAATATGGTTAGTGCCTTTAAGGTCGACAACAATCCTCAAGGTCCATCTTTGTGGTGAGTTAAAAGGATCTAGCTAATGTCCATTAGGGGCCGGACTTGCGACTTATTAAACAGTGTTTGTGCCACAGTGAAGTAATGTTTCGCTTTCGATTGTTTTTGCTAATGACGAAATGTTAATGATCCAGTGGTATTGCATTTGAGACATTTTGTGAAACATTTTTAAAGCACTCTATCAATGAGCAACCATTGTGTTTTAACTAAGAGTTTAAGTGATTTTCAGAAAATTCACTGCTAACATAAATGGAATTTCTTATACTTCCTTCTGGTTAGAGATAAATGTAACAGCATGCCTTAACGTTTTACCCGATGTAAATAACGTATGAAGTAATTTTTAAAGTACGTCATCTTCAAAGTACAATTACAAAACTAAAAATGCCATACGAAAACATAACCCTTCTTGACAGTCGGGTAAAAAAACAAGTGTTTCAGCAAAATTTCACCCCTGATCGGGGTAAATAAGAGATGAATATTTGTATGAAAGCCCGTCATTTTCAAAGGAAGAAGCATTCAATTTCATAAACCTGCTTGTGTTCAGAAATAAATCTATACGTATTTCAGCGTTTTTACAAAATTTTACCTCTACAAGGTAGATTAGGAGTAGAAAATGTATATGAAAATTCGTTTACCTTTGCGGTAAGAAGCATGAAATTGAATAATAAAGTTGCTTATGGTTTACATTCACAATTAGGTTCAGTAGGAAGCACTGCAATGGCGTTATAGAATTTAGTTTCGACAAACATATGCCCGGGCTAAGCCTAATATAATAATAGGATGGAACCGCCGTATCAAATGTACGTGTTTAGTTTCCAATTAAGTCTTCGTGGAAATACAAAACATAAGAGTATTAATTATCTTGAGGGAAGCCACAAAATATTCATAAAAACCTATGTGAAATGAATATTCTTAGCTTTGTTCTCGCTTAATGACATTATATTTTCCTACTAGGTACCTATCCCTGCGGTTTCGCCCGTGGCATACTTCGCTACCGTGGCATCAATTTATTCCAGATAATGCCCTTAATTTATCAGTTCTTCAATAATGTATGGAACTTTCTACCAAACAAACAAACTCTTCAGTTTTATAATATTAGTGTTGACAAAATAAGTATGAGGATGAATAAGTTATGAATGTGATAAATACCATTCATGATGCGTATTTATTTTTTCGTGATACATTTTCGTTCCTTGAGTGATTTCATTGGAATAATATTTCATACTCGTAAATAACGTTTTGTTTTTAAACTTACACGGATATATTCTTGAGCCTGCGGTACTGTCACAAATCACACAAAATTATTGACCGGTCAAAATTAAACAAAAAACATAATTGTATTACAAAATCTACGATGTCTTATGGTCTGATCACTTCTGTAATGTCGTGGAATTAACCAAGAAGAAGGTTCGGCACTTAGGTGATTAGCGATGGTGATTTAAAAATAATAGTAGGAGCCAACCCTTATCAAACATCTAAGGACTTGGCGTCATAGTTTGACGTTATTGATTTAAATTCACAAAATTGGTAAAACAAATACCTGACATGCACAAAGGCACTTTTTGAAGTTAGTCAAGGTATTATTTACTAAAATAAGCAGATTATATTCCTTCAGAATTTGCAACCTTTGGCACCCTTAACTGAACGAAAAAAGGAGATAACAGAGAGCAAAACCGCAGACAATAGCTAATGTACATCAACCACTTTAATAAATTTTCGCAAATGGCCTCATTCAACTGTCATCCCTTTCATGATTTGGTCGCAAGAATTTATAATAACAAATCTCTCACCTCACAGTGTCAATTTAACAAAATGTGCCAAATATTGAGAATTTTATACCCTCTAAAATCCATTAGATATTTTATCCATCCTCCTGGTATCCTACTATTCCTTCTACTAATCCTACTAATAATATACACGTTAAAGTTTGTGAGTATAGATGGATGTATGTATTGATGTTCTTTACTCTTGAACTCTCTCCTTAACGGTTGAACGGATCTGGATGAAATTTTACACAGAGATAAATCATTGTCTGGAATAACACATACGGGTATGCTACTTTTTATTCCATGAATAGGCTCCCGTGGGTCTAGGGAACGCAATCAAAATTTCATGCGAGTTGAGCTTTGGGTAAAAATTAGTTAAGAAATAAACTTAAAGTGACCATTTTTGTTTTAAATAAGCCGCTATCAACATAGTCATCCATTATGATACGCGTTCCTAAAGAAAACGGACCGCATACAATACAATAACATTGTCTGTTTACCCTTCTTCCGGAGGGTTTGTGCCGACTTAACTGTTGTTTCAAAGTACATGGTTTCCCCGTAGCCGGCAGGATTTCTTTTTCAATTTAAGCCAAGGGCACCAAATAGATTATAGCGCTGATAAACCGAGGGTCTCAACGTATTCATAAAAACTTAGAATGTTAATGAATATCTTTTTTGTATGTACATATTGTACTGAAACTACCTATCAGTAGATACTAGAAATAGTTTTAGTTCAGAGTGAAAACACATAGTAATCACATAGGAAACTGATTATATTAATATTCGAAGTAAGAATACCTAGTATGTTGAGTAAATCTATATTAACATTATGAATGTCGGTTACGTTTTTGCACCTAGACCATAAAATCATTTTTTTATAAAAAAATGGCATAGAGATAGCTTACCTATAACCCAAAAAAGAACATCGGAAACTTTTTATTTCACAATTTTCCGTAATAAGGGATTTTCACGAGGCCGCCGCGCGCCGCCGGCAATAATTAGTAAAGCGTAAATTTAAAAAAAATCATAATCTTACCCATCAGATGCTGTGTAATTTTTTAAAGAAATAAATTCAAATCTCACCTTTATTTAACTATGGGAGTTATATTTATTAATGACATATTACTAAAGGAAAACTCATGTTTATTTATGCCTTCAAATTCATATACAGTTTAAGAGGGTGAATTTAATTTCTAAAGGTCAAAAATATTAAAAAATGTTTAAGAGAGACTTAAAAGGAGTAAATAATTCGACAAGCGCTCCTTATAAGCTACATACTTAAGAAACCAATCTATAATCAATTTCGAAGGCATTCCACGGTTACAAACATACATTATTCCCTTCGTGGTGAATATTTTACACCAATAAAACGTTCGCATACCACGTCAGGGATGGTCCATTTAACTTTAGCTTTTGTTGATTCGGCAGAGGGCGCTTACAAATTATACCTATTGTTTATGTGCCCCCACGTAGGGCTCCCAACAGACAGATTATATTTGCAAGGCTATTAATTATAAATATTGGGTGGAATGTGGATTCGTTTCTTTTTTGTTGTTGGGTGTGTTTTTTTAAAATAAAATTATACATACACAAGCTTACACCTTTTTCCTCCGAGGTAGGTAGAGACAACAACCCACCATCTGCTATCTGTCTTTACATATTTCATGATTTTCCTTTACAGTCATTAAATTTTTCATGCAAGCCGCCGGTTTTGAATGCTTTTGACCTGCCCTTTTTTCTTATATGTTTTAGAATAATTCTTGAAATTAAGTTTGTAATTGAATCTGTTTAAGGAAAACACAGGAGAATTTCTTGTGCTTCTCTAATGCCCCAAAGGTTTGCTGAGAGAAAATTTAATACGAGTACTGAGTTAAGTTATAATTTAATCAAATTTATACTTTTTTAATTTAATGTTTTATTAATTGGTTACTGTTTGTGTACAATAAAGAATTAAAAACTATGCAATCACATATTTTTTATTACTTGCAATCTCATATTTTATGCACATAAAGCTTACGAAACGAAGTTGGAAGCGTCGGTAACTCTATGCTTAATGAATCGGTCTTACGATCGAGAGAGAGGCCTCAGTACCGAATCCTGGCCAACACACTACTACGCGTTACAAGCAAGTTAGCAATTCAGTAATTTCGGTTACTAATATTCTTTTTGAGAAAAAAAATTGAACATAAGTGGTTTGAAACTAGAAGATACCTACATAAGAATAGATATAATACCTAAGTATTGTAAATTTACAGGTAACGGAATCCAAAATCAAGGTTATGGTGTAAAACGTCCTATAATTGCAATTTGATACTATTATTAACTTACTACCAATTAATTAACAACAAGGTACTGGTACCTAACTTAATTTGAAAAGTTAGCCCTCAATGGTTCCGAACTGAGTTTCAGAACTTCTTACTTAGTTACGAAAAAAGGACACTGTTAACGTGTTCTTTCCGTAGAATACATTTTTCTGTCATTGTATATTGTATCTAAGTATTAGCTGCTTTTATATAGTAAAACTAGCCTATGCTCGCGACTCCACCCACGTGGTCGTCGATTTTCACATTTTTTAACTATATCACCGGTTCTACTCAATCGATTGAGATCAAACATAATGTAAGATTTTTGTCTGGCCAAGATTAAACAAAAAAAATCGCATAAAATCCGTTAAGTATTTTTATGTCCATCGCGAACAAATAGAAGACAGACAAAAATAAAAAAAATATATTTTTGTGTTCAGAATTGTTTTTTTTTATAATATCTTCAATGTACGAACACAGCTACTTTACAATTTTATAATAATGTGGATAAAGTAAAGCCGAGTTTAATTCAAACAAGGCGTTAATAAAAATTCGAATAAATCCAATTGCCAATACAGCCAGAGGGGTAAAGGCTATTAGTCATCCAATTTTTTTTTATTAGTTTCCTGCCTGTAATTTGTCCAAAATCAATTGACGTCATCTGATCCGAACTTAAGATCTTCCATAAACATTGCGTCAACCCTCCAAACCTCTACTGATCCCCTTTGAATATTAAGTGTTGCACAATATTCATAGGGGAAGGGCGCAACATTGCGCGCTCAAGTGCAACCAGCTATGGTTCCAAATTCTTGCTATCATAAATCAACTGTCGCATAATCATTTCAAGAAATAATAATATTATATTATATATACTTTTTGCTGTTACAATTTAATCGTAATAAAAGTATAAAAGGTTATGCTATTTGATTTCTTTAAACACTCGATGCCAGTACTATATTGCTACGTGCTTCATATTTTTTTATTTACTTATATAAATATTATTAAAAAACATTAAATTACAATCAAACAATAATAGCAACAAAAGACCACGTAGGGTTAAACAATTGTGAGTCCTCCAAATTACAAATTAATTTAATTATCTAGATTGTTTCAATTATTTTTTACTTGTAGTGTAAAAATTACAACTACTCTTATAAACAAATTTTTACAGAGTATAATTCATATTACATCTGAAGCTATTGCTATGGTAAATATCTCGGGATATAATATACCTATATTAAACCCCGCAGTGAAAAGTCGGCTTTACTCTTGAACTTGTTAATCCCAGTGTGTCATCGCACTAAGGACGCCGTACATAACTGGATTTAGGTACAAACTTAATCTTGCTGTTGGAAAATTAGAGTTACTGTCTGTGTCTCTGTCTGTCGGTCAAAACCAGGATGTATTCAGTAAATATATTATGTATTATATATTCCGTACGGACTGGAAAGACTTTTCTGAGCATGCGAGAAATAAAAACGGGACAGTTTTGTTACGATGGTGTCAAGCAAAATGAAGTCGAATAAACTTCAAACTATTCTTTTTATGGCACTCGAGAAGTAACCTCAATAGCCCCCAAGCCACACAATCACATAATTTTCTTCCCATGGTAATACCTACTCTTAGCTCCGTTCAATGTTTGGAATATTTGGAATTCAGTAGTATAATGGTGATAAAATAATAAAATTTATATGTAGATTAAACAAAAATTGCGATCCATAACGTAAAATAAATGAAAATTAAGCTGCCCATACAGCTGCGGTCAAGAATATAACCTGCGTCATCTAATCATACCTAGACTAAAATAAACAATAATTATAATAATTTCAGACTTTACTTCGAAACGAAATTCAAATTGTACTTTATACACAGCCCTAATGAGATGCCTACAAATTATAATTATATGTTAGCTTACACTCATTGTTCAATTTATAATGTATACGTGCGAGAGCAATTATACGAACGACTATTATTTTATAACAATGTGATACATTTGCTACAACCCCTGTACATAAAGTTTAATTAAACTAAAACGTCTAAGAATAAACAAAGGGTGTTAATCATTGTGTTAAGTATATTCTGGGGGTATTGTTTCCTCTAAGCTAACACTACTAACTTATAAGACAGCATGTTGCCTCAATGTTACAGAGATACCCAGTCAAATTATGAAATTATTTGACTGCCATATTTAGGCAAATTTAACTGCATTTGCCTACATTTGGTTTTTATGAATATACTTAGCTACATAATATATATTTATATTGAATAATAATATGATGTCTATACAAATAGATATTAGGTATTTATACATACAAAAAAATTTACTGAGGGGAAATTCCGGCATCGCAGTCGAACGCTCAAATAATCGTAAAGTAACTCTATCTATGCATAACTATAAAGGAGTTTATAGTATAGGGATAGATGGCCTGGAGGCGCTAGGAATGGCATTCGTATCCTTATTATGTCAAAGGAAGGACCAGGGCGGCGCGGCGGCGCGCTCGTATATCGCAAGCCCGTTTTTTTTTCAATAGTGTAGGAGGATTTGCTCTACTCCAAGCGAATGGATTCACCAAAAATTTCCCTATTAAGTGCTTTATTATACCTGTTAAGTGCTAGGCTTAGTAGTATTTAACGGGATTCTATTAGTACCTACTTGTTCTGGTAAGCTTCGTAGAAAACATTATTCTGAAAAAAAAATATGTGAAAACGTTGCTAATTCAAATTCAAAGGATTGAATATGTGGTGGCACGGCACGATTAGAGTAGGTTGTTGCTTACGTTACTGTAGTTTTTTGAAATATTTTAAGATACATGAGTCCTCTGAGCAAGCCGCCCGGGTCCCGGCTTCGCACGTTGGTAAATTCATAATAAAAGAAATCTTGTTACCCAATTACAGCGTCACTTATCGCGTTCAGTTATGAATATTACCTATTTCTTGCTTCTTACAACAAAAGTGAAAATTTAAAATATATATCCAATTAACTAATAATGAACACTAGCGGTATATTATTAATATCTTGCACTCAGCAACGCTAACCAACAACACGGTTTTGTTAACTATTATGTACAAGTATTCTATTGCAACAAAGGACAATACTCTCATATTATGTTGCAATACTTTATTCCCTCTAAGTTAGCTCGCGTTCTAATGCCATATAAGATATGACTTTAGAAAGCTACCACACTTGCAGTCAAATGGGAATTCGCAGTATTGTCGGTAAAATCAAGTAATCTTTGTGGTAAAATAGTTGTACAATAAATCGATGAACCGACAGCGTATCGAGGAAACGACGATCTCTTTGCAGACTGTTCCAATATACGAACCTTATACGTTGCCAAATGTTCCACATTCAGTTACGTACAATAACTGTAGGTACCATACATCACTAGAGTAAAGACAACTTCAGTAAAATACGTTAAAATAAAATTCTATTTGGAATATTCTTTACACAAAATTGAATTATATTTTCGTGGCAACAATTAGGTACTTTGAGAATTAAGCGGAATGAAGACGTAAAACAGAATTCTTCGTAGAGAAACAAGAAACCTCCGACACGGTTATTATTACTGTTGACTCGTGAAAAAAAATGATTCAAAACATAATCTTAGATTCAATTTCATGTTTTAACTTAGCCACGATTGAAGTGCTCCAATCCAAACAGTTACTAAGAATTTTACGTTTATAATGTTTTCTAGTCTCGCTGCATATTCTGAGGAGATATTTAGAGTCAACCACCAAATGAACTTACAATAGTCTGGCTTACTTAGGTAGGTACGTACTTCGTACCTAGCTATAAAGGAGAAGCAATATTGACTTTTGTACATAATATAATGTAGTGAATTATAATAATTGGGCTTGTTCTATGCGCATCGATCATTGATTCCCCATTCAATTGATGGATCCCCAGTTTACTCCCTCGCAGTAATCAATCATTTCTATACCACATATCTATTATATGACGAATCATGTACGTACCCACTTTATAAAATATATTATACCCAAAGCCTGGAAAGTATCAAGCCAATCGTAATATATTCAAATCCGTCGATGTTTTGACAGCTCCAAAAAAATTGACCGATTTGGATGATCATTCTTCATTTTAATACCCATATTAAGTATATTTTCCTTGTGTTACTATTATAAGTCCGGCAGCTATTAGAGCTTAGTAGGTCTAGGCTACTAGGCATAAATCTAATCATAATTAAACAAATTTCATTTTTCTATTGCACTTTTGTCTGCGGTTTCACCCACGCGGAATTTTCTTCCCGAGCCCGCTTCTCATGGGAACCTATTGGGTTAGGGATAAAAGTAGCCTATGGGTTATTCCAGACTATAATTTATTCTAGTACCAAGTTTTAGTCAGATCTCTCAACCGGTTTTGTATGAAAAAGTAACAAATATCCACTCACAAACTTTCTCGTCTATAATGTTAGTAGGATGGTGTTAGATCACAGGTTGAAAATATAACGATTGTATATAAATGGGTTATTGAGAATATATTAAGATAGGAACCACGTACAAGCTACCCACTGAGAGCACTCTACTTTCTATCATGTTGAACTACCTCACATTATTAGGAATTTCAGATTGTTCTATAAAGTCTCATAATCTTTAGTATAAATACTTAGTACCTGCAGTATGAATACGAAACGATTTTTGTGATTTGCAATAGATACCTATAGATTACATTTTATAAAGAAATCGCAAAGCGACTGGTCGACGATGCACGTGACCAAAGGGCTGGCTTCTTTTTTGCACAAAGAATCGTAATCGGCATTGCCATCCAACGTGGTAATTTTAACTTTTGGGTACCTACGTTACCAGTCTACATCAATGGGGAGGAATTTTTCGACAAAGTGTTATTTGTATATAGTTACTCCTTTCTCTTAATGTAAATATAATGATTATGCTCTTAAAATGACTTAATTTGGAAAATAATAAAATTGGATTACATATTTATTCATATAATGTATAATATGAATAAATATAATTATAATGTTCTTTACTGTACACATAAAATATTGAAAATATATTTTAAAAATTTTATACACTACTGAATATTCTATCTAACATCTAATCTAATATGTCTATTTCATATAGTACTGAAGTCGGTTTTCTATTAATTAATAGAAAACCTTGTCGCCTAGTAAGCCCACGTAGCTATAATAGTTTACTTATATACTTAAATTATACACCACACTCACACTTACATCCACATCTTGCCAGCATTACACACTCATGTATGCATTTTTATGTTTCAAAAATATTCGCTATCATTATGACAGGATTCGTACTAAGAAATTACTAAACATACCTACATTTCACAAACTCCGAAAAATCAAGACACAGCGAAACAGTCGCAGATACAACTATAAAATATATATTCTATTTTGTTCGCATAAAGACAGACACAGAACTTTTCTTTCGTAGTTAATTCGCTCACACAGCTACAAAGGCATTCTTTGGGAAGATAAAAGTTGGTATCGTTCCGTTGTTTTTTAATTACACACGTATGTGCATGTATTCCAATAAAGTTACTCCCAAAAGAAGACTGGTACAAAGACAGTAACGAGGACCTCAAACTATGTTATTAGTTTGGTATATCCTGCCTGGTATTGGTTTATAATCTTACTAAATGAAAGGTCGTAACCTCTAAGACTTATTACAGCCTCAATTACAGTATAGTGTTCTTAAGCTTACGAGTTGCAGAATTCACTTCAATTCAGTTAAAAACATAATATATAGTACAAAATCACTACTAGTACTTATACTACCTCCATATAAAATCGTAATACACACTACTGATTATTATTTCTCATAACCTTCAAGTACAAATGTATTTGTAAAATTAGCACCTAAAACTGATAAATATAGTAAACATTTAAAAAATACAGAACTCCCGAGTTATTCACTATAACATAATTCTTGATGGAAACTGACTACTTAGCAAATAGTCAATAGTATAATAATTTATGATAATATCCAAGCGTAGAAACGATTTCAGAAGAAGCAAGGCACTTAATTTTATTAATATGATTTCGTATTCAAGTAAAATGTCTGTGCTGAATGTGAGCCCTCCTCATAGGTCGTTAAAGGCTTCGAAAGTATAATTACATAGCTTTTCATAACAGGATTGTAATCACACTATCATCTCAGTTTGCAGAAATATTCACTTTATGTGAATGGTATCTGGAAACACACACAACAACTTTGGAAAATAAGAAAGGAATATTTTTTTCCGAACTATCGAACTAACATTCGCAAAACGAAATAGACGAATTAAAACGTTTATGATATGACTCAATACTTGAAGTTAAAATATTTAATGATTTTCACTATAATTATTATAGTAAAAATCATTAAAATTAAATATTCTTTTCTTTTATGATGTATGAGCCCACCAAGATTACGGTGCCCAAGCAGCGTAACAGGCTAGTCAATGACCTGAAATTAGACCGCGTTTTTCAGCATAATTTCAGTTACGTATCAAAAATAATTCAATAAAAACAAAATCAAAAAGTCCATTTGAGTCGGTGTTTTCTTAAGCACATTCCGTTAGTGATCCCTAAATCCTCGTCAAAGTTTCATGATCCTTTGAATCTTTTATGTTTATGTGAGAATGAATAGAAAAAAATAATATTAGCTAGTGTTTACGGTTATTTGACAAGACGAAAAATAGATTTGGGAAACTTAACCTCATTACTTCCTCTTAGTAGGATTTTAACCTATGCACTACCTTTTTTTTCATGCGCAAATCCGGATACCGCATATTCTGTCGGCCATCGGATCTATGTCGGATTCGAACCAACTAAAACCACACGCTGTTTCGGATCTCAATTGCCGGGTTTAAGTTTACCCAAAAGGTATTTCTCTCGCACCCCAGCTGACACCGGGCCATTTACGGTTTTAAGATTGTTTTCACACTGTCGTCGTCATCCCACTTTCCCTGAATAAACTAGAACATTCGAGAGTTTTAACAATAAAAGAAAAATACATATTAATAACAATAAAGTTGCTTGTTTTGCTTGCTGTTTTCTTGTCGTTGCTTGTTTTCGAAATGTTTTTTAAATTAATATCATTATTTAACTTCCCTTTACATTGAGTAGGTACACGTGTTTATAATCCACAGGAATATTCAGACAGGAAAGTTTGTTATTCTATGCAATAGATCAGATAATAATATATTAGGTATATGTAGCTGAACTAATAACAACTCGGTTTAGTTTACTTTGTGTAATGCCTTGTAACATATATCGCTAAAATTATTTTAATCCATCATTATGTGAAATACCTAAGAAAGATTGATACCCAAATTCGAAACAGAATTTCATAATTATACTTGTAATTACCTACATATATATTATGTAACACTAGTCAATTATTAATTTTCGAAGGTCGGCGTTTTAATTAAGATAATTAATCTTGTGTTATCCTGAATTACAGGAATCCGATAATAATTAATTAACACTAAATCCAGTCAATTTCGTATATAAGTACCTAATTATTTTATACCTGGCTTTGGTACTAAATGGGTTTAAAACTAACAGTAGTTTGGCAAATTACTAAATAGTACCTACCTGAAACTTCAATGGTGCGTGCGGGGTGATGGTCATAAGGGGGAGGGAGGCGGGGGGGGGGGGGGAGGAGTTATGAAAAGCTGTTCGTCATGGTCTAATGCTAATCCATAGAAATAATATATTAAGTAACTATGTCTATTATTATTATTTCTGTAGCCTAATGTATACATATAAATGAAATTGAAGTGTGATTATAACGTTAATAAATGAAATAAATAAGTACTCGTATGTTAATTTTGCGCAACCTTCACTGCACGAGTGCGGCGCACCTATTCGGGTTTTGCAACTATTCAATTCTGAATCACTGTTCCTCGCTACGTTCTTTTTTTGCCCCTCCATTTTTATATTTGCAGACGAGGCCTCGCCGATGCATAATCGCAATGAATCATAACATCGGGGGCCTTAAACGAAACGATATTATATCATAGCGTGTTAAAATAATCTTTAATTCTTATCATGCATTTGGTTATCTATTAGATAATCATTTTATATTTGGATATTCACATACCGTTGAAGTTTACATACTTATTTACGATAAAATTAGTAGTGAAGCCGTGTAAATATACACTTGACGTGTGTCGTGAATATTGTGATTCTTTACTATCTACAAAATCGTATTTGTTTATTGTGATGACTTTAATTTTAAGTAATAAAACCGTGTAATATAAGTGCAAAAAAGTGGACAAGGATTACCGAAATAGATTTGAAAGTTTAAGTATGTACCTATCTACCAATAGCGTTATATTTATAGATTATATACCTAGTTATATACGTCTGAAAACATTGCATAGTATCTAAAACAAAAAAATAAAATCGATTTATCTATTGTTATATTGTGTACTTAATTGGTTATATTAAATAATAACTTTTAATGATCGTAGACGATTATGTAGATACATGACAAAATATTTTTTTAAAATATAGGTAGATTTAAGTGCATTGCATACAACATGCATTACATACCTGCTGACACTAATCTAGATTATAAGGATATAGATAAAAAAATGAGAACAATAAAATGATGTAATTTTTTACATTCTGGAGAACGTTTTAGCATACTTAACCATCTTAAAAAGAGGTAAATCGGTTCTTTATCGGTAATTATTTAAATTATTTGTCAACAGTCTTGACGCGACGATCACGAGTGTGGTACAAGAATACGAAAGTTTCCTGTGACGTCAGAGGCGTCCCACAATGGAGGAAAAGCCGTACGTGTATCACTCAATAGATGGCGTCGAGGCTTCGGTTAACCAGCAACACCGCACACAAAAGAAGGGGAAGATTTGGCGACAATGTGTTTATGCGGCTGTCGGTTTGTTCTTATTTTTATTTTTTTTACCGACTTTAAAAGGAGCTTCACTGTTTTACCTGTTTGTTTATATGTTTGTCCGCTTCTATCGCGATTTTTTTTTTCTTTATATTTAGTCCTAGGTAGGTACAGATTGACTGCATCCTGCATAATGGTAACTTAGGTGAAGTCAAAAAAGTAGCTATGGACACCATTTCCAAATTATTATTTACTGACTACTAACTAACATTACTGTATAAAATATTCAAAATTTTGCGGTGTATGATTTTATAAAATTTAACCTTGATTCTAATGTCACATACCTAGCAAATTAATTAATTAACGTAATGGGAGGATTATAAATAATATTTACTAATTATTTGGTATTTTAAAATTGGGAATAGGCATTAGACCAGTACGTCACCTGCTGGTAAGTGATGATGTAGACGATGGCAGAGCACGCTCACCTAGAAGTAACCTGCTCACTCTAGACTGCTTACCCTACTAATTCTGCCAATATCATAAAATGTAAAAGTCATTGAAAATGTTTTTTTATATTTGTTATGCAATCACACCGTAACAGTTAAACGTAAAATACACTGGATAGCATAACATTAGGCTAGGTCTTTTATTCCTAGGAAGGGTTCCCATAGGTATCAGGAACGGGAGCCTCGGGTAACAGCTATACAACATTCATAAAACAAAAAGAAATAATGTATTCGTTTACATTAAAAGCTAAGTTTCGTTGACTTCAGGTGTTCCAAAAAACCATTTAAACATACAAAGTGAAGAGCGGGAACAATAATAGAGTTACTTTCGGTACCTTCACAGAACCCTAAAAAGTGTCATCCCCTGTATAATCCCGGATGCCGGAAATGGAAGGCGAAGATATACTGTTAACCGCACTTTTCTCACCAACGACAGTATTGACCTAAATTAAATACGGCGATACAGCGAATTTTACTATATATAATTTGATATGTTCCATTCCTTTGTTATGCATACGTACCTGAAACGTTTCAGTCAAAACTTCAATTTCAACTAGCTGTGCCTGCGTATGTACTCGCGAGATATTTTTACGTGGAGCCCTAATTCTTTTTTCAAAATTAAAGTAGCCCATACGCTTTATAATATTACCTATCTTCGAAAGTCTCTCAGAGGGCAGAGTTTCTCTGTAGAAGGCAGAAAACCAATGTGACGTCTCGAAACGTGAGGGGGGTATAGGTGACAAGTAAATACTTTCATATTTTCTGAGTATTACTTAAGATAATTATAGGGCACTGTGTATGCAAAATTAGGTTGAAGTATCTTCATACAGCTTTCAACAAGGGAATTTATAACTTTGAACCGGACACTAACTCAAGGCCAGATTTTCAAGTCCCTTGTCGACGAAGTTGTGTCCAACCCGTGCTACTTTTAATTCATTACTTTCTTTAATTTACAACTCTTTTTGTTGTAAAAACTGATCCATCCGCAATAAAGAGTTAAAGTTCCTTGTTTCGGGTGATTTAGAATGAAGAACTCGGCTATCGATAGTTTAACTATGGGTGATGCGGTGCCAGAATCGTGTCCTGTCTCGGACAAAATACTATTGAGTTTATCTGTCAAGAAATTATCAGTAGCAGTAAAGGGTTGAAAACAAATGCCCAGTTGATGATTTTTTCCTGTCCTTTCTTGATCTGGGAGTTAAGTATGGACTAGCTTGTGGTTAATGCGGCGAGTCTGTTAAAATTAAAAAAAAAAACTTTTTTGGTACCTAGACCTTCAAATCTGTTGACGATTAAAGTTATGAGCTGGTGAGACGGCCGCTTATATCAGCCAAAAATGTCTTTGGGCAAACACTTGCTAGAAGCAATAACCCATCCTCCAAAATACTTCCTGCTTCTTAGCTATTTTAAGGTCATTCACTCCATATTCACAAAATTCAAATAACAAAATTATGGTAATGGCGATCTTATTTATTCAATGTAAATAAGATCGCAAACAGAACGTAAAAGTGAAACATCCAAATACAATCGTAAACTTAAAATATGCAATTGAACGTTCTACAAATTCATCTACTGCATAATTTAACTGGGAAAAGTAAAGACAGTTGAAATACGAAATCCAGAATATATCTACAAAGTAACCGAGTAAAAAAGTAAATACTCTTTCGAACAACAGACAAAACAACTTTACACAAATAAAAATGTCATTGGAGACTTAAAACTTTTAAGATTTTGAGATTCACCCTATTCGTAAGAAAAATAACAGAATCAGGATATAAGAATCCCAGGGGCGTGCTCCGAATAAGATTCCATCAAGATAATTGAAGAGATGAAGTAGATACAAAACAGATAACATCGATGAAAAAGTCTGTTCAATATCTAACCTCTATAGAGGGGTGAAATTCATAAACATCACTTTTAGGCCTAGCAATGAAATGTACCCGTCGACCATTGGGAATGGTTATGTCAAATTTGGACCGACTAAAACCGCACCCTTACAAGGGAATACTCTGGCCAGCTGAGCTATCTGGACAAGTTCCGTCCTGAATATTGCCTTTCTCCGATCCAATTGCTGCAAAATTTCATGGAATTCAAAAATGTTTTTTGATTGTAGTATGGATTTTTCCATTAATACACTTGCGCGATTGCCTAAAGCAATCGAGTTTAAGTTTTATGTTCAAGATTTTTTAAGCGCAAAGGCGGAACCGGTCAATAAGTTGTACAAAACAATAAGCAAATATCAACCACATACGTTATAGTATATTTTAAAGTACTAAAAGAGAAAAAAAAACTTGTCGTAACATTCAGCAACTCGATTCGTTTTGCATTTAAAGATTACATAATTATCACTGAAGTAAAATTATATGGAACAATACCAATTTAGATTGTATGCAGATCTCAGTATGCTTCACGAGTACTAGTAGTATATAATAATATACACATAAATAACATACACTAAAGTCCAACTTCATATACCCCTGGGAAACATAAACATCTGGTTCAATATCTTATATGTATTATACTCGTAGAATCTATAACTTCAATGAGACCAAAGTTTACAAGTAACCCAGCCCGAATTGTTTACAAAGGACTTTGCCCTAAACAACTAGTCAAGGAATTTCGTAAAAGGTTCAGTAGTCGTTGGACTTAAGGCTTTCAAATATCTTGGTTTATAAAAAACAATATTATTTACAAAAACTCAAGAAAGAAAATTTTCATTTACATTGGGATATTATTTTAAGAAGATTTCTATCGCACCTTTAAAAATTGTTATATTCTTGTCTTGTATGTATGTGGTACAATAGAGCGCAAGCAATTCTAATTCTTCGCCTTCTATTGGCATCGTAATATTATGCAGGTATTCGTACTGACATACATTATCACTACTTTTATTTTCATGACACAATTTTCACTATTTATTTCATTCACTTTTAAAACTTAATAATTCTACTATATAATAATTTTCAGAAATACGTTTCTTAAAATACCTACCGAAGATTTATTAACACAATACCTACATATTAGTATCGGATGTTATGGATAGTCAGGCATAATGTTCATCAACATACTATGACGATTCTTTTCTGTTATTACTCTCTCTCTTCAATATTTTGGTTATTCTTCTAAAGATTTTTAATACTACCTCTACATGAGTACAGTAGTTAAACTCCAATCAATTTTCGCCATTTTTCGTAATTAGGCAGGTATATGCGCAAACAGGGGCTTAAGTTAAAAATATAATATCAGACGGTCAACCTCAACAATTTTATGGCGGAAGATAAGTCGTTGCATGTTTGATTTCAAAAATGGATGAGGTTCTCAATTCGAATCTTAATAAATTTCGACTTCTTTTATTTGATAATACTTTATGTTGAGAACATAATTATTCATATTTTAGACCAACACACAATTTAACATACTTCAGACAAAAAAAAGAATATGATTAAGTAGCAATCTATCAATTTGGAATTTACAAACATGATTTATATGTTGCAAAATTAATTAATGTCCTAAGTTCCAATACCACATCAACTTTTTCTAATAAAAAAACTAATCTGATTTTTGCAGGCTTTTGAAAACCTCACCTTTTAGCCCCGAATTTCGCTTAAAAGCTTTTCCTGACATAGAAATCAGCCTCAAATCTGTTTGAAATGATACGGTTAATATAGTAGCGCTATGTATATGACTGAAATATTTTAGCTTTTAGTAAAACTACCTATAGGCAAATCTGTAAACCAAAGATGTAAAAAAAAATTTTCATCAAACAAATTATAATTCTTTAAATACTAGCTGCAGTCCGCGGCTGTACCCGTGTGTCATTCCTATCCCGTTACTGCAACCCATGTGTGTATTCTAGACCATAAACCGTCTTAACAAATAATTATCCAAACTTATATTGCAAGATCACACAACACTAGCCAGTCAGTCTTAGGATCGGTGACTATTCTTAATACATCGACAACCCTCTGTGCCCCGGAGAGCACATTAAGCCGTCGGTCCCGGTTGCCATTCGAACATTTATGGCAGTCGTTATACTCGTAGCTAGTCGAAAAAGTCGAACAACTGAACTATACTCGTAATGGAACTTCGATATTGACAATGGGTGGAGGTCAAATGGCAGTCAATTCTCGGAAAATATCGAAGTACGCTTCGTAGTTAGACTGAGAAGCCGAACACAACGGAGTTGGGTAAGTCGAAATAATAAATATTCGTGCCTAGTCTCATAATAACATGAATGATGAATCCATTTAGAGTTAGTTCATATTTTCTTATAATGGCGAATAGTTAGGTAAATTTATTCACAAAACTATCAGCAGTCGGATCAGACCAAACAGTAGTACGTAGGTATAAATAAACTTCAAACAAAAAACAAAGAAAAACTAAATAAATATTCAGTGCGCATCCTGACTGTCTGTATAATAATTTTATATTTGTTATAGCTCTAGAACTCTTGAAAATAAAGTTTATTTTGTTTTAATTTTAACATATTCGTGCATAACGTTGTGTTGTGAATTATAATTGAAAATAAAAAAAGAAGTGAAGATGAACGAGTGGCTGTTAAAATTATTAGCATAACATACATAACATAAACTCACGCCTATATCCCCGAAGTGGTACGCAGAGGTGCTAGCACCACATTTTATGTTTAGGTCCCAATGTAATAGGTGGCGAGCCTATTGCCATTAACCGGGCACTTATAAACCTGCGATAAATACACACATAACTTCGAAAAGCATCGAAAAGTCATTGGTGTGTGCCATGGTGAACCTGGGATCGAACCCGAGACCTCGTCTCAGCAGTCCATTACCCAGACCACTAGGCTACCGCGGTTATATCATATAAATTATTAGACAATAGTTTTGTAAGGTGTTACTTCTCCTGTTGTTACTTCTTTGTTACTGTTGTTGTCGTTGTTACTGTTGTTACCTCTTCTCCTGTCTGCATTTTTGTATTCCTATTAATACTCGTATATACATGAATTTTGTGAGTATGGATATATGGATGTATGTGTGGATGTTTGTTAATCTTTCACGAATAAACGGCTGAACGTACATATCTGTGGCGGAAATATGGTATAAGGATAGGTTATAGTCTGGGATAACACATAGGATACTATTTATTTTTAGCGTAGGTAGCAACGGGATCAGAACTTTAAGCGGAGCCGCAGGCAACAGCTAGTATTTTAATACAATATTATCGTTCTTTTATTAAATATTTGATACGTTAAATGATTTGTTGACTCAAAGAGCAATTTCCTTAGCTTGTGCGTTTATTTGCTTGTTGGTATAATGTTTAACCCTTAATTGGCGTGCCTAAAAAGTTACATAAGCAGTCGCTTGGTGTGTACCCTGAATTAATTAACTGAAATAAAATGGGAAATTTATGCAAACTAAGTATTTTATCAATTACTAGCTGCTGCCCGTGGCTACGCCCGCGTGGAATATGAGGTAGGCTTTTCGACCTAACTACAGAGCGGCCAAGCTTCAATAATGTGACGATAGTGACTATCATCTGCCCTCCACAATCCATTGAAATTGAAATTTTATAGTAAGCCAGTTGTCGGACTTTTTAGGATGCCTACTACCTATAACGACGTACTGCCATAGACGTATGGCCACCGGGATTGAAGACTTAACATGCTCTCTGAGGCACGGAGGGGCATGTTAAGAATGGTCACCCATTTATAAGACTGACCTGAGTATTGGATAATTTGGAATGTGTTAACCTACTTTTTATACTCGTGTAGAATTCCCCACGAATGTTACCCCCGGAACCAGCCAGCGAAGGCGGTAGGTAGGTACTGTCGGGCTAAAACCGCACACTGTCTTCACTTCAAACGAATGCGACGGCCTCTGTGGCGTAGCGGTAGTGCATGCGACTGCTACGACAGGGCCGCGAGTTCAATTCCCGCTCAGTGCAAATTATTTATATGCATGAATATGTCTATTTGCATTGGTCTGGGCGTTTCTATGTATATAATGATCTAATGTTTATCAGCATTCTAGAACCCATAACACAACCTGGTTAAACTAAGCTTACTTTGGGTCTAGGGAGCGCTATGTAGAATGTCGTAGGATAGAATATTTATGTGTTAACCTACTCTGTTACCACTTTAGTCACGAGCCCTACATAAGAACAAAATATACCCGCTGTTTAATATTAGCAAGCCAAGAAATAAATAAGCAGGTATATTATTGTGTCACGTGATGGCTTGCAGTTCTTACTGCAAAATAATTGTAAGAAAATTTAAGCTGAGAACATAAATTTTCAGCCCAAGTATTCACTGTATATTTTTCTCAGCCTTGTTTTATTCTTGGGTTGACGTCACTTTGAACTAGTTAGACCACTCTATCAGATTATTTTTGAGGGTATAATAGCTCATATAGAATGTCACCGGTATTCACGATGCCAGCAACGAGAGCATTACGTGCTTTCAAATAACTTTATTAGCTTCGTTTCTCTCTTTCCATCAAAGCCTATAATTCCTCCAAATGAAAACGAAGTACTCAGCCGTTAATTTTATTTGAGATCGTCATTTTAAATCTCGCTCCAACGCACTACGTATCAAAACATCAAAGTTAAATTGAATAATCCAGGACTTCATAAAGCAAACGACATCGTTATGTAAATACATTTACGATTTATATAAGCAAAGGAAATCTGTGAAGTAGTAAAAAAAGCGTTCAAAAAGGCTCGTAAAGGCCTACAAATTGATTTTCTTCTTGTTTATGTGTTTCATTTGGTCTTGCTTATGGAAGGTTGGCAGAATTAGACACCTTTCATAATAAGTTATATACGTTTATGGAATATAAAGTCAGAATGTTTTTATTGTTAACAAACCAAATACGATGCCATTTTTTTATTCAAAATAAGCTCATGTTTAACTTCAATCTCACCCGGTATTAAGTGACGAAATTGAATCACGTTTGCCACACTCGAGACACGATTCTAAGTGTATTATGATTAACTAAAGTGTATTTGTAATATTAGTCTCACGTTATTCTTTATCATCTAAGCGTTGTTTCTCGATTAGATCCGATACCTACACCTTGGAGCCCGAGGTCCACCAAGCAGAAAGGCATTGACAATCATAAGTTAATTAAAAAAGACATCAATTGAAAAAGGCTCCACAAAATGTTAAAAATATTCCTAAATAATATACAATATTACGATATGACTCAACTAGTAAGTAGTTAATAAACAACCAAATAAATTGTTCGTGAACGAAATATTGCTCTTGAAATAGTGCGGATATATTCATGAGTTATTGAAGAAAAGTAGTGAATAACATTGTAAGGTAACCGTTTCTTTGAAGAAAGATTATATAGTGAGGTTGACAAAGACGGCTATTTGTAAAATGGAAGTGGTCAAGAAGTATTGGGTTCAGACAGGTAAGGACGAAAATCGTGATCAACCATAACTTGGATTTCTAAAAGGTTTAGGATTATACTATCTTGATGATATTGGTATAGTCAACGACAAAAGTAGCTTAGCACTAAGAATGATGTTTATAGACCTTATTTAATTTAAAACTGGCTGGTAATTTGACTGTAAGGCTATTTACTTTTATTTATTAGATATTGCTTATGGTCAATATTTTCATGTGTTTCCTTCCTCCTGTATTCCCGGGGCCATTAAGCGGGGCGTGAAAAAGCATTTGATGAGGCCGTCAAGCTGAGGGCCGCCACTGCAGCACTACCGGTGTATGTGGTGGTGACCCCAGTCTTGAGACTTTGCCTTTAGCTTACTTTCAGGCGAGCTAAAGTCATTTTGACGAGTCCTATATAAAAAAAAATATTAGTGAAGTATTTAAAAAATCTATTCCAGTGATATTATGATAATATACCTAGACTAAATGACTACAATAATTTATATTTTATCTATTTTAGAAAATTACACAATCAGTATTGTGATTGCAATCGCTAGAATTTCAACAAGTTAAATTGTTTAACACTATTACTGCCTACAAAAAAATAGAAAGTTCTAAAAAGTCGTTGGGTCCCAAAAGTCCACTTGTATTCAAGTCGGTGCTACGTCGCACCTGGCTTCAGCATTTACTCATAATGTTGGTCGCTGAGAAGTTTTTCGACCCTCGTATTAATGGTACTTATTGACTGCGGGCGTCGAGTATCATTTCCTAGAAACAATATTTATCTTTTGTCTTTCGTTTTATATTTCACCTTTGGTATCATTCGCGCATTCTGGCCTACATAATCATTGGGCTAATGTCGAAAGACGAGATTCCCGGGTGTCCACTACACGCCTATGTCTTCATGCATTGAACTCAGTCAGCTTTACAAGACTATTGATTAATTTGATTCAAGATCCATCGTCTGACTTCCTTATTACTTTCTTATCGGTCTGCACATGCGGGAGTCATTGGTCAAGTTATTTGGTGTTGTCTATACCAGCATTTAACCAACAGTTAAAAAGTAAGTTCAACCGTCATTTCGTCAATTCGACCGCAATTCCAACATCGAACTGAAGATGACCATTTATAAATAAATTCATCAGTCAATTTAGGCTTGTTGCATTAAATTTCATTTCTTTATTTTTAAACAGGTGACACCAATATCTTACAGTCATAATGTACGCTGATTCAGTTAACTATTTATGTTTTAGTACATTGACAAGTAGTGTGATGCCAAATGCGTAAAATGAATGTAGAAACATTGATGTAAAATGTATTCAGGTAGGTAATGAATAGACCCGGACATGCGCCACGTTTATTTTCTAAACCAGTATTCAGTTACGAAACTCAATAAGCTACTATATAAATGAATGCAATTCGTAATGTATTGGTAACTATAGTGAAATATTGACACAAGTTTTGATTTCATATACGTTTAATAAATATTATTTGATTTACATTGGATTGATATTCAAGCAATTATTCGTAAGCATAAAACTGTTCAGGTCAAGCTGAAATATTTAGCAGATATTGTATTAACTGGCTTAAAACGTTTGATGCTTAGCTTATGGTGCAATTTATTGTGTAAGTAGTCAAAATAAATCCAATTAGAATTCAGATAATTATTCTAAATCAAATTCAATTTATTGTATTAAAAGTGTGGTTATTTTTTAAGTAGGTAAGCTTGTCAGTAGGTTCTATACCGTTCTATACTAAGTTCAAAGTTAGTTTAAAATACAAGCATAACTTTCTTGCTTACAATGTCATTACGTATAACTAGTTTTTATGTCTTCAATTTTATCTTAGTAAAGAAAACAAAATTAATGTTTAGTTACCGTTTTGCGCCAATCGATAAAGTTCATTAGTTTTTGCCACTCTACCCCACATCGTTCGGCCAGGCCTCCGGCCAGGCCTCACTCTATGAGGTATCGTTCCCAATAATATACTACGGCTAATAATCTACTTAACCCCACATCGTTCGGCCGGGCCTCACTCTGTGAGGCATCGTTCTCAATAATATACAAGTGCACGAAATGATTGTCACTGCAGATGAACTCAATCAATTCAACGTTTCATACCCATCGGTCGATCTAGTTTAAATGATAATGTCGTGAACGCGCTCTCTCATTCAACGTTCAACTCTAAACACAAAGGTACTGATCATGAAATTTGTTAAACAGGCGCAATCTTTGCACGTAAACACAATCTGCGATGATTTGCCAAAGTTTCATGTTCGTCATAGCAAGTTATTACCCAATGTAATACGATGCATTATTTGCGGACCGTCAAATTGTGGTAAAACGAATTTACTTGTAGGTCTTCTTATACATGAAAATGGATTGAAGTTTCAAAACGTCTATGTTTATTCAAAAACTTTACACCAGCCTAAGTATATCTTTTTGGAAAAAGTTTTGCAACGGATTCCAAGTATTTCACTTCAGAAATATACGGGAAATGAGGATGTATTGAGTGTACAAGATGCAAAACCTAACTCTGTTATTATATTTGACGACGTTGCTTGTGAAAATCAAAACAACATGCGAGATTATTTTGCCATGGGTCGACATAAATATATTGACTGTTTTTATCTAAACCAAACATATAGTAAAATTCCTAAACAGTTGGTTAGAGATAATGCTAATTTAATAGTACTGTTTAAACAAGATGACATTAATTTAAAACATATTTATGATGAGCACGTAAATTCAGATATCACGTGGCTTGAGTTTCGTGAAATGTGTTCAAAGATATGGAGTGAGCCTTTTAATTACGTAGTAATTAATAAGGAATGCTCTAAAAACAATGGATGTTATAGAAGTAAATTTGATACTTTTGTTGAATTTGATTAAGAACTTATGACCGTATTTAAGACCGTACGTCGTTGCGATGTCATTATTCTTTAGGCAACTCTTAACCGATAACAGACCCTTTTATTATTATGGATAAGTCATTAAAAAGACAAATCGTCATTGCTGCAGAAGCTATAAAGAAAAAAGTTCGTAATATGAGGGATATGGAGACTGATAATAAGCAAGCTCTGGAAACAGTTTTTAAGCCCGTAACGGAATCGATCAATTTATTAACCAACACTAACGATCAAACTCCCCTTTCTCAAAGCACTGTGAATGATGAAACCGACATACCGTTTTTGAATCAAACGTTGAAGAAAGACTTACATACAGATAATAGTGATGAATCTCATATTGATTCGGACGCTTCATATCAATCATTGGTCGATAACAAACAAGAGGATGATACATCATCTTGGTCCTTATCTTCAGAGGTGTTGACTGAAGTACCGTTTGGTGTTCGAAGAGATCGTGGGAAATTAATGCTAGGTTCTGCGGTCATAGCTATCGGGGACGAATACATCACTGTGGGGGCAAACAAATACCGCACTACGCCTGGTTTGAAACAATTGTTACTCAACAAGGACATTGATTTAAGTTTAGTTACAGATAGAGATATGCAACATTATAAGTCGATGCTACTTTTTACAAATGCACATCGACGAGATTTTGATCCAAGTAAGCCGATCAAAAGTAATAAAGGACAAAAATATATGCAAGTTATTAAACCTCTTTTCACACTAGCTAGTTCCAGTCAGTCGATTGGAAAAGGTTTACCTATGACAAAATTTTGGCAAAAAAATTGTGATTTTATATATTGGAATGATCCAAATGAACTGGTCGATAGGTTAAAGTTAATAATCGCATCTCGAGATGCTGGTAACACTGGGTTGGACAATGAAATTATATCCATAATTGAAGAGTTACGTGAAAGTAAAATTATTAAATAAATAAATATGTTATCAGTAATCTACTTTCATTTTACTTTAAACCTTTCAATACAATACACCTTAAACATGAATGTCGACAAATTCGGTCATCATATTCATAAGCGAATGCGTTTATCAGAATTACTTGAATTTAATAATAATGCATTGCTAAAATCAGAAAGTGGCGATTTTGATATGAAGGCAGTTAGGCTTAGAGGAATCAGATCTCCAGTAGAAGCAGACGATGCAGTAAATAAAGAATATATAGATCTAGTAACAACAAAAATTAAACAGGATTTACATAAAGATTCGTATAAAATTATGGATAAGCTAAGTAAACAAATTATTATGGATATTCAAAACACTGTTGAAAATACTTTAAAAACAGCATTGAGTGAGGTTTTCACTCAATTAGATAACAAGTTTTACACTAAAGAGGATGTGCATAAATTATTAGCATTTAAAACCTCCTCATAATGTCTAAATTACAAATTGTTAATGAAATACACAGACCTGCGCGAAAAAATTTTGCCAGGCGTTCTGTAATTTTAAAGGGAATAGATGACTTATGGCAGGCTGACCTCATAGATATGCAGGCTATGAAAAAAATCAATGGTGGACATAATTATATTTTAACAGTGATTGATTGCTTTTCCAAGTTTGCTTGGGCAGAACCACTAAAAACAAAAAATAAACTTGACGTTACAAGCGCCTTTCAAAATATACTTACGGTAAGCAAACGCGTGCCAGTTAATTTGCAAACGGATTCTGGTAAGGAGTTTTATAACACAACTTTTCAAACGTTTATAAAGAAGTATAATATTCATCATTACTCATCATTTTCAACAAAGAAAGCTTCAATTGTTGAACGACTGATAAAAACTATCAAAAGTATGTTATATAAATGTTTCAGTCTAAATGGAAACTATAAGTGGTTTGGTTCGGTATTGAAAGATATATTAAATACATATAACAACACAAAACATCGTACTATTCAATGCAAACCTATAGAAGTACATAAATACAATGAGTTAATAATAAAAGCCAATATTCAAAATTCTCATAAACGGCCCTCTGTTCGGTGCAGACCTAAGTTCAAAGTAGGTGATAAAATTCGCGTCAGTAAATACAAACATATTTTCAAAAAAGGATACACCCCTAACTGGTCAACGGAAATATTTACCATAAAAAAGGTTAATGAAACTTTACCAATAACGTATCATATAGAAGATCAGCGAAAACAAAAGATATTAGGAAGCTTTTATGAACATGAGCTTCAAAAATCGTACCATCCTGATGTTTATTTGATTGAAAAGGTTTTAAAAAGAAAAGGAAATAAACTTTTTGTAAAGTGGCTAGGTTTAAGCAATGAAGAAAACAGCTGGATCGACAAAGCTGCAATAGTTAATTGATATATTAATCAATCCTTAAAAGCATTCGCTTTGTTATATTTATTTCATTTAATTTAGAGGAATGCAAGGCGGCGGACTAGTTAACAGTGTAATTAATAATTTACCATTTGAACTTCATTTGCCTGGTTACAACTATTGTGGACCTGGTACAAAACTTCAGAAACGATTACTTCGAGGCGATCGAGGTGTCAATAAGTTAGACGAAGCTTGTATGCATCACGACATTGCTTACCAAAATCACGCAGATTTATCCAATCGTCATAAAGCTGATTTGCAGCTTTTAAACATGGCCAAACAAAGACTTACCTCAAAAGACGCTGGCAAGGGTGAAAAACTTAGCTCATGGTTAGTGAGCAAAGTGATGAAAGCGAAACTGAAGTCCGGTGCAGGGATTAAAACGTTTAATACTTTTGTATCGAAAATAAGATCAAAAATTAAAAAACTGAAATCTAAGGACAGCAAGACTCTCATCAATGCAGCTTACTTAGCTGCACGAAAATTATTTCCATGCATAGCGAATATTCGAGTACCCCGAGTTATACCTATACCGAAGACTGGGGGCTTTCTACCTTTGATTCCAATATTCGCTGGTTTATCTGCGTTAGGCTCTTTGGCAGGTGGTGCTGCAGGCATAGCAAAAACAGTTAACGATTATAAAGCGGTTCAAAAGAAATTGCAAGAAACCGAACGACACAATAAGACTATGGAGGCTTTAGCGTTGGGTAAGGGGCTGTACATCAAGCCACATAAAAATGGCAAAGGGTTGTTTATAAAATCAACAAAAAACTGAATAAGCTACCTAATCGACCTTTAACTAATTTAGACATTCAAAAATATGCTTGCGACTTGCCTCACTTTAGAGGTGTATACATGAAGGATCAGTTACCAAGAACACCAAAGCAGATTGAATGTGCTATCGTTAACTTGGATGATTCTAAAAATATAGGTACGCATTGGGTAGCATATGTTAAAGTTAATAATTATTGCGAATATTTTGATAGCTTTGGTGATTTGAAACCACCATTAGAATTGATAAAGTATTTTAAAAACTGTGATGTTTCCTATAACTATACAAGATATCAACAATTCAATACAATAAATTGTGGGCATTTATGTTTAAAGTATCTGTGGAACTTTTGGGAAAATAAAATTATATAAAATAAAATGTCTGTCTTTTAATTTACTCATTCTCAAGATGTCTCTCACTTTGTCGATAACTGGCAACTCATCAGATTTATTTACCTACTATCCCGACACACTACAATTAGACGGTCAATATGAGTGTGCTTTATTACATTTCTCAACGTTTAATTCTATTCCAAACATTGATAAAACGAACAATAAGATATATTATGACACAGATGAAGTTATTGAAATACCCGAAGGTACCTATGAATTACAAGATATTAGTGATTATTTAAAGTCAGAAATAAAAAATGCTTCAATCAAACTACTGTGCAATAATAATACTTTAAAAACGACTATACACTGTACAAAAAATATAAATTTCATGAAAGAAGACACACTTAGAAGTTTATTAGGCTTTAATAAGCAGATTTTAGAAGGAAATAAATGGCATGTCTCTGAGTTTCCAGTAAACATTCTACCTACGACCGTGATCAGGATTGAATGTGATATTGTGAGTGGATCGTATATAAATGGAATACCTAGTCATATAATACATGAATTTGCACTCAACGTTCCTCCTGGATACAGAATTATAGAAATTCCTACAAACTCAATATACTTCCCCATTAATCAAAACAACATAAGCTGCATACATATACGGTTATTAGATATAAACAATCATTTAATAAATCTACGCGGTGAAGAAGTACAGCTGTATTTACATCTCAGAAGAAAAAAATGATTGATTACAATAAATATGCACATCAACCGAAAAAAAGTAGCAGTTCAACACAAGCTCCCAAGCCTCAAAGAGCTATCTCAAAAAAGAAAACGAAATTAACTAGAGAAAATAAAGCTTTCCTTAAAGCGATCGGTTTACTAAAATGAATATCTTAGATATTGTATCCGCACCAACCTATGATAATACTGTTGAAGGAATCGAGTACCATTCTTATAAGCCATACGTTACAAGTTTTAATAGGAATGATGAAATCAGGATACCTATTAATCAGCAAGACTTGTATATATTACCATCAGAAAGCACTTTGTTTTTGGAAGGAACTGTTATTGTAAACAAGGCTGAAAATTCGAAAGAGAGAGTCAGTAGTGTTCATTTCACAAACAATAGTTTACTTTACTTGTTTCAAGATATAAGGTATGAGATAAATGGAGTGGAGATAGATAAAATAAAAAATGCTGGTATAACTAGCACGATGAAATCATTTATATCAATGAATGAAAGCGAAGCTAAAACATCTTCTGCTTGGGGTTGGAATATTGATGGAATAAAAAGTACTAATGGAGGTAGCTTTTCTGCTTCTATACCACTTCGCAACATTCTTGGTTTTGCAGAAGATTTTAAGAAAATAGTAATAAACAGTAAACATGAATTAATCTTATTACGAAGTAATACTAATCTGAACGCACTAAAACTTAACCCTGGTGAAATTGTAGAAGATATTATTATAAACAAAATAATATGGCGTGTACCGCATGTTAAAGTATCTGATAGAGAAAAAATAAACATTCTAAAATTGTTAGAAAAAGATCGACCACTTCAGATGATATTCAGGAATTGGGATTTGTATGAATATCCAATGTTGCCTAAAACCACCAAACATACTTGGTCAATAAAAACATCTTCGCAAATAGAGAAACCCAGATTTGTCGTTATTGGTTTACAGACAAATAGAAAAAATAATGCTAGATCTGATATGTCTCAGTTTGATCATTGTGAGATTCGTGATGTTAAGGTATACCTTAATTCCACCTACTTCCCATATGAAAATATAAATATAAGTTTCTCGAATAATCGAATTGCTTTAATATATGAACATTATGCTAAATTTCAACAGTCTTATTATGGACGTCGCGCTGAGCCTTTATTAAGTGAGAAACAATTTAAAAACGTTGCTCCGTTATTCGTCGTAGACTGTTCTAGACAGCCAGATAATCTTAAGACAGGTCCTGTCGTGGACGTAAGAGTGGAAATTGAAAGTGATATTGATATCCCAGATCAAACTTCAGCATATTGTCTTATATTGAACGACTGTATAATTGAGTATAAACCATTAAGCAGCACTGTGAAAAAAATATCATGAACCCGAATACGATTATAGTTGATGTTCAAGGATTTAAAGACCTTTATAATAACTTTATAGTTAAAGAATTAGCTTTGGCTACTCGTTATTATACTCAAACGTTCTTAGTAAAGCCTCCATATTTATTTAAATATTTAACTGCTGATGAAAAGAAACAAGTTGTGTGGTTGGAAAAAAACAGAGGGATTTACTGGAATGAGGGCTATATCGATTATAGAGAATTTCATCGTATAATTATTCCATACCTAGAAAATAAGGAAATTATTGTAAAAGGTTTAGAGAAAGTTAAGTGGATTAAGGACCTTTGTAAGAATTGTATAGTATCGGAGCTTGATCAAGACAAGTGTCCAAATTTATCACTGTTGCATAAAAAATATTCAAATAATGAAACCAGTTTTAATTGTATTAATCATATTAAACAATGTGCACTTAAAAATGTTTTATGTATAAAGAATTATTTAATAGAGCAAGAAAGTCAACCTATACGCAGTTTTAATAAATAAAACAATTTTTTAAAGTAAATGGTTTTTTATTTTTTAACACGCATTTTTAATATTAATAATTTTTTAACAATATTTTCACAGTAAATAAAATTTTAATAAAATCAAAATAAGTCATCACTTTACCTACTAGTTACACTAATTAGTTTTAATACTTATAAAAATACAATGAAAATTAAATAATATTGACAACAATAAAAACTAAAAACTAAACAAAATAAATATTTACATGGCGTCAAAAATTATTACACTAATGAATTATTACCTAATTAAAAAATATGATATGAGTAGCCACACAATTTTTTCGAAATATTGTGTATTAATTTTTCAGCTTGATCCGATATATCATCTACCGTATCGTGTACAGTATACTGCGCACTGATAATCTCCTTAGCTTCATCTTCGTCGTCTCTTGACTCACTGAAATCCATGATCTTAATTTTTATTAAACGTCGTCCTTTTCTTCTTTCACTGTTAATAATATAGGAATTCGATGCACTGCGTTTGCTTGTAGCTGATCTTTTTCGATTAGTTTTCTTTTTGTTTCTTGTAACTTCTTCAATGGGTGTTATCCAAGGTCTATTCATTGCGTTGTCCAAGTCGAACTGATCTTGCAGGTCTGGAAGATATTCAGGAGAGCTCTCTTCTGTTCCGTTTAAAAATTCGTTGTTGGTATTCTGAAAATTATTTAAAACATTTGTAATAAATCATAACTTATATTTTTTAAATAGTTTGAAATTTTCAATAGATTGAAAGTTATAAAATACCTACCATGTTGTTAGATATGCTCGTCTTGACTGTTTAATAAAGAATGAACCAGGTAGTAATATTTTGCTAAAGCAGTTTATATAAAAAATTATGCTGACATAAAGTATTTATTAGTATGATGAACAAGTTAGAACATGAAAATTGTAATTAATATTTACGATCGCTCGGGACCGAACATGCACTACAGGGTCAGCCCTACAATATTGTTGATGTAACACTTTCAAATATATTAATAATATAGTTAATGAATGATGATTCACATCCTCTGATTAGTAAACATATCGCAATCTGATTTAATATTTCGTAATTTTCTAGACAAGCCTAAGCTCGTGACTTCAAAATAAAACTTTCAAGTATATTAAGTATCAATTTGTATAATACTATAAAACAAAAATAAAGTAAAAATAAAATAAAATAAGTGTATAAGTATTCCAAATTTTTGTAAAAATATATAAAATGTATTTAGTGTTTACACAGAACAGCCTACATACAGTACCTACAGAACACAACAACACAACAGTAACTGCACTAAGATTAAGTTTCTAATATTACATTATAGATTTGAACTGATATCCTTTCGATAAAATTATCCACTATACTACGGTCACATAAATTTTGCTATGTTAAGCTTTTTTCATTATAATATGAATGTTGAACGTAAGTTGATATTAGTGCTTACTCGAATCACGGACAAAATAATGTGCAATACATAAATATACTGTCTAGCTCTATATATGCTCGCAGATCCGCTCGTCTGGATGTATTATAATTATGTACCTAATGCAATGACTGAAGGATTTGCATCCGCTGACAGGCGATGATCGGAAAGTGAAAATAATAATTAGTGAAATGAAACATCCAAGTATATTAAATATCAATTTTTATTATACTATACATCAAAAATAGAGTAAAAAAAAAAAACAGGGTATAAGTTGTTATTCTTAATTTACTACAGGACTATGTTCTCATATTTTAGTACGCGTACTTACGGTTAAACGTACTTACTAACATGAGAGAGCCACGCCAAAGTTACTACGTTTAGCAAAAAAAAAAAAAAAAAGTACCTACGTTATGGATTTGAACTGACATACTTTTGATTAAAAATAATTTATAATCAACCACTTAACTCATTGGGTAAATTTTTATAAAATAAGCATTTTAATAATAAGAGACAATGCTGTAACATAATACCTGGGTGCAATTAACGCTAACCGCAAAACAATTATTAAGCAATACATCAGGGTAGGCGAACCTTTATGCATCAACGTGCCATTTTTTTCTAAAACATGTTTTATAGGGTCACTGGCGTGCCATCAAAACTCTCTATGAAATAATGTAAACAAAAGAGGTATATACCTCTTTTGTTTATTTTTGAAATGTTTTTGTTATAGGTACGCATAATAATTAGTATATTATGATACAAGGGAGGTAAGTTGAAAATTACGGCAGAGGCGATATTGCTAGCCCTCGTTATAGAAGCCGAGGATAAGTAATTTTCATACCTCACGAGTGTCATACGACGTTTTATAACACAATATTTGAACACTCCGTAGCATAGGATCATTCTCGTTAGCTCGTCATAAAATACCTAAATACATTCTTTACACAAATTTTATGATCGGCGACGTGCTCAAAATATTGTGCCGCGTGCCACCTATGACACACGCGCCATAGGTTCGCCTACCCTGCTATACATCATACATTAACTCGTTGGGTAAATTTTATAAAATAAGCATTTTAATAAGAGACAATGTTGTAATACCTAGGCGCAATGAAACGCGAACCGCTAAACAATTATTATGCAATACATCCGTTCTACTATCGCGAAATATTACCTATTCATGTTGATATGTCACCAATGGGCTAGGCAGAGACGAAAATATTTATTTTTTCCTTACCATTATATTTTATAAAAAAAAAATGAAATCAATAATTGTACATTAACTAGCCTATGACCGTAGCTCTGTTCGTATGAATGTTTTGATAAAAAGTGGAATAGTGATGTTATGTGTGATGGAGGGCTGCTATTTTAATTGGTTATTTTTAAAAATACATGAATGACCCCAGGCTCGAGTTGATATTTTATCTACGGAGAGTGAACGCTTGTCGTCATTATTGGACAAGGCTATTTTGTCAACACTCTGAGTAAAAATTTCGTGCTTGATCGATTTAAATATAATGTTCTTTTTACGAATAACAATATCTTTAAATAAAACATCTTTATACTCGTTCATACTAATACCTCTGACTACACAAGATTTCACACCTTTTGCCTTTTTAATAACTTTATCGGGAGTTCTTAAACAATAAAGTTTAGATCTCAAACCCACAAAATCACAAATGTATTGACCTCCCATTTCATCCTTAAACAGACCAGGAACTTTTTTGTTCTTTATTGGAATGTTGTGTTGATTTTGCACATCATAATTACTGCTATCAAAATAGTGTAAAAATTCATATTTTAAATCTTGATAAAAGTCATTAGTGTAAATTTTATAGATAAAAGAATCTGTATCTGTATAACACAACTTCACTCGATCTTTGTAAAAAGGTTTCACGGTATTGTAATGAAAGTCGTACATATGAGACTTAGAAAGTTCTAATACAGTGAAACCAATATAAATAGGTTTATTTAAAATAATTTGATCGGCTTTCATTTGTATTGCAACTAAGTTTTCAGTGAGAATAGATGCGCTATGGAAATATGGGCTAGCTACAAGTCTCTCAGCGGATATATATTTTTTTGTACGATTTAAATTGTCACACCATTTATTAACTAAATGAACATCTACTCGATTCTCAGTATTTTCTAGTGTCTTACCAAAGACGCTGTTGTTTAATAGCTTAAAAAAGTCTTGTTCAAAAGAACTTTTTGCCTTTTGTCTTAATTGTGTATTCAAATCTATATATTTTTTTAAATATGGACTTTGTCTGAAAGTTAAAACTCTATGAATTTTACGTAATACTAAACCATGATCTAAACATTTTTTTAAATGAATATAATGAATGACGTATCCATACTTGTTATATAAATTAGCTACTAGTTTTTTTGTTTTACCTCCTGGAGGTAGACATTTCTCGGGACAAAAAGGTAAATCGTTATGAAGAGAGTGCAAATGATCCGGATAAAAGAGATCCACTTCTAATATGAAACCCCATTCGGCGTCATCCTCAATGTCTCTAATGTGTAAATTATCTATTTCATTTTGGCTTAAAAATCGAAAACTAGAATAAGGTAAATACTGACACATGCTGTACCCATAAAGATTGTTACAGTCTAGATATACTATAAAGCAATCAGGTTTCGAAGAATCATATTCTGGCATATATTTATGATTGGCTTTTGCATATCGATGGGAACACATACACAAACCACCCCGTATACCATTTTGAATCATACGAATAATAGATAAATCCGATATGAGCTCTAACTGAACATTTGTTTTAAGCAACATTGCGTCGAATGACAAACTAGGAGCGGTTACGTAAAACGCGGGGTCCAGACTATAATGCTGTTTACAAGTATTTCGAAAATTTTGAAATATATCCGTTAATAATAGCACATCAGTTTTCAGATACAGGTCGGTATATTCGCCTAAGTTGCTAATATTGAATTCTTTCCAAACAGTTTGAGCGTGAAAATAATCTTCATCGCTGATGTCTTCATTGGTCAAAGAGTTATGAAAACAAGATTTAGGTGGTAACGATTTTTCCTCATAAAATTTCCAATCCGACATATAATCATACGGATATACTCCTTTTCTTGTGAGTAAACTGAATTGTCTTTCATCAGGATATTGAGAGCGGAGATTTATAAAATCTTCTACTCTCATTGTTTTAGCGAGTTTGTCTAAACTTGTTCCTAAAAAGTTAAAGGAGTCCAAAAATCTTAATTGTATATACTCATTTTTTGAAATGGGAATAAATTTTGTAAAAGTAATATATTTTTCCTTAGTTTTAGCTATAATTTTTATTTGACCGGGAATTTCTCCTAATTTTTTAATAAATAAATGACAATCGTATCCAGACAAATTGTGAAAAAATATGGGAATAAACTTAGGTATTTTATACTGCAAATTACAAATAGAATGAGCTGCGCCGCGATATTTTCCTGAAATATGACAGTGGTCCCTAACCTTATTATTCCATAACAAATTGCCACATATGTGACATATTGTCGCATGTTTAAATTCATACGCATTTTTTTCGGTAAATATCATAGTTTCAGATTTAGTAAGAATTTTATGAATTGCGGTTACATCCTTTATTAAGAAATCAATAAATTTTGAAACACAGTTTTGGCCTCGATAACTTCTATAGCCTTCTACTGTAGTAGAAAATGCTGACACTATGTTATATGCGAATGCTACTGGAACGTGTCGTTGTAAACATGATGTGTTAGCACTATCTAATTTCACGTCGGAAATCGGGTTGAGTAATGTTTCAAAATCTGCGTATATGACAAAGGGAATATCTTGTTTTCTCTCGTAATTTTTAAATTTTAAGACTGAACCTTCTTCCGGCAGAACTGTAACCACCCCTCCACACAGATGATTTTCGAATTCAATTAAAGTTCTAAAAAATAATAAGCATGTTTCACAGAAGTATAGTTTTCCATGGTGTTTAGTCAATTGTCTTCGAACTAAACGCGGTAAATCTTTGATAAGACAAAAATGAGAATGTGTGCTATTTTCTAAGAATAATAGATGGACGCTTTTTGATTTTCCATTCCTTGTAGTATACAAGGGGCCAATTATTGTTTTGTTATTTCGTAACCCATAAACAAAAATATTTAAGGATGGGTTATTTTTCTCAAATATAGCTATATCGGATAACGTAATTGGAAATGATAAATCATTTATATTCAAAACATTTCGAAAATGAGGATATGAAGTAACTCTTTCAGAATGTTTCCTGGCAGGGTACAATGCCGCAACTATGCTCCATAAAAAACAATAATTATCTTTATTCATAATATTTAGACATGCTTTTTTATTTGCTATAATTTTTGGTAACGAGATAAATCTAGAACCACCCAAAGGTTGGTATTTATTAATGTTAATTTCTATATGAGAATTAGACAAAAATGCCCAGCCACTGTCTTTTTCTTGAAAATCTTCAATTTTGTTTTTGAGGAACTCCACTGCTGTCTTATAAATCAAATCAAAATCATGGTGCAAATGTATAATATAGTTTTTTGTAGCAAATGATTTCAACTCTTGTTGATCACTTTTGTATATAACAAAAAAAGAAAACTGTTCAAAATTGATCTTGACCGACGTGTGTTTTTTTAACGTTTGATCTATTAAATATTTAACTCGATCTCTAATGGCATAAAGAAAAATATCTGGGAAATTATGTATTTGTTCGTTAGTTGCAATGATCCGATAGCTTACGATTCGCTCTTTAAAAGAAGACTTAATCATTTGAACGTTATCAGTCATCGAAATCGTGCTATTATTTTTATGAGAATTACTTCGTAAATGCCCAGCCCATTGACGATTAGCTACGAACATTTTACAACCCGTACAGTGAGGCATTATGGAGTTGGTAGGTATATTGTATAAGATCGAGAGTAAATTTAGATTAAAAGTATCTACTTACAAACAGTCTCCAGCTGCGTGGCTCAAGTTAACAATAGTTTGTGAAATAAGTGCGAGTACCTCCTACAATAAACTCTAGGTACTTCTTTCTAGAAAATTAATGAAATTTGTTCTATAAATAAACCTCTGCTAAACCCTCTAAGTATACTAATACATAACTACCAATTATAAAATAATATATACTGGTAAACAGATACACGCCGGTTACTTTGAACGTTTGAAGTAGGTACTTGCTGGTACGTTTGGTGATATCTTCACTAAGTGTCCTTGTATCAGATCTCATGTATTTGCTTTCGATCAAAATGCGGATCCTAAAAAATAAAAAATAAAAAATTAAATAAATAAATATTCCCATCATTTTACTCAGCACTATACATAATATTTATTACATGAATAAAAATGAAATAATAATTAACTTTAGAGATAAAATAATGACTTAAAACATGAAATTACCTGAAAATGTAAACTTGATGTCCGCAGATAAACCACGTTCTTCAAAGATCTATTACTAGCGTTTGCTATGTAATATAAGCATCAACACTACCTTCGCAGCTTAGTGTATATTAACACTCCTAAAATATTTTTATTTGAAGTAGGTACTTGTATCAGATCTCATGAATTTGCTTTCGATCAAAAGGTGGATCCTAAAAAAAAAAAAAAAATAAATAAATAAATAAATAAATATTCCCATCATTTTACTCAGCACTATACATAATATTTATTACATGAATAAAAATAAAATACTAATTAACTTTAGAGATAAAATAATGACTTAAAACTTAAAATTACCTGAAAATGTAATATTGATGTCCGCAGATAAACCACGTTCTTCAAAGATCTATTACTAGCGTTTGCTATGTAATATGAGCATCGACACTTCCTTCGCAGCTTAGTGTAATATTAACACTCCTGAAATATTTAAAAACAAAAATTATGACGTATGTATCCATATTATAGAAATATAAAAAATATTTTAGATTAAAAAATGTGAAAAATTACCTGTAGGTATATGTTCCAATTAAATGGTTTATTAAACTCAAACAATACGTTAATTTAATAGTAATTTTTTTTTTAGAAAAAAAAAAATAATAATTAAATATCAAATTTCTTTCTCGTGTTAACCTAGTGCTTATTCTGTGTAAATGAATACATATAATTTGAATTACTTGAATTACAATTTTGTTTCGAAACAGCATTTTTTCACAGTCAGCAATTCATCAATTTTCGATAGGGTTGATATGCATTCGCATTATGGTACTTATAGTAATTATCATTGTATGCAAATTACGTATTACTAGCGTGTCAGCCCTAAGTATTTATGAAGCATTAACAAAATTGCACGCTTTCGATTATGCTGACTTAGGGCACGTGTCAATGAATTAATGCGATTCAATTAATATAATACTTACAAAAAGAAATGTCATTTCATCGTTATATATTATACTAATGTTGTAAGGTCATATTTAATATAACCGCATAATACACGTAATGCGGTATATAATTTACTTGGTTTTTGTTAATGTTTTATACATCACCCAGAAGTAATCAAACTACTACGTATACTCGTAACAGTACCTAGTGGGAAAACAGTGTTCGAGACTTTCGTCTAAAATGTGAGTATTAAACAAATTCATTTATTACCATTTTTCTACGATTTGTTTCTTTGTTTTGGTTTGTGTGCGTGTACCTATTTTTAGATAGCCTTCCATCGAGCTCGGTCCGTACGTCAGCGAGTTGAATCGACAGCAACTTCTCGGTGAAGTTAAAATCAGCGTATGTACGTAAAACATACGTTGATTTTTAACATCTTCTACGAATTACTGTCGAATCAAATCGCTGTCGTAGGGGACCGAGCTTTAGATAGCCTCCTTCCTCCCTTACACAAGTGGCAATTCGTTGACTGGCGTATCATTGTAGAATAGATTGATAAATATACGGGATTGGCTTGACGCATATTTTGACATTAATTATGTCAGTCGTGACAAGCGTTGTCAATCCCATACATTGATCAACGTATTCTACAATACGCTACAAAAAGTATTTCCACTTGTCTAAAGGAGTTTATCTGACAGACTTGTTTTTTTTTTTTTTTTTTTTTTTTTTTTTTTTTTTTTTTTTTTTTTTTTTGTGGCAGACAAGCGTAGGTACGACCCTCCTGATAGAAAGCTGTAAACTCAGATGAGATTACTGTGATGTAATTTCGAATGATACTTTCCTTTTTAAATATTCAATTTAAATGTTTCAGGTCTGATTCAGAATTCGATCATCCGCTTCACAGCTCAACTACAGAAACATTAAAGAGTAGCAAGAAACGCAAACAAGCTGCCGCAAAAAAATCTTCTGCTACTATGAGGTAATTGATTTCGTTTTTTAACTAAATAATTTTGTGTATTATCTTAGCATTGCACCGTTGTTAACTTTTGTGAGAGCGACTGCCGGTTGACGTTGTACTCTCAACTTCGTGAAAGGACCCGGCACCACAGCCTCGATTGTCAATCAACAGGTGTATCGACTAGCAGAGGAGGTTGACTTGGTCGGGAGTACTTATAATAGGTATAGGCACAGGTATCGCTTAATATAATAACGTGTTGATGACGGACGACCCTCTATATGACGTCAACAATGTAATTTAACAATCCATAAGGTAATTAAATATTTATTGTTTCAGAAGCAAAACCCCAAAGACTTCCGATGTGTTCGGAGTCAGTCGACGGAACGCAGACTCCGATTCATCAACATCGACGTCAGCCGTGCTGTCTTACTTCGTGAACAGAGTGGCCAACGGGACGGAGCGGCGAACAGCAAACACCGTTGGTCACTATCATGTGGACTTAAAAGTTTACGCCACCAGCGACGTCCGCACAACGGAGCCGACGGAGTTGTGGAAGAAAGCGCTGGTGCGTATCAAGTTCCAGACCGACGATGACAGCACGCAGTGGCGTAAGCTTCAAAACTTGGTGGAGTCCCTTGACGCGGTGTTTGAAGGGGCTCCACCTAGGTTTAGCCCATAATGTATATAATATAAGATAAATAAATATCGTGTGTTTCAGTAATCGTGTTGCTTTTATTTTTAATTTTTCTGTATCGTCTCGTGTTATGACACTGTATCGCTGATTATTATGGTTCGATCCCATAAGCGATGAAAACTATTTGAGTACGTATGTTTTACTTTAGGCATGAGTCTGTTTCACGTTTGCACGGGAAACGTTAATCGAAATCGAAAACGTAGATCGTTGAACGGAAACCCATAAACGCGTTAAACGGACTAAAGCGTTGAATGCCACCGCGTTCGATTCATCTGTTGTAAACAATAATGTAATTCATCTGCTGTAAAAAAAAAAAAAAAATAGGTAGTATATTATTTGGCCGGAGGCCTGACCGAACGATGTGGGGTAGAGTTCATAAACGCGTTAAACGGACTGAAGCGTTGAATGCCATCGCGTTCGATTCATCTGTTGTAAACAATAATGTAATTCATCTGTTGTAAAAAAAAAAATATAGTATATTATTGGGAACGATACCTCATAGAGTGAGGCCTGGCCGGAGGCCTGGCCGAACGATGTGGGGTAGAGTTCCCAATAATATACTACTGCAATTCGTAATGTATTGGTAACTATAGTGAAATATTGACACAAGTTTTGATTTCATATACGTTTAATAAATATTATTTGATTTACATTGGATTGATATTCAAGCAATTATTCGTAAGCATAAAACTGTTCAGGTCAAGCTGAAATATTTAGCAGATATTGTATTAACTGGCTTAAAACGTTTGATGCTTAGCTTATGGTGCAATTTATTGTGTAAGTAGTCAAAATAAATCCAATTAGAATTCAGATAATTATTCTAAATCAAATTCAATTTATTGTATTAAAAGTGTGGTTATTTTTTAAGTAGGTAAGCTTGTCAGTAGGTTCTATACCGTTCTATACTAAGTTCAAAGTTAGTTTAAAATACAAGCATAACTTTCTTGCTTACAATGTCATTACGTATAACTAGTTTTTATGTCTTCAATTTTATCTTAGTAAAGAAAACAAAATTAATGTTTAGTTACCGTTTTGCGCCAATCGATAAAGTTCATTAGTTTTTGCCTCATATTTCACCTCACCTTAAGCACAAAGAAAAAGCAATTGTTCCAATTTTCTTACCTAGATACCGGATATGATTAAGAACTAGAGATTGCCTTAACAAGAAAACTTTTGTTGCAAAGTAATTTCACCAAGCCTTACTGACAAATAATGATCCAACTGCTTATATTAGATACTATAATCTATTATTTTGGGTCTGCAGAGCCCAACCAACACATTTGGGGACCAAACCAACTTCACCTGCTATAGTTGTCACAAAATATAAGGCCCACTTTGACAGTTCGTGCCCATGAAGTTCTTAATTTTTTATCAATTGAAATGTTCTAAAGGTAATTACATTTTTATTGACAGGTACCGCCCACTCGGCTAAGTGCTGTACATAACGATTTTTTCATGTAGTCCACAGACTATTAATAATCAGTTAAGGAAAGAAAATATCGAGTGAGATATTTTTTTTCAAGTCCGACGTGCACTTTTATTTTTATTTATTTTAATACTTGTGTTTAGATTCTGAAGACTGATTTAATTATTCTTGTTGTTTTTGTGATTGAGTGAATGTTATTGTAAAAAAAATATTAAATATAAGTAAATTGACCTTTAATAACATTGTATTGTTTTAAAATACCTACAAAATCAAAGGTTAAGCTAATTTTTCTAATCAGAACTTTAATCCAATGCAGTTTACATACATATTCAAATCGATTAAATCCCCATGCAAACTGAATTCGATTCATCCTGAGTATCGAATACCGAATCGTATAGGTACATAACTAGTTACGCCACCAGAACAAACGTCAAAACGGGCCTTTTATTTTGTGTTGAGTATAGTCTATGTGCACTTGCTAAACAAAGAATGAAGCTCTGGTGCTAGTTTTCCTCTCGGAGATGAATCATCAATAGTAACCCAATATCAAGCAATGAGTTCAATAATATATCTTGGAACAGACATCAATATTAGAAGTAAATCTGAGGTGTTTATAACCCTAACTCTGTCAGTAAATTACAGTAACACACATGAAAAAGTGCTCAGTTGACGGCAATTTCCTTTCCTTGCTTTTCATTCTGAGTAGCCTTTATTATACATAAATAGTAAGTTTGGAACTCGATCTAAAATATGCAAATGAATTGTTTAGAGAGTTGTTATATTACATAAATTGTTTGTGGTAGATTCAATGGCATTCAATATGTTATTTGCGTGATACGACCTGCCTGACGAATAACCATGTTTGTTGTAAAATTATTCACGTTCTTCCTCTTCCTAAACAACAAACACACTTCGTGGTGATTATATTTTTGGTTAGTATCTTAAATAAATTAGCAGATATTTCAGAGTTAGTAAATGAAATAGATCTGTGCGTACTTGGCTGAATTACTTCTATAACACGGACTACATTATTAGGTATAGGCAAACTACTTAACTAATGAAATAACGGCAGGCCTTACATGAAGCATTCCGGGTAGCTGGTATTAATATCTTGGTACTGTTCCATTAGGAGTAGAAGTATTACGAAATTATATGCAATAACTATCTGCAAATACATGACCGTTTTGGTACCTGCGTAGGGGAAAGGTGTACAAAACGATCCCTCGAGGTCAAATGATTCCCAACTGTTTAAAAAAAATCACTAGTGCCATCTGTTTAAAATCGCCACAAACGTATTCCCCGCATCCCGCTCAGTTGTTCGGCGAAGTTTCATGGCGGTGTGATCACTATTGGTAAGTAAATTGATAAAAAAAAGAAAATCAGTGTGCTCGATCTAAGTTAGGCCTTAATATAATATTAAATTGCTGCTAATTTATTGTGATTTGGAAAATAGCTGTTTTATTTACGGTTTCTATAGCATTTCAATAACATTTTGAACAGGTGTTGGTTCTCAATATGATAGCTATTTCAGGTTATTTTTACGAAATTTTCGAAATAATACGATTGGGGTCAAATGATTACTTATTGCGGGTATAAAATGATCCCAGGGATCATTTTACCTACAACATTTTGTTAGTTTACAAAAATAGAAGGATACAATTATATGATTTAATATATTGGGATACCTACCTACTATAATGTATACTTAGTACCTAGTATAAGTATAATATTATCTATAATGCCACATTCCGCTATAAATTTCATAATGTTGCCAGTACAGTTAATTCCCCTGCATTGTATTATGGAATCTTTTTGGTATTAGTTACCCTGTTGTTTCTATATCTTCTTCTATATACTTATAATAAAACTGTAGAGAGGTCAATTCTATTGGGGGGAGGAAAATAGCTATTGGGGGGCAATTGGTGATCCATAAAAATGCAATTTTTTTGTCTTTCTGTCTGTCTGTCTGTATGCCCATGCATGATCAAAAACTACTGGAGGGATTTTAATCAAACTTGGTAGATACGATTATAGTTCATAGTTCTGGGCAACATATAGGTTACTTTTTATACCATCTGATATCCGTGGCTTCGCCCACGCTTCGTTTTTGGTCATATCTCCGGTTCTACTTAACCAGTTACAACCAAATACGGTAAATTTTGAGTCTAAGCAAGACGTCCATCGCTGATCTCGATGGACGTAAAAACTACTGAACGGATTTTGATGCGGTTTTTTATTAGATAGGTCTTGGTTAGACGAGTGGAGACCAGTAGAGTAAATAGTGCAGTGGAGAGTGGACTCAAGAGTGGAGTGGAGAGCGAAGTGGAGAGTGGAGTGGAGTGGAGTGTGAAGTGTGGAGTAGTGAATGGATACTTAATTCTTGTGTTGTGTATATTAATCTTTATTTCTTTCTTCTACGAGCATATGTCTTTATTCTTTTACAGATCATGCCACGTAATTAGGTACTGTAGAAAAAATACTCGACAAAACTGAAGTGAGGATGTCTAAGTAGAAGACTTTTTTTCTTAGTTATATTAGAATATAATTAGAAGAAGATTACTAGAAGATAACAAAGGCTTTTAGTTAAACTATATAATTCATATATTGTTATAGAGAATGTCGATCTCAGACTGTGATGATTATGATTATAGAATAATAACTTCATAAGGAGGCTGTAATAAATAATTATTGTTAAAAATAATAATATTTTTGTTCCTATTAACGCAACTTTTGGTAATAAATATGATTATAATACACAAATATTTTATTAAAACTGGGAGGGTAAAATGATCATTTAACCCCTACCCTTGGGATCATTTTGTACACCCAGGTGTACAAAATGATCCTTTAGTAAACTTCTGGAAAATGTCTAATAAATTGGAAAACGTAAATAAATTACAAAATTGTGGTTTGCTAGTATATGTATAACTAAATGGTTTAACTAAAATTTCTTAAATGGTTACTATAGGTTTAATATTTTTGACACAGCAGGCATTTTCCCTTAGGGGGATCATTTTGTACACCTTTCCCCTACATTGTTCGTAATGTGCCTTTTAGTATTACTTACTACGTCATTTAAGCTTAGGTAAGCCTAATTTAGCAGAAGTAATAAATTGTCGTTAAATTGTAGTTTATAGAAATATATAGGTTTTTTTTATCGTAGATTCTTTGTTCGATGAATTTATAAATCGTTAACTATCAACGAAATATACTGTAGTAATCATATTTGAGTATAAATGTTTTGCATTGTTAGAAATCGTATAATTATGTAATATGCATTATGGGACATCGGATAGCTACCTATAGTCAATCCACTCCTTTATTTTGCGTTTGACATTTCAATTTTCTGTCAAATAGTTATGTCCAAATGCGTAACCTGACCGATTTCAAACAATAATCGACTTAGTCTCTGAAGAAGTTGCAATCGATTTCAAACTTCAATTTATTTTATTTCTGCTCGATACTCAAATTTTTATACTTCTTTTGCGTGCCAGACGTATAATTGAATAAAATAATTCGCAATGAAATCTGTTAAAAATATTTTTATTTTTATAATAATGATAATATTAAATAATGGCTATTATTAGATCTTCCTACGAAATTTTATGTTTTGTAATAAACATTCTTTTTTCGTGTACAATGTCAAAGTCAAAAATCATTTATATTCTGTACTAGCTGTTGCCCGCGGCTCCGCCCGCGTGGACGTCGATTTGCGCGTTTTTTTACTATATCGCATGTTCTAATGAGCCGATTGTGATCAAATATGCGTAAGATTTTGAGTCTAACCAAGACCTTTCTAATAAAAAAACCGCATCAAACTCCGTTCAGTACTTTTTACGTCCATCCTCCTCCTCCTGAATGTATCAATTATTCTGCGACACTTATAGGCTGTTCATACCGATCATCTGTCATGGGTTTACGCCAATAAGATAAGCCTATCAAGTTTAGGCTCCATTGTTTTGTCATGGTAAAAACAATTTGCGGAATTACTGGGTCACCCGCCGTATAATAGCCCTGACCTCAAACCTTGCGATTTTTATTTATTTCCGAAAAAGGAAGAAAATACCGAGATAAACGTTTTATGGATGCCGAAGAAGCTGTGGCTGCGTTTCAAAAGGCCGTCGAAGACGAGTACATGAATCCATAATACACTATAAAAACAAAGCTTTGTTACAATTTTTGTGTTGACGTAAATGTAAGTAAGTTTGAACGATTATTTTAGATTCGTAATTTGCAGCGATTTCATTCGATCCCAACACTAGACATGGTAGAGTGTAGCCGTTTTCATTGAGTGAGCAAATAATCGTAAATTTTAAATCAACCGAAACAATTAAAGCATTTTAATTTTGGTAATGAGTTATAAATAGGGTAGATACATATGATACGCCAGTTTATATAATTTCTTGGTCACGCATTTCCAAGTTTACTTGTAGGATTAATGCAACAGTTACATTCTAAAACTGCTGTCAAACGCAAAAATAAGGAGTGGAATGACTATAGTAGTTAAACCGTTGTTGTTCGAATGCAATAAAAGTATCTATTGCAGATCTAGAATAATAAATTATAATCAATACACTTTTTTAGTCAGTGCGTTCATGTTGCTACATGTTTGAAGATTTAGTATGGAGATCAATATTGCACACTGATTAGAAAATGTAGGTTAGTGTAAATTGAGGAGTTATTAAAACTTGTGTTTCTACCTTAGATTATTAATATGTCTAGATGGAGTATCGCGCTGCAAAATGACAAAAAGAAATGGGACGAATTTTCCTTAATAGTGTGTGTGACAGCTTCGTCTTACACTCGCGTTATGTCAGTTTGCTTTTTAGTGTGCGTGTATAAATTCATACCAGTTGCTGAAAACTGCCTTAAAAATAGGGAAAATTTTATGTATTAATTAATTATATTAAATGTATATTCAGTTTAGAAAATATATATTTTATTCAACTTGGCTGCATGGATGCAATGTAGGTATGTAAGTATGTTTGTTCGGTTCAAATTTTGTTAATACTGTATTTTGAAGCAATTATCCTAACCGAAACCTAAAGCGTCCAAATATAATTAAAAATAGGTACCTAATAATTGTACCCGTTTTTATGGAATACTAGCTTTTGCCCGCGGCTTCGCCCACGTGGATGTCGGTTATCGCGATCAAACATAGCCTATGTCTCGAGGTCTAATCTAATCTACCCCTATACCGAATTTCATCAAAATCGTTTCAGGCGTGAAAGCGTAACAGACAGACAGACAGAGTTACTTTCGTATTTGTAATATTAGTATGGATTTGAATATTTGTTGTGACCATATATTTGTTATATCTTGTCTTGCAAAAATGACATCAAATTCGTACTCAGCATACCGAAAAACCCCTCATACGATACTCATAATATTGTAATTCACATTATATTGCATAATACACCCGCTAGGCCACGATTTTTTATGGGAGTTTTGACTTGAGTAACTAGCAACACACCCGTTAAGTACAAAATGGCGACAACAATATTAAATTATTTTAGAAAAAAGCTAATGGCTTATTCTGCTGAAATTAGTACGATACAATGGTACAAACCGATGATGGGTAACTTTTTTTATTTGTTTAGTACGCCATGAATAATTACTGCACACTTTTACCACACATATCGTTATTTTTAAAATCTCGAATTATTGACAGTGCCCACTGACAGTGCGTCTGACACTAAAGCAGGAAAATTGTTTACACACCAACCTTTGGTGAGTTTCTTTTCGGCCGCTTTCAACGCTTTGACAGTCCATCTAGACATATTAATAATCTAAGGTTTCTACATGCACCTATATTGTACCTATATGTTTTACTTATAAATTCATTGTTAATTTTATATGTGCTTTTCTACATTTTACCTTCATCATTATTAGTAACTAAATAGTACCTAATTTAGTTGTACATACGATATAGACAGTTGAGACAGTGTATTGATTTCCAACTAATAAAATAATGATATTAATCGTTGATGTAATTATTATTGCTGTCGAGATGGGAGCGAATTCACAGATTGATGGTTGAGTTAAGTGGCTCTCACGTAAATGAGCGATTGAGTTTGATTGATTTATAATTTGGAACAACGAGCTTGTAATTATTTATCTATTGGTTCGAACTAACCTCATAATTATTAGGTGTAGAGCTTCTACGCCTATAAACTCTATTAATGACTAGGTAAAGATAAATATGACAATTTGAAATAAATATTTAAGTACCTATCCCTGAATTTTTGGATATTTACCTGTATAATTTTTGATATAGATATATCATCAGTTTAATCAGATGATTACACTGGATAATAGTTTATTATTGCATTGCATCGTAAATATTTCAAACTAGTCATAATATTATAAAATATTTTACTAAAATTAAATAATTAGTTTAGTATTATATAGATGTGCATAATAACATCAACATATTTAGCCAAGAAAACGTTCAGCTCCTCATGGTTAAATAGAAAAGAACGAAAGTTAAGATACGGTTTATTTATTGCATTCGGGTAATTCTACAGGGGCTTCAGATTACAAAAAATAATGTTATTAGAGATAGCCAGTGTAACATACCACGTAAGTTGTAATAGAAAATCTTATCCTTGTAACGACTATTTTTCTCGAAATAAACCACGATTTCATATTCTTTTTTTCTTTGAATAAATTGTATTGTCAAAGTATACTATGAAATACCACCTAATATATTTAGAATATTACAAAAATTAACAGAATCATATATTTTCTAATTTCAATTAGGTAAGATAGGTAAAGTTTATGCTTAGTTTTGTTATTTTAATAAAAATTCTTCTCAAAAATAGAATTTTGCATATCCTGCTACAAATAAATGATTTAGCCCGAATGAATACATAAAAAATAAAGATAAATAACCGAATTGAGAAAGTCCTCCTTTTTAAAAATCGGTTAAAAATATGTTCATTAGCATCTGTTTACAAATACGACGCCTAATCACGATAATCATGTTAACATATTGCATTGAACTGCAAGTTACAGGCCATTGGTAATCCAAGCACAATTCTGATAATGTAGGTAGGTACTTGGTTGATAGATAGTAGCGCTTGTTATGTAACCTTGACATTAAATTATAATATACATCCCACAGGACCCTAACCGCAACAATGACGCAATTTCAGACAATTCGTACTACGCCTTGTAAACAAGTCATTATGAAGATATTGAATCTTTGATCAACCCACGTAGATTTTTAGAGTGACGTAAAATAATTGGTTTTATTTTTTGGTTGTGGCTTTCAGTTTATTTTTTGGTTGAGTTTTAATTATCACAAGCACACAAAGACGGTAAAAATGTTCTTTATCTATACACGACGTGATAGTTGAACAATAAAATTAATGGTAACGAAACGAACTAAGGGTTTTAAACTATCCACTAATGTGAAAAAGAATAAGAGAAATGTGTAAGAAAGCTATAAAGTCACGAGTGTATAGAATCCTTCTAGGCAAGCGTGATTCATCGTAGACCACATCGTCACTTACCATCAGGCGAGATAGTGGTCAAACCTAAGCCTATCCTGAATAAAAAAAATCTGACTTGCTATAAGTTTATTAACTTTTTTTTATTAATCTTAAGGCCTCCTAGCTGATTATTGATGTTTTTTTTCATTTATTAAAAATATCTCAAGGAACACAAATTAAGATGTAACTAGCATGACCACACAGTTTCACCCGCGTAGCTAAGTCCCGATCCCGTGTGCATATCGGGATAAAAGCTTTGAGTATTCTAGTGATGTGAGAAGTCTCGAAAATGGTTCAGTAGTTTTAAAGTTGATCTAGTACAAACAAACACATCTTTCTTATAGTATTAGTATGGAAAATAAAAATAATATAAATAATCCTTTATTTATGTAAGCATCTATTAGCATCATATGCAAGCTTGGTCATGATAATAGCAATATTAACAGTCGATGATTAAGGAATTGTGACACAAAGAAGTGGTAAACCTTACTTCTTCAACAATTCGAACGAAAGTTTATATTACCGACAATTCCACCAAAAGCTGAAAAGTAGTAACTTCGAAACGTGCTTCGCCTCTACACGAGATATTCGCCAGAATGTTCAATCTTCTAGCGCGCATTTTACAATCGTTATTTCTTCGGAATATCTCCTGTTTAGTTAGGGTCCTGTTTAGGTAGGTTACCTATAGTTTCTTTGAACGGTAGTAGAAGGGTATACGCATATAATATATTTTTATAAGGTCTCCTGTTTTCGCCTCAGAAATCACGTCTAATGCCCTAGAGAAAGTGGTTAAAAAGGAAAAAAAAACATTAATTAAAAATATTGCCTCACTAGTATCGGCGTTTGAGACCAAATTGCCTGCCAAGCACAATGCGTGCTAAGCTTGTCAGAACTGCCATCTACATCGAAGCCTTGACCTAATTAGTAATTATCTAACGCCATTAAGATGTTGGACCAGGGTCTTGCCAATGAGTCCGTGGACTGAAACGACTATTTTACCATCAGTTCAAGACAAACATACACTGAGAAGTGATCCTGTAAGGAGACAGTTTTTACCTTGAACATTCAATAGTTACCATATTAGTTATACCTATAGTAACGGATGCAATCTCAACGATTTAGTCTAAACGATCAAAGTTTAAGATTTAATATTATAACTATTATATTAATCACGACACTATAGAACAAGTGTATACTATGTTCATCATGTTACGAGCATTAGAGAAGAAACAACTGAAAAAGTTGGTCCGAAAGACACATTACGGTATGTCACTAGAGAGTCGTAGTGATATCCAAACTGCGACGCTACTTGCGACTTCTTGTGATCTATGATCCCTTGGTACAAGATAATCATATATTTTTCCTTGGAAATGCTCAGACTATTCGTTTTATTCACTTTATGACGTAGTAAGTAGTTATTGGTTAACTTTTATACAGAATTTGGATGAGGTTTATGTTTGTTTTTCTACATTTCTTGTCATAAATAGTTTAATGTGACTTCTGTTATGTTTAGGTCTAAGAACATTGAATTCTTATATATACCTTAAATATTATACCACCTAAGTAGTATAAAAAAAATTAAACATTCAATTTTGTATATAAGAAAAGAACGTCGTAATATATACGTATTGTTTGTACCAAACATATTAGGTCACAAGCTTTCCGAAATGTGGTATACATTTCATAATGCTTGTGACCTAATAAGTTGAAATGACCATATCGTATCGAGATAATTAAGTTGCACATTTACACAGTTCAGTGAACTCGCGTTTATATTTTGGTTTATGAAATATGAATATTGATTGATGCTGAATTATATTTTATGACAAAATTTGTTTCCACGGATGCAAATTTATTTCCATTCCATTAATAATTAACCTATTGTGGTCCACTGCTGAATATGAAAAATAGTAGTATATTTATAGATAAAATCTCCACAGTCTATATGTGTGAATTTTATGAGAACTAGCTTTTATTAACTTTTAAACTTTCGCGTTCCATAACTTATTATACGTAAACGGGACTTAACGCGATACACGTTAAAGGTATATACATACCTTTGGATGCCTGACGTTTCGACCAGGTTACACCGGCCGTGGTCACAGGCTGACTGTTTCAGCCGTGCACGCCCTCCGTCGCCGAGTCCGTGAGGTAGACGGTTCTTCTTCTACCCGCACATTTTCGACATTTTTTATATTTTCTTGTCTCCAGGTACCGTCACATACCACACTCACAGTGTCCCTATTATCTGTGCAAACGCCTTGGTGTCTATCCGACCGCGCAGAAAAGCGAGGTAGCAAGTTTTTAATCACTGGATTCCATGTCGCAGATAACTTGAAACCGTCTTCCCGATTGAAATTTTTGTACTTCTTGATTTCAATCGCTTCACGTACAGCTCTTGAATAGAAGTGACGTTCGGTGGAGAGGACTTGCGTATTGTGGAATTCAATCCAGTGATTCGTGCCCGCTTCTAAAAGATGTTCTGCAATCGCTGATTTGCTCGTCCGGCGGTTCTTTACAGCTGCAATGTGTTCTTTGACCCTATCAGCAATGGTCCGCTTTGTTTGGCCTATATACGAACTACCGCAGCTGCAATCCACCTTGTAGACCCCTGGCGTCTGAAGCGGTAAGACATCCTTCGGTGTGCCCACGATGTTGTTTACTCTAATGCCTGGTGTGTAAACTAGCTTTTGCTCACGGCTTCACTCGCGTGGCATTCAGATCCCGTTCCTGCAGCTCATGGGAACTTATTTCAAGAAAACGAAGTAGTCTACATGTTATTTCAGAGTTTTCTGTAACAAATTTCAGTCAGATCCTTTCAGCCTTAGAGCACTATCGATAACAAACGTCCAAATATCTTCAAAAAATTTGTGTTGAGTATCTTTCTATATTATTTTAAAAGAAAGAAGCCTCACGTGGACCACATCAAACCCTTTAATCATGTATAGGCAGGTGAATATGAAGATATATTGAGCGGAATAATTCAAAGTTTGCGTCACGTAGGCCGACGGTGATACCGCTGAAGGTTGGCTACATTCATACTATATTCACACACAAAATACTTTCATTTACCTCGGCTTAAAAGCATTTCCATGGTTTAAAGAATAAGGCATATATCTGCTTGTTTGTCTTTATACTTATTCTTTTTAATTTATAAAACAAGTTAGTACCTAACTCAAGTGAACACTTGATTCCAATACTCGACTTAAAACTTATTCTAATTTGTTGATCGCTTTTCATAAAAACTAATATATCATACTTAAAATAATATTAACTGTAAAAAGACTTATAAATTAATAGAGTGTAAAAAATTGCTTTGCGATGTAAGGAAGGTTTGTAAATATTTTATTGCTAAACCACTTTTGTTGTTGATAGTCAAATTGCCTAAAACAGAGTTTTGTTTTATATAATTATAATGTTAATCACCTGTCATGTTTTCATTCAAACAAAGAATTACAACAAAACATTACAATACAAAGGATTTTGATACCAGCGGTCTAATTTTTCAAAGTACCCATTACATTATAATTTAACTACTCAATTTGGAGGTTTTATCAGAGCTAAATTAGCAATTTCGCACATTAACGGGCACTTAGCGGTAGAGTTTATCGAGGGAAGATAACGGATAACGAGTTGAAGCTTATATTTTCTAATTGTATAGAGAACTAATGACTAATCCCGCACTGTATCGTATCGAAAAAAAATGAAGGAAAGTTAGGTATATTCACCTAGATAATTATAATAGAAGCCAAGTTCATTGTGATTTATTTCTTAATTTTTTATTAGTAGAAGTGATCAAAATTATAAAATAATACATTTTCAACTGAAATTCGACATTGTCTTTCACCTGTTTGTATCCTAAGTATAACTACAAGTAGTTAACTAACTAGTATTAATCGTAGTTAGTAATCTGATAACAAAACGCCATACTGTAGTGTGGACCCACCATTAGACAATGGCGGTGATCGTAGCTATAGAGACCGTAGCTGTAGGAGACCGTAGCTATTAAACTACGGCGTAGCAGACTGTAGTAAGAAATTATAATAAATAGATACTGTATATATTATTAAACTTTCAAACCAGTCTGTCTTCGCTACGCTTTTTCTCCGCTGTTGTCCGCTGCTCCAATCCGTTTTTACGATCCATAAATGTACATTCAGGATAAAAAGTTGCCTATAAGTTATTCTAGATTATACATTTATCTGTGTTTATTTATTACATCCAGATCCATTTAGTTATTTTATATGAAAGAGTAACTAACATTCATCCATTCATTTAACACTCATTTATCTTTTCAAATTGGCAAATTTATAGTATTAGTAGGATTACGCATGCAAAATAGCTCATGAAGAAAAAATCCATGACTCATTACGGTTCAAAAGATAAACGGTTTGTTTGCCAGCCGCATTTCGCGTACTCAACGTTTATCTACGGGCCCTCCGGTATTTAGGAAGCAATAAAACCTCACTTCAGTAAATATCCCTTAAAATATGCTCACTTTTCAACACCGACCGCTAGCAAAACAAACAACCTCAAAATTGTAATAAAATTATCCTTTTGAGGTGCGTTTGCTCTTTTTTATTAACTTGTAAAGTGAATATCAGACTACTGTTGTATGTTAGAAGTGTTTGTATTATATTGTATTATAAAGTTTGTGAGTTTATATATTATTATGTGTGATCTTATTCATAATTTTAAATAATGTATCTATAATCTACATTACATAAGCAAGAGCCGTAGTTTTTGTGAAGGTATTAAAAAAACTTAATAATGAAAAATTCTACAAAACATCTCAGCTATGTACGATCTCATACCTTTAATTTTTGAAGTTACTCAAAGATAAATCAAGCATTTGCTTAACTTTAACACGCATTGTTTTATACATAATTTGCATATTTATATTGGCAAAGTTATTTTCTTATTTGAATTTACGCACCTCTCCGCGTAAAGTTAGACGCTTGCAAAATAGAACCTCAAGAAATTTCAGCTTCCAACCAACACTTCGATAACAGTTAATATAAAATGCGTGATTGTGTGTGCGAAAATACGTGCTCCGGGAAGGCGTATAAACGAGGTTTGCACGCGAGATACCTTATTCAAAAACCTATATTAATTTAGAGCAGATCTCATTATACCCCTACGAAATTAAATTGGAGGCGTGTGATCATTCGTGCGACCGGCTCCAACCGTGTGTCGGTTTTGCTCGTAATGAGATGGAGTTTGCTTTACACTCTGCCCCATTTTTTGTGTTCACTTTGAATGCGGAGTTTACTTAAACGCAATCAAAAAAAGAGATTTTACATGTTTCACACGTTATCTTTATTTGACATGAAAATTTACTTGGCTCCTGTAAGTTTTCAAATTCAATGAATTGAATTATTGGAGTTCAAGACTTTGGAGTTCCAGACTAGGCTGAAAGGTCTGCTAACAAATAAGGTTTGTTGTAGTTTTAGGTTCTTAGGTGTGATATGTTTACTGTTATTCGGGTAACTGGGTTAAAATAAATCGTTTATGATTTCAAAACACTTATGACTTTGAAATCTTTGCACATATAATATGAAAACTTGTGTATTGTTTTTTAGTGAGAAATTTATAATTCGCAGCTTTATTAGTATAAAGCAGATAGATCCATAATATTTCTTGCTGCACCTATAGCAATAACTGACTTATTCAGATGTGATGGTAGCTAGAAGCTAGTTAAAATCACATCCTTGCTTAAACACACCAAAATACCTTCTGATAATTATGTACGTAATTGTTTTTACAATACGACAAAAATACATCACAATGGTACCTATTAAAATTATTTGAATTTTAGTATTTTGTTTTCCCTTTTTCGTTAAGTAGGACTTTGAGCGAACCAGTAATGTTCATATTATTCAATGGAATATAAAATTGAGACCCTTGTCTGAATGCGATATAATCTCAATAAAAGAAACAGGTTCCTCATTGATTGACATCACGCTTGAACGCCCACGCCTTCGCGGAGATAATTCTTCAATGTTCTCAGTGATCCTGGTATCCGCCTAGCTTAATATGATTGTTGATTTCCATAAATTCATAATTATATACTCACCTAATTAGATTTGTTACTAAAATTATCATTCACCATCTAATGTACTTATTAAATGATAAAAATGTTATAAGCACAATAATAATAATTATTTCTGTTATAAGCACCATCTCGTTGTATCCTACATACACGAATCTTTTATATATTATGAAGTGGGATCACGAGATGCAAAGCGCTTCTAATGATGCTTAAGCCAAGTATAACCTTGACATTGGGGTCAATATTTTCCTTATCTCGACCTAAAAAACAAAAGCTAAAACTTCACATTGTAAGGTTCTGTAGATATAATGTTGTTTGAACTAAATAACACTTACTATATCACGCAGATATTATCTTTAACTAGGACTGGCTCATGTCTCCTTAGAATTATGGAAGTATGTTGTTTCTTCTCCAATTTTTCTTTCTGACAAATGGTACCTATACAGTTGCAAAAAATGTGATGTGATATTTTTCAGAGCATTCGGTTCAGTCCTAGGTTTAATCTGCCATGACTATTTTTGTCATCTGGTTAACCCGTAGACTTTTACTAGGTAAATATTTGTATTATATTTTCATTTACTCTTCACTTTTTAACTTGTGATGTTATTTTCATAGATTTTTTTTGTTTAGATGTAGAAATTGGGGCTGAATGATATAATGCAATTAGTAATATCTGAGCAAAGTTCTCTATCGTAAGTGATAAATTCATATTCATTAAAAGTCATTTTTTACATTCTACGATTACATTATTGATTGTAAATATTGTAATGGTTCTTATTTAGACCGCAGAACCTTAAAATTTTAAGAACAACGGAGTCAATAATAATATGTTTCTTTTGTAAGTTCTTCAAACATCAAAGTGGTGAATTTTTTGCAACTTTCTCTCACATTTTCTTCAAGATATTGCGGCTCTCAGAAAATTTATTTTTTCAATTCAATATTAGTATCCAATATATTTTGATGGAATCGTAATGTTTGATGTCACTTATTTGAATGAAGGTTGACTAAAGTGTTTTGATTTATTCCGGAAAATAGGTCAAGTGTGAAACGGAGACGCAATAATGTAAGTAAGTACTTATTAATGAAAAAATAAAACGACTTCATAAGCATATCGGTGCATAATCGACGGCCAATATACTGCATATCTCTGCAAGCCCATTTAGCAGTAAAATTGCATAAGCAATGCCAAAATATACGATAGCAGCTATCGCACGCCTCGCTTGAAGGACCCGGACTGCATAAGGAAGAAAACACGTGAGCTGGTAAAATAATTCCAGGTCGTCATGGTGCGACAAAGAAAAGAGGCACCGAACCGCTTAGTTCTTGATGGAATTGTTTGCACGAGGGTGATATCTCAGCCTTGAACGTGCTGTTCTGTATAGGAAAGGAGAGGGTTCGGTTTGAAACTTCATAATAGCTCCATGGCCCGAAATATTCTTTGATGTTGGATTTACAAAACTAGAATTTTGTAAATCCGTCTATATATGACAGAGTTTTGCCCGAACATACACAAATCTTACAGTCAACGATATCACGATCAAAAATAGTTGTTAAGAACAGTGCGAGCGTGGGGTAACTGCTCTTTATTCGTATTCATTGCATCAGTTATGCTAAATGTTCATTGCTAATTAACTATTCCATTATTCTGTATATAACTACTACACCCAGATGAACTCTAAGTAATGCAACTAGGAAATGTTGCTGTAAGCTTTTTTTAGAATTTAGTGTCTCGACTTGCCCTCAAATGGTCACTCTGATTAGTTTAATTCGGCTTTATCGTACCACGGTTCAAATAACATAATATGGATCTGCATCCAGATACTATGTATGTTTAGCTAGGTGTTATCTATTGCCTTCCTGCGGGTTGTCAGGTAATGGAAAGCATATTCGATTTCATATACAATATTGCTCGGTTATAACGTTGCTGTAAAATGATTACTGTTGCATAATCTTTCATAACAGCTGAAATGAATACACGAGAGCTCTGATACCCATACCATAAGTTATGTCTCTGTGGTCAACATAACACTAATACCTTGTAAATTAGTCTAACATGATTCTATATAAATAATTGTAGTGTTTGTTATGGTAAAACTTTGTACTGTAAAAAAATTATGATCTTGCCTGATGGCATAAACTTTTCTTTATGATGTGTATATTTTTTATGGTTCACGAAATATGAAACTAGGTATTATGGTTGATATAGGGAAACCCCGGACAAAGTGAATCAAATCTTAAGGTATCTTTGCCCGGGTTTCCCCTAGTGGTTAGTTCATTGAACCAAGGTTGGAATAAATGAAAACCAAAGTCAAAGCTGAATATATTTTACTAGCATTTGATTAATCATTATCATTTAGATATGAAGTTGATATAAACTATATAAACATGAATTAATAGACTCAAAATGATACAATTGAAATAAAATCAATACCGTGATTTATTATGATTGATTTTTAAGCCTATCTAACGCTAAGTTTGGTCTATAGGCAAAGTGGCAGTTTAATAACTGCAATGAATGTTTCTACTGAAGTTAAAGCATTTAAATTATTATGTTCTTTGAAGCACTTACAAAGGAAAATATCTGTAGATTTTTTCCTCCTCTATAGACTCTTTTACGTGGTGTAAATTATAATTAACAAAGATTTAGGCAATTTTAAAACTTTCTAATAAGAGTCTGCTCTAAGAATGCTTTGCCTCTGAAAATTATAATTTAAAACATTATTTAGCACTGAATCTCATAATAATAATTCAAGAACTGGTTTAGACATCATAATCCTCAAACTCACTGTCTATGTTATTCAGAAGAGTTGAGTTTGGCGGCAACCATTCACAGCTAGTGAATTGAGATGAGCAAACCTGAAACAAAATAAAACATTTTTACCTATTTGACTGTATTTGATCCTGTGTAATCGTTATGTGAGATTATATAATCGTTATAAAAAACCCAACCGTTATAGTTAATAGACTCAAATTAAAAAAAAAACCTGCCTTGATAACAAGAAGCCTGAATGGACCTATGTATAATAGGGATCCTTTATAGCCTGGGCTGCAAATTAATCGTAAATTTATTCTTTTCTTAATGTGCTCAGGACCTCTGCACGCACCCTAATAGACAACGTGATGTTTATTTAATTACTATGAAACATTGTCACTTTATGCTACATTGAGAATAAACTGTAGGCGTCAATTTACAAATATGGAGGTGGTGCGAGTAGCAAAGATGCAGGGCAGTAAAGAAAACAGAACGAGCATTATTGAAACCTAAATTTTCTTATTGATGAAGTTGCTTAGCGGTTCTATAGCCTCTTCCACCGCGGTAGCAGACGGAGAGCGAATGGTGTAGCTAAGGTGATACCGCGTTGAAGCAAGTTGGATGTCTTAGGTACTTCCATCTAATTCTCAAAACGACAAATTCTCTAAAAGTCAAATTCTCTGAAAGAATAATTCTCATGAAACCCGAATTGCGAGTTTAATTACTTACATAATGCCAAAGTTTGGTCATCGTTTTATTAAATTCCTTGTAAAATATAAATACACTTTTTGATTAATTGTTTCTCCGAAAGGCTCTATATAACTAGATTATAATGTTCGTTTGAATCATGAGGCCGGCTTAACGAAATTGTATCTAGTCGCTCACTGGTGCAAAGTGATTATACCTAATTGAAGGTGACTGACACGTACCTAACATAGATTTTGTGTGTATAATAGAATAATAATGACAATAATCATTATTTCGTGCAGTTAATTTAAAATTGGTGCGTGATACTCAGGAGGCAGCGCAAGCCTTTAAATAAATAATACTCTTACAATATTATACACAACCCATCTATGACATGTATAATTTTTGGTATAGTATCAATGCTCGAATAATAATAGAACTTCCTTTTTAAAGTCGCATAAAAAGGGCATAATTATAATGACATTCCAACTTTTCCCTTTTCTGCTTTAGTTCATGAATTGAAATGTATATTCATTTTTTAATCATGTAATGGCTTTTGAATGAACTATATTCACTATATTTCTTGCTGAGATTCGATAGCCATTTTACAGATCGCTTGTCATCTTTGAATTTCAAATACTTACCCACATGTTGAAAATAAAAATTACTTATTTTTTTCTGATTTTGATTTAACCCTTAATAGGGTAAGGGTATATAAATTACCACTTTCTGCTTTTCTACAAAATTTGAGATATATTTAAAATGGAAACATTAAATGTTATTCCTTGATTTCATTATATTTTTTTAGTAAGTTTACTGTCATATTTTTAACACTTCATAAGTTGGCAAAGTCATTTTAGCAATCTACGGTAATGTGAAAGTTGACCCAACGAATTTTGGTGGCAAAAATTGAATGTTTTAGTGGTCGAGTGCGGATTTTGTGCAAATTAGTTCTACAATAATTCTTATAAGAAATTTTACGATACAAATTTATAAAATAGGGTATATTTACTTTCGTTTTACGTATTAGCAGCTTTCAGGAACGATTTTTAATACATTTTTCGATATCGTTTTTAAGTGGTAAAATAGTTACCATTGCCCGATTATACTTACTGAAAACCGTAGGTAACTATACATAAAAATCAGTTTTTTTGTTACGGTAAGCCGGGACTCGTGTAAAGTCTATGAATAGAAATCTTACTTGTTTTCAATATTAGTATAGATAACAATAAAAATTAATAAATAAAATAATAAGGTAGCTACATAAATTTATTTAACAAAAAATGTATAACAAACACAGATGAAACCACTAGTCTTAAAATAAAAATGCGCCAGAAGGGGCAATGGTAACAATTTTACCACCACTCCGCAAAATTTTGAAGTTGTAAACGGGCAATGGTATATTATTTACCACCGGAAAAACTACCCCTAAAATGCAACCCCTATAAAAAATATTTAGAAAAATGAAATCTATGAGCTATTATTAGCCAGGAACCAGTGTTAGTTTGAAGAAAAAGCACTCACAGGCTCGGGCCCTATTAAGGGTTAAAGTTCTTATGTGGTAAGAAGTGGGTATTGGGTCATAGGGATCTTTTCGTACCTAGACATCGAATGTCACAAAGTAACAAATCATAAAAGTGATACAATCAGAATGAATATTTCAATTGGATATTGCCTTTATACTCAAGATTTTGAGATATTTGTTTTTTAATATCTATCGGTACATATTATGTAAGTCCATTTGCTTACGAACTACTATTGTAATTTGCACTGTTTCCTAAGTTGAAATGACTATAGGCAAAAAAAGAATAATCAAAATTCAACTAAGTTTTAGTTTCAGAAAAACTAAGTAATATTTGGAGATGTGCACGGTATTCAATAACACATGGATGTCACATTCTTTACTTGAAAGCTATTACCCGAATGTATAGGCGAGTGACAGTCGGCGGACTGGAATGACGGTACCAGAGGTAGGTTTCGGACGCTGTGATCCATTACTTTGGTAGAAATGTTGCATTTCTTTGATGTCACATGTTAACTTTATAAGATTGTATGGCCATTCACAGATTTAAGTAGTTTTCTGTGATTTTTCGAGAGTGAAAGAAGGAAAGGTTTAGTGACTACAAAAATTACATCTAAATAGTAGTTTTGTACTTTGTGTTTTATAAGTGGCGCCCATGGATTTTTTGACACATTCTTGATTGCGACCCGAGTGTCCTTTTCATAGGACATAATTACTATACCCATAACAGCCCAGATATTCAAGTCGAAAATTTTATATGTTATAGTTCTCGGAATGAAACGAAACTTTTGGGGTATAATATTGAATATAATCTGTTGTGATTGTAACTAAGACAATATACGTATATTTTGTTCTTTTAAAAGGACAGTGGGCCAATACTGTTACATTTATATCTTGATGAAATAAAATAAAAACTTAATTTTCGTTATTTATTATATATATTTTTCACAATTTAACATTTTTACTTAAATTTCTATTACAATCAGTTTCTTCATCACCAGTCTTCATTCTCTACATTTATAATTATATAGGTATCTTCTTTAACAATTTAACATTTTTACTTAACTTTCTATCAATAAATTATTAGCGTATTGCAATCCACTGCTGGACATAGGTCTCTCCCAACCCAATGTACGCCTTAGCACCCATTCCTCCGCCTTGCGCATCCAGTCTATCCCAGCTACCTTTTTCAGGCCGTCTGTCCATCGTGCTGGGGGGCGTCCCACTTTCCGTTTGCCAATTCGCGGTCTCCACTCAAGGACTCATTTGCTCCACCGGCCATCCTTCGGCAGATGTGACCAGTCTCTTGCCACTTCAGCTTGCTTATTCTGCGAGCTATGTCGGTAACCTTAGTTCTTTGTCGGAACTTGATCCATCAAAGAAACTCCTAGCAAAGCTCGCTCCATAGGCCGCTCCGCGACTTTTAAGTAGTGCACCAGTATTATTGTCAGTGTCCACGTTTTGGCACCGTAGGTCTTATCAGGTAGGACGGACTGATTGAAGACCTTCGACATTCAGAGGATAGGTTATTTCTTCTATTTCGGAGTCTCCAAGCGTATTTAAAATCGCCTGCTCTATTTTTTCGTCTCATAATACTAAAAACAAATTTTTAAATACAGTAACAATAAAAGATGAGAAACCAATTGATTTTATATTGAAGAAGAAGCATTAAATATCCTAACATCAATAATACAAAGCATTCCCTATGCTCGTAGCATCAAAATAACTTTATTTATTAAAAATAGTTCACAAGAATATCGTACAATATTATATTTTTTATTACATTACGACCCACGGTACTTTACAAAGAACATATTATTTCAATTACGAAAATACTCTAGTTATTGTAATATAAAACACTAAATAGCTATATAGTATTAATAAGTCACCTTTATTTAGTAAAAATTCACATTAAAATATAAAAGAAAAGCAAAGATTCATACAATTATAAACGATTAACTTACCGCGTCCGAGTGAGTCAGCCATGTCGCCTTCCATTCTGATGAATATGACGTTTGACAATTGTCATTGACAATAAAAGCGTTCAAAAAATCGAACGTTAACGTTCAGAGTATAGCTTTGGCTACACTAGTACGGAAACCCGCGTAATTTTAAACAGCTAGATCGGTTTTTTGGATATGTCCTTTTAAAAGGCCATTGGGTTGTTAGTCGAAATTAGTCTAAAAGTGTTATGGGCTGTAAGTACTACTTCAAATATGGGTTATGAAAAGGACCTTGGGCGCCAAGAGGTTAACGTCTTTTTGAGACCAGAGTTAGTTTAAATATTAAATGAAATCAAAACTAAATGAAACAAAATCTCATTAATATGATTACAAAATAAAAACCAGGCGAGCAAAGGATTAAACACTTTTTTATCAGTACCTAACGGTAGTTAAATATTACCTGTAAAACATTAGAATGTGAATTGCGTCTGCTTTCATTGTAATTATAAATTTGTTTATTTTATTTATCTGTATTTATTTATTTTTCTATAGGTATAATACCTCATTACAAGTCAATAGAGATACTCATCTCACATTATAAGATATCATTTTTTATTTATTTATTAAGTACCTAAGCAGAAAAATATACATTAGATTAAAATTCCTTAGTAGTTTATCAAAAACCAGAAAGGTTTGTCCGTACACTACGTTCGCCGTTGTATTCAGAGATATACCTACTATTATAACAGATGCGAGTATATCAGAGCTAATGTATTACCAAGAATTTCGTAACTCATAATGCCGGAATCCATTGCTTAAGACTAAGGTTTAACTCGACTTAAGGAAGTAATCAAATTCACTTAACAAAGAGACAGGCAGTATCATACTTTGAATTATTTAATAGCACTTTATGCTTTCATGAGTAACATGCGACCATAATAACAGAATTTAAATTAAACAAACATAATATGTTACTTTCTGAATGGGGTTGGTAGAGACTAATTATTATAATATAATATTTATTTTTATCTTCTTGATGCTACTTTAATAATATCGCAAATCGCGTTCGCACATCAATATCTGCAATATTATCAATATAATTATAATTATTGAGAAAATCGCGATAAATATTGTCTGCACACATATATTTTCTGCTACACCTTCAGCTTCTTTAACTTTCATAGTTGTTGCCATTCGTAGTTGTGGGTTACCGGTAGGCTGCACCTGGCATTTCTTCGAAATGTCCTCAGTAGTTATAATTAATTATAGCAACAAAGCCTAGGTTGACATTTGCTTTATAAATTGTTTCGTTTATCTAATGATTTTGTTGAAGATTGCAGATCTCCTCACATCCTTTTTACTACTTTTGGTTGATGAATAATCTCAATGAACTACTGTCATCAAGATATCAGATGTATTTTTTATTATTTAGCATGCGACTATGAAATGTTTTAATAATAAACTTATGATGAGTTGTCTAAAAGGATTACCGAGGTCAAAATGTCAGCAAGGAGCCCTTTTAAATAAAACCAAGACATTTCTCTCGAAAAATATTTTATAAGTGCTTTTAGTAACACGTTACACTTGTTAGTTTAAAAGGTTGATATTGTGATGCGTGTTAAGAAACTGTATTAAGTTTGAGAAAAACCGACTGGATTCGAGTCTTACAGCTCAGTTTCTCAAGGACTGAGGTAACTTGATGAGTCAGATGCTTTTGCGGTATATAGAAAGCATCCAACACATGTTAATTTTTTTGCCAAACCCACCCTAGCTTCGTTTCGATTTATATGAGTTAGTTTTTACTTGACTGATCTTTTTCCAATAACTACAGTGGTTCTGAAGATTACCCCAAACAACAACAGACATAAAATTAGGCATATCTCTTTATAGTGTTAGTATAGATTACACGCGTAATTATAAACATGATAGAAAGATAGATGATTCCTTAATACGTATAATTAAGTCTGCAGTCGTCTTAATTATTCATGTGCGAAGTAAATACACATAATTGGCTTTTCATTTGATGATAAGTTTAAAACATTATTATGTACAGATAAATGGGGATCAGATTTTATTAAGTAATTTGTCGCAGACGAAGCAGTATTAAACCCGTTCATATAATTTTAACTGTTAAGTTGTAACATAAAATTGTTGTCTCAAGATTATGACCTAAGTTTATAATTTGGTACGTTAAGTCAACACATAATTGTATCACTCAGTTTTACTACGTAATTTAGAAGCACCGTTATATGGTTTCAGTGACTTGTTTATATAGGTAATTTGAATGTATTCTAAAACATTTTAGACCTTCTTTACGCAAGCGTGTTTCATTTTCACACATCAACACGTAACAGACAGGTAAGCTACAGTTAAACCTATAAACCCTTTTGGAGTAGTTTTAAAAGATATTAGTATTAAATTATTTGACGTTTCTTAAAGTTTAATTGATTATAGAATAAAGACGGTTTACTCATAACTGGAAACATTTTCATAATACGCACTAAATTGTATAAGATGTCCCTAAATATTAAAAAAAAAACACTTTGTCTACTAAGTATAAGGATTACGTATGCACCATGTTTGATAGTAATAAAAGATAGAGAAAAAGCATGAACAAGATAGATGTTTGTTAATCAAAATATAGGGAAATTAAATTGTATTCACTATTCAGACGTAACTAACTAAGTCACTATGAAAAGTGTGCTCGCGAGACTTGAGACTAGAATAGACTTAAACTAAATACTTTTACTAATATTATTGATTTCAATTTCAACGTGTAAAATTCACAAAGTCCTAAAACTTAATACTAGATTATTAAAATTTGTAAAATATACTGTGTGTACTGTGTACAAAAATAAAAAATAAAACTTATTCGCTCTGTGAGCAAATTCTGAGTGTGTTTTAACGACTTTATTATCAAACTTTCGTTAGAATATCTCTTTCAGGAATCGTATAAAACAGGTTTATTTCGGGGAGCACTCGCAAGCCTATTTGTATGCAATAAAAAGTGCGCCAGCGAGCAAAGTCGTTCATTCAAAGACAAAGGAGGTTTTATTGGTGATTTACCGATGTTTTTTCATATGTATTTTATAGACTTTATTTTATTAGACAAATTTGAAATTGATGCGTTAATTTCAGTACCGGTTTTGTATAAAATGACAATGAAACCGTTGTTGTATTTTGTTCCTGCATCACTAAGTTAATATAGATACTGATAAGGTTCAACCAGTGACTCTTTCAACTCCGTGCATGTGTGTGTGCTGATTTGTACGAAAAGGCCGACTCTAGTGTCGTCAGTTTTATTCTTTAACGCGTTCCGTCCATAGGTTTTTTAGGTTCATGGCTAAATCTAATGGGTATTATCACTACATTGTTTTACCTTACAACGGCAATCTTCAGCGGCAACAAAATGGAACAACTCTGTGCCTGGAACTACTCCATGGTCGCAATGGCGTAGGCGGGCAGTCAGGGGACGTCGAGTGCCGTAAGCGCACACAGGGTGATGAGATTTCTTGAAAGGAAACGCCCAGTCTGAAATCTAAAAGAAAGCTGTTACAGAACTTCTACTGGCTCATTGCAATGATCTGACAAAATCATACGATTTTGTGCACAATATTTTTGTACGTTTCAAAACCCAGCGGAAAGCAACTTTGAACGAGAATTTTAGTGTATGAGAGTTTTTGATTTGGAGATATTTAAAAAAAAACGATTCTGAACACAAAAACTTTCAGTTTTTGGAATTCTTGTCTGTTTGTTCACGACGGATGCCAAAATTGCCGAACGGATAATAATGCAGTTTTTTTATTAGAATGGTTATTGATCAGACTTCAAATCTATCGATTATTTGATTGTTGAATTAGTTAAGTAGAATCGGAGATATGACGAAATACGCTAAAGGGGCCTCCGCGCGGACGAAGCTGAGCTAGTGTGACTATAGTAGCGGCACGATATGATGGCCGTTTTGACATATTACAATAGTGATGTGAAATGTCAATTTACTCTCGATAAAAATATAATCAAATCTATAAGTTTTTATTGCAAGCAGTACTTACCTACCTGGTTCAAAAACTTTAGTAAAAAAATATAAATTTTTACCTACTTAATACATTTGAACGAACTGAATACCTATTGGAATTAGGAATGAAAATGAGTATAATAATAATCCAGCTTCCTACAGTGATTGCACTAGCTTTTTTCTTGTTGGATACTCCTTCCGTAAATAGTAGCTACACACATGTCTTCGACTTGTTTTGCTCGTTTTTGCCAGTTTGCCAGATTTTTCTTTAGTTATCTATTCGTCAAACAGTTATAAGTAAAATTGACCTTCCATTTTGAGATTCACGATCGAAATGTTACGAAGGCGTACCTATAACGAACACACATGCCTGACTGTTTAGAACAGCTCTGCGTATGTTCGGCCATATCGACGAAATCCACAACAAAATGCGTAAACAGAGTAAGTTGAGGGCCACCATTATAATTATCACCGTTAGTGTATGTAATGGGGACCCCTTCCTGAGACTTTACCATCAGGTGAGATTTACCATTTAGCTTACCATCAGGCGAGGAGGTCTAAACTATATCGCAATCGCACTGCACTCCTAGTTTGTACTTTTCGAAGCAACGTCAAGTCGAAAATGCTTTGTTTTGACGTAAGTTTGCCGGAGGTATTATTGGGCTTGCCAGTGGTCCTAGTGTCGATTATATAGATTTTATTTAAAAAAAATTGAATTTCGAAAAACAAATACCGAGTTGTGTGAAATAGGTACACCATAGGTAATTATAATCTTATTAAAAATAAAAAATAAATGATCGTGGGACACTAATATACATTATATTATAATTCAGAAATCAATGTAATAAATAAATATTGTGTCCTAAAATTATACCTACACTCGATAAAATTTTATGACTTACTGTACGTCACTATTGACAATAAAAAACAGCAATTTGCTCTTTCAAAATGTCACAATAATTAATACGAAACTTCATGAGCGGACAAACGTCAAACCGGCCATCATATCGTGCCGCTACTATATAAAGTCACATGCACTAGTATAAACATCATAATAGAAAATTTAGAGGTTATATAAATAAGGTTTTATCCTCCAACAACTCAATAGATTTTCTGTAAATATTTGCATTTACAGTCATTATTGATTTTGAATAACTTACCATAATTTGTACACAATAAACAATCAGTATTTGAGTTCTGACAAACCGTTTACCATATTAAAGATTCAAGCATTCCCAAGTTGCTTCTCTGTCTCGTAGACAGGGAAGCAACACAACTTCTAGTTAAATATAGTTCCGAAACACACCTAAAGAAGGAAACGTATGCACTACTTTATATTTCATGTAACTAACAAATAATTTTAGAAAATATTTGCTTTATATAATGCCACAAGTTTCTACATAATATACCAAAGTGTATCGAACGAAATTTTAAAATCAAAATCTGTGCTTAAATAATTTTTAACTAACACTCATGACTTTTTAATTTAAAATTGAACTGACTTACTTTTTATTTAGTCGGTTAAGTATTCTAAAGCCTTTGTCGGAATATAAAAAATACTTTTCTGAAAACCGCATCTAAATCGGTTCAACTAAACGTGAGATAATCGCAGACAAACATACAATATACATATATAAATTTGAAAACATTTTCATCATTGCAGGTATAAGAATTCATTACTAAACAAGTACTCGTAGCTGAATGAACTTGTCTTATAACAAACATTCATCACGCAAACATTCTGAATGATCACAAATTTTACGCAGTATAAATGAAAACATCAGCCCCTCATGGAATAATATATGAGCGTGGGTTTATGCCATTGTGCTCCCGTTGGCAAGAGCACCAATGATTTTTAGCCAAAAACTTTTGGCGCCGACTTTATCATATATTTTGGTTGTTTTGCTTAAGCGTTGTATCTCATGGAATATTATAAGAGTTATGTAAAGAAATGTCCTTTAGCCTGATTGCGTTGTTATAGATCCTGTAGCAAGAAAAAAAAAAGTAAGGAGGCTATCTCTACACATATTGCGTACATTCAATTCGTCATTCATTTATGATATAATGTTCCAATAACAATATAACCGTACCTCGGAGAGCATGTTAGGTCGTCAGTCCCGGTTGCCATATGAACATCTATGGCAGTCGTTACGGGTAGTTAGAGCCCTAAAAAGTTCAACAACAGTAACTGGTCCAACTACAGAACTTCGATATCACCAATAATATAGGTACATTACTATAAAAATTTGATATTACAAGTTTATTTAAAAGTTCTATTCTCATATTTACGATTAAGATAAAAATTAAGAATAATATATGTAGTGTATTATGCAGTGTATTTATTAAATACTTATTTTTTATTTCCCTACATTACACGAAAGAAAAGAAGTCTGAAGTCTAAGTATCTTAAATTTTTATAATCAATAGAGTTTAAAATATCAGTAATGTATTTTTAACAGTTATGACACAAACATAAAATAAATAATATAGATCTTTGTGTTTAATATTATTTATTCAGGGCGTTTAAGTTAAAGTGTCAATAGTGACAACAATAATTTCAAATAAGTAGGTCTCTGTTCTTCGTGAGAAGCACCTCCTTTTCCTATTAGCGACTATTCAAGAACTTTATAATTACATAGGTGGATGGATAGGTTTCCAAATTATAATAATAATGCTAGTGTAAACTACTAGTGCAATCTAGAAAATACTTTTTGTATCCGAGTAATAAGAAAAGAACACGATGGTAGATGGGTGAAGCGACTTGGTCGATCAAAACCTAGTATGGGGATGGGTAAAACTTGAGCACAGCCTAGTTTTAAGTAACCTTGCTTCAGAATACATTAATATAATATCATTTGAATGATCGCACCAGAATTTCCAATAATAAATTATAGTTATTCATGAATAATTGAAAACTTCATAGTCGACTGTCAATAGTGATCTCAAATTAACGAATGCGAATGAAACGATATCGGTTTCAATTACTTCATTTGCATGGCTCCCTGAACCTCTGTCCGATAAAACAATCTAGGTATATTAAGTACTCAACTAAAACTATTTTTAGTTATTCATAGATATATTTTATCAATTTCAGAATCATTATACAATGCCGCGAGCATCTTCATACTGTTTTGGACATTATTTGTGCATGTGTGTAAAATAAATGATAATTGAGAGAAATGTCAAAGTCAAAGTCAAAAATCATTTATTTATAGATCATTAAATGGCACTTACAAAACGTCAAAATTACAAATATATGAAACTAGATAAGCAAATGGACCACACCGGTTTGAAACGCGGCTCAGACCTGAGAAGACTCCGGCAAGACACTCAGCGGCGCAGTGTAAAATTATCCCTCACCCATTATTCGAAAGTCGACCAAAATTTTTATCGAATATTCGAGAAAACCATGAGCCAAGGTAGGCAAAAGCCTCTCTCAATTTTCTTTCAAATACAAGAGCTTGTCAATTCTTGGGATTACTCTGTCCAACTGCAAACCGAGTACAGTTCAGCTTGACGTAAGAAATTGTCTACATCCAACAATAAAATTAATTAATTGAATATTCTTCAGGGTAAACATTATTTCTATTACAAAATAGATTAATAGATACTGCACAAAACTAGATTACTCAATATGATGAAAATCATAGCACAACCCTAGAGGAAACTATATTATTAATTCCCCAGCCAGACCAAATAGTATTTGTTCAGTTCACCCACTGCAAACGCGGTCAATGAATAATAAGGTAGGATAAAAGATACTGCGCTATACACTCCAAGTTTATGTGCTTACTACGTGATGGAAACGTTTTAATTTAAAACCAGCTCTATCACTAGACATGATAAATACTGTACATACTACCTACATATTTTATATTATAGGTAATACATTCTTTTTCGTTTGGCACAATAATTAATACTCTGAAGGCCGACGAGACAAACTGTTAGTTAAAAATATGAATACGTAAATAATATAGCTACCTATAATAATAATAAAGGTTCAATACTTAGGGTAGATAGGTCATAATGTAATAGTTATTTTTTTACTTTTTGCAGGTTCTTTTTTGTGAGTCGGGGTTTTTTAAATTTTTACATAATTTATTATTTTGTTAGCTATTTTTTATACCACTTAAGTAATCTTAATGGAGCTGTGTCTGTACATTGGAGATATTTAAAAAAATAGTTACATTACGCTATACCTTTAAAGAAAAATATTTTTTTTTGGAATGCTTGTCGTTTTGTCGGTTTGTCAATTTGTGTGTTTGGTGCACTGAATGCTACAACTTCCAAGCGGATTTTGATGTGGTTTTTTCTTAGAAAAGTCTTGGTCAGACTAATCCGTCGTATGTTTGATTGCAATTGGTTGCGTAGAACCGGAGATATGACCAAAAGTTTCAATAACCAACATCGCGTGGGTGGAGCCGCGGGCATTGGCTAGTTACACATAAACATGTATCAATGACAGCAGAATTTTATCTTCCATTGCCTACATATCCAATTTGCGATCGTAGTTAGTTACTATCTATACTTATGTTATTATATTCAAAAAAGTTAGAATTGCCAAAGAAAACGTGAATACGTACGACCACGGCCTCGATTCTGCTAAAGACAAACCACTGATATACCACTGACACTCTAAAAAATGCCATTTAATTGTAGACTTTATTGTTACCAGATTAAAGTCTAAAACCAAATGATATTTTGTAGAGCGAATGAAAAAGATAAATTAATTCCTTTCATTTGATTTTAGACTTTAACTGTATAACGGTAAAGTCTACAATTAAATAGCATTTTTAGAGTGTCAGTGGTTTTACAGTGGTTTGCCTTTAGCAGAATCGAGGCCCACGTGTGTTCATATTAAGTACAAATTTGTAAGAAAATAGAAATAGAAATAGGTATATGCTTTCTTCATACTAAAAATATGTACATCATTACGGTCGTCAGATATTATTTTGGGATCTTAAATTGGTGTCTGTTGATACGATTGTACATTTTTTATATAAACTTTCCAGTCACAGAGTTATGATTGTCAAGCGTAACTCGAATATAGTCTTTATTGTGTTTATTCAAAAGGTTTGTAATCCTGCGTACTTACATTAATTTTTCAAAGATTTTTGTAAATACTACGAGTAATAGATATCAGAGTAATAGATCGATAGTAGTTTGATTCATCTATATTGATTTTTATGAATCGGCTTTACACTAGAAGTAGGCACTCGAGTTTTTCAGAAAATTGCATGAAGAACAGTTTCACGAAAGAAATTTTCACAAAAAAGCTCCTTCATATTAAATAGTACCTTCATGATCTGCTCATGACATCAAGATTTGTTTATTTACCCTAAAAATATTTTCTCCATAATGAACCAACAGGTGGAAGAAATGAGGGTCTTGTAACTTTGCTGGCGTTCAAAACTTATATAAACAAGATGGCTGTGTAATCTTCGTGATCGCTTCGATTAATTTTCAATTACAATCATATCGAATATCTTCCGGTCGAATATTAATTTCCTCTTTTGTTCAAAAACTTTCTCATTTTAATCATTTTCAAAATATATTTGTTTCACAACAATATTGACTACTATTTTATTACACTATTTTAGAGATTTTTGTGCTACCGCATAAAAAAGGAGCTCAATACATAGATATACCGTTTAAAAAGATTACGTTGTTTTGTATTAATTGCACCTTTTCAACATGCAAGTAGGGAATCTTTTATATAAATGATTATACAATTGTAAATTAGCTATATTTGTGCAATAGAAATACAAAAAAATACTTAGGTCATAATAAATCAACGATTTTGAACTGAGCTGCCGCCCCGCCCACACGATGACCGATTTGAGCGACTCCTTAGCAGTAAAATCAGCACCTAAAGCCACGAATCCGAGATGACCACCTCACCAGAATCAACAATGTTGGAACTGATAACCTGGCCCAACAATGTTGCCCTTTGTTGTTTGTTGAGCTATGTTGTAGAACTTTCGAAACTAAACACAATGTTTAATTTAAATCAAATACCTAAATCTTCATTTGGGTTTCTCTAAATTAAATAGCATACCCAATTTGGTGCTACTCCTCAACTATTTTATTACCACCGGCAATGTGAGTTGTATATTACTTGTGCTCTTTTAACCCTTTCAACTTTTAGTTACATAAGTTTATAGCTATTTATTCTATAAAGATTTTTGTTGATATTTGTGTTCTAAAGTAACGTTAACCTTATGTTTAACCATGCACTGTACATGAACCAAAGCGTTTAGTTGCGAATATTGGTGAGGTTCAACATAAATAAAAAGAAATAATCAACACTATAAACAAAACTAAATTGAATCGTTCAGTTGAACTTTTTGACAGCACCCACAAGTCGTTATGATTTAATGTCAAAACAGAGAAACGTATGCTTAGAATCAAGTTTCAGAAATAATTTTGCCTCATGAGAATTTGTACAAAATATAACATGTTTGACACCTCTGTTTCGTTCCTTACAATCTTCTCGTGTAGGGGTTATTATTGGACTGTCCACAATGAAAATTGAAGTATAATCTTCATCTCTACATAGCATAGCAGTGTTATTACGTTATAAGTATAATACGTATTCTGTACAAACAACAAGATAGTTATCAAAACTTTTGTTCGGCCAAAATGAATAAAGTTGTGCCTTCTATAGAGATGTTGCTTAAGTGAACACGGTTTTGTTTTAAAATAGTGTGCAGCAATATAGTCCGAGTACAAGATAAGGAGATTTCTGCAGTAGTTGTAGTTAAATGTTATTTACAGCGAAGAAAATTTAATCATTAAGTAGTTTCTAGCTAACTGGTTTTTGAGAGAATTAGTCTAGTAGTTCTGTGATAAAGATTTTGTGAGCTAAGGCGCGTTGCAATTAGTATTATTGAAAGATGAATTAAATAGGTACGGGTCGATATCGGTACCGGAGTCGGTATAAGACTACTTACTGAGGAGAAGCGAATAATATATAATTTGCACTATTTTCCATAAGTTTCTCATTAATGATAAAGATGATAAAAGTATTCAATATCTCAGCTGTAAAAACGTGAGGCAGCTGTAAAAACGTGATGAATCTATACAAGTTATATTATATCGAGCGGAAATTTTAATTGCTACCTGAAAGACCACAGATGTGGTATCTGTGGGATTCCCGCAAGAAAAAGGGGCCTTAGCCAGTCAGTTAAAATTACGTTTTTTGAACGGGTGATTTTTAAAATCATCCGTAATGCTTACCCCACAAAATTGTTATCCTTACCCCATAAAATAGTTATACCTACCTCGTTTGAATCACATCTACCACCACATGCAGGCACTTTTACAGTATCCCAGCACCGAAGGCCGTTATCATCCATCTGTTCTGCCCGTGCAAGGTAGACTCGAAGTTTGCACGAAGAAAGACTGCGAGATGACGCCATCGCGCATATTAGCAGAATGGGTAGTAAATATTGTACTGACATGATCTGCAAAAATAAATATTGTTTTATTAGATGAATAGATTTGGTGCTCATAAAACTCGATCATGATAAGCTAGTTTTGAATGTTATTATGTACATGTATAACATTTGTAGGGTACGCCATAGGCTGTTCAACATCACGCTATAACCCTTAAGAGTTAAGCAGTACAAAAAACGCGATTTTTTACCATTGAAACACAAATGTGGTTGATTGATTAAAACCGGCAAATTCGCGACAAATGGCTAGTAAATTAATAATATTATACTATTTTTACTAAGCAATGGTTAAACATAGTAAACACCAATTCATTTAATGGCAGTATTAATCATTTGATATTATGGTAATCCTAGATCCATCTGTCAAGTAATATTCAACAGTATCTCACCCCAATCAATCATTTTAATCTATAAAGCCTTTGTATTACTCAACTCAAAAGGTAGCGAATTAATACCCAAACGAGACAGACTTAACAACCACTTAGCAAATAGTTAAGATCTCTTTAATCTAGTATTCAATTTAATGCAAAACCAAAATTAAGATTATATTGAGATTTAAAGGTGGGTACTTTGGATTTTAAAACAGCTGTTGTACATAAATGCAAGAAAAGTAACTTTAGATTATTATAATCTAGGTAAGTACATAAATTATAAATTGAACTTCATAAGATTATGTAAAACCAAAAAGTCAAAGATAACCAAAAGTAGTTTGTATTACAAAGAAGTCTTAGCTTAGCTCATCTCAATTTAAAATAAAGACACTCACCCAGGGTAAAAGTTTACTTAACAAGACGCGTACTCGTTAGTTGAAGGGTTATTTAAAACTGAACAATTTTCGTTGGCGCTCGACTCTCTTTGTAAGCAGCTTTTCCTTCCCACTTAACATTATGATGCTCCATTCCGGTTGTTGCACTATATACGGTCAACGTCAGCCTATAAAAAGGCCCGTTAAATAACAATATAGAATACATTTCTTGCCTTTTACCATCGTATGCAAATTGAGAATTTTATAGTTGTACTAAATGGCCCGTGAACAATAAAAATGTTGTAGAGCATGCTGAAATTCTCCCGTCAGTTGCGAACAACCTTAACTTTTAGATTCTAAAATTCTCAACATCTTTGAGGCGCAAACCAACATCATTTGCAAGTCAGGGTACCTGCCAAACAACTGATGAGGCTCTGGCTCAGGATTTATTTTCAGGATTGGGAGGTCAGACGGCAGTCGCTTCCAGAAATGCTGATATACCAATCAAAAATAATAAGCGGGCCTCAGGCTCTACTTTAAACGCAACTGAAAGCTCGCTATGAGGATAACGATAACTTTTAGATTTTGCTGTTAATCTACTAACCGTCGTTAATCTATACTAATATTATAAAGAGGTAAAGTTTGTGATTTTGTGAATTTGTGACGCTGTACTCTACTGAAACGATTTAAAAAATTCTTTTACCAATAAAAAACCACGTCATTTATTTTGTGAGTGTCATATTATATATTTTATTGGAAAATAATACGGACCCCTACTAAAACTTCAATAATGAATAAACTTGCCAATAAATGTCTTTTACTATTTTGGTGGTAGGTAATGTTGACCTCCGCTGGCGAAAGCTAGTACCTACCTAATTAAATTATTTTTAATAAATTAAGTAAAATTGAATTAGGTATACTAGCTGATATCTGCAGTTCCGCCAGCGCGAAGGTCAGTTATCGTTTCTTGATCATAATGTCCGGTTCTAATAAAAAAAAAACGTCATTGAAATCCGTTCAGAAGTTTCTGCTTCCATCGCGAACAAACACAAACAGTATTTGTACATGTTTTTTTTTTCAAATATTAATATCCAATGTACAGAGTTTACAATAAAATTGTAGATTACTATAGAAGATGTAACTTTTTTCACAATAATCTTTATCTCTGTTTGCATGTAATGTTTTTAATGTTTTTGTTTAGTTTTGCAGGCATTCTTTTTATCTGTAATTAATTAATAGTGTTTCGTGACCCAGACGACTTTAGTCACAAAAGCACTTGACCCCTTGTGGATTATTATCTTTAATCTGGTCTAATGTTAGAATATCGATATCTAAGGCAGGGATGTACACTGTGCATCGTCATTTATTAGTAACTAGCTGTTGCCCGCGGCTCCGCTCGCGTGGAAGTCGCTTATTGCATCCACTCCCACTCCTGCTCCAGCTCCTACTCCCACTCCCATTCCCACCCCCGCTCCCGCTCCCACTCACACTCACACTCCCAAAAACTCAAAATCCCTAAAAACTAATAACACCACTATCCACTTATCTTACTTGAACCCCACTCATAATTAACCTACACATAAAAAAACATAATTTCATCTAAATAATTTATTTATTTAATATTTATGCACACACAATGTTAATTAGTAAAGAAAATGGAAGGTGGAAAGAATAGGTGGAAAGAATATTTCACAATTTAATTTGTACCTAGTGTGATGTGGTTCATATTGTACGTCTTATCAGACATGCTACGGTGATACTTTTATCTAATTGACAACATCTTCTATCTACCTGTGAACTTTAAATGAATTTTGAATTTTGAATTTTGAACTGCGGGTGACGTAACCTACGACAAACTTATTATTTGCGGTTGGTACAGTAATCAGGTGTAGGAATTGAACCGCAAAATTAAATTTGTCTTTTATTGTATGTACTTTTCCGGGATAAAAAGTATCCAGTGTGCTGCCCAGGATATTGAAGAATAATTATATCAAGTTTCATCGTAATCGAACCGGTAGTATTTGCGTGATGCCTGAACAAACAGACAGACAGACAGACAGACAGACAGACAGACAGACAGACAGACAGACAGACAAAAAATTTTTTAATCACATATTTGGGTTCGGTGTCAGTCTAGTAACACCCCCTGCTATTTTTTATTTTTTTATTTTCAATGTACAGAATTTTCACTTCTACAGATTTATTATAAGTATAGATATAGACTAGAAACCTTTTCTAAATTCCTTAGGTTGAATTTAGATTTTAATTTAAACAAAGTTATTTTATCACTTACCTATCTTTTAGGCCGTAACTGCTAACTAGACGTTATTGAGAAACAGTGTGACTAGAGGTGACTAGACTAGGTAGAATTTGAGCAGGGGATTGGACCTTGGACTGTAAAGTGTAAGCTTTGGTAGCTACTTTAATTAAATCGAATCAGAAATTTTCTGATTCTATTTAACCAATTGCAAACAATTATACGGTAGATTTTAAGTCTAATCCAGATCTTTCTAATAGAAAAAAAAAAAATTTTTATAGACAAACATAATAAGGAAAAAATTTTTTTTTAGTTCAGATTCGTTCATTTAACATAACCCAAGTCTTTTATTGTCTTCAATTATTTACAATTTGATAATAGTAGATATCGATACCGATAAAGTAGTAAAAAAATTTTTGTTAAATTGATGAATGATTCACACTGATATTTTAGTGCAAGGTACCTAGGTATATAACAATTACCGAGGAAACTTTGCCGGTATTGACAGGTGAAGCTTGATATCGAAGTGCAAAAATGTGCGCCACCAAATGGTACAATGAACGTAATACTGCCAGGTTAATAGTTTGCAGATGACATTAAGAGCTACACAATACGGATATTATATCAACGAAGGTTAATGTCCATACGTTTAGATGTTTGATGATGTGTATAGATTGGAATACAATATAAAGCACTTCGTCTTGAGAGCGTAGCGCCTTCTTTGTAGTCACTTAGTTTATGTTTGCTGTTGACTGGTACTCCGCTAAGTAGGAAAATGGATTGTTTCGATATTTAACTCGTTACTTTTGATTAAATACTTTAGCTATTATAAAATTTTAAATCTACTATCCCACCAAAAACATACCTGTCAAAAAGAGGGCTAAGTTCTTATCGGCTAAATTTTTCGCCTAAAATAGGGTTGAAATCCAATCCAATGCCAAGTTTAGATGCACTTTGAATCGATCACAATCATCTTAATTTAAACTAGGTTTCCGTGCTGTACGTAACAATTGATTATAATAGCAACCCATTTATGTCCCACTGCTGGGCACGAGTCTCCTTTCCTCTTACGAGAGAGCTGAGAGGGTTTAGACCTTAATCCACACACGCTTGCCTAATGCGGGTTGGTGGATCGGACTTCCACAAAGTGAAATTCACATTGGTACTGTCCAGCCGGATTCGAACTCGATACACCTCTGAGTATAGGCCGCGTCCTCATCCATTCAGCTACCATCGCTTTGATTAATTGTTTAGTTAAATTTATTATTTACATAATTAAATTAACCTGCCAAGTTGAAATTTAAAAGAAATTTGCGCTGTTACTGCTCCATTAACTCTGAGCATTGGTAAAACCTAGTTTCATAACAGAAAACTTTTATATAATTGAACTTCATATATGTAGTTCATTAATTTAATAGGTACATTAGTATGATAGTTCAAAGAAAAATGAACTTTGATTCAAGATATTGAAGTTAATAATGCATGGCGATGTAATCACACAAAGTGCAAACCAATCAAACCTGAAATGGAAATAAGTAATTGGTTGATTAAACTTCCTTCCTTGCTTCAACTTGTAAGTGTATCCTACAATAAGTAATTTTTGTAATGCAACTTTACATTGAAACTGTTTCCTTGTCAAGAGTATGATAGCCTTTAAATTTTTGAAGTGAAAACTTCTTTAGCGGCGCTGAGCACTTTTTTTTGTATGGGTAAAAACTTTCAAACTCGCGTCAGGGTCACGTGATGCTGATCGAAAAAGCGTAAGATCGAGGGGAAGGGAGAGGAACTAGTATCTCCCACTCTTTCTACCGTGCCTGAGTGTGCTGCTCTGTTTAGGCGGCACAGGGCGCTTGCGCGAATGACCGTGTGTGTTTATGTACAGCGTCCCACGCGTATCCAAGGATGGTGACAGCTGATTGCTTGACTGTTGTGTATTCGTAAATGTGAATTGTTTAAATTATGGAAATCGAACAAAGTGAATCTATTAATGAAAAAAGTGATGATGAAGTAGTGAAAGAAAATGAGTAAGTAATATTGAAGTTTTCACTTCTGCCGGCACTCCCGGAGTGCTATTTTTTTTTATACTACGTAGGTGGCAGACAAGCACACGGCCCACCTGTTGAGAAGCGGTCACCGTGGCCTATGGACGTGTGCAACACCAAGATCGTCACTTACGCGCTGCCGACCCTGAAGGGAAAGGGCGGGGGGTAGGAAAGGGTGGGGAAGCTACAAACGGGTAGGGAAGGAGGGGTACAGTGAGGTCTGGCTACCCTGCTTACCGCCAGGAACACAACACGATGGTTATCATGGCCGCGGTCTTCTGTAGGGTGGAGGTACTTCCCCAGTCGGACAGCTCATTTCAGACTGAAGATACCGTCGTGTCCTACTTCCAAAAAATGAAATTAATAGTAACCGCCAGTTAGTCAGTGCACCTACTGATTGATGGATGAGGCTCTGACGCAGACTTCTTCATGAGGTTCAGACGGTAGTCGTTTCGATATAAACCGGAGCAGCCAAATCTAAAGGAGCTGAAATGAGTAAGCGGACCTAGGTATCCAAAAAATGGAAGGTACGTAAACAATAATACAAGTGGAAGAAACTTCTGCTGTAAATACCAACAACATACGTATGCAGTCTGTGAATATAAGTAGGTACATAAATACAATCAGTACAAACCGTGAATTTATTTGCTGAATTAATCATACCTTATATATGAAGAATCACTCTGATGACAAAAGAATGACTTTAAAAAATAAACTTTCTAGCGATGTTAATGTTAACTTCAAAAAAATATTCTCTCGGCGTAATCATTTCAGAAAAAGCTAACACGTCAATAGTCTAGAAGATAAACGTACTAATCGCAATATTCTGCATTTAACACTTTATTTTTTAGACTATCGATATAAGGTTCATATTTGAACGTATTTTTTATTTGCAATTAGCACGTTTGGCTTATACACCATCGACGTGAGTAGCTCTGCCATCCACTTTTTCATCTTTCATATTCAATTAATATTTTATTTATCCACTACTTAGTAATAAAAATTGAAGTCCTTAATCTTTTTTAATGTATATTATATTAAAAACAACGTGTACAATCAGCATCAAAAAGATTACGAAAATATGTTGGTTTTTGCATCACACTCCACTTATACTAATCTAATATCTATTTTGTTCTCTTTAATTTATTGAAACATTAATAATATAATCTATTCTAGAGTATAAATAATTAACTACAAGATTTTATATCGACATTTTAAAGCCCTTAATTTGAAATTCACTAATCCCTTTTACCAAAAAGTACTTGTAAGTTTTCTAAACGCGATCTTATCAAGCTTAATTTCAATTCAAAAACTATATTCATGCATAGTTTCGTGACTGGTGCTATTAAAAAAGCTGTTAAGAAAATTACTGGTCCGACGTCAAGATTTGGTAATTGAAACGCAGCTTGTTATTATTGCCTTCATATTTTATGAGAAGGAAACCCGCGACAGCTATTTAATCCGACAGCAATTCCACTCTAAAATCCGGGTACATGAAACCGCTCAATTTCCTATATTGCATCTATATAGGTACCTACAGCTATAATTTACATAGTATATTTATTTATTTATCTATTTATGGAGGTCCAAAAACTAGTTCAACTCAAGTAGGTATTAATAGAATATCCATAATTAGGTACCTAAGTCAATTACAGGTCCTCGTGTATAAAAAGATATTAGAAGTTTTGAGATAAAGACAATTATTATGATTACACTTTGAGTGTCTGTATTACTCTACTACATTGTAACAACTATTTTTTTTAAATATAGGACTCGTCAAAATGACTTCACCTCGCCTGATGGTACGCTAAAGGTAAAGTCTCAGGACTGGGGTCACCACTACATATACCGGTAGTGCTGCAGTGGCAGCCCTCAGCTTGACGTCCTCATCAAATGCTTTTTAACGCCCCGCTTAAAGGCCTCGGGACTATAGGAGGAAGGAAACACAACATGCGCTGGTAAAGAATTCCTAGTCTTTATGGTGTGGCAAATAATACTCATTGCCTATGATATGAAGAACCCTTCACTGATACGCTGCCTTTACATATAAAATAATATATAATGATTTATCTTAGATATATTGAAGTGCAACATTTATAGGTACTGCTTTTAGACATTAAAATGGCAACACAGACGGAAAGCAATGACTAGATTGGTGGAATGGTGAACATAAAAATACTTTTTACAAAGACGTGGGGGGAGGTCGGTCCCAGATCGGAAAGCAAGAAAGATGGAAATAGACGTTCTTAAGTCACATTGTAACCTGTTCCATAAGTATCATTGCAGCACAGTACTGAATTTTATGATTTATTCCAAGTATTAAAAATTTTCTTACACTAGTAACGTAATGTAATAATATCATTTGCTAACGTTGACAACACTTATATAATTTGAACATAATTAGGAAATACTGAACAAGCTTTTTGTTCTTTATTTATGTAGTCAGTTCCTGTAGATACAAATTATTTAATAATACTTTTATCAAAGCACTCTAAATATACGTACTTCTGTAAAATTCGTCACTATGTCACTATCAATCCCATGAGTATTGACGAGTCTTATCTACTTCAAAACTATTACCTAGGTACTTCCATTATTAGTCACAATGATAATAAATATATCGTAGTTATTAAATTGTTTGGCATTAGAATTCCTTTTTCTATTTCTACTTTACGCATAAAATATACTTGAAATATTTTTCGTAGTTCGTCTGCCAAAGTTTGACCTCAAAAACTTTCCAAGTAGCTTTGTGAAGCTCGTTAATTTGATTCCATGCGAATCCAGCTTAAGTAACAAACTTTGGGAGATCTATTTTCCATTGACAATCTGATGAGAAATACTTAACAGAAAATGTTGTATAGATAGTTGTCTATATTATATAGATAGTTGTCCAGTCAACGAACTCATATTGCTTGTTGGAGAGAGTTTTACTACGATAGAATTTTCTAGATGTTATATCTTACAAGTTTTGTAATACATTTCTGAAAAGTTTTGTGAAGTTCGCTTTTATCTTATTTTACGCTTGGCAAATAGTTGATGATTGATGTTTTGAACATATATTTATTATATTACTCCTTGTATTTGTACTTTTGTTTGAAAGTATTGATGACTATATAAGTCTTTTAACAATTAAAGTATCACTAGAAACATGTTATGCTCTAAGAATCAATGAAAATAATTAATCAGTAGCGCTTGTTAGCGAAGCACCACTAAATAAACGTACCTACCTATTATTCATGAAGGTCTTTTGTTCATTGATTGAGTTGAGTATTATTAAGTTTTCTATTGGAAAAGTCTCAGTTGCACACGGAGACTGAGCTAAGCGGTAATAAATGCCCGTTTTTAAATGGGACCTAGTTTTAACACATCTACCAATGATGTAAGAGTTAACTAAAAAGCTATAATTAGTATTGCAAAATCAGCATATGAAATAGGAATACGCCACAGCACCGGATCCTCCGCCTTGCGCATCCAGTCTCATATAAATAAGTATTTTTTCTTATTCTTTTCATTTTTTTCACTAGGATCTCAGAAAAGTATGATGAGTATTATTCGGATGAATTATGATTCTAGACTATTTTCTGCCAAAACTTAGGCAAATCTACTAGACTGGCACCACGCCAAGCCACTCTTATTTGGCTAATGGCATTTACACATTATCATTTCTGAAGTGTAATCATTTCTACTTTCCATTCTTTTTTTCTTCATCCAGTAGACCCATCCAGGACAACGTCTTATCTTACCCGTATTATTGTCATTTACTTAGTTTTGTTAGTTATCGTTATAGTTTCATCAGATCCCATCATCCATATAATTTTTGGTACACAGTCACCCTTTTTTTTTCCGTGCGGAAATCCTCATGGGTACCCACCCTGCGGCCAGCGGGGCAGGTTATGTCGGACTCTTACGCACTAAAACCGCACGCCGTCTAGGGTCTTCTGACGCCAGGGTGTAACAGGTGAAATAGCTACTTACTATTACAATTTAAAAATGCTCATTAATTGATCGTACTAAATCGATAAGTAAGTCGTAGTTTATTAATTTTTGTAATCTTTAGGGCATTTTTATTTCATATCAAATTTTAGAGCTAAGAGGGTCGGGACCTTTAGTTTATACCCAGAACGACTTACAATAAAATTTCATCTTTTGCTGTCTAAATACAAGTAATGTAAGAAAACCGATGATCAAGTTCACTTCACTCACACTACACTTCAAACAAAAATCCGATTAATAATTTAGCGTCCTTGGTGACCCAAGCACTTAGTGTCTCTAGCGTCTCGAGTACTGTTTAGATAAATAATTCTAAATCAATAATATATATTGACGCTGTCAGGATCTCACGCTAAGTAATCCATTAGAAAAACAAGACTTAATTTTTTTTAAATGGCCCATAGTGTAATGTTTTTTATTTAATTTTTAATTAGGGTGAAGATAGAAGTAGATATCAAACTGCTACGTGCCTGTATACCCTGATTATACATATATATTATGTAAGCATGTATATACTTCTATATATTTCTATGTATCTATATAATCGAAATGAATTTATAAGGTTTTGTCTTTTTTTTTCTTTTTGGGGTATGGAATTGTAGAACATAGTTGTATGCAGAAAGAAAAAGATGTTTGTTAAAATTTATGATATAAGTTACATTGGTATAAGGTATAGAAGTAAATAGGTAATAATTATTATCTGTCTTACCTGCAGTTTATTGCATAGTGTTGTAAGTGTAGGCACTCGATTTAAAACAACGCAATATAGTCTAGTGTAGGTGTCTATTCCAGCAGCCGCTCAGGATCTAGCGTACACCCAGTACCGTACCGTACCGTACAGGAAAACCGTAGATGGCCCGGGGTCAGCTGGGGTGCTAGGGATATGCCCATTGGGTAACCTTACACTCTGGTAATTAAGGCCCGAGACGGCGTGCGGTTTTAGTCGGTTCAATCCCGACATAACCACCCCCGATGGCCGACGGGGGTGGTCCATGGGGATTTCCGCATCATAAAAAAAGGATCTCCTTATTTTTGAAGTCAGTTAGTAATTACGTAAAGGGTAAGTATTGAGAGGAATTATTTGAATTAAACCAAACAGTAATGAGGTTTAAAATATCTTTCGAGACTCTTTGGAGTTTATTTACGCAAAAACGTTGCACACAGACCTATTTTTGTCCCTTTAACGTAGTAATAGGCTATTTACTTCAAAGCTTTTGTATATCTTTGAAGGCGTTGTAGGACTTTTTAAGTACCTATATATAAAAGGATCTTGTTTTGACTGAAGTAATATATAATAATATATTTTTGAATTGAGTTATAACCAAGCTGATCAAGTTAGATGATTGTGTTTCAACTATTTATTAGTTATTAAAATTATAATAAACCTGATGATTGGTCCCATTGATTGAGAATAGACCAGAATAAAAATAAACTGTAATGATTGCAGATCAGTTTCATCTATTAACATAACAGTTAAAAAAAAGATACATAAAAATAATATTAAAAACGTGTTTGATAATAAAAATACAATTGAGAATGTAAATATAATGTCGATCAGTTTTATGGACTGTATTTTTTAGAATATTAAAGAGATATTTTTTTTTGTTAACAATTAAAATATCTTGCAATGGAACGATGACATTTATAAAAAAGATGTAAAAATCCACTTTACCGAAATCATTTCTGTATGCTTATAGCTGCAGCACATAAAGAACTTTCAAAGGCAATAAAAGTAATATTTTATATAAATACTCAGGCTAACATCTCTGATGGGGTATGTGTCAGCAATCTTTAGGTAGCTTACCCCGACCTAATGAACATGCGAACCTATTGCAGTTAATCGGGAACTATTTTAGGAATCGAAGACCATACAATTAGTCTGGAATTATAGGCCAATTTTTATCCTAGTTTTGTTTATATTCATTGTTATTATATTTATTGTAACTTAGAGTTCTTTTTTTCTCTGGCGTAGTACCTAATAAGTGTATGTAATGTGTATATTATATCGTTTTTAACTTCAACCGTCTGTCCTTGAGCCTAAGTAGTAGGTACCTAAGACTACCTTATGAAAAGAAATGTTACTCGTAGTATTGTTTCTTGTCATATTTTTGATGAATGAGAACAATACCTTATAGTTATGGAAGCATATTGGCCTACAGAAGAGAGGGCTCACAAAGGTCGACTTTCGAAATCAAAGCCGAGTACTTACCTCTTGAAGCGTGTCAAAGCTTTCGTCTTGCGTCCTTTATGATTCGTTAATGACAATAATGTTGATACTGTGACGCCATTACCTTGTTTTCTAATTGATTTCTGATGTCTGATTTTGCACATAGTCATGATTTAATGTAGAAAAGTGCAAATGGTAACTCTATGTATATTAAAGACAATTTATTTTATCAGATAAAAGGGATTTTTTTTTATATATTATTTACGTTAACTTCCACAAAAACTCACCAAATGAGGTATCAGAGGACCAAATTTTGAGTAGACAGTATATACTGGCCCCTGGTGCCCTCTACTTTGAATATTTTTATATCTTCAAAGTAGCGGTAGGTACAGAAGAATCAACTGAATTCACCAAATAATTAGGGAGTACGAGTATTAGGTTTATAGTTAACATACCAATGTTCATCGATAGTGGGGAATCACCAGACATTATGGATTATTACTTATTTTTATGGGAGTTGCGTCAATATGACTTCACCTCACCTGTTGGTAAGGTATAAGTAAAGTCAGATTGGTAATGTTTGATCTCGGCTTATGATTCCACAGCTTAACAAAATTAGATAACCTAAGTATGAACAATTCAAACTTGTTACATCATAACACTTTTTAACATTTTTATTTTAGTTATTGATTTAGATAATATATCCCCATTATGGAACAGACCTTTCTAAATAAATTTACAATAAAAGATGTGTGAAGAAAAAATATATTATATTTATCTAATATACTCGTAATACATAACATCTAGGCTAAGAGACATCACGTGTCTCGTATAATATCGTCACGTATTTTTATGTATCTGTAATTTTATATTATTTTTATTATCGCTTTTTCATGTAACGTGGCTTGAGCAGGACTACGTGATACTAAAATCCTTGTTATTTGGAATCATTTCGTTTATTGCTAATTTTTATATTGATTTGTTTTCAATAGGGACAATTTGCAGTTTTGAAATGAATGGTAAGTTTATTTCAAAACAAAATTAAACAAACTACTGCCCCGGTCAAGTTTACAAGCCATGATATGAAAGTCTCGATTGTCTCCAAGACAAATTGTCTTTAGAACAGCGATATAAGGTTCATATTTGAACGTAAAAAATTGCACTTAGTATACTAACTTTTAAACTTACGCGTTACATGATATACTAAAATGTTAGTAGGAATTAACGCGATCATGGTATAGGTATACGGCCGATGTACCTAACCATCGAAACGTCAGGCATTCCAAAGGTATATACCGATACCATGATTGTGTTAATTCCCGTGCACTTAGTATGTTTGTCTTCTAGACTATTGGTCTATTTGAACAAATAATTGTGGTAAATGCTGCGATAAAATGAAATGCCGCATGTGTTTTATATTATTACAAACAACATTGAAATAGACCATTACAGTGCATACACCCAATCTTTCATTGCCTATAATAAATACAATAGGATTTAAACAGAAGCACTATAAGGTATTCTGTGACAGAATTGCTATGATTTTACGCGAAATTTTGACAAATTTCAAATGTAAAAATTATTTTTTAATGACTCTAATTTTTAAGTGGTTGGAGCTACAAATAAGTTTTATGTTCCATTGTTGATTAAAATTACCAGAGATTCTATGTTTTTAATAAAGGTATTATAGAAAATAAGTCTACCATCAGGATTAGGTATCTACTTATTTTAAAAAAATGATTACATAAAGTAATACGTATTTTCAATAATAAGTTGCCTATTATAACATCATAATAAGCTTCTTCAAGATTTAATTAAATTATTATACAAGTTTCGTAATTTCAACAAATTTCATTTTGCCTGAACGACAAGAATTTAAATTATGAAATATGAAAATATGTAGCGAACTACATTATAGTTACTATAAAAATATGAATAGAGAACTAATATTCATTTACCGCGACACTCAATGCTTCACGCTCATCGGAATACATAATAATAAAGTATAAATACTTCACCAGTTAAGTTACTGAAGGTTTAATTACAGATTATGTTTGTTGTACCCTTTCCCTCTTGCCGTACTACTGAACAAACAAACTACAAAAGACATATCGACAATAAATAGTTTCCCTTCTAGTACAAATAGTTTTGAACACTTCTCGACAGTTTCTATTAGTGGGAAGATGAACATACACACAATTACATCAGACAAGTGTGGTAAGTTTATCGCTACATAATACTGTTGCTTATGGAACAATTTTTGTATGTTCCTCAGTGTGGAATTTCGAAACTTTTTACTCACGATATTGTTAAAGAAAAATAGTCAAGTATTACAATAAATTTGATCCAACATTCTTCAAACATTTATTATTTATGTATGTCAAGTGAATGGTAATGAATATATCAGAACTACAAAATAGTTTCAAAATATTTTCATAACAATCGCGTTTAGCAATATTTCCGCCCTTTGTTATTGTAATAACCACCTTATTTTTAATAAATAATATGTTTATTATATCTTAAATGGTGCAATAAAGTTCTACCTACCAACTCATCTATCTACTACTATATTAGTTACCTATCAGTGTTTTCTAGAATTGTGTACCTCAAAGGGAGATCTATAATTATTTCATCGACGTCTGACTGTTAAAAGAGTTCTCTTAGTAAAGCGGTATACCTAAGGTCTGAAATATTATATAATAAAAAATACTTCGGAATTTTTGACACTTTTTCCCAAAGTACCTAATGATTATGTCAAGCATAGTCAGCTCTATAACATCTTCATAGCCCGCTACGCTGGTATCATTATGTAAATCAAAATATCACCTTTAAATTACCATTCTAAAATTGTTTGTATTTTTGTAGGAATTAAAGTCGCCAAAGATCACGCTACGAGTATATTGTCAACAAAAAACAACATTTATACGTTCTGTACGTATACTCGTATGCTACGTCGTAGGCGCTACGATATATGTATAATTATAGGCTACGCCTATTTACGGCTACGGTTATCAAAGACTTACATCATTACAGTGATCTTTTGTTCCAGGGTACCTTTATCCTTAATCGAATACAGAATTACAATAAAATGAGGGTGAACCTTAAGATTTAACCCGCCACACCATAACACAAGAAAGCAATTCTTAAAGGAATGACGTAATTGGTTTTATGTGCTAGTAGATCCGTATCATACAGCATTTTGTTCTAAATCTATTAGGTCCATTAGCCAGGGTTTTTTCACTAAAGTAATATATTGTTCAAAGGTTCTAATCATGCGATCGCGTGCTCGTTGGAGGGTTGGCGAAGCAAAATGACCGTTGCCCGCTGAGCAATTAGCCAAGTTTGATTGAATGGAATAAGTGCCACTGAGTACTTGTTTTTGTTGAAGTTGTGGCCTTCGGTGAGGCTGCTTTATGATAGTATAATAAAGGCGAGTAAATGAAACCTTACATAGTTTCTATCCTATCTGAGGCCTTGCATATCAGATTTTTGATTGATGCGTCAATATCGTCTTGGCTAATGTATTATCTTACGATCGTAATTTGGCAGCCCATAATTCCATCCAGTACATGTATAATATATATACCTCATTATTTGAAATAATATAAGAATGTTTATGTAGACGGATAAGAGGAAAATATTGTACTCAACACAAAAAAAGACACTTGAAAATCAAAATTCGCAGTTCAACTTCTTTGTGGACTTCTAGGGTATAAAACCTCTTGCTCATAATGTGTTGTTGTATAGTCATTGAATGAACTTCTACCAGAATGTGCCGCTGAGATTGACATCGTTTACGTACGTTTAATAAAATGTTATGTAAGAAAAGTTTAGTGATTGTAGATAATTATCTTGAGGAATCCAGCAGATGTTTTTATCACTCTGTTATTATATTTACCTATGTGTTTTGAACTTCATCAATTTTACTCAATTTTATTTATTCCATAATCATAGTGTACTTGTAACTTACAAGTTAAACTATCTTGATTCTAAATTTCTATTTCTTGTACCGTTGCGAATAGTTATATAAAATAACTGTTGCTGTTGCTTGCTGTATGAATGCTGAACTAAACAATCACAGCAATTATTAAACAATTTTAATAAGTTTGTCGTAAAAACTGTTATTTAAAACATACGGAAACAAGAAATATATTGTTACATGCCTGAAACGTCCGGCAAATTAAACAAAAATGTATGTCATGGCACGCAAAAGCTTAAAACTGAATACGATATCTAGAAAACTTGTGGGTAGGTACGCAGTGCGATTTTGTCTAGATATGGCATGCATGACATTGAATTCATAATGTAGTTAGCAAGCATCTACACGTAAATATTGGTTTCTATAAAAGTAGGTCACATGAATTCTTGATAGCAATGTACAACATGTACATAATAAAACATGTTTCTTGACGCATGTCTTATTAGCACAAACAAAGGGAAAACCCCGCAACTGTACCGAATATTTAGATTTATGCAAACCTAGTTTGTTTAACAAAAACGAATTTATAGGGAGTGGAAGCGAAGTTAGGAGATTTCCGTTATTGGAAGGAGGGAGGTTCGAGTTGATTGAACCATCAGTATAATATCCTGTGTTGAAGTGACACCCATTTTTCGAAGTCGTCGAGAAACGGTCAACAACAAATCGATTACCGGTACGTCTATCATGAGTTCCTACAAATAAGTACTAAATGAGAACTAGAAACGGGAAAATTCAAAATTATCTAAGTGTTTACTTTTGTCAACGTCTCTTCGTCGTTCTCATTCAATCTGTCATTTTTTAATAAAGGATGTATTACATAACTCAAGTTTTTTTTGTAAGTATCTCCGGTATGCAGTCGCTGCTCCTTTACAATTTTATAATAGTAAAGAGACATTACATTATCTTTACTTACTTCAGAATATTATAAAGAGCGAAGCTAAATTCTGTGAGTTTGTTAATAATAATTATATTTTTTACCTAACCTTCGTAACCACTTCAGTATACATATCATTTTACTGGTTTCATACTTTAGTAAATGGTACCATAAATACATAAACGCTCAAGTCAAAATACAACCCATGAAAAAGATGATTCCGGTACATATTCAATTACCATTATTAAAATTAATGACATGCCCATATTAATGTCATCCAAAAGGATATTAAATACTTCAACATTAGATGAAAGGGTGTTACACGCCATTAGTCCACAAAGTCTCAATTATCATCGGTTATTTTATTTTATTACATTTGATCCCATACCTACCTTTTAATGAACCCAAAAGATCTCAGTAGATTGATAATCCCGCTAAAATAATAATGAATAAGTCAACTGGGTCCGCGGACCAAGCTCGAGTGGACCCAATTAACTAAAGAGCTGTAAATCCGGTGTGAGCTAATTAGATACATCTAATTTACCAACACAAAACTAATTTACCTGATACTGAAAATGAGTTTCTCTTTAATCTATACAAATAAAGTTGAAGTGTTTGTAATATTATAATAACAGGTAATCAACGCATAATAAGTGTTTGTACTATACAATAAGAAAAAAGCTGTTTGAACGAAATTTTTACTGGCAGATAGGTAATATTGTATGGTTCAACACAAGATTAAAGACTTTAATTAAAGAGGTTAGAGATTTTAAATTTCTGCTGTGGGCACAGCTAGTCCAAAATATTTTTTTAAACATAGCTTGCAGTTATTAAAATAACTAATAAATAACTTCATTTTTGTGTTATTATTGCTATTTTTATTTTAAATCATTTCGAGACTTTGAAACTTCAAGTGAAGTACTTGAAAATAAATTAAGAATAAAAAATGAAACACTATTAAGTATTCTTCTTTCTATCTGCGGTCGTTTCTAGGACTTTGTTAAGAAAAAGGCCGGGTTAGATAACTTTTTGTCCTTCCATCCGTTTATCTGTACGCAGCCTGTGAAAGAATTCAAGAACTTGACATTTTGTAAGAAAAATACACACAAAAAACGATCTCCAAAATTCTGGACTTCAATGTCAAGGAAAGTCAACGCAAAAATAATTCCTCGGGTTCCTTGTTTCTCGTATTGAGGAATGCTGTTGTAAGGATATTTGGAAGGGCGTCTGTTATTTATAGATCTTTCTATTTATCATCATGTACCTTTTCTGTGCCTGTTCTAGTCGTATCAAGGTTTATAAGTACGATTGATTGTGTTGTCGATTTTCAATACTAAAAGTAGGTACTACTATCTCGAGAAAGTATTGTCAATAACAGAAGTTGATTTACATTAAAATATTTTAATTTTTTTTTTTTGCATTTGAATACATGTATTAAAAGTATATAAATAAGTATTTTTGTTTTCGTTGAACAACGGAGTCAAAATATTTCATGTTTGTTCAATATTTTATAAGATGTTTAGGAACCCTATTGAATAATAAATTAGAAATGCCCTTTTTTCACTTTTAGTCACCATTCGATATAATCACGTTACAGTCAATGTTCGATGTTGAAAACCTTGTTACGAATATGCCTTTTATGACATTTGTAAGATCGAGATTAGATTGAAATTGAATTTGGTCCATATTTTCATTGCTAGTATTGACCTTCTGGTGTTTTTCGATAAATTTTCTTACTCAACCACCGCATAGCGATCACAATTTTCTTTATATTCTAGTCCCACCTTCTGGTACGGTATTCGAGTGCATAACACCACGTCCGCATCGCAGACTGTAATCGAATTGAATTCAGTTACACATTGATGGCCTACAAGAGCGAGGCTTCAACCTGTTTTGGAATGCATTGTTGCCTTTAAAAGGCATTGTACCATACTCACATATATTTTTTAAGAAAAAAAAAACCATCTTAATACGAAATGTAACTTGGATGCAAGCTTAAATATTTTTATCTACGAGTATTGTGAAAATCGCAAAATACACTTTAAATGAACTGAATACAATATTATATATTTAGAGAAGTGTGTTGGTGTGTTGCCAACTTAATGAAAAATTCAATTTCGATAATTGCTTTAGATTTAAATAGTGGCTTTAAATGGTCAATTTATACTTTCCTGACAAAATGTATACTTTTTACTTTAAAAAAGTTTGTTTGAAACGGAAATTGATCTAGCAGCACCGGCAGCACAAATAATGCGAACACTGACTTCAAATTCTACGGCGTACTCTTTGTTAATGATTGTTTTGTGCACATTTTAGGAAGAACACACCGTTGAATGCTAATGAAGCAGCGACTCAGCTTTACCGGATCCAAAGTACTTTGAACCTCATTAATCATTGACAAAGGAAAATTGACCTTTCCTAGATTGCTCTCCAAAAATGGAAGCTGTTATCACCACAAGCGCAGTGTGTATTGAATAGAAAGCAACTCTTAAAATGTAATAGGTCCCGAATTATAGTCTGAAACATTTTCTATATTAAAGTTCTTGAGCTCGGTAAACTAAGTGAAAAGTACCTAGTTTCGATAGAAGAGATGAGTCGAAATTTATTACAGTGCCTATTTTCGACGGAATAAAAGTTAAAAGCGATGTTGACCTTATTAGGTAGTTTGCAAACTACCTAATAAGGTCAACATCGCTGAAGCAGGAACTATCCATTTCAAAATACAATTACCTAAAAACTTAAAATAAACCTTTCGGGTGTGCAATTAAGTTCATTTTTCCAACCTGACAATTGCATGTTCAATTAGCCCACGAACTATAGATTTATATAGAGTTTAATTTGTAGAGACAAGCATAAAGCCGATATTCTATGAAGTTGGTTTATTCTTGTTGGTACTCATGATGTAGGTAGCAAAGATTTAAGTAATGGCAACAAGCCTGCCTGGCATTTTTTATTAAAATTTGACTTACTTAATTACATTTTCTGTTAGAAGTTAGGTAGGTAGCTACTTGTTTTGTGATCTGTGTCCGACAGGGCTCGTTTAAAATTTCACAACACGACTTGTATATTCGTCACGAATACATTGTAAGATGTTGTATCACGTAACTTTAATAAACAAAAATGTACTTCAGAGAGCACGTTATGCCGTCGGTCTCCGTTGCTATACAAACATCTATGGTAGTCGTTACGGGTAGTTGTAGTCCTAAAAAGTTTGACAACTGGTTAACTATAGAATTTCGATATCGCCAATGGGTTGTGGAGGTCGCTTCGTAGTTAGACTGAAAAGCCAACCGATGATGAAATTTAGGAGTTAAAAAATATCAAAACTACATAATTATATTCATATAAATTTAATTAAGTTTCCAGTGTGTATTCATAACATGCGGTACGATACGATATAATTGTTACAATACCTTTGCGTGGAAATAAAGGTTATTCATGTTAAACTTACATTATTTGTCTGAATTATAAGAACATCGTGAATCACAAACAAAGGTCACTAAACAAAAAGGAAACTAATTTGTTTTGTACTTTTAATTTTCTACAGTTATGGAAATATGTATTGTCCTACATATTTGCAGTGACGTCTATTTTAATGAACGCATTATAGGTATAAATATTGAAAATCGTTTAAACAAAGACAGAGGAGATGACAAGTTGCGCTTACCCCAATTAATTGGGGCAAGGGCAGGTAGATGATAATTTATCTTAGATCCTAAACTTTTATCAAACACAATATAAATTATTTTATGAACTCGGAGCTCTGGGATTATAAAACTACTTAAAGGTACATCAACTGATTCAAAAGTATTAAGTACAACTTAAAAGAACTTTGCAAATACTTATGTTTTTATAAATTTTTTTAGTCGGTAATGATTAATGACTATTAATACTGGTGGATTTACTGAAACATATCATTAGGTTTTCTGAAATTTTCTGTCCGAATTTCCTAAATTTTATTTTCGTTAAAATCTAAGGAAAGTTAAACACCTTAAGAAAGTTAAAAAAAGGGTTAGGAAATTTAAAGAAGTGTTAAGAAAGTTTAAGAAATGACTGAAATCGGTAAATTCGTTTTCAATGGCATGACTGGGCGTGACCAAGGGGAACAGGAATTTATTTTTATATTAAGTATGCCTATAGATAATAAAAAGTAAAATAATGAATATGATTAAGTAGATACGAAATGGTTGGTGCTGCTAGGTGTGTTCAAAATCAAGACAAAATTTGCTGTATGTCTGTTTGCGTTAGTGAACCAGAATAATATTAGTGTTCGAGTAAGATAATATAGCCATATACCACGTTAATTTACTCTGTAAGTGCTACGATGCATATTAGTATCACTTAGACATTAGAATATTAACGGCCTCTTAGACACCAGTAGGTACATAAATAGATACTATCAGATGCCATACAAACTTAGCAAGTGCCTGTGGTATCTTGTTATCGTAAACATGGCAGGAAATTGGTTCAATTCTGAGAAATACAGAAATGGTCCAATTCAAATACAACGGCATCGCGGCATCCGTTCTATATTGGTCAATCTCTCGTAATAAGTACGTTTTCGTTATTTCATTCTTTACCATAATAATAATATGTAGGTATTGGTACCTACAATGTGTTGGGCATAACTTAGTCCATAATGTAATAAGGATTTATTATTATTTCAGTAAATACTGATCAGTTATATGAGTATGTATCGTATATACTGCCTAATCATCAGTGGATTTAAAAGACAAAATCAAGGCTACAATCAACCAAACCCGGCTCCATAACAAACACATGAATATAATAAATAACCCAAATAAACCAACATGCCGTTATCCTCGGGTTATCGTGTAAGGAATCCGAAATTGACTGCATTGCCCTTGGCACAGAGTGTGTCATTTATTCGCAAAAAATCTCCAACATTTCATGTAAAAAAGTTGAAATAATTTTCAATTCTTTATATAAAACATAAAATGTCCGATTTAAAATTTCAATGCTTTGTGTCACCTTTCGACTACTTTTGCCCGCAACATTTAAGCTCTCGGGGTTTTGATTCAGACAGGTGCTCAATTCAGAACTTTGCCTACAAGGTAATAACTTCATAGTATCCTTTGTTAATCTTCCGAAGTGAACTGAACTGTTCATGGCTTTGCAAGGAGAGGGTCTCGGCTTACTGTTGTTACAATTTGTATTGAATTATAACTGACCATTTATTTTCAACAAAATTGAATCATTAAAGGAGTGGATTGTTTTTATTGTCGAGAGCGTCGCGTCGGTAGCTTAGTGATCAAAAAGTCGAGGTTCGAATCCTAGTCATTACACTAAAGATGTAAACCCACTCCTAAATATAAGCATTTTAACTTAGCTGAGTTAGGGGAATAATTAGGTACCTTTTTTCGTGTGGAAAGCTACATGGATGTACCCCGTCGGCCATGATATTCGGGGGTGATTATGTCGGACTCGAACCAATTAAAACCGTACGTCATCTCGGGTTTCAATTTTCTCGAATATTTGTCGATAATAAGTAGCTCATCTCCCCTGTGAATGATGTGCACATGCAAATTAGGTAACACTTTTTATTTTGATAAAAAAATAATACGAGTATCTAATGCACACTGCTGCAATGCTTTAATATATCAAAAAGTTCATGTATGTACCGATCTAAAGGCCAAGCACGAGCCAAGCCACATTCTAATTATCGACCAAGCTGTTCCCAGTCTGGCAGCTCTCTCATTCGACGTGCTGATAATACATATTTCATAAAGAGGCGGCTAGTGTATCCATTCATCTTCTAAAGCGAGAAAGATAAAAATATAAAAACGAATATCATGGATACATAATATACATAGTAGTTATTTGTAATACGTTTTGCAGCAAATCTGGTCCGAAAACTTTGGGGTTTTTCCAAGCAAAAATATTTTAATATGAATATGACATATAATGTGGGTTGCAAATAAAGGATGGGATTAATAATATTTACCCCCTCTTTCATTTGAGTTAAACGGCCTTCACAAAATATGGGTCAAATTGTCTAAAAGGCCGATCCCTTTTCTAAAGCCACTTTCGATAGACGTCACTATGAAGAAATAGCAATATAAGAAATAAAAAATATACACAATACTTGAATGATAAGTTTCAACCCTTGAACCAATATATATTTGATTTTTGGACTGTATTTTTTACATTAAAACAGATACGTTAAAATAATACCTAAGACTAAACCTTAGATTTTCAGACATCAGTAGGAATATTATTTTGATAAATAGTTTCATCAGACTAAAATAACAATTGAATGATATCTTATTTTTGATTGAATTAATGTATTCTATTCATTATCATTGAACATAATAATTGTATAGGTTTTACTAAAATCAATCTATCTCTAGTTAAAGTAATTGGTTTTCATTTCTTGAGTCAAAATTATGAGACCAAATTGAGTAAAATAAATAAATAAATAAATATTCTACGACATTCTACACAGCGCTCCCTAGACCCAAAGTAAGCATAGTTTAACTAGCTTGTGATATGGGTTCTAGAATGCTGATGGAAATGCTGATAAAAGTTGACCCAAATCAAAATTTTAGTTAAATTTAATTATTTCTACCCCCTGCAATGTTATATAAATAAAGGTAAAGTTTAGATAGCTGGCGATGCAAAAGGATGCTTGACTAATTATATTGTGAAGAAGATGCACAATGTGTAAATAAACCAAAGTTTTTTTCTCTTTCGTTCCAAAGATTGGGTGTATCCCATCTGCCCCGGTGACTTGGCCCAGTGCCGGGCCATATGGGAAAAAAAGTTTAACTGGCCCGTTGATATGTTGACCGGGCCAGATGACACAAATCAAGTGCCATCGCCTGATGGTAACTTTACCTTCAGCTTACCATCAGGCGAGGTGAAGTCAAATTGACGCCTCCTATATATAAAAAAAATTACGAGGCGTATCCTCTATTTTTCCCTACCGTTGACGATGGCACTTGATTTGTGTCATCTGGCCCGGTCAACATATCAACGGGCCAGTTAAAACTTTTTTTCCCATATGGCCCGGCACCGGGCCAAGTCACCGGGGCAGATGGGATATACCCCAAAGATTTTGTTTCACGATATTCCAAAGTACTCAGCTGATGGCAATAGGCTGATTCCCTATTACTTGAGATGAGACTAAAAATATGACTAGCTGATGCTCGCGGATCCACACACGCGGAGGTCGCTTATAGTTTTGGGTTACATTATTATCTCCAGGTCTAACCAATTGCAATCTATTTCAATTTACTTTCTAATAGAAAAAAACATCAAAATTTTTGTTCAGTAGTTTTTGCATCTTTGTGTTTGTAAGTGTTCGCAAATTCCAAATGTCATTCGATAGATTCTGAATACAAGGATACCAAAAAATATTTTTATATTGAGAATCGTTCATTTAACATAACCCAAGTTTTTTTTTTCACATCTTTAATGTACAGACACAACTAATTTACATTTTGTAGTAGTATTGATGTGAGCGTGTAAATACGTATTTGTCTACATCGTCGTTGGGATTATAACGTAGTGTAATTTAATGTACCTATCTATCGTCTTGGTTGTAGAGGACCCTACCAACATTCTTGAAGCTTGCTTGCTTGTCGATGCTCCTTCTAAATGATGGACGAGACTATGGCGAAGGCTTTCCTCTCAAGGTTGGGAAGTCAGATGACTTTCGCTCTCAGAAGTCAACATACAAATCAAAAAGAATAAGCTATGGGCTCCAAAGTACAAACTTTGGACGTTATTGAGAAATCGCTACGAGGACGATGATGTAATCTACTGTATGTTTGTTAGCATATTTGTTTGTTTACTGAGTAACCATTGTTCACATAATTTCCAAACCAAGGTTATTTGATTTGTAACGTAAATTGAATTAACAATATTCCGTTCAATCGGCGAGCTGTGGTTTGCTAAGTTTGTCAGCATAAGCCTTAACGAACCATATTGTTTTTCTGTACGCAAAACGATTACAAATTAGAAGGCCCTTTGGTGAAACTACTGCCAGTAAAACTCAATTTAACTTTGGTTAACTATGTTTCACAGAGGAAAGGATAGCTGAAAGATATTAATTTAGGTAATAATACGTCTAATTAAATTTCCATTTTTAAGCACAATATCACAGAATCAAAGTCATGACATGAATTTGATACTGTGATATTTTTTAAATAAAAATTGCTGTAATTCCGTTTTTATACTTAGCAATCTGCCCTTGCTTTACTGTTGAGTTTTTTTTAACTCAAACCATCATAATTTATACATAATATACCTAAACCTATGTTAAATAGTGAAAGAATTTCTCAAATACGTGTAATGGGTTCTATAGATTAACTTCAACATATAAAAAACAGTGAAGCAAACTAACAAAATTCAGTCTCTCTTTTTGTAAAATTAGTATAGACTAGTTTAATTTAGAATACCCGCGACTTCAATTTTATTTATTTGGACAGAATATAATACCATTATATTATGTCTATAAGATATAGATAAATTAGAGAGATAAGAGACTGTACTATCTTACTAATAACGTACAGTACCAACCATTTATATGTCTAGTTATTAAAATATAACGATAATTATTATACTTATATGGAACAAGTATAAAATACTACGCTTCGGCTCGTTCCTGATGCAAAGGATGGGCATCGTAATTCAGCGACGAAACGTTGCCAGCTTTATGAGCACTTTTGATCCGGGAACGATACGGGTGGGATATTTGACGTGACCTAATCACAGGGTGTATTTTTTATTACTGAATTTCGGAATACAAGATGATTTTATATTTTAAAGCTTTTATATTTTTATACTATTACTATAAAGTGGAAAGATTTGTTTAATGTAATCGAATTTTGATATTACTAAACTCTTATAAAGAGACAGTTTGAATTTTGTGAGTTTGTTTAGGTACTTATACAGAATATTTTTTGGAACCACTGCACTAATTGGAAAACTTCTTTCTCCATTAGAATGCGACATTATCCTATTATCCTTACTATGAATGATATGGGCTACCTCTATCCTGAATCAGAACTCCACGCGGGCAAAGTCACGAGTAAACAACTAATGTTTTATAAGTGTAAAGTTTGTTATTGTAAACCTTATGTTTATGTCGTTAAAATCTGTTTTCATATTTTACTACTTCGTTTTATTCCATTTTATAAAACACACACGACCCAAATTAAAATTTTATCTCTTAGTGGTATGCATGATGGAGAAAACGATAATTATCAAATTATGTTGGTTCATTGTGGAACAACAGAGTGACAGATTAAACCCTTTGCTGGCCTTGTATTTATGAAGGCCTACAAAGTTATTTACGACAGTGACTCTGCATTATTTCGCGATCACAAACTGTCAAGCCTAAAGCAACTAGGCCAAGGAATTTGTCGCAAATCCGTCCCTAAAACTTATAAGTATGTGGTATGTGACTGAAATTTGCTCTGCAATGTAACTTGTGAATTTTAATCCTGGTACATATAAATCCAGCATATTTAAAATCCGATTTTTCAGCAGTGGAGCGCCGCCGTCGAGGCTAAACGTAGGTTCATCAAAGCTTTAAAAGTTTAGTAGAAAGGTAACTCAAGGTAGGTTATATGGGAGATAACCAAGAAAATCCTAGCAATTTATATAATTTTCCATAGTATGTTTATAGTAGAAGAATACACAAAATATTCATCTATTTTATATTAATAATATCTAAAATTATAAAGTAGAGATATCAAAAAAAAACTTGGGTTATTATATGATGACATAATGAACGATTCTGAACAGAATTTTTTTTTTATTCTTGTCTGTTTGTGCGTTCGATGGACGCAAAAACTACTGAACGGATTTTGATACGGTTTTTTTAGTTTGAAAGGTTTTGTTCAGACTTTCTTTCAGTCTATATTAGATTCCAGTCTATATTCAGTCTATATATATTTTCTCTTCATGTGACATCGCCGAATATAAAGCCATATGAAGCTCTAATATAAAAGTAAGTAGGTACTTGAAGTAACATACTGCCACTGTTTTCTAAAAGAAAACGCAGTAGAAACAGCAATGTTAAACTTTCTGTTTAAGAAGCAGTGGAGTACGGAAGCTACAGTATTTATGACTATAGTATCTCTTAAAGAATGTACGCTATTGTTTTAGTTTCCCGAGATGCATTATAAAATGAACATTTTATCTAATTAATATTTTTTATGAAGCTCTGTTGTGTTTCAAATTATGCACAATATGTTTTTCAATTGGTCCGAATGAAATAACTGCGGCTCTACTGTATGTCCTGAGATGCAGTGTTGGAAAGGAAGTATAATAATTTAAATAAAAACAGTCTGATACTAGTTTTTTTATGGGACTACAGACTCAGACGGCGCGGCGCATTCCAATTTTTAGTAGTAGGTACACGCATAATGAATATACTGCTAAAACGTTTCGTACGTATGAATAGGATATTCACCGTGTATCGGTGGCACGTCGAAGTACCTACGTCTGGTCGTTCGGTGATGGAAAAGGCTTGGGTCAATTAGGTTATGCAACTCCAATGAAAATTCACCGAAATGCATCCAATAAAATCAGCTTAGCGCTTCTACGCCGACGTTCCAAGCTCTGAAGCTTAGTCTCAACCAGCCCACCTCGTAAATCACATACAATAAAATCCAATTTTATTTAACACTGAACGACGATATCGTAATCCATGGACTCCAGAAAAGTCTGAAACTACAAAAACAAGAAAACTTATTGCAAAAACATTCAGTAATACGACAGCGAAAAACCTCGTATAAAGTAGTGTTCGTGCCTTTCCCCAACTCGATAATCCTAATCTGTTCTTGCTCCACACTCATTGGTTAGAGATGGTTGCCAGCTGTGTAACTCCGAGTAGTTTATTTTGTTCTCTCAGTACTTACCTATATTCGCAAATCAATACTACTAACTAAGAACAAACTATTCTGATCGTAGTTTAAGGCTTAGTGTCGACAACCTATTTTAAATGTTCCTTGGTAGTTTGTACACCAAACTAATGGGTATTTGATAATTCAACTGCATAGCATAGAATACCTTTATTATCATCTCTAGGTACATTTCAGTGTAGTAAGTTCATAAAATTATAACGCTTTGTTTCTTGCTATAAATAAACTTACCCATATTATTCTTGCCTCTCATGTTATAGTTATTTTGACGCACCTAATTATAAATTACCTACTATTATGTTTAAAAGCTTACAAAATTTTAACAGTTATTTATTCGAACCATGACGCACTGGAGTACCTATATGAGACAGAGCTGTATATTTGGCACTTATGATGATTTTAATTATTTTTGCCAAATTAAATAGAACTACAAAGAAGAAAATAGGAGAAAGCAATCACAATTGATTTGTGGAATGCCTATGTTTGACAATGAGCATACTTCTGATACAATGTAGGTTTAATCTAGTGCTAAAATTTATTAATCGGTTTATTATTTTCAACTGTCCATGTTTTCCTCATACAATACATTACGCACAATACAGTAGCATATGGATATTTCAATTATGATAATAAATTCTAAATAGAAACAGCCGACAAAAAGCCATAACTCTGTAGTAAGGCTGCCGCGTCTTTTGACGATATCGCAGCACTGTGTAACTGACAATGATAAATATATGCGCATAAATATAAATTTCACTTCTGTCTTATTTTAACTTTAAGATTCTTTCTTTTTATGGTTTCGTACCTTTTTTATTCGTACGAAAATCCACATGGATACTCCTGCGGTTATATCGGACTTAAACTGACTAAAACTGCACACAGTCTTCAGTCTACAGACGCTGAAAAAATAAAGAATCCTGCTAGGATGGACTCCTCTAGTCAAATATATACTATATCAGAATTTGTTTATTATGGTATGAATGGTACCACGTTAAGTGCATTTTATGAAATGGGTACTTTTCAGGGGCATAAATAAAACCTGCAGAAAGTAGAGTAGCTGTTATTATACCACTATTATACCCTAAAACGGGTAATAAAGGAACCTCTTTTCGGCTGTTAAGTACAATGGAGGTAATTGGCTTAATTGCTAGGCCAGCCTCTATTGTACCCGGTGATTTGGCACTCGAATCATGTTGAAATAAATTCACCTAATTTCTTTTCGGTCAAGTTGTATATATATTTTATGTTAATGCACGATTTAACTCCGGAAAATAATAGAACATTTAGAGGAACAGCAGTTTTTTTAGGATTTTGTTTTTCTTTTTTGTGAGGTAAGCACGAACAGACTGCTCAGATTATAGTGAAGTCTCGGATCGCTACCGGTACCTGCAAAATAATATTATGCATTCTGTGGTAAGTACTGGTAAGTTAATCTTTTATCGAATTGACTTATCTAGGTACTACAATCTATAATACATTACAACTGGGTAGTATCCTGAAAAACTTATTTCTCTTCTGAGTATTAAATTTATTTCTATCTATAATATTTTTTCCATTACGAATGTCAGTATTAGGAACAAATATTACTTAGGTACATATCCAGTTGATCAACGGTGGACGATATATTTGTTCAAGTACTCGCTATGCATTATGCCTAGATATGCCGTCATCATTCGAGATGCTTCGGTTCCAACTTATTAAATATCGTGTAATGGACGTTACGTCAGCCTACGCACCAGCCTGCCATAGCTAAGCCGCCATATAATTGTCCTTCTCAACCCGTCTATCCGATAATGTCAGCTTTATGATGGAGTTGTGTCAATAGAAGACATTGCTAGCCATTTGCCAGTAATTTGTTGTAAATCTTTGATTTGGAATTAGGGATTAAAGCGTGTAGTCGGCACTCTGCTACTTCCATTTTACCACCCGTTTCAATCGTTATCTTTTCGGATTGTAGGTATCTAAACCGTACAAAAACATAGCAAGTTGGCAACCACAGTAATTGCACTTAACCACAGATTAATAAATAGTTACTACGACTTAAACCGACTTAACCCTTGCTACCTACAAGGAGGCTTCATTAAAATAAAATATGAGAACTGAAATTTCTTAAAACTAGCGCCACTGTAATAATAATGTGTACCTACATTTTAAATACTCCCGCATATGAACCCGTACTAAATGAACCTGCTCCAGCCGAGCAAAATTACTTCTTAAAGTGCTTCTAGCTTGTACCATGTAACCTACATTTCTAAATATCGTTCCGCAAAATATTATACTTTTATGCAAGCTAATGCCCGCGGCTCCGCCCGCGTGGATGTCGGTATATTGCAACTTTTTTTTATTAGAAAGGTCTTGTTCGGATTTCAAATCTGCCGATTATTTGATTGCAATGAGTAAGTAGAAACGAATTGTAAACGGGAATTAACGCGATCATGGTATAGGTAGGTATATACATACCTTTGTTATAATCATGGAATCATATTATTATAATCATGGAACGCGAAAGTTTAAAAGTTAAAGTAGAAACGAAGTTATGACCAAAAATTGCGACAACCCAAGTTGGTAATTCTAGTGGGTGGCGCCGCAAGCATCGACTAGCAGAAACATAAAAATTCCCAAAAACCATAATCTTATAATAACTGATAGAAGCATTGTCGCTAGTATAATGATACGGATTACGGGTTCAATTTCACTTTCATTCGGGTTGCGGTCTCTTTGAAACGCCCGACGCCAACTCACCGCCAGTCGCCGATTTATGGTCTGTCTTGTCTGAATATATGGCATATTATATTATGTTTTATTTAAATTGTGTTATAATATATTATTCACAAAGATAAATTAAAATTTTATGTTGATATTTTTATTGCATGAAGAGAAGCGAAAACTACTTAAATTGATATTATACAAAACTGATACAATAATTTATTTAATCATAATATTTGGTAATAAACAAAACTGATGAAAATTTCTTAATTCACAACTAACTTCGCATGTCGTGGTAGGCGTAGCTTCATAGACGCTTCAAAATACGCTGTGTTGTTTGTGTACCCCAGTAGGTACTGAACACGATCAATTAGTTCAATTTTTCGCCCTTTAACATTAGTATAGATTTAGCTATAAGTCAAAGATAATAGTTTTTTTGAGATTTAAATTTGAATTGGTTTGAACAAACTAAATCACCCACCACCCATTTCGTTTCAACAGGCTGTCACAACCATGACTGCGGCTCATGGTCCTGACAATTTCGATAAAGTCTGCAATGTTTTAGACCTCTCTCCCTTATCTGAAGTACATTAGTATTCGGCATTCGTTTTTTTTTCTGAAGCTTATTTTGTGTGATTGTTTTAATAAAAATGTGAATTTAGGACGAGCACGCTACGCACGTCGGCTAGTGACAAATTCTGTATGTATCGGGACGCTTACTAATATGGCATGTAATAGAAAAAAGTGGTTTGGTAGAGATCTTTCAGTGATATTAACGTTTATAAAATACAAATAATCATATTAGTTATAGTAAAGTCATCCGCCAAACTTTTACCTAACTCAGTTGGTGTCGGCTTTTCAGTCTATTTTATCTGTTTGATAATTTTTTTTTGGTTAAACCTATTGATTTATATTTGCATAGGTATAGGTATTTGTGGCAAAAAGTCTTAGTATCAAGATTTGTTAGTATTAGTATTAATTAGTAGTATTTTTTATTGCTAAAAAAGCAAGCCCGTTTGATTACAATCTCCCCTATTGGTAAATAATGATGAGGTCATGGAGTACGCTTACCTAAGGCTAGCCATTCTACGGCGATGTTCCAAGCTCTGAAGCTCAGTCACAATAATTAGCGTATCGTTGTTGATGACTCTTGGCCTGTTTCTCATATTTAAAACTTATTTAGAAATGCTTATCTATTAGTAGTAATGAGTCAAGAGAACATCTTTAGTCTACGGTTATTGCTTTGGTTTAGCATGAATATAAAAAAGAAATCATTCGGCGAGATTCTGTAAGTAATGCAACTTTCGTAGAAACTTTAACTACAAGATGTTTAAATTCGGAAGTGGGTAAAGTGCCTCTTAGTATTAGGAGACGTTAAAGGTCAAAACAACAATTTAGCCCGAGGAGTATAAATAAAATAAACGAGTTAAGTGCTTAGAGCTCTTTACATGGATTTATTGTGGCACTTTTTTCTGAATCCTTACTTACAGAAGTAATATCTCAATTGATCCGTATATGTAGCGGGATTAGTCTGTTCTAACATTAAAATGTATTTATGAATTTTATTACCAATTTTTTATGCATCCTCCAAATAAAAAAAGCATGTGAAAATGGAAATTTACGAAAATTCTCTATGCAAGTAGTATTCAAGATTAGGTTGGAGTGTTCTAGAAAATTTGCGAACTTCACATGTTTTTTGAAAAATATAACAATTGAAAAAATAAAAAACCCCGTCACAAATTAATGTGTAGCCAAGAACTAACTTCATCATATCGGCTCACGAACAAAATAAATTAGCAATAACATCGGTTCATTTTTCAAATAATAAGCTGAAAAAAGAGAAACGGTTTTCATACAGGTTTGCGGCATTAGCTTCATTTGCACAAACACACATCTCTACGGCAAAAATGCCTACGGCTAATGTGAATGTTTGCTATCATCCATTGAACCAAAGTCGGTTTTTAATAAATGTCAAATGTATAATATGCCGTTGACCTCTCAAGTAGCCGAACACTATTAAAAAATGATCATTACTTACTTAATAAGGTATTTGCGTCACACCCCGGCTGATCTAGGGCCATCTCCGGTTGTGAGATGCCACGCTATATCTCGTTGTCGGAGGTCATGTCATGGTGTTTTAAGGCGAAATATACGTGCTGTTTTAAAAAGTATATTTTAATAACGGTGCAATGCAGGTCAGCAAATTGTTCAGGAGAGACAGGCTCTCCTGAACAATTTGCTGACCTGCACGACCTTTCAACATATAGAAAAATTAAACATCTTCCATCACCTAAGCAAAAGAAAATAACTGAATTGAAACATAAAATAAATCCTACCGACCGACGACGACGCAAACCCGTCAACCCGACAGGACATTGAAGTTAGCAAATCTTGACAAACACTCAATCCTTACAAAAAGGTATACCTAAACTCTTTTAATGAATATTACGCTGCTTCATCAAACTTTTTGAGGATGAGAAAAAATTATACTGTAATATATTTCATTTGTCTCGACTCTTGAGTGTCTCCTTTTTATTATACAACTTCGAAGAAAAAATAGATTCTGAATTGGACATATAATTTTTTTGGAGTTGATGAACATTTGGTTAGGGCTTCCAGATGTAAATGTACCACGCATTTCCCTGAAATAATTGTGAGGGAAATGAAAACCTATAGCTGCGTCGCGGACCATCATAATAATTTATTTAACTGGATTTTGTGGATTTTAATTATGGAATTGCTTACAATCTCCCATGTAATTAACAGAAATATTGATATACTGCTTACATTAACTCAGTTTACTAATTAATCTTGTACATGTACTATTATGTTACAAAATATGATGAGTTTGGCCCTAGAGAAATCATTATTATTGTATGTACTATGTACCTACTGCTTTGGAATAACATAAATTTGACTAACAAAATTAATTGTCTGCTACAAAATTTAAAATCATAAATAAGATGTGTTCAAATATATTTCATAAACGTCATAGACTTTATTAGTAAGACACACAGATTAAAAAGTTCTTAATTACTCTAATTATAGTGAACTGACGCAAACTTATGATGTAAATGTACCCAAGACCATCTAGTGCTAATCTTCCGTGGAAGACGTCAGCTTACGGAAGAGGTTTAAGTACACCGATTTGGAGCTGCTGTACTACTTCGTTCCAGTAGCGGCAGAAGCTCTGGAGAGCTGGCAATGAGGCCAAAGCCTTGTAAAGGGAATTAGTGGGCTCATAGACATGACTAGTATCACTCGATTCAGATCGTTCCTGGTGCAGAGACTGGCCATCGTAATGCGGGAAGCGTGCTGTGCACTTTCACAGTGAGAATGGTCAGGGGCAAGTTTTTTCAATTAGATACATTATAACAAAATTATGTCAGCTAACACGAATAAGATAAATAAAATGAATTTATCGACTGCCATCAAACCACTTTCAGAAAAAAAATACATGGTCCGTCTAATCTAGCCTTATCTGCCTATTTTTTGAACAAGGCCTTCACAAATTTATAGCTCTCTATATTTACAGCTTGGCTACAACTGGTGATTTATAATGTTCTTCTAGAAAATATACGACCAAAACAGAATGTAGGAGTTTAATTCTTATTCAGTAAACATAATAATATATAAGTTCTTTAGTAGGATTCTTATGTGATTATCTTCTTAAATTCCTTCGTTTGTAATTCGATATAAACTTGCGCTCATGTTTGCGTTCACCTTCCGAGAATAATTTAATATAGGTAATTAACATGATATACATTTAATTTAATTCATATTTCGAACATGTAGGTACAATAGATATCATCATAATATTTGAATCAATGAAATTGTGTACTTGTTGGTGTAGTAGGTACTTGTATAGTTCCAAGTATATATTATAGGTAAAGTAAATTAATAAAACAGGTAAAAAATTAAAACTACATTAATTATAGTTATAACCTATTGAAATTTGACGATATAAACTTGCACGAGAAAATTTTGAATGTATAGTGTTTTGTACTTAAGTTTACCTGGATTTACAGTTAACATATTATTATGTGACAAATGTAAGCAAGTAAATACATACATTTTAGTTTTCATAATTTTAAATGAATAAATTAGTATATTACTTTGATAAGGTTACCTACCTTTTATCAGCAGGAAGCTACATGATCTTCATAAATATATTGTAAAGATAGAGGGAATGCAGCTTTACCTTACCCAAATTCAAGAGATTCGAGATTTAAACATACCAGAAACAGGTATCAGAAAAAGAAGCGAGACATAAAATAGTTAGGGACGTGGTTGTGACCTTAACATTAAGACTTAAATGCCCATTATACGTCCGTTTTAGGACATTAGTGTCCCATTTCAATGTCACTGAAAGATCTTATGGTTGTAACATAAAGATTACGTCACTTTAACTGATAAGAACAGGTTTATAAACCACCTAATGTTAAATTCGCGTTAGTCTTGGTTGCAATTTGGCTAATGTTATTAATAAGTTGGGTTCATTTTAAACTTATAAATTAACTTAATGAGAACAACATAAACTCAATTGGAATGACTGGAATCTCTGATGGAGACTGCTTAATATAGAATAACTATGCCTACCTATATAAAATATAGTATAGAATAAGGTCCTTCAAACGCTGTCAAGTTGAGGGCCACCATTATGGCACTTTCGGGGTATGCAATGGGGACCCCCTTCCTGAGAATTTACTGACCTGCCTGTACTGTACTTACCTGCTTACCATCAGGCGAGGTGAAGTCATATTGACGTGACCGAACATAAAAAAACTAACCACCCTACCATACACCTCACATAATAAAAATATGGATATCGGGGATGATGAGTGGATTTACTTGTCTTTTATAAAATTTGTAATTTCTGAACAAAATCAATACCAATTTTGTATACTTCTTCCAAATCTCTTACCAAAACAATGATTACTTATGCATCAAATGGTTCCAATCTCTAATAGAAAAAGGATTTTGCTTAACTTTTGTACTTTAGACAAGGGCAAACAAATAGATTATGGCACGGAAAATACATCAGGCGCTATACCTAGTTGTATTTATACAGACAACAGCAGGCTGTAGTCAGAAGTCAAGTCACTGGGTCACCAAAGTACATCTTACTACCTTTGTAAATACGGAAGTTGGAATGGATGTAGGAGCGACTGTTCCTCTATTACGTCAGAACAGCTAAACGCATGAAATTCGACACAGGGATAGATTATAGTTACTGCAGATAACTTTTAACAGCTTTGTTTTATCATATATTATGATAAAACACCTAAATAAATAATTAAAAACAACTTAAACTACTCCCTGCTTCTTCCAATTTGTCATAAAGTCGTCTAGTATGCAGCGGTTAAAATACATGAATGATTGAAATGCGAAGAAGCTGTAAATTTTATGGATTTTTAGTTCAAAAACCACACAAATACTTATTCACGAACTCTAAGCCTGCTCATGTTCGTGAGCACATTCGAAATAAACAAATTACTCAGATATTATAAGTCCGACGCTATACAAATACTTGAACATTGTAACAATAAGTCTTCTTGACATTTGTATTTACACATAATATATTTTATTTCTTTGCTTAATTACGTACCTTCTATGTTAAAACACAAAGTAACATAAACATAATAGGTACCTGGTACACGCTACGAAGGCTACTTACCCTCATTTTAGTTAAACATTCAACGTTTAATGTTAATGAATAACTCAAATTCGTTGTTTTCAGCATTTTGTGCTCTCAAATGGGTCAACTAAGACTCAGATAGGCTGGATTAACGATTATTTTGCTTTGTTTAGTTAAATGAAGAAAAAACTTCATGACTTTTTGCTACACAATTATTTAGTCTAAAGCTGCTATATTTAACGCTAATTGCAAGACATTCTGACTAAATAATTATGCTAGCTGGCAACCGTATTTTAATTTATTTATTTCTTTGTCGCACGATTCATTCAATAAATCGTCAAGGATTAATGGTAAAAAAAGCTTTGCAAGATAATTAATAGCCATTTAATGACAAAGAAACCAGCATTTAAACGAGGATTCTAGCATTTTTAAAGATTTGGTAAAGCTTTTACAGTCACTGGTCCTCTTAATTACCATGTTCGTACAAATGCACTATATCAAGTCCAAGGTTGGCAGGAAACTAATAAATTTACAAACGATCTTTGAATACCTATATTGAGAATATTTGTACAAGTATTTTTGCAAATTCATCTATATATAGTTAGGCCCGAACATCCGAATAAATATTACAGAGTTACCTATGCCCTATACTATACAAATATACACTTGAACGATTACCGTCTCCTTTTTCGAATTTGGTTAAAACTTTTATGTACGAGAAAAGAAAAATCCAAGAAATGTTATTATTATACTGATAGAAAAAGGACTGAAATCTTGACAGGCAGTGTCTTATTTGTATGAGTTTAGATGGATATTAAAATATCTTCATAGAGACGTCAATCTAATTATACTATAGTTGAATAAATCGCGAAATGTACTCGTAGAATGCCATATCTATTAATACAACAAAAAAGTAAAGATATAAATATCTCTACAAAATCCTAATACCAAAAAAGATATTTTGATAGATTTACATTTGCATTAAGGGTTGGCAGAATGAATGTGTCTCCATCGGTTTTCATCAGATGAGCCGTGTGCTTGTCTGCCATCTAAGTGATAATATGAAAAATTTAAAATTATTTGAATGATTACATGCACCTGCTTAACTAAAATTTATAATAATAAACATCATTAATAAACTTAGGTCATACAGGTAGCATTTTTGTTTATTACGGACAACAAAATTGATTATTCAGTGCACAACAAAGGTGCATTCGTTCATCTTCATAATCGGTTTTCTTTATATCACTGAAGCACGAATATATGACAAAACCCAATTCAACACACTTGTGTTTGCACTTAGAAACATGATTAATACACACTTGTGTATTAATCATGATTCTAAGTGCCGTGAAAATTGAAATTCATAAATGCTCAAATCCATCTGTATCCAAACACTTATTTTCTCACTGTGAAAATACTCAACGAACTGTTTAAAATATTTGATAAAATGGTTTCATACAATGTTCAATGTGAGACTAGAGAAAATAATTCCAAAAGTCTATATGAAATCAATCAAGCCGTGAGGTTTTGACAATCAACCGCACAGAGAGGCATGTTGCTACTCTGGACAGGCTGAAAACCATAATATGGTGTCAGTTTTTTGGGCTATATAACACTTTCTTTGTAACATCCATTACATAAGAGTACCCTTGTCAAAGCTACCAATTTATAATGGACTAGCTGATTCCCGTGACTCCATTCGTACGAATCAGCTAGTCATCAGGAGGTTGATTATAATTTTTCGGTCAAATCTTTTAGTTCTATTTAGCCAATTGCTATAGGCAGATTTCGTATATTAGTTACTATAGTTTTTGCATCCATCGCGAACAACAGACAAACCGACAAACAGGCAAGTATTCCAAAAATATTTTTTGTTCATTTAACATAACCCAAATATATTTTGAAATATGTTCAATGTACAGACACAACTAATTTATAATTTTATAATGGTACCTATACAAAGGTGTACAAGTGATATGTATATAAATCTGTGGAATACCTACATAATCATACTCATGTATTTCAGGGGCTCCGCTTACGTTAATTTTTTTGCAGAAGCGTGCAATTTATACACAAGAACATTTATCAGTGTACAGTCGAATGTGACGTCATTTTTTATGCTCTGCTGACGAAACATTTAACATGCTTCAATGAATTAATCCATTGCGTGTTTAGGCTACGTATAAAGTAGGCAAACAATTTGTTGTCAGTTGTCAAACTTCACATAAATTAGGTATTTGAGTTCAATTAATAATCTAAAAGTGAAAAATATGTGAAGTATGTTGAAAGAGAAAGGCTAAAAGGAATAAAGGTTTCATAAAATTATTAAAATAAAGACAATAGGAAGATTGTTTTACACTACCAACTTATTTCTTAAATTAGTTTCTTTTAATGATTTCTATAAATTTATAGTGTATCTAGGCGTGTTCAGAAGTTTGAAGCATTTGTCATATTACATTATGTATGTAGTAAATTTCCAAGGATATTTCTTATGTTACGGCTACATGCTCGAAAAAGTGCGAGACGAATAATGAGAGAAATGGACGTGATATGGCTGCAATATTCGTCGTGCTCTTCATCCTGCCCGGCGATCCATATTTTGTCCGTTTTTTAGCACAAGTCAAAGAGCGGTGCAGCACTGCAACGCGATGAATATTGCGAGGAGGGGATGTGGCTGTTAGGGTACCTACCTAATATTCGCGGCAGTGCGAGGAGCATCGCGTCTCGAGCGAAGTGGTTGAACATTGTGTGACTGAGCTTAAAACAGCCCGAGTCTGCCGCCCTCTTTGTCTTTGCCTATCCGTAGGCATTCTATCAGCTTGTACCTATATTTTACTATAGGAATGGTACATAGACTAGGGTTTTTTATGTCGGGAATAGGTTCCTACAGATTGTAGGAACAGGATCAGTATTCCAAGTACTAGTACTTTTACACCATTACATTCTGTATGGCAAGATCGTTTATACATATATAGGTATACTCAGCCGCCACACTGCAGTACCATTGCATTGCTCGAGTATGACATTTATTTCAAACATTTCATTTGACTCTTACATGATGATGCTTAGATTATGTATGTCTTTATCTGAGATCTGATAATTGTGATAAGGAACCAAAATATTATTTCGGTTATCATAATTATTAGATCACTCAGATAAAAATCTACTTACCTGCAATCAAAAGATCAGATTGATTTATCAATGACCTCAGTCGTAACATAATCTTGTACGTCCTTTTTACTATACCATATTCTATGTAAGTTTCGATGAGTTTAAAATAAATGTGTTTCTTTTTATAATTTAATCATAATTGTTTTAGAATTGTAACAAATGAATTATCCTTCGAATTTTGCCAAGCGCAGTTTTACTTTGAAACACTTCGTTAAAATAATTTTCTATACCCATTTCAATTACATGTAGGAAGGTATAGCATGAAATAAAACTCAACCATTCGGTAAAAGCTGACCGACTAACGTGACCAAGTAGTTAGAACTCTATATTATTAAAATAAATGAGTTGGCTGTATCTGTAATTTTCCTTTATATAGTTACTTTAAAGCTAATTTACATTCCCTACAATTTGCTTATGCCAGCATGACTCGACACTTTTTGACTTTTGAATATTTGTAGTTTGCTTCAAATAAACTATATCGAATAATTTCTGTACAAATAATTATTACATTCTTGAACACGAACAAGTTGAAAGAAAACTAAAAATTAATAGGCTCAAAAGAACAATTTAAAGTTTGTATTTTTTTTAAATTTTAAAGCTGTATATAGGTATAGGTATCATTTTGATGTACCTACCAGAGAGGAGAGGAGATGACATCGGACAGGAATGTATGGCGGAGAATGACATATTGCGCCGACCCCAAATAATTGGGACAAGGGCAGGAAGATGATGACTTTACGAGATTCTGGTATAAAAATCCATGATACTCTTTTTCAATGGCCAGAGTTATACCAGTGTATAGTATAAATATAACGGTTTTTTTTAATTTACTTATACATATAGGTACTAAGTAAACATTACAAATTAGTTTAGTACCAGTAAACCGGAACGTTTTGTATTTGGTACTCACATTCGTGCGCTTAAATCACAATATGGTAAGCAAGTGGTTAGCTAAAAATTTTGCACACCAGAACAATAATAAATAATAAGTGAGATATATAGGTACTTCGTGAACCTTATCTTTATACCTGTGTCATTATACTATTTAATTTGTCAAAGTTGAATAAATGATAAACACGGGTACCTGCAAAACTTTACGTAGGTACGATATTTGAAAAAATGTAAAGTTGGTTTGTATACAATTCAAAAACTCAAAAATTCGCCAAAGATTGCGCCAAATTCTGATACGAAATACAACCCGCTTCAAAGATGGTTTTTATCTATTTTTTTTGTGGTGTTGCGATTAGTGATAGAATTATTTTACGAATTAATTCCCTGGGCCGCTAGTAGGTATGCATAGTAAACCGATGGAGAATGCACCTCATATAAATAATTTATAACAGGAGCTCGAATACGATTTTTTTTTTTTTTTTTTTTTTTGTTTCCCTGTTACACGATATTTCATGTTCTACCTACCAAAGTTTTGCTACATGACTGACATCGATTTTGAAGTAATTCAGTTTAACTTTGTGTAAAAGTGTGGCAGATAATAAACAAATTGCTTCGAATAAACAGCAGACACTCTAATCCATCATAATATTCTGGTTATAACATTACCATAATTTTAGATACAAAACATTTAATTATATCGCAAGGCCTCCACTGAGTTCTATTCAAATCCCTCTGTAGCCGGATTCCACGGCCTCTGACTCATGCAAAATGTATGTGAAATCCGAAGAATCTTAGCACACGTATACGAATTGTAACCCCGTAGAAATAACAATAAACATATTATTATGAAAACCTTTATTGTTGGGTTTGTTATGTAAAACAAAGGCCATTTTCTGTATTATATATGAAACGTTGTGGTTCTAACTCCAGTGACGCGACGTGGGGCGCGCTTGCGTTTATAGAAATTGTATAATGACCTCCTACTTTATATTCCACCTGAATTTATAGTATCGCTATGTTGTTTTTATAAAAAGTGTAGCGTTGAATGGTGATTATAATGTTTAAAATAGATTTTATAAAACATTTACAATCTACGTAGGTATATGAAATGTTATTATGGTCGGTTTCTATATTGAGAAATTGAAGTTGAGTATTTGATAAGGGTGTTCGTTAACGTATTGTGTTTAAGTCGGTGATGACGATTATTCAATTTAGGTAAAACTAAATATTAGGGATACAAGATGATCTGAGACTTTTCCGAATTGTTGAAACGGACTGGACGAGGAAGGCAGAGGATCCGGTGCTATGGCGCACATTGGACGAGGTCTATCCACTGCTCTGGCCTCGCCCATATAAAAAATATTTGTTTTAATTATATACAATATAATATAATACGCTTAAAATCATCTAAAACCTTGTGTTTTCAATTTTTGTCAATACTACGCTATATGCATATTTTATTGCACATATAAAATCGGCATCTGTTGACTTATCGTATAAAACAAGAGGTCAGGCGTACTATCTTTTTTTATAGCAATATAAAATACTTTCGTGAGTGCCTATATATAAATTGACATTTTTATCAGGAACTCTGATAAACATTTTATATCGTTTTCAAGCAGTTACTTTATTTTTTTACTAGAAATATTTTTTTATTGGCCTGGCGCTGCAGCATTTGACCAAATTTTGTAAAACATTCACCCCAGGAAAAACTGTCACCAAATTGGGCAAAACTATAATGAATATACTTTCATATTGTATCATTGCAAGTACATACTGTCAGGAAAATAGTACCTATTCCTTTACATAGGTACACCTTCACATGATGTATACTTGTTTCTTCGGCTATGGGTGCATCGTGTCGTGCAGTAATATTTCTGCAGGTCACCTTTGGTGTTGTAACTATGCATAGGTCATAAACTACCAAGTAAACCATTGCTTATAATATAATAACAAACTATCTACTAATTTAGCATTGTCTTATAGAAGATTTGTTATAGTTAGTAAGGCCCCAGCATTATGAGTGTCCACTGAAATTAACTAGATACTAAGTATTTGCTATGATAATCCAACTAGTATTTTTGAGGCTAGATACGATAACAAGACTACTAGGAACAAAAAAATTGATTTTTTAGTTCTCATGAAAATAAGATCAGTAGGTATTTATTTAAATCTGAGAAAAATTACCTGCCATTTATTATGATATTTAAGTTACAAATTACCTTACCTAATTAGGATACCTAATGTTAAACATCTTAGGGACCAAATTATATTTAAATTGTGAGTTTCTTGTTAGAGACTGTTATCTAACACAGTAAATTAGTCGGATAATTACACCGGTAAGATTTAATTGTAGTGTAGGTATTGCAATAGGTATCTTGTTTAACCGAGCTTGTGAACGACTTCCAAGAATTATCGCTTAGGTGAGATAGTGAAGCTACTCGTAAATAATATACGTAAAGGATCGATAGTTATTGAAGGAAAAAGACTGATATTATTTATACACATTGGACAAATCTGAGAATAGGAACTACCATTATAACAATAAATAAAAGAAGCACTGCAAAGTGACAATTAACTGAATTTGCAATGCTTTTTGGTGCGTATTTGTTCATTATTGTGTTACATATCAAAATGTTAAAATAAATGCCTATTTCATAAAATCATTAAGCACCTAGTATCAAGTTCAAAAACAATTTACTAGAATCGTAATTATATTAATGATTCATTATTTGCAATATATATAGATACCTAATAGGATAGGTACATACATAAATTATGCTCACGCCTTTTCCCCCCCGGGGTAGTCGTGAAGTATGGCAGAACATAGGTACCGCCATCTGCCTCTGTCCTGACACACCTAATTCACGCGCTTCCTCTACTGTCCTTAAGCCTTTCATGCAAGCCCGCCGGTTTCGAGTGCTATTGACCTGCCCTTTTTGCAATAACTCCTTAATTTGGTCAGTGTATAAGTACTCTGCGAGATCGACTCCGGCTTGTCTGCCCCCTTAGGTACCCTTACTACTTGCAATATATAGCAGTAATAATAAGTAAGAATCCTTAATATCGTCCGCCTTTATTCACGGAGCAAGTTAGACGCCATTGTTTCTTCGGCATTTGAGTATTTCTCAATAATACTCCTAACAATATATCGAACTAAATCCGGAACTAATGCTACGCTTGTTATTAGCTGTCAACTTGTCTGCCAAGTCGAGATTTTGCTCCTAATAAACCTTTACACAATTTCCTCTCGAATTTATGGAAGTTTCGCAAATATTTCCTTATACTTCTAATTTAAGCACACAAGTAACACTGTGGTATTCATAACTTTTCAATTTCACAAATTGCTGTGAGTAGGTATTTGAATTTGCCTGGTAATTATAATAATTGCACAATGAAGTTCAATTAAATGCTACGGTAAGTTTAAAAAAAATGTAAGCTTATCATTAGCATATCACACACACTGCAGTGTAATTAGTTGTACTATATGTAAGTACCTAGATTGAGTTACTTGATTGAACTCAATCTGTATTATTAAGATATAGATTAAGTTGTAAGCCGTTTTATTATCTTATTCTACACAGTCTTCTACGTACAAAGTGTGGTTTTGGGTAGATAATCATTTTAAAAGTTCAATTAAAACACAACATACTAACCGATATTTTGGGGACATTCGTGATATTCAATTCGTGACCAATCCATTCTATTTAATTACATAATAGGTACTATTTATATTATAAATAACTTTTGTACGTAGCTGTATAAATTCTGCTTCAGCCTTAATTTGGTACTTTCATAGAAAGTTACAATTCAGGTTTCATAAATTCTAACAGGATCCATGAAGGTAAGTATCTTATAAAAAGTTATGAAAGCCCCTGAAAAGGGAATTTCGACGTGCCGTATCATAAGTATTTAGTAACATAAAAGCCTTGTAAATATTTCAAAGCCAAAGTTAGTACGCCACCTATCTCCGGACTCAATCCTGCACACCGGAAAAGTTCACCACACTCAATAACCATGTGAATATAAAGTGGGTCGTCGGAATTGATTGAAAAAACTTTCATAGCAGCATACGCCGTGGGCACTATGTACCAAAAGTTATGGATCATCCACAAGTTTTGGTACATTTGCCCAAAGGTGATATTGGTATTATCTCTGATTTTTAGGAATCAAATTCAACTCATGATATCCTATGGGAATTTAGGAGTTATTATAATATCAAATTTATATTAAAAATGAAATGAAAATGATTATTATCCCACGACATTCTATACGGACGTTATGTATAAGAGTGGGATGAAGTTTATTGTTCAAAAAAGGTAAAATAGGTGTTAAATTTACGCAAATATTATTATTACCTAGTCAAAAAATAAACGCACCTTTATTACAGCATTCTCATTAGTAGATGATAAAGCGACGAATGATGGTAATGAAGAGAAATGACATAACATTTAATATGGAAATATGTGGATGAATGCACGCAATGTGGGGTTTTATGTAAACATTAGGCACCAGTAGTATCTAATGTCTACATTTTAGGACACAAATATTTACAACACATAATAAATGTAAAATATTATGAGTTCTAAGATCCTGTTATGAAACAGTAAACTATAGTTTATAATACAATGTAAAAAGTTGTAAGAAATTACTTTTGTGTACTAAATTGTATATTCTATTACGTTTACCTTTATTTAATTGAATGTGCTTTGTTCCTTTAATAGTTTATCATTCCAGTGTCTTTAACTAAAGCCTAACAGATTATAATGATTACGAAAAGTAAAGATACCTAGGATTTATTTTTGTCTTAAATTACACGAAACACTGATTAGACCAATAAAGTCGAATTGAACTAAGATATCACATTTTACTTAGTAGATCTAATACATTAGAATTTGAAACTATAATATTTTAGCAATGAAATCTGACCTTAAAAGTAGCTGCCAGTAGTTTCACCTTCCAACGTTTTGAGATCCTATATCAACAAGCTAGATGAACATGGGTTTGATTTTTCTGTTAGAAAAGTTCTCTTTGCTATTTTAGATTGAAAATCTTAGTCCGTAAGTCACAATACAGGATCTTGGTCAAATGTTAAGAAAGTATTAGCTATTTATGTACAGCAGTGGTATATACACGTAAGCATAGTTAACAATGGTATTAATAATTATGAGATTAATAGGTTCATAGATCAATTTAATATAATTATATCACCATTACGAAGCTGTGCTGTAGTAACCTTTTGTATGTTTGACCATAAATGGATATTAAATTATTAACTGCAAGGTAAATACATATTTTGAGACTTATGTACATACACACAGTTATGCTTTGTCCCTTTCCATTCCCTTTCAAAATCCTGCTTGCGGGTCCCAAATTTTATGTTGTTATGCTTACCACCATCAATCAAAAATTTTATATACAATCTCCCAACCAAACCGGTTCCCCGAAAATTGTAATATTCCTGCTGCGAGCCTTTACCTTTATAGATTGGGACAAGCACTACCTTTGTTCAATCTTCCAGGACCTGGTTTTATTTCAAATAACTTTTTTTAGCTACATTACTTAGAACTTATGGGATCAAGCCTCATAGAAACTCGCTTTGATACCCTACAAAACCCTGGTAACCAATATATATGACCACTTTAGGTGTCGGACTACGATAAAGAAGATTTTGCACGAAATATTATGGTACCCGTGGTAAAATAATTTGTCATAGAACTATTTTTAAGGCTCTACCTCAGATCTAGTTTATGAAAGATATTTATAATGCGTGAGGCGCCAGCTCTAGAAGTAAGAGCTTTTTTTTAAACTTAGATGAAGTCAATTTGCAAGATGCAAATTAAACCCGCAGTAGTGTAACAACAATTTTTTTTCTAAAAAGTTGTTGCCTGAACCCTGAACTCATCTTGATTGATCCAAAATCATTCATCAACGTCTTCGGTAATATGGAGCCATTTGCAAAAAAAAATAACTTCTGAAATTTTCTTCAATTTAATTTAATACATAATTAAAAGTTGTCGACTACGTCAACTTTTTCGAGCACGCTTAGACATTTTGTTTTTTTTTTTTTATAATTAAACTGTTTATTTTGAAAGTTACAAAAATAAAGTTTATAAATGTAATAATATAAAGTCTGCTTGAAAGATAAAATAAAATACCAGAGGTCTACAAAAATGGTAAGACACTTCGTAGAAATGACCACTAAAAGCAAAAGTTCCATAACAAATAAAAAGCTTCAATCTTGATGGTGCCTAATTGTAATTTTTAAAAGTTAAGTAAATGTTTTTAGAATTTACTAACTTATTAATGAAAGTTAGCGCGTGTCGGTGGCCTGTTCGGTTGACAAGTAATTCTCAGCAACTTCGTTTAATGACGTCTCATTGCTTAATTAAGACTTTTAAGTTATTAATTTCGTAAGAATAAATTGGAACTTAATACTTTCCAATAAACCAAGTCAGATCATTATAACTTAAGTTTTAATTTGATTAAATCAACTTAATTCAAGTTTATTTTCAGTGCTTCTGTTTCTTATGAAATTTAAATTGCACCGCGCTCATTTAAGGATAAGTTAATAATTAAATGATAGTTTGGTATGTGTTATGAGACCAATAGGTCTTCATGGAGTCTAGGGTAAAAGGTATAGGTCCAGTAGTAGGACAAGCAGATTTACAAAGTAGTAGCAACATTGACTGACCGTGACTTAGAATAGAGCATCAACTGAAACTAAATAACTTAGGAGGGACTCTCACATGTTTTACACCTCAAGTAAAAAGCGATGGAGTGAAAATCTAAGGCATCGGTCGGACACGGATGTCGTAATTATGAGCAAAGTGTTGCAGCATAGTGTTATTTGGAACAGTTTTTATATTAAAAATCGGCCATATGACGATAGGATAGACCAAAAGCAGTCCACAAGAGGTGTTCTTACGTTACACTTACTCTTACATAGTTAGTATGAACATCCATAGCCACGCCCAAAAATTGCCTTCTGATCGCCGATCTTGATAGAATACGCCACTGACTGACTGACTGCCTCGTCGGTTGCATAAACTAGTTTGCCAAACTCTAGCATGAGCACTATAACGACAGATTTGGCCGCGCTACTTACTCTTTGTCAAAAAACTGCCTTATCCATGGGCAAAACTGCGAGCTTCAACATGTATAAAGTAAAATCTCAAAGATATCTCAAACTTTTGAAGTACGTTTAATAACATTTAATTAGCCTTCATTCAAAGTCTTAGCAAACAAGCTGAAAATCGTTTTACGGTGCTAATTATCGTAAGACTAACCGCAGTTCAGCAAATTGGAGTTAAACTTTTCACTCGTTCCCCGAGTTGGTTTGAGCTTTAAGCAAAAACTATAATAAATATATTTTCCAACTATCTAAACTAGATATGGAACAGAAAATGGAATTCTGAACGAATTTTCTGGCTTGTATTTTCCCCGTCATACTTTCAAAGAGCAGTAAAGCTATTTCTAACATTGCTTTTTTAATAGAGATTCTAATTTATTTGGCCTAGATACTCTAGACGGATGAATATTACCTACGTCATTAAATAACGTACGTTATTAAACAGACTATAATAAATTGTTTAAATGACGATAAAAATAACTTGAATTGTAATATTATAATTGAGTTGATTCACAAACTTTCTCACTTATAACTTAAGTAAGATTATTGTTATAGTTGATACAGCATTAAAGTGAGTAGCATGGTGGTTTAGAAATTGATTGCAAATTCAATTTAGTTCAGTAGAAAACATCTTAGGGATAAAAAAAAAACTATTCTTATTGTACTTTTCAAATGATTCTACGTCTACCCATGGATCTATCATGTTTAACTCTATATTTTTAGACAAGGTCCTAAATTACCTTGATGGTAGTGTTTCATTGCCACTACGTTGTATAAGTGCATTATAACAAAAGATTCCATTAAAAGATTAATAGAGGTATAACTATATAGGTCTGAGTAAGCTTTTCAATTTGCGCAAATGCAACACGTTCTAAAGCGAGGTAGTGATCAGTGTCATCGAGTTTTCGGGCTGAAACACATCTAATGCCACATAAATTTGTTAATAAAATATAACTATCGATCCGATGCAGCAAAAAAATAATTATAACTATTTTTGAATTGTTTTCTTATATTCCGACATTAAAATATTACAATTTTGACATTATTAATTCTGTTCTTATTAAACACAGAGTACAGATAAATAACTACCACAAATCTCATTGTTAATGCGCTAGTAGGTATTAGGGTTATTACAACCATCTCATCTACGACCATTGTTTGAAACGAAAGTAAATTAAATTAGCCCAGGCTTTGGGCGAACAATGAATTAGTCTTGGATATTCATCTAACAAGACTAGTAAATAAATTGCTATAAGTACATTATTTTCAAACAGATTTTAGAGATTTTGTTGTAAAGTTCTGTTGCTTGGAGTAAACAGTAAACAGCTCTGCTTAAAATTTGCCAAACTATTAAGGTGACTCAGTTCAATCCGTCGAATAATGCCTTTATTTAAATTAAGATTTATTCTTATACTTCTGTTATTACTACTTTTGATAATAGTACTACGCCATCTAGCGACAACACGTTGAACTACTTAGATACCACTACTACTATGTCACTACGATCCTGAATCGCGAAAGTGAAGTTAGCGCACCGGTATAATATGTATACAAAATCTCAACGACGACCGTCGTTGGGCCACAGTCCGCCAGGCGTGATCACCTTACCTGGTAAGTTATTTTTTCTTTATGTTGGAGGAACATCATTTCGATTCCACGGATTATAATTATTTTCTAACTTCGGAACGCTATTTTTATTCATTCCTTTATTAATTCCTTATCTCCGTCCTTATAATACCTATTGGATGAATAAAATAAAACTGTGTATAATGACAAGTAGCTCGGTCATATAAATCCTCGGTGATAGAAAAGAGATAGCCGCCGGCGATAGCCTAGTGGTCTAGGTTATGGACTGCTGAGACGAGGTCTCGGGTTCGATCCCAGGTTGACCATGGCACACACCAATGACTTTTCGATGCTTTTCGAAGTTATGTGTGTATTTATCGCAGGTTTATAAGTGCCCGGTTAATGGCAATAGGCTCGCCACCTAAACTCGGACCTAAACATAAACTGGTGAATTGTGGGTGCTAGCACCTCTGCCTACCCCTTCGGGGATATATAGGCGTGAGTTTATGTTATGTTAGGATTTAAATCCTCCAATAAATAAATAAAAAAATCGGTGAAATACCCTCAATTCGAAAGCTGTCAATTTGTCAAATCTCTCTGAGAATCTGCATACATTGTACACATTGAATCAGCTTTTCCTCTCATTATGCCAATCAATAATATTAATTAGCTATAGGATCACTATTATAAAGTGGAACGCTAAGTAAATTTCTGGAGATTCTACGGTACTTACTAAATTTCAGTTCAGTTCAGTTCAGTAGGAACTATTTATTAATCTGAGGCATGATTATTAGTAACAAACATGTAAACAACTTCACAAACTTTCACAATATTAATAGAAGTCTATCCTTCATACTCCTACTAATATATATCACCAAGGTTTTTAATGTGCTTTAAGTAATTAATTCTATTGTGGATTGCAGCAAAGATTGTTACCATAATTATGTAAAAAGTTATTTATTAAAAAAAACATTAAAACTTACTTAATATTAGTCAACATTATTATGTAGGTACCTTTACTTTCTTCCAATCGACTTATCTATAACCACATCATTTTCGGGATGACTTATCAAATATTTAATTATATCAAACAAAAATAATTCATCAAAGATACACAACGGATACTTCGCTTTGCACTGTGTGGGGAACATTCTCCCATGTTCATATGCTTCTTTGAAGACTACGTGAGCTGATCTATTTTCTTCGCTGGGCTTCAACCTGCAACAAAAACAGTATAAAAGTTTAAATGACGAATATAAAAGAGTTTATTTATTAGGATCAAACTTAAAACTTTTGTTCTGTGTGTTTAAAATCAGGACCGCCAGCCACTGAAACAATAACAAAACTTTATTTAGCGCGAGATGAAAGGCGGAGCTAAACTCGGAGACTCCAGAGTCCGCCTACTCTTTCTGGTCATTTTGGTTTAGCTTGTACAGCTTTTATGGGAGCGACAGCCATTAGACTTCCCAACTCTAAGTACAAGCCTGCGTCATGACCTCATTATTATATCCCAAAATGAATAACACATTGAACCAAAAGTACGTACATCAGTTAAAACCCAAAGTTCAAAAAGCTACGTACAAACCATTTGCATATTCGATTCAAAATATTCGATACAAAGGTCCCGAAAGTACATGTAAATTAAAACATAAACTTATTTATTCTTGCTAAAATTACGAGACTTTACGAGGCGTTCGTCAATAAACACGGCCGTAAATGCACAACAGGCAAAATAAATAAAAACATCAGTTATAAACGTAACTATATATTAACGATATTTTACTCATAAAATAAGTGAGACAGAAAATTTTGGGATACGATTTCTTGAAAAAGCTCTAAGTTATATTTTATTTCTTATTCGTGTAGTCACAGTTAGAAGCTGCGATAATGGTTAAAACCGACAATATTTGAAAATATTTATCATTTGACTTTTTGACATTATTTCTTTTTCGACTGTAGTTTTTCCTAAAATCTATGACTGCAGTTTAGAATAGCGGCCCCAATGCTGCGTTGTTGCCCCGATCTTGTACAAATCTACGCCCTAGTAATAACAAGATGGCGAGTCGGTCAATTTGAACAGATTATTGTATTGGTCGCACAACTTTGCCCAATGCACGTAGTGCTAATATTTACTTGCTTTGATTAAATTCTGGTTCACAGTGGAATTGTTTCGATTGAAACATTGACACTGGATTGTTGATGCGAGTAGTATCAAGTAAGATTTTTTAGATAAGTTTCAAATATTAAGATTTGTGTATTCCGCAGTGTTGAATTGAATTGTTTTGTTACGTAAAATTATTAGGATTGAACTCCGATTTTCAGAAAATAAAATAACCGCTTTGAACAATTTAAGCTCAAGTCAATGACAAGTAGAAAAATTAACTATTGAAAACTAAAAGCTACGACGACGTGGCGACGCCGTTGTATACATTTATCACAAACCAACCAATTTATCGTATTGCTTTGTGTTGCGCTCGCGCATCCTTCAGGCACTCACCCTCCCTGCATACTGGTACTTTTGCTAACCTCAGTGGCGTAGTATACTTAGTATAAACATTATAATCAATTCATCCAGCAATCTTTCTAATGTATCTATCTACTTATCTCTACTAATGTATGCATCTGTTCATATTATGATTCCCTGGACAAACTGGAGGCCAAAGTTAATACCTTATTAATACAAAAAAATACAACCAAAATTACTCACGTAGGTATTTCCACTGAAAATCTTACAAAAAAACGACTTAAATTGACCAAATTGAAATGGGACCCCAAAGGAAGCATCAGCTTCACCAGTAAGAATTATCAAACCGTTCACACAGTCGAAAGTAAGTAACAAACAAAATACAGTCTATTAAGAACTTCCTCTTTCCATGTAGTCGATTATGGTATTGAAACACACACAGCTATGAACATCATATTAACTCAAGAAGTTAAAGGCAAATAAGTTAATATTGGATCTATTTAAAATAGTTTTAATTAAATTATTCAAAGTAAATATAAAACGTTCCGGTTTTAATTTATCTTACACTTATAGTTATAATCGGAACAAATATAATTTCAGAAATTGGTTTTATTCAAATTATGTGAAATTTAATTAATTTTTATCGAACAAACTATCAAGTTTACTTGCCGGTTATTTGTATTTAGCAAATATAAGTTTTCAATAAACTTGATTGAGATTAATCAGCAATTCGAATAATGTTTACCTACTGAGTTTCTTTTCTGATACAGTTGTCTTCTTCTTTATACGGAGTATTATTTCTGAGAAACAGTTGAGGAAAATGTAAATGTTAACTATTAGTTAACTGGCCTTATATAGACCAGTTAACTAATATTATCACAATTAAGTACACTTCAAGAAAAATATCGAAGTTTAACCGCTTTGTAGTTACCCTCAAAGCGAACCCAGTGAAAGCCGGTGATAGCCCCAAGGCTCAGTTACATCCAAATGCAACTGAGACTCAAGGCTGAGACTATTTGGTTAATGAATTTAAAAACATACGGTCACAAATTTTATACTCCGTATTTACTTTTCTGACACAATCGGGGCTGTAGGGGGTCTCATCAAGATCACCGGGGTTCAAGCCAACTTTATCTTTCAGCCGGTTGACCTTCGTAATATATTTAAAACACAGGTTATCATCAGTAAACAAATGCTACGTATTGCACGTCATCGAATGACATTTTGTATCGGTCATCGGTCACACATGTCACAATTTACGGATAGAGATTTCATAATCATATAAATATGTATAGTGTGTGATGTCGGGATTTTCCACTCTGGAGCCCGGTATTTTGCTCTCCTATAATCCTTTTCAGGACTTTAATGAACGAATTGGATTGTGATATTTATGGTAGCGAATATAGTCTGATCCTTCAGGGCTACATCTGTTGATCAGCAGATGTGCTAACTTGAAGGGCCATATAATTATCCTATTAATATAATAAATGTGAAAGTTTGGGATCTTTGATATTTGTTTATCAATCACGCGTAAAACGTTGCACGTATTTTAATGAAAATTGGGACACAGATAAACCATTTCCTGGATTAAAATCTAGGATATTTTTTATCGTAGTAAGTCATTCACGTGGAGACAACGACCGGGAAAACTACACAGCCTCGGGCATACTCTAATAATATAATATTGTAAACAAAAGTGCCTACAACTACTGCATCTGTACTAGCGTTTCCATTTTTGTGTTAAAAATATTATGCATATTCAAAGGCATTCTTACTTCAAAGTAGATACCTAATGCATAAAGGGATAAAACTTCGAGTAATACACAAACAATACCAAAGGGATATTATATCTGTTTCCAGGTACCCGGTCCTCCCACGTTAAAAGCGCTCAAAGATACGAATAAACCTTTGTATAGAGAAGTCACTGTGGTGTAATATTAGGAGTGCACACAAAGGATAGGTACTGCACTGGACAAAAATTTGGGACAAGTGCTCGACTTGATTTTATTAAAAGGGCGCACTATTGTTTGCTATGTTAGCTGCTTTTATATTTTAACAAGCTAATACCCACAGCTCCACCCGCGCGGAGGTCCGTTGTCGTTTTAGTAGTTTAATTTCATTTTACTAGATGGCGCTGATTAGTTGCGACAAGTTGGAAGAATTCGATGATTTTACTACAAGATTCATATTTTGATTTCATTTTCAATACTTATTCAATTTCAATATTTCAGCAAGATCAATAAACAGAAGTACGTATACCATGATACTCTGTATAATATTACTAATACGACATTAAGGTTAGTCAAAAAATATGAAGTACAATTTTGTGAAACGTGGGTCATAATAACATACTTACTAAGTATTTTTAGTTAAGTGGTAACATTATTTAAAATATGCTAACTATTGATTGCAGACAACAAAAAGTCAATTTTATTATCGTGAGGAATAAATTAATTTACTACCAGTAGACTTCCACTAAATAAAACAATATAAATCGAGCTTTCATTGAAACCCTAAAATAACACATTGAGATATCAATCTCGATTTTTAGCTCTTATAATAGTGTGTTTAATTAACTGTAGACATAATTAAATTTTATTCTGATTGTCTAGACTCAAGGCACTTAACTGAATCGCTAAATTAATCCATTAACCATAACAATATAATATCATAACATGGGCCCGATTATGTAAAATTACGTTTTTAAAACGTGTGATTTCAAAGTTTACGAAAAATTATAAATATTATTTTTCAAAATTTACTTTAAAATGAATCAGACTGAGTAATTTCGACTTTGATAACTTCACGAAAGCGAGGTGTATTTTATTTTGACAGATCGTAACAAATAACGAAGTTTTATTATATTTTTCCTGGTAATCGAATTGAAATCACGCATTGGAAAACGTGGCCTTACCGAATTGGGCGCCAGGATTGAAAGGCTTCAAGAAGTTGATACGTCATAGTCTCATTAGATGTTGAGATAGAAGTTATAGGTAGGTACCTTCTATACCTATTTGAGACCATGCTATGTCAAAGTGATATTCAAATATTATTTTTAGTTAAACCTAAAATAATTATTTATCTATAGGTACTTAAAATATTATAGAATTTTAAAGTAGCTGTGTCTAATACATCGAAGATATTAAAAGAAAACTTGGGTTATGTTTATATGAACGATTCTGAACGCTCTATATATTTTATTGCAATTCTTGTCTGTTTTTCTGTTTATTCGCGATGGTTGCAAAAACTAAAGAACGGATTTCGATAGGGTTTTTTTATTAGATAGGCTTAGGATTTTAATTTTACTTTAAATTTTTTCAAATTAAATCGCAATGTTATTCTAAAATAACGGTTTTTTTACGATAAGTAATTTTTAAATTTACTTTCGAAGAAATTGCAAATTGCAAGAAATTAAAACTAGTTTAAATTTGGGGAATAAAGAGAGAAATCTGCCTTGGAAAAAATGCTCACCAAGCAGGATTTGTTAGTTGTTTGAATGTGATACTTACTCTAACAGAGATACACCTACCGAGTGCATAAAAATACTATTTATGCTACGCTACAGCTTTATTCGCCGATGTAACTACAACTTTACATATTTTTACGTGCACGACTCAACCTGTGATGGAACAAAAACAAACAGTGAAGTTATATTAAATCTGAGAAGACATTTCTCTTCATAAGGGAAGGGTATAAATTACGTGTGACGTAGTGAGATATCAAGTTATGTTGGATGAAAAATTGAGGAATAAACATCATTATTTTACAAATAAGACCACAGTTTAGGAACACTTCAAGAAAGATTTTCTTTTTCAATGAAACTAATAATACAGTGATCCTACTTTTAGCGTCTTCCGGTAGCAATTAATTTGGATCCCGACATGATCGTCTGAATATTTAAAGGTCATTCATTTGAAAGCTTCTAAAAGGTAGTTCAGTTTATAGAGCCATGGTGAAAGGTAGTAAGATAAACGAATTCAAATAAATTTTTTAAGTGTGCTAACTTTTCGTAATGATCATGATCAAATTAAAATAAAGAAGTCGCACCCAAACTGGGTGCGACTTCTTTATTCGACCTTCTTCAAGAAGGATATTTATTATAAGGGTTCTGCATGATGCCCCTGATATTGTTAGGTCAGGTAAGCCATATGGTTGTCTGCCACCTAAGTTGTATAAAAAGACGAGTTGTGGTATTGTCACAGTGAAAGTGCGAGTGTCGGGACTCCGTGGAAGTGGGCTTCAGACTAGTTGAGTCGGAAAAAGTGAAGTAAAATGATCTACGGACTAAAGTATGGACATAAAAAATTGGCAGTGTGTGTGTTAAAACACTTGCGCTTTGTTCAAATAGATCTCGCTAAGGCCAGTGTAATTTTTCTTGCCAATCCCTAAACCGTCACTTGTAACAATATTCTTCTAAATAAAATAGTACTTATGTAGGAAAATGGTTTGTATTATTAAACAAAATTCTAGGATCTCAATTTGTTTGTCATTTTGACGAATGGTTAGGTTTAAACAACTACGTGCGAAGGTTAGATTAGAATTCTAGGGTTAAGATTCCATTGCATAATGAAACCTAATCTCTCAAGTCTGTCTTGAACATTAATGAAATTCACATCACATATTCTGCTGATGAAATGGCTGGCGAATAATTCCTGAAGATTTGTCACGTTATTCATTATGCTTCTGTTTGTTAGAAAGTTTTGCTCGTGTCGCAACCAATACCTACTAAAGTTCACATAAATTCATGTATTTTAATTAATTTAATTGACAACATTAAGTAAATCATTGGTTGTATAGAGGGGTGGGGGGTGTCAATTACAGACCGCTTATATTGAGACACTATAATTTTGTACGTAGCTAGATAATTTATTATATGGCCTTAAAAGGTCTTGGCCTTACAAGCTAACCTAATCGACTGATTTAGCGATAAATAGGAGTAACAAGAACCGTGACACACCACTTGCATCAGCTCTATTACAAGCTTTGATGAATTTGTGGATATTTTATACGCTGCAAGGATGTCACCCACATTCATGTTTGAAAGCACCTGAACATTTGCAGTGAGAGTGCCTCCATTATCCGCTCCCACGAGGGAAGTAATTCCATAGCACAACTTTACAGTATTTATTGGAGTATGGTAAACATAATTTTAGTATGGTAAATAGATAATGCACGAGTGTGCTAGGTAGGTAATCATAATGTTTTTATTTAGTGATTAACAACGTCCTTGAAATGAAAAGTGATGATGTTCACAATGGACGCTTTAGGAATATAAGTTAATGAGAATTGAAACCACCAAGAAACTACGAGTTTTTATTACATAATTATGCGAATGCAAAGGAAGTCAGTGTGGTACAAACAAGTTTGTATTTTTCTGCAATATTACCAACGTAACGTTGGTGGCACATGGCATTGACAAACTCAAGTCAAGGAATAAAACCATTGGCAAATGTTGGAACCATTTTCTGTGGTAGTTAGGTGTTTTGTCATTTCGCTGTTTTATGCAGTAGGAGACGAGACTGTAGGAATGGTAGTAAAATGTATATTTTTTACAAACTTGAGCCAAGATATTTTATATGTGTACTAAGCAATGAAAATATTTTTTTTCTTGGCTTTTATTAAATTTCTCAATGTTTCATAAGTTCTGAAAGGACAATCATTACAAAATTATGTAGTCTTGTAATTTAGATTGAGGGAGAATTTTGATTGAGGGATAAGAAGTGGTACAAGTGAAAGTTATTGCACTCAATTAACTGCATTTAATTAGCATTCTAATTTTTTTACCACTTAACTGCAAAAGCAAAATAAACAGCTCAGGTGTTGTCAGTCAGTCAGGCAATTGAAATTTTCATCTTTATTTCAATCAAGCTCATATTTTGTTAGTAACAAATATTGTGGGCAAGTGTGGAGTTTCATCCAATGTCGCAGCATTGGAAAACCCTATTTAGCTGTGAACACAGATAAAAGACATTGAGCAATTTGAGCAGAATATTCGTATTAATTGCATACATAACGTTACAATTATTCTGCTGGTTGAAATAGTTTACAGGTTTATTTGTGCGTCCAATTAGAGTTATATGATTACTCAAAGTTATGTTATTAATTATAGTCAAAGTGAACAGTATTTCATTACCTAAAGCGACGAGCCTGGGCAACTCTGTGTTTAAAATATAAAATATATTTCCTTTGCGAATAGTTGCGCTGCTTTCTGTTAATGTTGCGAGTAATGGATAGTTGAATTTAAATTATATTTTGCCATAACGGGCATATAGTGCCATCGAGTTGATAGTAAAGTGAATGTTTTTCTCATTACAGGAGTTTTGACTCATCTCATTCGCCGGGCCTTTTCCCAACTCAGTTACTGTCGACCTTTCAGTCTGACTATGAACGCTAGGAATTGATTAATTTTGGATAAGGCGCTTGGGTAACTTAATTATTATCACAGAGTAGAAACGTAAAATATCTTTCGGTAGATATATAGTAGATATTTGTAAATCTAAATTAACCTTTATTAGTTACATATTATGATGTTTTTTTATATCATTCATCACATTGTGTAAAATGTGATCATGTAATGGAATGACTAAAAAAATATTATTTCATTGAACGCCAGTTATTTCATCTACAATTTAATATTATTATAGTATTCCATGGATAAAATTGGTAGCTTATGTGTTATTCCGGACTATAATATCCCTGTACCAAATTTCAACCCGATTCGTTCAGCCGTGAACGTAATTGAGTAACAAACATCCTAGCATCTAAACATCTTAAAAAACTTTCACATTTATAATATTAGTAGGAAGTAGGATAAATAAATAAATTATAAGTAATATCTACTTACAAAAATAAAATAAAAGATAACTTACATAAGCATATAGATGAAGCCCTTTCGCACCTCATTGTTTGTGGGTCGCGCCCCCAATCCACAATAGAAGTATCTTCCGCATTGTATCGGGTCATGCAGCAATATCCTTTTCCATCTTACATCCAGTTTCTGTAGAAATGAAAAATTGTTAAAAGACATTTAAAGTGAAACGAACCTACGAGGGGCTTGTTGCCAAGGTAGATTTATTACTAACTCGAGTTTACCACAAGCAACGCTAAGTTTGGTCTTCAATCCAGTTGTGTGTGGAACTCTTTATGCACAAGTCCAACTTAAACCTGACCGGTTTTGAAATATTATTTAGGTGCAAATATAACCCTTACAATAGAGACAATAAGAAAAGTGCTAATGGACCAGTCAGATTATAATGAGCTTGTTATAAATGTTCTTATAAAATATTAAGTACTATATTAATAAAGTCAGTACTTAATCTAGGGCTAAAATTTTACATCAATATCACAACTGCTCAACAGTACCTATTTACATACTACATTACTCTAATTAAAACGCTTCTTTGAGTAAAATAAATAGAGTGAAAACGTTTGCTTGGCCCAGAACCCCTGAACGCTCGTTTGCAAATAGCTGATAATTTATTTAAAGCTGGCGAATAAAACAAAGATGCTTATTATTCGGACGCCAGTGGAAAACTTGACAAAGGGCTTTCTAACGAAGAAGATATATTCCATATATTAACGCAGCCTCGCTGACACTCTGGTTCACAAATATAATGAGCATGGAACATTTATTTTCATCCGATTGTGAATAGTATAGATGTGTTTTTCGCACAAAATGTTAATGCTTTCATTATATTGTATTCATTATAACATTCTCATTAATAAAGGTAATTATGAACTTTATGATTAAATTAGTTTGGTTTAATTTTTTTTTTCATAAATATCGATAGCGACCTTATACAGTATGATAATAATATATTTTCATTATTATTAGATTCCTACTGTTCATACAAAATTTCAGCTTGCCGAGAATTTTGCCGAAACTTAATTTGTTTTTATCTGTGTTGCCCGAACTGTTAATTTACTTCACATTGTACAAATTTATCTATAACAATTATGAATTCCTATTGTAAATAGTTTTCTGTTATGATATTAATGATTAACATCAATATACATTGCTATCTTGTTCCCGCTTTGTTCCTACTTAGTACCTACAATTGTTGCTATAGGTACTGTTACTATACTGTTCCTAGGTATACGACATTTTCGGCGGGCGCGGACGCCTAAGGCGTCGGAGGTCCGACGACCTCCGTCCTCCATGAGCGCTGGCCTGGGGGTGACGGGTGGAGCCGCCTGTCACCCTAGCAGAAGCAGGCCGAGGCGGCGGCGCGCGTAAGGGGCATGACGGGAACCACGCGGTTCCCAAACCCGAGGGGGCCATCTCGAATCCGGAGATGGCCCGGGTCAAGCCGGGGTACGAGGGAAATGCTCTTTGGGCCACCTTACACCCTGGCGTCAGAAGACCCTGGACGGCGTGCGGTTTTAGTCGGAAAGAGTCCGACATAACCTGCCCCGCTGGCCGCGGGGTGGGTATCCATGAGGATTTCCGCACGGAAAAAAAAAAAAAAAGGTAGGTATACGACATTTTTAGGAAATGTTCTCTTTTTATTTGACTTCTATAATTTCCTTAACACTTTCCTTAAAAATATTTGTAGGTATTCTTTGTTCTAGATTGTATTCTCTCTGTTTCCCGGATAGGTAAGATTTCGCGTTCGTAACGTAAAAAAATATATAGTAACTTGCAATGGCTTTGGTAAAATTATGCACTGTTACAGTGAACATAATAGGACTAAGAGTATTCCAAACATTATATCACCCAACGAATCGTAATATTCATAAACCAATAAACACATATGTAAATTTTATTGCACTAAACCTTGACTAAACCACAATGAAAGCGCACCACCTGCCAAACTGAGCGCCACCATTGTTAACATGGTAGATGTATGTAATGGTAACCCTCTTTCCTGAGACTTTAACTTCAGCTTACCATCAGGCGAGGTGACGTCAAATTGACGTGTCCTTTATATATAAAAAAAATAGATCCTTGGGCAGCTACTGACCCATTTTAGTAAAAACAAATTATTTCACGATAAACAGTTCGGATTTACCAAGGGACGTTCGACTGCTGATGCTGGTATTGAATTATTGAATTGTATTTACGAGGCCTGGGAAGATAAGCATGATGCATTAGGTGTCTTTTGCGATCTGTCCAAGGCATTCGATTGCGTTCACCATGACACATTAGTCAGGAAATTGGAACACTACGGAATAAGGAAAAAGGCACTCGAGCTTCTGACTTCATATTTGAATAATAGAATTCAGAGGGTCGATGTTAATGGTACACGATCAGTAGGATCTGTGGTCTCAGTGGGCGTTCCACAGGGTTCGATACTCGGACCATTTTTATTTTTAATTTATATAAATGATCGGCCGTACTATATAAAAGATAAAAATAGTATTGTTATGTTTGCTGACGATACTTCGTTAATATTTAAAATTAAAAGACAATTAAATAATTACGACGAAGTGAATGGTGCAATCGCAAGGGTGGTTCATTGGTTCAGTATAAATAATCTTTGTCTCAATGGAGACAAAACAAAATGCATAAAATTTACTCTGCCTAATGTTACACAGGTGGAAACCAATGTACAACTCAATGGACAGGTGTTAAACCTTGTGGAATCGACAGTGTTCTTAGGTCTAAGCATTGATAGGAAGCTACAGTGGGGTTCACACATAGAAAAAATAGCCAGTAGGCTAAGTTCGGCTTCCTTCGCCGTAAAAAAGATTAGGACTTTAACAGACGTGGACACGGCAAGAACCGTCTATTTCAGCTATTTCCATAGCATCATGAGCTACGGAATTCTCCTTTGGGGTAATTCCGCAGACTTAAACACGATCTTTGTTTTGCAAAAGCGGGCTGTGCGTGCTATTTATAACTTGGGCCCAAGAGTCTCCCTCCGAGAAAAATTCAAAGAAATAGACATTCTTACTGTAGTCTCACAATATGTATTTGAAAATCTCATGTATGTGCGGAAAAATATTTCACAATTTCCAAGACTTTGTGATAGGCACAATATAAATACCAGGCACAAAAACAATCTTGTAGCCTGTGATAGTAGGCTCCAAAAAATCAGTAATTCTTTTCGGGGTAACTGTATACGCTTTTTCAACAAACTCCCAAGCGAAATTAGAGATTTACATGTAAGTAAATTTAAAAATGTTGTTAAAAGAAAACTCTCCCAAAAAGCTTATTATAAAATTCAAAATTATTTAGATGATAAAGAAGCTTGGAAATGAACTGTTCACTCAACTATGTTACTCGAAATAACATTGTATCTAGACTAAGGCAATTGTTGTAAATAGACCAAAAAAAAAAAAACAGCCCGCTGAGTTTCTTGCCGGAGTCTTCTCAGGTCTGGGCCGCGTTTCGAACCGGTGGTCCATTTACTTCTAGTTTTAAATATTTATAATTTGACGTTTTGTAAGTGCCGCTTAAAATGGTCTATACAGAATAAATGATTTTTGACTTTGACTTTGACTTTGACTTAGACCTAAATGGTGTATGGTGGCCAATGGTTAAAGTTAGTAATTAAATTACAGTTGTAAACGTTATTTGTTACAACAGTTTATAACGAGATTAAATACAATTAGCATCTAACGACTAAAATGAGAAAAAGAGACAGAGAGGAATCATTTAGCAACATTCTCAAATGTTGGAAGTATGTCCGTATACCTATTGCCCGAACTCCCAACATTTTGTGTGTCGCTTCTTAATTTAGTTGTAGCGAAAATTAATGACACAGGTTAGAAAATCTTATTACCACAGTGGCGGCTGATTTATAATTTTATTAACCAAAATTGCAATGGAAAGGTAATAAGGATAAGAATACAAGTTAATAAGGAAAAACTAGATCTATTCTTCTTCCTTGCCCAATTATTTAATAAACAGGGCTCGGCTTCTAATCTGACCTGGGTGAATTATATCGGTCTTGATCTCTGTAATACAATTATGTCTAAGGGAATTAATACTATCATCTTTTAATCTAATTATATTAACTAATATTTCGATTACACGTTTCATGATATTTAATTACTAGCCTATGCCCGCGACTCCGCTTCCGTGCATGTCGGTGGTCGTGTTTTTTTGACTATCTATAATTATCTCCGATTCTACTCAAGCGATTGTGATCAAACATAAGTAAGATTATAATTTTTTACCAAGACCTTTCAGACAAAAAATCACATCAAATTCCGTTCAGCAGTTTTTGCATTCATCGCGCACAATAAATAGACAAACAGACAAGAATTTAAAAAAAATCTTGTGTTCAGAATCGTTCAAATAACATAACCCAAGTTTTTTTTAATATTTACAATGTAATTCATAAAACAGCTACTACTTTACAATTTTATAATAGTATACATAGATGTTTACAGACATAATAAGACTATGGTCACGGGCTTAGTCAAACTTTTTGAAACAATGGCCTGCTTCATTCCTGGAATCACTATTAAGTATGACCATACGAATTGATCTACTAAGACTCAAACATCCATATCGATACTCTATATTTACGCTAGCGGTTAAGGCTATAATTCATTATAGCCAGTTCTGACAGCTATATTCATTATCTGAGGTACTGAGCGATGTAGAAAAAATTGTAGATTTAAAAACTAGTCTATGATACCATTTGGTTAGACTGTTATAGGAGTAAATAAAGACAATGAACTTAGATGCCCTATACAATGAACCTCTCTAGATTGTTTCGTTAGTTAGTTTTACTTATCATCTATCCATAAAGGAATAGGCAAACTGTATTACACTTCTAATTTTTCAGTTATTCCAATTAATTGTACGTTCTCGCTTACCATCCCGAATAACACCCCCATACGGTGCGATCGATACCATTATGTTCTGTAATTCTTTTTTTTTGTCGATCGATAAAGAACTGGAATGCTTTAGCAACACACAACATCCTTTCTACCTAGAATTCTAGGTTCTTTGAGCGGGACATGAAAAGGCCGTTAAAGTACGGACCACCAATTCTAGGGACAGCATCTGGAACGGTAGCCATTACTCTTTGGACTATAAGGACCAAATATAAAAGAAGAAATAGGCTGTAAACGTATTGCTGTCTATCGGGAACGTTTCCAACACACAATAATGTTTTGTTTATCGAAAACAGACTCGTGAAAATCTGAACGACACGCATACTTGTACGCAACAAGATGACATAAGATTTTACTGCTGGTTACGACTTCTGTAATTACATAATATTACAAGAAGACCCTTTCCATAAAGATGTTACTACACGATATTTGCGTCTCGATAAAACTAAGTCTTCTTTAAAGTTCCTTATCTTGTGGTTATGAATCTCAATATTAATTGACGTGCGTTATGTACACCATGTACTCAGCACTGAATGCACTGTTCTATTTTGGATATCCAGCTATATTTTGGTTCATCTAAGTAGGTATTATTAGTGGCAAAAATTTGGACCGGCACACAACCTTACTCTTTTGGCATAGTCAGACTTACGGGACCAAATCGGTATCGTATTTTGTTTCCTACTGAAGAAAATTAGGTTATTTTTTGTTGTTGATGTTAGATGTTACACAAATAAATATATCTATATTATTTGTTTGATGTATGTTATCTTAAACCATTTTCCCCTTGCGATTAAGTTATTAAATTAAACATCTACGGTGCGATAATAGTGGCAATTTGTTCGGTAATAAGGTGTAAGTTACCACATTTATTGCTCCTGTGATAACTCCGCTGCGTTAACCTCTAGAAATCTGTGACCACGATAAGGTCACGGATTTTTTTCTTTCTTTAAAAAAGGTAAAATAAGGCTTTGAGTTTTAATACACTCTGGTGATGTAGATAAGTACATTTTGTATCAAGTACCATTTTGCCACTTGAGCTTTATTCATGTGAGAAAAAGCATCTACAAACTTGTGACTAACAACCAGTGATATTTCCAATCTAATTATCATAATAAATCTTAGCTATGACGTTTTAAAACTTACTGTATAATTTTGTGAACTCGTATCCCTCTTAAACAGGGCACGCAATAGCTTGGGGCCTGACATGAAAGCCCGGAAATCCTTCACCAGCACATGCAGGCCGTATAATACGCCTATCAGCAACGCCAATAGAACAATTAACCTGGAATTTCGAAGAGACACTATTAGTTTCAAACTGTCGCCCGCGGCTTCGCCCGTGTGCAATTCTCATCCCGTTCCATGGGAAGATCTGATCACCGGTAGTTGTTCATTGAGTAAGAAACTTCCAAACATCCAAACATCTTCACAATTAATATAAGTAGGATTAAAGAGGAAAGACTACTTAAAACAAGTGCTCATAGAAATATGAAGATGTCACATATTTAGCAACCAGAACCATCATAATGCTGAACAGTTAGGTAACTATTCTACCTATGACTTTTCGTTTTTTAAATGACTAATAGTATGACTAATACACTTATATAAACAGTATATTAAGCACTTACAGTATCATTATTTTGCTAATAAACTTACGCATTAATTCATAAGTAGGATTGAAATAATATTACATTGCAAACGCTTGTGTCTAAAATTTATGAGCATAAGGGAGCATTTATATAACAGAATTGTCTTATTTTTAGGATTTATTTTGTTATAAGAAAACGAATTTCCATGACAATTTCTTTTTAGAATGTTTATTACGCAGATGACTCCTATATTTTACATATTAAGTAGTGTAGGTCAGGTAAACGTAGCTATAAATTATTGTTTGTTGTTATTTGATATCAACCATACAACTCTGCACTGTATTTATTATGAGGAGTAGTCGTCTGTCCTTCGTTTGGATTGTTGCCTAGTTCCTGCCATGTTCTAACCTTCGTGTTTGCTTTCAGGTGCTGTAGGTATTTTAATTTTGGCTAGATTGCGGGTCTACTAAATCTCCAAAAATCTAGAGTGAAATTAACAGTTCTTATTGCTGTTTATTTCTGAAAATTTCCTTACAGTTGTCGTCTTTTTAATACTCAATTAAGATAATCTGTTTTTATTGTTTATAAATCATCGAAACAGCCGTAACAGTTTTAAATGTACCCCCACTTCCATTAAACGGTAGAGTACTTACAGCGAAAGCTAATTAATTTATCGAAATGTTTTTGTAAACAGAGATCGACATCAAATACAAAACAATTTCGTCCAAAATTCTAAAATCCCGTATTTAGCAGTAAATTATGAATGCCACTAATTAATTCAGTTACACAATCCAACCAATAATCACAAAATTGATAGACTAAAAGTATGTCGGGCCTTTTGAATATTGATAGTTTCATAAATGTCAACATGCTCTATCCGATTTTTAACTTTGTCACCTTGTATTTTGCCGCTCGTGACGCAATATTGGAAAAAGACACTTAGAGGCAGTGTATTTATGATATCTCTGTTCAGGATTATTCTACGATAAAATATCGTTTTAATATATTAAACTACAGAAAAGTTCCTGTATTTAAGGTGCAAACAATTTTTTATAAGATGATTAGTTTTGTCATTCGTGCAGCACTAAATCTACTCCAATAGGAGTTTTGTTCAAACTACCAACAGGTCTTGTCCTGATACATTTTGTTACCGACGTATTTGAATTCTTTTGTTTTATCATATTTATCCTCCATCGTAAAGAGTCATTTAAGCTTAAGCAATAGAGGCTTAGGTAACCAAAATACACAATTTTGATAAAACAAATTATAAAGAGATAACAATCATAAATGAAAATATGTACAACGGGAAAATAAAATAAGCCGTATGCATTTACAAAATCAATGTTCATAATCAATAAAAAATAATGTTGCGTCAAACTTCGTAGGTACGTATGGCAAATTAATAATTAGGTACCTACCTATATGATAATACTTCCCAGTTCAATACCAGTACATAAAATTAAAATGCAAACAGTTGATTGAAGACCCCATTAAATGTATCAAGCACTTGCACATATTTGGATTCAAAGTTTACCGAAATAATAGTAATAAACTCCATAATTTATATTATATAAAATATAAAAATTCACTAACTGTGTTCTTCAGTATCAATTTATCAGCCTAATGCTATTATCTGGGCAATTTTAAATTTTCTTACGTTTTTGGTTTATTCAGAATACAGGACATAATCTTATTGTTTTGTACGATGACCACAGAAATATAGTGACTACAATGTTGTAAATTTTCTTGTGTCTTGTATGTATTATCTTATTATGTAGGTATTTTATCATATTTAAAATGTGGATGACTAACACGAAGATAATAAGACGACTAAATTAAGTGGCAGTATTTTTGTTATCAAAATAAATAACACCTTACTTGTGTCCCATTTTAAAAAGCACACAAACACACGCACAAGTAGAAACACGACGTATAACAATCACAGAACGCAATGCAATACCTGGGCATTCCTTCCAACGCTGATTAAATTCGCAAATACCATTTCTCCGTATAGACTTGGTACTTAACCAGATTTTGGTTAGGCTGCCATGTTGTATACATCTAATTGCAGTAGTAAGTGCAGTACAGTTGGGAACTCTTAAATTGGAACGTGCTATACCAGCAGTTTGCAGAGAGGAAAGTGTTCGTGTTACGCTGCCTCAACAAGTTTGTTATTTCATTTCCTCTAAAGATTATGGATGTGTAGATGGTTCAACGCTTTCAAGGAAATATACAATAATAAGGATTTAATGCTTTTAAAAGCTTTTGGTTAGTAAGAAAAACAAATGAATAACAAACAGCACTCTTGAAATTTATCATTAAAATTTTTGTCATTCATACTTTAAAGTGTGTCTATAAATTTATTTCAAAAAACAATTCTACTCGAATTTGCCGCATTAATACTAAGCAGACATAATATTGATAGTTTTTTAGACACCATTATCTTTTCTTTATAAACTTTTCACTCTATTAGGACAAAATATTGTATATAAAAAAACTATTTTATTAGATTTGCAAGGCTGGCAATTAGTGATGACTAGAACAGCAAACTTTTATACTGCGATAACTGACGGATGTAACCGGCACAGCACTAGGAGGATGATGAACTATAACGACAAGGCAAGGCAAGGAAGCATATAAAAAAGTTGAGATTGCCGAAGACTTTGCTAAATCACGTCAAATATAGCCGATCACCCTTAGGTCCCTGGTTCGGTTAGTTTTAAAAGAATCTATGAAATTCTCTGATATTACGTGTAGGATGCTTTTTATAAAGTTTTATAAAAAAATACCAACATCTGGTACCATAAGCGCTTTATGTGACAACATCAACATTTCTCATTTCAAGTTTAATATTACATAATGTCGTTTGGTTTCTGTGAAGATTTTGAACTGTTTTGTCACAAAACCACACTTCTAAAACGCCGTTCTACTAGCAATAATGTCTAAAATTGTTTATCTAGAATCTACTAGAATATGGCATAAGTTTTAAACAGCGAAGTTATCGTTCAGTATCGGCAATAAAAGTTTTTCAATCTGTTTGCTAAAGTTACTCGATAGAGTCGGTCTGTCTACAATTTTGATATAACCAATAAATCAGTTACTTGAGGTAGGTTAATTATTATTGTTCTTAGAAAATTATATATGTGCACATTTTTATTTTTATTTAGTGATTATTACAATTTTAGCTATTCTTTTGTTCTTTATTATGTGCGATATTGTTAATAAGTTCAACATTTGGAACAAACAATTAAAAACAATACAATCAATACTTCAAGTTTACTATCTATAAGCACAAGAACTCTGTTTTTGCCTCTTCTGATATTGATACTTCCGTAAATTTATGTGAATGCTATCAAAATAATAGAGAAAATAGAATTACCAAGAATGAACAGATTTGGGAAAAAAGCTCCTCTGTGCAGTGCAGCTCGTATAGCGATGATCTTTATGAGCGATTTGCAAATACAGGCTCCTTCTTAAAAATTTCATAGTCAACACGTAACCCTAGAGTTTCAGCATGTCCGCAGTTAAGCTGTTCGCAGTTTAGCTACAAGTTCTAGAAAGATATAATTTGGTATTGATATTCATCCTACATAGTACCTACCTTACATGTAAACTGGGGATGAGGTTTTCTTTCTCGTATTCTACATAGTATCGAGTGTCGTTGGATAGCCCTTACGTAAGTTCTTAAGTACTACTTAAGTATCGCGGATTTGTCATTACTGTTTTTAGATTACGATACCCAATCTTCAATTAAAGCTTATAAGTGCATTTTTTCTTAAAATCAAGTGTACGACTACCATATATAGGTATACCACAATGATAGTAAGCTGTCATGTAATTTATATATTAGGAAGATTTTAAATTTAGTGACTTATTAGGTAGGTACCTCTAAAATAAACAGATTAATTTTGTTGGAATGAAGTTCCCACAACTAACATAATAAGAAAACGTCAAAGTAATATAACGCTCTAGCTTTTGTGTATTTACATTACTCTGTAGTCCTTTTGTCACAGTAATAATGGTACGACACAAGAAAGGAGACCACACGTTAATCTTCTTCAACGAAGTTATGGAAGCGAAAACCGCATCAAAATACATTATTATTGTTTTCGAAATTAACTTGTGTATAAATAAGAAACATTTGTACACTGATTCCATTTACGCATTGTTTACTGTGTTTACTGTCGTGTGTTTAAGCTTGAGGTAAAAGAATTACTTTCAGGTGAATATATATACTGAATGTTATTATGTAGGTACCGCTTTGTATAATTATAATTAAAACATTTAAGTGATCTTTGTTGTTCTTTAAAATAGCTGCGTGGTTAAAATGGTGGAGTAAAATAAAAGGGCTAACCAATCTTTCGAAGCTTCCTGTTGACAGATTGATCTGATATTTGGTACACGCCTTTTTACATTCACCAGTAAATGTTAAGTTAACTCCAAGTCTATTATGTAGGTACTAAGACCACCATATTTTAAAAAGGGTTGCAAATGCACTATATCGTGCAAAATAAAATTAAAAGTAAAACACTTTTGTTTGCATCTTAAATAAAATTCTCCTGTCATTCAATACAATGCCTTTCTATACTTTTGGATGCTCAGCCTAAGTCTACTCTAGTCCTCATCTTTTGCTATTTGTAAGTATGATACTGCGTGCTATGACTTTCACGTACCATATAGAATATAGGTACTAACACGTTAATCAACATAATAACATAACTAAAATGTGAATAAAAAAATTTATCTGATTACTTTAAAAATGTATGCATATTACTTTAAATGTACTTAAGTGGTTAGGAAACAGTCAAATATTTCTAACATCAGCCACTCTTAATAAAATATAAATTAAAAAATTCCGTTCGCATACGCCTTTGAAATTAATATAACTCTGTTGAGTTTTAATCATTATAATGAGATTCTGAATTAATAGCGAATAAGCGAACAAATTAATAATGTAAATAACATTATTAATTTGTTCGCTTTAGAAAACTCATTATTTGGTTTTTACAACTAGGTAAATTATTTTATAATTTTAAATAATATACCTAGAGAACAAATTAACCTTGAAACAAAACATGAATTGACGCATTACATTGTAACGACATCAATAACATGAAAATCAATGAAAGAAGTTATTGTCTACATTATATAAATGGACGTTTCAATTATCTGGTTATCTGGTACAAAGTCTATCAATTTCAGATGTTTACTGCATTTTTCACTAACAGTTGACAATATGACTAGCTACGAATACGCCAATGTGTAAATCGTCAGATTTCTTATAAATAGAGAATTCGCTTTTTTAAACTGTATCTTTATCTTGGGAAATAAATATGTTATTAATTTCAAAGTCTTTAAAAAAAGCTTACTAGAAAGTGCATAACTAGACAAATCAAATGAGCCCAAATATGACCAGTTTATCTTGTTTAGTTCAGATGTCCTATGAATATTTACCGTCTTCATCTCAAAAAGGCTGGATATCATAATAGTATGTTGTTATTTGCCACAATAAAACAAATGAGTTCACACTCGATTGTTTTATTTTGTTTATCCAGGAGTTCCTATGGACACCTACCGATTCCATTATGAGACCAGCTTCCTAATACCATATTGTCGCATTGACACCGAAGATTTATATATGCAAGTATACCAAATTTGAGTTCATTCTACTTAATATCAGGCAGTGGTTCTAATTGGACTGCCAAGATTTGACCCATACAAAAACTAAAATATAAACAAACTAACATACAAAAGAGCAAGTTAAAATGTAAGCCTGTAATAGCAAGTAACGGAATAAAACTCTAGTGCCACCATTTTTAAACTACTCATTCGATGGTGAGCCTGATGATAAACAACTACCGGTTTCTAGACGCGTTACGAGTACTACATCAGAAATTTTACTCACATGACATAATAATATAACCGACCCTGCTCACCATTAGAAACATAATACTGAGCAAGTATCATTGTTTATCTACAGTTTTCTTTGGGATGAGAGTGTTTCCTCAGTAATCTGACTCCAAATTTCTATTGGCATATTTCGGTCTGCTCTACTTACGATACTTTTTACCCGACTGAGTAAATCAACCGAAGCAAACTATTATGTCTGCATGCTCCGCATTAAAATTTATTATTGTTATAATAATCATAGTTTAGAATTTCTGGACTTACTATTTTTTCGGTTTTATTTCAAAAATCCTGTAGATTTATAATTTCTCAAACATGCAGACTTCATAATTATCTTTATTTCATTACATTAGTGATGAATGTATTCTGTGTTTAATTCCTTTGATATCACTGATCCATGAAGAGATTGAATAACCATGGCTCCAAATCCCTGCCTTACACCTTTTGAAATGCCATATCAGTAGGTATGTGTTAACCTTCATTAGTTCTAACACAGGCTCTAGAGCCTAACGACTTAAGAGACCGTTTTATCAGACTGTCCACTCTATGCGAGGATAGTACTACCCACAACTCGTTCCTGTTCAGCTTTAACATTGATTTTTTCTAAATCTACAAATGCGTAATATAGCGACACAATTTAATAGAAAACATTTGCATGTTGTTACGGGTACATAAGATAAATATTGATGAAGTGACAAGTATAATAATTTTATTGTAATGCGCCACTAAATTGTCGCCATTTAAAATGAGCCCTTCTTAGAGATAATAGGCTGGATGATGCGGGTAGCAGTAACGGTTAGATGAAGATTAAAAGTGGTAAAGAATGGTCAGCAATATTTCTCTTTCATATGGAATTTGTTCAGAAATAAATTGTTGGTCTATGATGGCAAACATTAGTTTCTTTTAACACCATTTTAGAAAAAAAAATTCTACTTTAGGATATAATGAAAATAGAGGTCACGCAAATGCAATTGTTATTATGTATGAGATAAAAAAAACCCAAAAAAGAAATCTGAAAAATGGCGACGGAAGGCAATTTTCAAGAATCCTTAATCATTTATTTATTATCTACCTTAAATATAGGATTCACGTCACTTGTCTTATAGATTCTAATATTTTGTACTAGAAACGAATTCAGCTTAAAAACGAATTCTTGAATGTACCATTGTATGGTAATGATGCACGCTATGAAGTAATGAATTAACGTAACGTACTAAGGTATATGATTCGGGAAGCAAAAGTACTACAATGAAATGTAATTTTACGAGTATAATAATATAGTCAAAGAATTGCATTCAAAACTTAACAAAATATCGTGGTGTATACTGTCTTGATATTCTTTTGAAATGGTAGGTATTTGTAATATTATTAATTTTTTTCTAATATTTTCAAATTTTATTATTTAACTATCGTTCATTCTTGTTCACTCTTCGCTAATGTTGCATTTTCAATATAATTTTCAAATAATTATTTATCATGAAAAATTAATATCAATTTGACTGCAGTGGAATAAATAAAGCCTGTATTTATATTATACTCACTTCAACCTCGACGCAGTGTCGGGTGTTCGTGTGGGGACTTTGTACCCAGCTGACTTCAAAACGACTCAGGTCAATATTGTCTAACACATAATAGAGAGAAATGCGTCAGTACTTTATATTGAGTCTGATTTAGCTAAATTAACGGTCTAGTTACGGGTTTTTGGCCTTGACTGATGATTATGAGTATGGTTCGTAAATGAAGAGTAATAATGTATTCAAACTTGCTCTCAAGGGTAATGAAATATATCACAGAACAAAGAAAAATCCTTAGGACTAGAAATCGCATGGGGGCGTGTTTGTGTCGCCAAAAACCTAAGTGTAATTGCATTTACCCACGGAGCACAATAACCAGTGGAGAGAGCGTGCGGGGCTGCCGCAGTCGCCAAACATACGCTAAATGAAGCGTATGCAGCGAAATTTTGATCAGTCGCAGAAATTGTAGTTTGACGTACGAACGTCACGCGCTCCCGTTTTAAAAGGAAATAAAAATAGAAACAATGCCTAGTTGTGCAATTAAATGGTCTGGAAAGTCTACTACAACGTCAAGTTACATAAAAGATGGGATAATATTTCACAGGTAAGTGTTTTTTACTCCATTTAATAAAACAACAATTTCAACAACGAAAAATAAAATCAAATATTTGCTCTCTTTCTAGCACATTGAATTGCATATAGCAGTTGTCCCTTTTTTTCTCGATAGTTCTGTTCGCAGCATCGCGACGTTTTATATCGATAGAATTTAAAATAGGTTTATTTATTCAATGTTCTTCCTATAGTTTCCTTATTATTATTTTTTGTATCATTATTGCTTTATTTTAAGACATACTTATGCAGGCCTTCCTCGCAAACTGGTAAAAAACTTGTACATAACAGTAAAAAATGTATAGTGCGCGGCATCTAACGTGGTCAGATTTTGGAGTAATGTGGGCCCCACTACTCCAAAACCTTGCCAAGTTAGATGCTGTACACTATACTTGTTTATGGCAAAATGCGTGGCAAAATAAATGAAATCTCTACCTGCCTTTAAAAAAAAAAAAGATTTGCTCGCCTCCGTTGCCCGGGTGCACCACGTGGAGGTTCCGGCCCGCACCCTCCAAGCGACGTCCTGCCACTAAATGACGAAGCAATTCTAATCTTCCCGTTATCATTACCTATTGAATTGGGTGCGGGCCGGAACCTCCACGTGTTGCACCTGGGAAACGGAGGCGAGCAGTGCCTCCCACTCGCCACGGGAGACGCTACTACCTGCGGCCAATCCGGCTGGGGTGGGAGTGGCCCTCTAGAGGGCTGCTCCGAGGCTCTCCACGTGTCCCTCTGACTAGCAGATGGCACAGCGGTTGAGTGACAGGACGGCCGCCTGTCACCCTACACCCCACCGTCGTCGGGGGGTCGAGGGGTTCATCTTAAAACCGTAGATGGCCCCGGGGTCAGCTGGGTGCGAGGGATATGCCCATTGGGTAACCTTACACCCCAGTAACTAAGGCCCGAGACGGCGTGCGGTTTTAGTCGGTTCGATCCCGACATAACCACCCCCGATGGCCGACGGGGGTGGTATCCATGGGGATTTCCGCACGATAAAAAAGGGGTTCATTATATTGGAAAAATGTGTATTTTGTATTAAATTTTGCAGATTTCCTAATGATGACATCGAGAAGAAAGAAATTTGGATCAAAGCTACACATAGAGACAACAAAGTGCAGTGTCGTGTGATGTTCTAGACATTTCATGTAAAAGTACCAGAAAAAATTATTTTGTAAATAAAGTCTTCCTAATTTAATTACCTTTTCTTTTATTTTATAAAGAATATTAGCAACTGAAATTATTACTAATATTCCCTCTAAACCCTCCAGCTAAGCTCAAGGGCTTGTGTTAGGAGTGGGTTCACGTCGGTAGTGTAATGACTAGGATTCGAACCCGGGGCCTCTCGATCGTAAGGCGGACTTCTTAACCACTAAGCTACCTGTTTTTTCTCCTGTTTTAATCAATTCTGTATCGCAAACAAATCCTTATAAATAATATTATAGATTACGAATGAGTCAACAATTTTATCGATATTGATACTTTTTTAATTACTTGTTTGGAATCCCTAGATAATGAGTTGACATTTTTTTGTCAATTCGTCAGCCAATCACAGAGGGCAAAGCGCATTCTCTCCCCGCCGCGAATTGGTGACTTTGAATTAGAACAAAAACATGCCCATACTCTCTCCACTGGTTATTGTGCTCCGTGCATTTACCTCACACATATACACTTGTGTATGTGCATGACGCAGGCTAAAATATAATGAAATACTTTCCTCTAATCAAAAAAAAAGTTTATGCGATTGATTTTAAGGTTTCTTTTCCTATAAGTTTTCACAAAATATTTACTTCAATATTCTAGAAGTTTCTATACTCTGTCCAATTCAGGATGCTAAATGATAATGTTGACAGTTCACGTCTATTAAGTATCGTATTTTTATATACAAAATAATACCTCTAAAATTATCGTAGCACATGGACAAGTACCGCCCACTTTTCGTAATGAAGCGTCTTGCTAGAATTCAGCACAATTGACTATGACACAAAGGAATCGAATGAATCGAACTTAAATTAATTTATTGAAAATTTCAAGTACTTATCTACTACAATTTTTTGTAATATAGCTAATAATAATATAATATAACTAGTAGGGCGCGTGGGTGCGCGGCCCGCTAAAGCGGACCACGTAGATGAGTGGACAACAGGAACCTGGAACAGGGGTCCGTTTGGATTTAAAGTTTTGGTGTGTAAATAATTATGTAACAGTTTTTCTTGGTTCTGTACCAGAAAGGTTCCAACCGGGCCCCATTACTAAGCCTCCAACACTTAAAAGTTTAATACGAAATACTACCAAATTGAAATATGTAATTAGATAATAATAATTTTATGTAATTAATTAAACAATAATAAATAACTTCTTGAGATTGATAAATCTCTAAAAATATGTTTAGAACAATTAGAACACTCCACGCAGAAGAAATACAACGTAGAACGAAATCTGAAAGGTAAAATATTTGTACCGCCTTTTATTTTTTTCACTCCGGATTTAAAAAAAGAACATCGTCCGTATTCGTCTAAAAATTAACAAACATTCTACTTAAGTGTTATACTATGTATAATTCTAAGCATAATATTATAAACCTATTATTTTAAATGTTAGAATTTAAAACCGTTTTTATTATTATCAACAAAATAATAAATACCTACTTAGACATTTAAATATTCGATTTTCGAAATCATCCTGACAATTGATTTTCTGATCGGAAACAATGATCATCCAGGACGGGATGATCATTTTTTCCGATCAGAAAATCATTTGGAAATAGTTAGCATGCAATTGCTTAAAATTTCATTCAATCCTGACAATTTTTGTTCACTCTAACACTTTGTCGTTTTATAGTGCTTATTCAATTTTTTTAAATTAAATCTTTTTTTTTTTTTCAATATATTAACGCCGAAAATAGAATTCTGATTTTCTGAAGATTTTATTGGGCTAAACAGCGGTCCTTTAGTGCTAATTATTAAATTGCCGCAACCGGTAGGATAACAATTACCCATTATTTTGCCAGCACTGATTCTTTTCAAGAAACACTAAAGTACCGCTAGCGGTACCTACTACAGTAGTCACGGGTAACTTAAGAAAGGTGTTTTTAATGCGTAAAAAATAAGTTCTCACCCGCTATTTTAACTCTATGGGTCAACTATCATGTCAAAAGTACGGTTCATGGTTCACATTTAAATACACACACACCTTTTCGACATTTTGCACGATAATTCAAAAACTATGACGTATAAAAATAAACAAAAAGCTGTTTCAGAATGCACAGGTGAAGCCCTTTCATATGATACTCCACTTGATATAGTTATCTTACTTAAAATACTAATTATTAGTTCATGACCACAATTTAATTCTTTTTGTGTAATGTAGCCACAAATTCTTTCTTCTTTCCACTTTGACATATCTACCTATCGGTATGCCTAGCAGACATAGGGGGAAAAATCTGAAAACCGTGAATTTGTGGTTAGATTGAAAAGTTGGGACTTGGAATTCAATACCTAACAAAAGTCTATGCTCGGCATTTACAATAGGTACCTATTATTTCACCAGGAACAGTTCCTTATTCTCTATGGTTTAGGAGTGTTGTACCCTGCATCATCAGGTTTGTGGAATTCAGACTTGAAGTGTAATCATGAAGCTGTTGCTTGATGCCTAAAATTCTGTTGTGTGTTCTCTATGCTATGCTATGCTATGTTATTCTCTACACCACCTATAAGGTTGACTGGTAGAGAATGCCTGTTGCATAATTATGTGCATGAAGTTTTTATAAATAAATAAAAATATAAGAAATTCTCGAATCCCCATGGTTTAAGAGTTCAGCACCTTGCAGCATCAAGATTGCGGAGTCGGGATCCGAAGTTCAATTATGTAATAGTCTATGCTTGGTACTTAAAATATTATTGCATTGCACCATCCGCAGTTTCTGAATCACTATAGTTTGTGAGCGCAGCTGTACCCTGCATTATCAGGGTTGAGGGGTTGGGACTTGAAATCTAACCATGAAGTCGTTGCTTGGTATCTATAATATTAATTCACAATGAACCCTTTCTGAATCTTGATAACCTAGGGCCTAGGCGGGTAATCTTTCAGTATCAGGATTAAGGAGTTGGATCCAGATTTTTTTATGGGACCAAGACGAAAACTCGGTTAAAAGCATACCAAAGTCTTGCACATTTGTCTCTTCAATATTTGCCTTATATTTTGTATGGAAAAATAAATTTCGCCATTTTGAATTTTTTCTCTATTCATCGAGTAGACCTCTAGGCTAGGTCCTTATCATCTTTTGCCAAAAAACCTCTCTTCTATCTTCTATTACCTATACTTTGTGAGATAGACGCTGTCGAAAATTGTATGGGCGCCATCTTGAATCTGCCATTTTGGTTATATTTTTAGCTCACTGACAATTGGATGAGATTCCGAGTGGTTTTTATTTGAACACTCCCTACCTCTCTTCAATACCTTGGCCGTGCTCTTCACCCGTCTCCAAAATCTCCATATTTTTCCTCCGAATGAATTTTCGTCCTTTATATGAAAGCATCAGGGAAAAAAAATACAGCAGAGGTGAACCGAAACACAATTCATCCATCTTTAATACTTTCTGAGAGAGACACCCATGACATTTGTGTTGACGCCATCTTGAATCCGCCATTTTGGATTTATTTCCATCTCCCTGCCAATTGGATGAGGTTCCAAGTATTTTTTGTTTGAGCAGCCCTCACCTATGTCTAATACCTTGGCCGTGCTTCTCACCCATCTTCCAAACCCTCGATCATCATCTATCTACATATTTCTGACTAAGAGTTCTTCCACAAAAACATTTTAAAAAGAAACTATGTATAAATCAAAGTCTTGCATAGTTCAAAACTTGTAGTCTATTCAATGTTCGCCATATATTTTCTATAGAAAAATAAATTCCACCATCTTGAATTTTTTTTCTATTCATCGAGTAGACCTTTGGATCCTGATCATCTTTTGCGAAGAAACTACTCTTCCATCTTTTATACTCTCCGAGATGGACACCGAGGAAATTTCTATGGCGGCCATTTTTTTTTCGCCATTTTGAATTTTTTTTCAGGTCACTGGCAATTGAATGACGTTTCGAGTGACATTTGCTCAAGCACCACCAACCTATCTTCAATACCTTAAGCGTGCTCTTCACCCGTCTCCGAAATCCTCCATCATCAGCTCTCTCCATATTTTTCCTCCGAATGAATTTCCATCCTCTATACGTAACCATCGGTGAAAAAAAAAATTTTCATACAAAATTGTTCAGGAGAGGTGACCAATGAGTGAGTGAATCAGCACGAGCAGCTATATATATATTAATAATAATAAAAGTAATAGCTAAGTATAATGCAAGACATGTGCTGAACCATAAGCTCCTGGCATACCTGGAAACGAATGAACTCCTCAGTGATCGGCAATATGGGTTCCGCCAGAACCGTTCCACTGGGGATCTTCTTGTGTATGCTACTCACATCTGGAGTGAGGCCATCGAGAAACACGGAGAGGCACTCGCTGTCTCCCTTGACATCTCGAAGGCCTTTGACAGGGTCTGGCACGAAAGCCTAATCAACAAGCTTCCAGCGTACGGCCTGCCTGCTGGCTTGTGTGCCTGGATTACCGACTTCCTGAAAAACCGGTCAATCCGAGTGGTCATTGATGGCTGCTCGTCGGATCAACTGCCAATAAACGCAGGGGTCCCTCAGGGGTCGGTTCTCTCTGCCACACTTTTCCTGCTGCACATTAACGATCTGCTCAAGCCCGGTATTTTTGGGTACGCAGACGACAGCACAGTGGTTGAGAGGCACGAGTCCGGCCCGCAGGCCAGCATGGCACAAACCCGGTCTCTTCGAGAGGCTATGGTTGAGCGTTTGGACTTGTCCTTGAAGGCTGTCTCCGATTGGGGAGACGCTAACTTGATCAACTTCAACGCGAATAAGACCCAGGCGTGTCTATTCTCCGCTAAGCGGAGCCAATTCCAGCCAAACCCTACTTTCCGAGGTGTACCAGTGCCGATAACCGACCACCTTGAGCTTCTTGGCGTGACTCTCACTCCTACCCTCAACTTTGGTCCATACATTGAGGCAAAGGCTCAAATAGCTGCCAAAAAGCTGGGTATTATTTCAAAGGTGCAGCAATATTTCACACCGGAACAGCTGCTCAACCTTTACAAAGCGCAAGTTCGATCGTGTATGGAGTATTGCTCGCACCTCTGTGACGGCTCAGCAAAATACCAACTCGAGGCACTTGAGTCAATTGAGAGAAGGGCCAAGAGACTCATTAACTGTGATGCGCTGGTGGAGACTAAGCTTCAAAGCTTGGAACATCGGCGTAGAATTGCTAGCCTTTCTGTCTTTTATCGGTTGCACTTCGGGGAATGTGCGCTGGAATTGCATAACCTAATTCCTCCAAGCCCTTTTCATCACCGAACGACCAGACGTACGGCAACGCGCCACCGGTACATGGTGGATATCCCACTCATACGCACAAAACGTTTTGGCAGTACGTTCATCTTGCGTACTGCTAAAGAGTGGAATGCCCTACCTGAGTCTGTATTTCCGGAAAGCTACAACCTGGGAGTCTTCAAGTCTAGAGTGAATAGGTTTCTTCTAGGCAAGCGTGCTCCACCGTCGACCACATCATCATTTACCAACAGGTGAGATCGTGGTCAAACGCGAGCCTATTACCAATAAAAAAAAAAGACATAATTACTGTACCATAAAACTTCTCTTTTATCATCCTGAAATAAGTTACCTAAAATAATAAAAAAATAAATGCTTTTGTGTTTTTATAACTATCGAATCCATATTCTACGGGAACGATAATCGAGAATCGATTAGATTCATTTTCGATTATACTATATGGGGTACTCTACTTAGAGCTGTCAAAATTATCATTTTAGTTAAGTTTGTGAAAATGTACAACACAATCGACACCATGGGGATCGATTCTAGTGTTGTCCGTATTTTGAGTTAAGTTAATTTCATCCTTACCGTTGTTATATTTAAGGACTGATTTGCAATACAATACAATTTTAGACATCTATTGGTGTATAGCAAAACTATAATGTACATTGATTTTGCTATTGACCGCTAGATGGGGTATTATTGTGATAAATAAATTTGTGCTCTATTCCAACGTGCCTTAAACATAATTCTGTTGTATATTACGTTAAAATGGGGGCAGATTTGATGGTACTCTGTAAACATAATTGAAGTATATAACTTGTCAAAACGTACTTTAAATTCATTTTCAGTAAAATAAGGTGTGTAGTTCTGCTCTTCTTATATTTTAAGGTAAAATGTATGCAACCAATAAGACGTACTATAAGTCTGTGTGAGTGTATTTTTTGGCGACAGCTATTCCTTTGTATTTTTACTTAATAACTACTTCTATGGTTTTTAATGTTCTGTGAAATATATAGATACATAGTTAATTATTATTTTGGTCGAAGCTAGTCTAGTAATGCACTGATCATCAATGAATTGATTCTTTCAATTTAAAGTGTATTAGCGTATGTGGATCGTAAGTACTGTTACTTAAATTTTTTCAAGGTCGATCGAGAAAATACAACTTTTAACAGTTAATATTGATGTTTAGAAGTAGAATACTGCATGTTATATAGTTTATGAGAATGTCTCTTTTGTACTGTAGGACAAAGAACTAAGAGAGACAAGGCACTGTAGGAAGAAATGAATACGTAGGTACATCAAGAAGGTAGGTACTATAAATAAAAGAAGAGAAATCATTCTTTACTAAAATACTTATCACGTGATAATTTTCACGAGTGTAGCGGTGAATGCTCTGCAGTCGTTATCTTATCTTCCTTAAACAATATTACACTATTTATGTTATATATATCTTATATCATTAACAGATTGACGCAATATTGTAGTTATCATGGTTACATTGCTTTCAGATAATTTTAGAACAAAATGGTTAAAGACTACCTTGAAATGGTGTCACCAAATTAAACTCTTGAACATAGCTTCCAAAAAAACATACATTACAGTAACAACAGTAAAATCTGACTGATAACCTGGGAATATTGAAGTCACGAGTGAATAGGATCCTTCTAGGCAAGCGTGATTCATCGTAGACCACATTGTCACTTACCATCAGGTGAGATAGTGGTCAAACGTAAGCCTATCCTGAATAAAAAAAAATATCTCGCCATGATAATTATCATCTCAATGATAATATTCTTATATTTCACGATGATACTGCCTACACGATAGGCAGCCTATAAGTGCGGGAGGTCCTTGGAATGTGAGCTTCAGTGAGGTGGTACCTAGAGGAGTTTTCACATGTAAAAAAGATTCTAAAAAGTTTTAACAGATTAGGAATCCTTGAAAAAATTAGCATGATAATTTTTTACTGAATGCTTAAGTTTTCGGTTCTCAAAATATTTTCTTCTTGAATAGTTTTCATTTTGCGACTTACCTACTTGTTTTTGTTTCGTCACTTGAATACGTGCGCAAAGTGTTTGCAATGATATTAAATTATTACAATCATATTTGCAGAGTTTTCATATAAACAATAGATGGAATTCATGCTTGCACATGTTTGTTAATTAGATGATAAAAATATGTAGTAAGAAAACATTGCTATCTGCCTATTATTTCGGTACTTGCGAGACTTTATTGCAAGGTCAGGGCTGGGTGCGTCAAATGAAATTGATATATTAGTAACGTTTTTTGATCTACTTAGTTATGAAGTATTTTTTAATTTTTTAATTTTTAATTATTTATATATTTTAGTTTTTTAATCTGAAATGTTAGTTAATATTAAACATATGAACTAAATTTCATCTCTTTTCTTTTTTTAAACTTTAATTTGTTTAGTTTTGATGCTTTTTCCAATGTTTTAAATTAATAGTTCGGTCAGTGACATAATATTTCGAGATTTCATAGAAGATTCTTGACATATTTGTCACCTTTATTTAACAGCCTTAGCGCGACGATTCCACAATTTTATCATTCTTTGACATATAATTCAAATTGTCACCTTTATTAAACTGAGTCCAGGTGTTAGTTGTCGTACTTAGATGGAGGATCTATAGTTTGTAATTACAACAACAGTTTAATATTTATTCATAGAGCGGTAGAGATGATGAATCGCAACGAATTAATTGTATAAATTAAATGGCATGTGACTGTAAATAATTAGTTCTCTAGATTACATAATATGGCGTGACTTTGATAGAGGCATTAGTCTGGATACTGTGTAATTCTTAATTTGCCAGTAAACAGTGGTCTGTTATGTGTAGAAACTGCAATAACGTTATCAGTCTATACGTTGATACTTTGGTTTATGAATGACTGTAGAGGTCAGTAGTCACTTGTCTGTATTAAAAATATGTGGGTATTTGTTATTATTACTACACATTTCTGAAGTAGCACAGAGAATATTATTATAGAGAGAAGGTACCTACTGTGTGGATAGTTTTTTAACATAGGTTTAAATATATGGGTTTAAATTCTTTACGAATATCACTAAAGGTATTGCAAGGTACAAAGTGTAATATTTTTTTTTTCACTCACATGGGGATTTTATTACAGACTAAATAATGTTTAACGTTTCACTTCAGTAATTAATAATTTAATTTCTGGACTTGTAATAATATTCGTACAATTGCATCAGTAAGTTGTTATAATTGCGCTTACAAGATTTTACCCAAACTAGCTAGCAAACGAACGCACCAACAAACTAACGAACAACAAAGCAAGTTCAATAAAAGCATGTAATAATTTAGAATAACTGCAATTACCACCGTCTTCATAATAAATCTATTTGAATCATTAATCTTGAGTTTAAAAAAGATTCAATAGTCCACAAATAATTCTATTCCTATCAAAAGCAGGAAAATATGCACTACACATCGAATCGCCGCACCAGTCAGTTATGTGGCGTCTCCCGTGCCCCTCTTACGCCGCACGCTTACTATTTGTGTCAAAATATGCGTAATCGTTGAAATAAATAATCAATAAACCAGTTTCCGATATTCATTAAGAGTATTTTGAACAGCTGTTTAAAAAAGAAGACGTATTATTTTACCGATTACATATTATTTAGTGTGAACATTAATGATGGGCCTACTAATGTGTTAGTGAATACATAGTTTTGTTAAAAGTTTAATAAAAACGTGAAATAAATAATTATCTAAGAAAATGGAAGGGGAGTCGAAAGGAAAGAAAGGCAGAACTTATGTGCAATGGATAGTGGCACTAACAGGTAATTTTCAAATAGGTACCTATTTGGACAATAATTATTTGTTATAAGTAGTTGTTCGAGATCCAAAGGAATCAACAATGTTGCATATATCTGCAACATTGTATAATCATGTAGAAAAATATTATTGATATATCTTCAATTGTTATTCTTTAATAATATATTTGCTTAGATTCTATGAAATAAGTAGGTAAAATAAATATAAACAAAGAAGAGAAATTTTATAACCTCAATTCTTGAGTACAAAAATCTGATTAGGGATTGTGTGATTACAAATTTAACCAACATACCTACTATAGTAATACAAACATTAATGAAAAATGCACCTGTATAATAGTAATTACATTAGATACACTATACACTAAAACAGATAACAGCACGGTAAATTGAAAAATATTCAGACAACCTAAAAACCATGCAACTAATTTGTTCATTACTTAGGTACCTACTTGTTACTTGTTTATTTAGTCCCCAAAGAAGGAACAAAACAAAATAATGATATTTTATGTGAAAATTAACTACTGGATTGAGTAGAGTAACCTCCAATGAGTGAAAGTATATCGACCGTGGTCTGTAAGAAGGGATATTATAGTGTTATTGTAAGAATCAAGTCTGTCAACTAAAGGGTACTTAAGTATATTAGTGGGGGAAAATACGAAATGTTTATAAACGTAAGGTTAGGATCGGTCTTCTTGATGCCCATACCCATGTTTTTTGTAATATTTTTTGCATTAATCTAAGTTTATTTATACGAGTAATATACTAGTCCTAAACTATAGTACCTGTAAGTTTTAATTAGATTGGTTCTAGATAGTTATGTGTAATTATGTCTCAAAATCTTGTAGCTATGACTAGGTATTTAAATTATTAATTATTTTGTCAACTGGTTATATTTCATAACTAATTTGAGTTGACATCGATATTTAAAATCAAATAAATCGTCTTTCTATCATAAATATTTTGTTTTTATTCAATATATATTATAAACAGAGCAGTAATGCTTTTTTTAATAGTGTAGCTTAGTGTAGTGACTATAGTGTTTCAGGATAATGTTTTTTATTGTTTTATGCGGTTTCCTTATCTCAGTTTTACCTACTTCTTTCAAGTTTATTCTACATATATATATATTACTGTATTTTATACAGCAGTGACGCTTTAAAAAGCAGCGTTTCACTTCGGATATGTTCTAAAAATAATTACCTACCTACTACCGGCCGACACTGACCGTGGCGTGTGTTACGTATTTTGTACTACACTAGGTATATATTGAATGGACAATATTAAACTAAATTAACTTTTAAACTTTCGCGTTCCATAACTACCTATTATACGTAAACGGGAATTAACGCGATACACATTAAAGGTATATACATACCTTTGGATGCCTGACGTTTCGACCAGGTTACACCGGCCGTGGTCACAGGCTGACTGTTTCAGCCATGCACGCCCTCCGTCGCCGAGTCCGTGAGGTAGCGGGTTCTTCTTCAAATGTGCGGGTAGAAGAAGAACCCGCTACCTCACGGACTCGGCGACGGAGGGCGTGCACGGCTGAAACAGTCAGCCTGTGACCACGGCCGGTGTAACCTGGTCGAAACGTCAGGCATCCAAAGGTATGTATATACCTTTAACGTGTATCGCGTTAATTCCCGTTTACGTATAATAATTAAACTAAATGTTACAAATTTTGAACATGTGCATTAATGTTGCTCATACTGAGTTAAACCAAGATGCAGAAAAACACGTACACTGAATGGATTCCTAGTTTATTTTGGTCTTTATCAAATCTTATATGACCAATAATATATGTCCGTGAAATAAATGCTATAAATATATTACTACCCAAAATGATCTAACAAAAACATATGGAAACCTTTTTGGCACTTCAATAGAGGCATGTAGGGCATACATGTTATGATTTTTTGTTATTTTTACAGCTAACGCCACCCTCCTTATACATGGCATGCAATCAAGCTGGATATCACCGACGTCGAAATTATTACAATCACCAGAATCGCCATCGGGTCGGCCGTTAACTAATAGTGAAATTGCATGGGTAGCAAGTACCATTTCTTTATCGGCATGTTTAGGAGTACCGCTATTTGCGTACCTTGTTGATATTATTGGCAGAAAGAAATCTATTTTAATTATGACTGTTTTTCAAGCGGTAAGTAGGTATTTATCTTAAAACCATAATATATTATACTTATTTAAAATGTAAGTAAGTGGAATAACGAAATGTGCAGTGCACTAGAAATAGATCTACAAAAAAAGAGAAAATAGTTTCCACAAATCACAATAGAGTCAAAAAACTTTCATCAGAAGAAAAATAGTACATCCAAACTTCTTTAAAGGTAGTAAAAATAAGATTCTATATACCTAATTATATATATGTAAAAATACATACACGTAACGTTTATTGACCTTAGCATAATTATTGTCCGAGTGCAGTAAGTTCAAGGCCGTGTAAATGTAGGTTAAAAGCTGTCGACCGATTTGCTGATAATTATCGTATTATGAGCCGAGTTAGAATATAACTGCCAAGGTTATTTAAAAAAGTACCATATGAGTTGATTCGAGCGGTATTGTGATTTGAATGGTATCTTGGATATTGAGCATCTATATTAAGACTGTTCACGGCAATCAACTCAACTTTACCTTCAATTTAAGATTATAAATACTGACAAAACAGTACAAAGTACAATTATAAAAGATACCGCTTAAATTGCTCAAATTTCAGAGTGCTATGCTATTCAAATTACAACATTATTCGAATCAATTAATAGGGTACTTTCACCCATACAATACGAAATTTTAATTAATTACCTACATAATGGCCGTTACCGTTTTATGATTTTGTTTTTTATTAATTGGAAAAAAGTGTATTGACCTATTGAAAATATCCTTAATTGAATTCATATTTAAAATTTAATTTGTCATTTACACTTTGTTGCAGAATTTTGATAATATAAATACTACATGTTCCAATCATCAAATAATAGTTGTTCCAAACTCATCAAAATATTAAAAAATAATTATTTTTCTGTTACAGCTATGTTGGATTATAAACATATGTTCATCAAGTACCCCTAGCTTAATTGTAGGGAGATTTTTTGCTGGTCTTTCAGCAGGAGCCTGTTACAATGTAGTTCCTATGTATGTTAGAGAAATTAGTGAAGACAATATAAGAGGAATACTGGGATCATTTATAGTCTTGCTACAGAACATTGGCATTTTAGTCATGTTTGGTATTGGCTTCTATATGGACTATTATGTGGTGTTATATATATCTGCTTGTATACCGGTAGTAACAGTAGTGATGATGCTGTTTGCCCCAGAAGCACCGGCTTTTCTGGTTAAAAAAGGACAGGTTGATGTAAGTAGTAATGTTTCAGTTTAATAATGTTAGTATTGTATATTAGCGTATTTCTTCTACAATTTCAGACCTCTAAGAAAGGGACTTAAATCAATTTAAATTTATGCTCATCTGGTTTAATAGATTTTATTTAATTGGATAGTTTTGCTCAGTGCACTTGGTTCACCTAATCTTAAAATATTACTGTGGCTGCGACCTAAGCAACTGATTCGTTCTATAGTCGATACAGCATGGATCAATCCATAAGCATATTTGAAATTTACTCCTGTGATAGATTAATTTTTAAATTTAGGATAGATACGAAATTTTATCAATATCTGAATTCATGGTCAAATATCTTTGCCAAAGTTGTTTGCGGAACAAAATATTGTAAAGTATAATAATATTTTCAGCAAGCAGTGACAACATTGGCTAGCCTTCGAGGATTGAATACCAATGATACAATTATACAAAAAGAAATAGACTTCATGAGAAACGAAGAGAATGTTTACAAATCATTACCGAAGATTTCCTATTTAGATATTTGTAAGTAACACCAACAAGCTAACTAATCTTGGAAGCCTTAAATGTTATGTTCTATATTTTATGAAATCTGGTGCTATTAAATTAATCTAGTTAAAGTTAATCATACATAACTAGATTAAGGGACAAAGTTAACATTGCGTTTGGCATACCGTGGTTGCCAATACGAGTATAAGTCGCAGCATATTGAAGTTTCAATGGACTGGCCACATCTGCCGAAGGTTCGATAGCTGCAAACGAGTCCTAGAGAACTACATAATTGGATATTTTACTTGCTCTGCAAATACTTTTAACGTAACAAAATACGGTGATTATATCAGAAAACTATATTATATTAGATCAGATGGGTCAATTTGGCAACTGAAACTATCGCTATTGAACAATATTTAACGGTTGTAGAATATTTTAAATAATTTATATATTTGTATTTGATGTGTATGTAAGGTATTAAATAAAGAAAAATATCAAATGATCTAGTACCTAGTTAGTTAGCAAATACAAAGCTAAACTATATCTCGAAAGTTGGTTAATGTACCTCAATTTGTTTTACAATTGAACTCAAGTCTTGTAATTTTTATATTTCAGGGCAAAATAAAGCATGGCGTCGTGGCTGTTATTTAAATATGACGTTAATGACAACTCGTTCTCTCAGCGGTACCTTCGCGCTCATCACCTTTACGCCTGCTATCTTGTCGGCTTCGGGCGTAACTGTTAACGCCGAAATTCAAGCTCTTAGCTTTCCCATTGTGATGATCGTTGCATCGTTTGTCTCAATGAGTTGTGTGGAAAAATTTGGTCGCAAGGTAAAATCTTTTCGAAAATTTTAACTATAAGTACCACATTTGAAATAAACTCATTATTGTCTTATTAGGTTTGAGCTTGAATCCCTTTTGGTGGTGCAGTTGGGCAACAGACATTTTGGTATGTTGGAGGCATCGCTACTTCCAGCTACTCGTAATGTTAACCATGCCTTTAACAGAATTTAATAAAAATCGACAGTTGTAGAAAAATTTTTTTATGAGTTACATCTGGGCGACCGCAATTTGACAGTTCTTAAAGCAAAAGAATAATTAGGGCCGGTTACCACAACTCAAAATTAATAATTGCGAGCAAGCATATGGTTTAAATAGTCTGTGACAGTTTTGAAATAAATGAATTGTTTCTATTTCAGCCCATCATGATTTGGACATTCGTGATAGCAACTTTATCTCTATGCGTATTAGCTACAACCATGCTGCTACAAATATATGGGAAGCCGCCACCCACATGGATACCAGCTGCGACAATCATCATCTACATGTGCGCGTACGCTGGTGGTATCTCTCCAATGCCGTATATTATTATGGCAGAGATGTTTAATTTTCAAGTAAGTTTCTTTAATCTCATTGCTATATACCTCTATACATGAAGCGCTAGGCCATGACCTGGAGGATATTTTATTTGAGTGATAGAACCTAGGGCCAAAACAAAGTCTAAACATGAGACATTCAATATTGCCCAATAGATACCATTTAATTGGTTCAAAATAAAAATGAAGAGATATCTATCATACCTATTCGTTTAAAGTGCTTCAGTTTAAAAGTTTTGTCTGAATTAACAATTTTGAAGTATCTTTTACAACCTAATTTGAAATTGGACATTCATATACATTACTTAAACATTAAATGCCTGCAGGCCTGCTTAAATATTGAAATCCATTTTATTCTCACATTTATTTTCTTTCAGATTCGGGCAAAGGTAATGGGCATCTTCGTCACATATGCGTGGTTCCTTTGCTTCATTCAGCTACTGGCTTTCACAGCTATTTCTAACGCACTCGGGGCACACAACGTTTTTTACTGTTACGCGGCAATCAACCTCGTAGGAGCCATTGTCAGTGTACTAGCCTTAAAGGAAACAAAAGGAAAAACTGTTGAAGAAATAGAAATAGATTTGATCGGACAAAGAAAGTGATTTGAAATAAATCCCTTGATTATATTTTCGTTTGTTTTTGTTCACGCGCTGTAAATTGTTTTAGATTGAAATAGTAACTTCATAAAGTATTATGACTTGGTACTTTCAGAATCCCCTAAGCCTTTTTCTAACTCTAGAATTAATCGTTATTTAAAGGTATTATTAATAAATTACAATTTACGATAAGCCGTATGTTCTTATCGTAAACTGGTACACTGTGTGGTTTTACTCGGTTCAATTACAATATAAACTCAACACCAATAGCTTCTGTGAGCTGATACCAGATAGGTTTCCACAGGAAAAAATTAAAAGTTTTTAGTAAAGAATCCTTGTCAATGATTAACGTGGAGAAATTTGACAGAATGGATCATTTTTCGGGTCTAAAAGAACAAGTTTTATTTTGTGACTTACTTGTTTTTGTTTCGTCACTTGAATACGTGTGCAAAGTGTTTGCAATGATATTAAATTATTACTATCATATTATACAGAGTTTTGATATAAACAACAGATGGAATTCATTCTTGCATTATGTTTGTTAATTAGATGATAAAAATATGTAGTAAGAAAAAATTGCTATCTGCCTCTTATTTCGGTACTATCGATACTTTATTGCTAGGTCAGGGCTGATTGCGTCAAATTATTATGTATATTTTTAGTGACATACTTTAATATACTCAGCTAAGTATGAGTTTTTTAAATTAGGACTTTGGTTTGTTAATGTCGGTAGAGGACACAGAACATTAAAAAACCATAGAAGTAGTAATTAAGTAAAAATACAAAGGAATAGCTGTCGCCAAAAAATACACTCACACAGACTTCTAGGACGTCTTATTGGTTGCATACATTTTACCTTAAAATATAAGAAGAGCAGAACTACATACCTTTTTTACTGAAAATGAATTTAAAGTAGGTTATGACAAGGTATAAACTTCAATGATGTTAACAGAGTACCATCAAATCTGCCCCCATTTTAACGTAACATACAACAAAATTATGTTTAAGCCACGTTGGAATAGAGCACAAATTTATTTATCACAAATACCCCATCTAGCGGTCAATAGCAAAATCAATGTACATTATAGTTTTGCTATACACCAATAGATGTCTAAAATTATTGTATGGTATTGTATTATCAGTCCTTAAATAGAACAGTGGTAAGGATGAAATTAACTTAACTCAAAATACGGGGAACACTAGAATCGACCCCCATGGTGTCGATTCTGTTGTATATTTTCACAAACTTAACTAAAATGATAGTTTTGACAGCTCTAAGTAGAGTACCCCATAAAGTATAATCGAAAATGAATCTAATCGATTTTCGATTATCGTTCCCGTAGAATATGGAATCGATAGTTACAAAAACACAAAAGCATTTATTTTTTTATTATTTTAGGTAACTTATTTCAGGATGATAAAAGAGAAGTTTTATATGGTACAGTAATTATGTTTTGCATTATACTTAGCTAATTATATTACAAAAAATTATAGTAGATAAGTACTTAAAAATTTCAATAAATTAATTTAATGATTTTCTGATCGGAAAAATGATCATCCAGGACGGGACTTGAACCCGCGACCAGTCCCTTACAGGGGGAATACTGCATCTAGAACGGGTCCAGGTAGCTCAGTTGGTCAGAGTATTCCCCCTGTAAGGGACTGGTCGCGGGTTCAAGTCCCGTCCTGGATGATCATTTTTCCGATCAGAAAATCATTGTAAATAGTTAGCATGCAATTGCTTAAAATTTCATTCAAATTAATTTAAGTTCGATTCATTCGATTCCTTTGTGTCATAGTCAATTGTGCTGAATTCTTGCAAGACGCTTCACTACGAAAAGTGGGCGGTACTTGTCCATGTGCTACGATAATTTTAGAGGTATTATTTTGTATATAAAAATACGATACTTCATAGACGTGAACTGTCAACATTATCATTTAGCATCCTGAATTGGACAGGGTATAGAAACTTCTAGAATATTGAAGTAAATAGGTATTTCGTGAAAACTTATTGGCAAAGAAATCTTAAAATCAATCGCATAAACTTATTTTTTGATTAGAGGAAAGTATTTCTTTATATTTTAGCCTGCGTCATGCACATACATAAGTGTATGTGTGAGGTAAATGCAATTACACTTAGGTTTTTGGCGACACAAACACGCCCCCATACGATTTCTAGTCCTAAGGATTTTTCTTTGTTCTGTGGTAGAGGATCATCACTGCATCATCACGGAATGGTAATTATTCCCAGAAGACTGGCAGCATTGCCACGTTGAATGGCAAAGCCAATTCTTTGGGTAAGATAGAGTCCAGCCTATTGGTCACCTGTTGCGTCGATCAGCTTCCAAATTCGTGTAGACGAGGCAGATACTTAGACCTCATGACCCTACATCAACACATCAAGGGCCTACCCATTTTCCAAGGCAGTAATATCATAGCATTCGGTCTCCTGCCATCGTCAGGTACCAGCCCAATAGGTTCACGAACGGCTGGTTCGCCGGAGGTGACAAGAGTACAGCGGATGATATCATCAAATTTAGGGACAAAAATACAGAACCGAAGTATGGTAAACGCCGAATGAATAGGTACTTATTTACTGTAATTATTCATCTGTGATGCTTTCAAAATTTTGATTTTTTCCTTTATAAATATATGATATCCATCGTTCAATACCGGGGAACCAAGGAGGCTCAGCGAATCTTATTCTAAAACTGTAATGTTGGGGGCCATATAATTAAATATTTCCACACTAAGAAACAAACGTAGGTATTAACAAATTAACAAACAACAGAGCAAGTTCAATAAACACTTGTAATAATTAAAAACAATTGCAATCGCCGCCGTCATCATAATATCTATTTGTGTCATTCATTTCGAGTTTTAAAAAGATTAAATCCAAATACAAATGCCTATCAAAGGTTAAATGTGCACGGCACCTCGAATCGCCGAACCAGTCAGTTGCGTAGCGTCTCCCGTGTCCCTCTTACGCCGCACGCTTAGTATTTGTGTCAAAATAGAAATAAATTAATCAATAAAAGTTTCCAATATTCATTAAGAATAATTTTGAACAGCTGCTTAAAATAGTAGACGTATTTAGTTTACCAATTACATCTCTAGTATAAACATTATGATGGGTAACAGAAACATCTACTAATTATGTTAGTGAATACAGTTTTGTTAAAAGTTGAATAAAAACGTGATAATATTATTATCTAAAATGGAAGGGGAGTCGGAAGGAAAGAAAGGTAGAACTTACAAGCAATGGATAGTTGCAATAACAGGTAATTTTCAACTATTTTGACAATATGCAAGTGCATGCATGTGCAAGGTCCAAAGCCATCAACAATTTATGGGTAGTATGTATCTGCAACATTGTGAAAAATTTGTAGAAAAATGTTCGCGATATATTTTCGATTGTTGTATTAAAATGGAACAGGTAGCTAAAATAAATATAAGCAAAGAAGAGAAAGCTCTCTTTTGTGTTTAATAATTGATCCAAAATATAACTAGGCGGGGTGCGGTCAATCCGGTGGACTAAATATAAAAATGACAATGGTTACTATCTATAGTCCACACTAAAATACTTTATGTTGTCTTTTGTCAGGTTGTTGCATTTTTGTACTTCACTTGATGCATGCGGGGTATTCATGATTTCAAATTATTTTTCTTTTTTTACAGCTAACGTCACGCTCCTCATACATGGCATGCAATTAAGCTGGATATCACCGATGTCGGAATTATTACAATCACCAGAATCGCCATCGGGTCGGCCGTTAACTAATAGTGAAATTGCATGGGTAGCAAGTACCATTTCTTTATCGGCATGTTTTGGAGTACCGCTATTTGCGTACCTTGTTGATATTATTGGCAGAAAGAAATGTGTTTTAATTATGTACGTTTTCCAAGCGGTGAGTAGGTATCTTGTTAATGATCATAACATGAAAACTTTAACAAAGCATAACATAGACAGCTTAGTGAACTCTGCAGATAGTAAATGAGAAATTCATCTAAGGCAAAGACAAAAATAAATACTTGCTTAACATCACAACAGCGTCAAAAACTTTAATCAGAAGAGAAATGAATATACTTCAATAACGGTAGTAAAATGTGATTCTATCAAAGCGCACGGCAGTGCGCTGGCCAAGTTCCAGCAACAGGCCGCGCGCATGCCGTACACTATTTACACGAACCGTTTATTATAAATACGTGCACGTAACGTTTATTGACCCTAGCATATTAATGCCGAGTGCAATTCAAGGCCGCTTAACTGAAGGTAAAAAGATGTCAACCGATACGCTGACATGAGTTAGTTCTCTACAGAACATTAACTTCTAGGGTCATTTAAAAAGTATCTTAATAATCGATTCGAGCCAGTATTGTCATTTGAATAGCATAGCGCTTGATTTGAATAAAAGATATAGCGCTCTGAAATTTGAGTAATATCCTAATTATCGTGGCATCTTTTTTATTATTTACATACCGTTTGAAATTGGAAACTGAACTATTGAAAATACTGCGAATTGAATTTCACGTTTAGGATCTAATTTATCACTTTCGCTTTATTACAGAAGCTTTATATTATTAAATATGCCTCAGATCCAATCATAAAATATTACTTATATTACACTTGTTAAAATATTTAAAAAATATCATTTTTGTTACAGCTATGTTGGATTATCAACATATTTTCATCAAGTACCCCTAGCTTATTAATAGGGAGAGTTTTTGCTGGTCTTTCAGCAGGAGCCTGTTTCAATGTAGTTCCTATGTATGTTAGAGAAATTAGTCAAGACAATATAAGAGGAGTACTGGGATCATTTATAGTCTTGCTACAGAACATTGGCATTTTATTAATGTTTGCTATTGGCTTCTATATGGACTATTATGTGGTGTTATATATCTCTGCCTGTATACCGGTAGTAACAGTAGTGATGATGCTATTCGCCCCAGAAGCTCCGGCGTTTTTAGTCAAAAAAGGACAGGTTGATGTAAGTTGTAATGTTTCACTAAACTTGTTGATGTTAGTATTGTATATAGCGTATTATCCCTATAGTCCTTTCTAAAGCGACAGTTATAAAAGGCCCTGTCGGTGAAACGTCCATCGGTGAAAGATTAGGTACACTGAGGCAATGAAAAAAATAAATCATCTTGTCGACGAACAGTTCATCGGCGAATCAGTCGCCGGAGAACGGTTGCTGAATCATATTCAGAATATTCCACCATATATCGACTTAGATAAGGCCTGACCTGAGTTTGTTGAAATTCACAACCAGGATAGATTCATTAGGTACTATTATTTTATCAATATCTGACTTCATGTTTCATGAATTGTAATCATTTATTTGTCGAACATAGGTTTCTTATAGATTTTATCATTAGTTACAGGTCTTATTATCAGGTCTTATCATGATCAAACATCTTTGCCTAAGTTGTTTGCGGAACAAAACATTGTAACGTATAATATTATTTTCAGCAAGCAGCAGCAACATTGGCTAACCTTCGAGGATTAAATACCAATGATGAAATTATACAAAAAGAAATAGACTACATGAGAAACGAAGAGAATGTTTACAAATCATTACCAAAGATTTCTTTCTCAGATATTTGTAAGTACAACCAAGAAACTAACTAATCTAGGAAGCCTTAAATGTTACGTTCTATATTTAATGAAATCAGATGGTATTGAATATAACTGTGTAAGTTACATCAAAGAGGTCAATATACAGATACTTTACACATACACAAACCACACATAAGTGACAAAGTTAAAATTGCTTTTGCTACATTGTGGTTGCCAACATAACCTAGCAAAGGATATAAGTACCTAGATTAAAAATAAAGGAAAATTATATCCCATCAAGGTTGAGATATCACCCTCATTGTGCGAATAATTCCATCAAGAACCAAGCGATTCGGTGCCTCTTTTCTTTGCTGCACCATCAAAACCTGGAATTCTTTACCAGCTCATGTTTCCTTCCTCATACAGTCCCGGGTCCTTTAAGCGGGGCGTGAAAAAGCATTTGATGAGGCCGTCAAGCTGAGAGCCACTTTTGTGGCACTATCGGTGTTTGCAATGGTGACTCCCATTCCAGAGACTTTGCCTTTAACTTACCATCAGGCGAGGTGAAGTCATGTTGACCTGACTGACATAAAAAAATCCCAAACCTTGATTACTGTAACTCAATTAAACTCAAGTCTTGTAATTTTCTACTTTTTATTGTTATATTTCAGGGCAAAATAAAGCGTGGCGTCGTGGCTGTTATTTAAATATGACGTTAATGACAACTCGTTCTCTCAGCGGTACCTTCGCGCTCATCACCTTTACGCCTGCTATCTTGTCGGCTTCGGGCGTAACTGTTAACGCTGAAATTCAAGCTCTTAGCTTTCCCGCTGTGATGATCGTTGCATCGTTTGTCTCTATGAGTTGTGTGGAAAAATTTGGTCGCAAGGTAAAATAAAAATAAAATAAAAAGAATAGTTATACATTTGATATAGAATCATCAATGCCCATAGGGTTTCAATACAAACTCTTGTTGTGTAGTTTGGGCAACATTTATTATCTTGTTTTTTTTTAATACCACTCCATTCAGGTGGCAAACAAACACACAACCACAGCCCACTTGATGGGAACTGGTTATCGTGTTCTATAGACGTGTGCAACACCAGGGGCATCACACTAGCGCTGTCGACCCTTTTCATTTGTTGAAGGCACCATAACTTTCAGTTGATGTTGGCAGTAACGGCTTACGTTTTGGGTTAAAAAAAATTAAATTAAAAATTAAAAAACTATTTATTGTCACCAATATACATTTTGGAAGGTACAATTTTTTATCTTAAAATTAGTCTTGAATAAATGTATGGACAGAGTATACTGATGCTGCCCTCCAAGCTAAGCATAGCTTGTATTTTGGGAGGCAGTGTTCAGTCGTGGAATATGACACGTTTTACATATTTATACAAGAATACTTATGCATGTCCGTCGTTGTATCGTTTGGAGCAATAATGTACGTTAAGGGAGAAGAAGGTTATGTGTTAGAGTGAGTTTGTGGTACAAGTTATGTGTGAGTGTGTGTGTGTGTGAGTGTGTGTGTGTGTGTGTGTGTGTGTGTGTGTGTGTGAGTGTGTGTGTCTGTGTGTGAGTGAGATTGTATGTGTAAGTGAGCGCGAGCGTTATAAATATTGTCAAGTGAAAGAGACTATTATAAAAATGTTAACAGATCTTCCGTTTTGTGGTAGTCCAGTTGCTGAAGCCATGCTTCAACTTTGCTTTTTAATTTATATTTATTCAGCCCAACAATATTCATGACCCTATTTATATGATTGTATAGTTTAACACTTATGCTATTGTATTTCCCTCTGGCGAATGTCGTTCTGCATCGCACACGAGTGCATACTGAAGCCTTACTGCGTCTTTTAGGGTCTGGCACTGTGATGGACCGGTGTCTCCTAAGGATGGTTTTTAGCACAAAAAGCTGGCGCACTGTCAGAACCTTGCATTCCGTGTAAAGATTAGTTGTAGGGTATCTATAAGGTTTCTTTGACATAACTTTTAGGACTGCTCTTTGTGCTCGCTCCAAACCAATCAGGAGTTATCGTTAGAATCGGTTACTGTTTAAGTTTGTGTTTGTACAAAAGTGTTTAATGCTATTTCTCTTTTGCTTTAATGCAATATTTGACAAATTTCAAGCATAAACTGAAATAGAAAATTTACACAGATCTCCCTATATAATCTCACACGAAATTTACTAATGACACAAATTCACTTGTCTGAGAAAATCTTGTCAGCATAAAGTGAATAAAATGACAAATAAAGCAGGTAAAATATGACAAAACAGGATTTCTGAAATGAAATTAAGTCTGTGACACCCCTAAAAGAATTTAATCAAAAGCAACAGAAGTAGAGAAGTTGTCCTTGAGCTACTACTAAGTAGGTATGATCGCAATTTGACAGATCTTAAAACAAATGATCATTCGGGCCGGTTCCCGCAACTCGTTGTCAATAATTGCGCATTTTGCGTGTTATTATCTACTATTAATGTGGTCACATTTAGCAAATGCATGGTTTAAATAGTCTGTGACATTTTAAGTGTTTTGAATCAACAGTAGAGTAGGCGCCTACTTACATAGAATACAATGTTTTTCTACACGAGAAAACATAAAGCAGCAGCTATCAAATAAATAGAGAATCATCTAAATTAAATTCATCCAGTCGCAAGTTCTAAGGTAACATACAAAAAAAAATACAACCGAATTGAGAATTTCCTCCTTTTTTGAAGTCGTTAAAAAGAAAGAAAATTTGTTAATAGGGTGCGGTTAAGAAAAGAAAAGTACAATTCCTTTGTTTCTCACTCGCTTTGAAGATTTCTAGTTATTCAGTAAATCATTGCTATAGTTCTATGATATCTACTTACCTAAAACTAACCAAAATGAGGTTCGTTTCAAACATTATTATTTTCAGGCACATGTTGAATTTTTTTATGCAATCGGTCTTAATATCTTATGCGTCGAAGTTTCAAAATAGGCCATCAAATAGTTTTATTCCATCTAGTCCTACTAACAGTTCGATCATTGGAAAGTTTGGACAAAAATTTTTCAACTAGTGGCTTGCTAATAAAACTATTTATAGTTTAAAAGCTTAGTTACATAATTTATGAAGAGTTGATCATAGTAGTCATCGTAGTTTTCTTTACTAAATTTTAAGAATTATTCTAGTAATAAAAAGCCCATATGATATTTCAGACTATATACCTACATATATAATGCTGTATCAAATATCAGCCAGCGTGTTTGAGTAACAAACATCTAAATATCTTAACAAACTTTCACATTCTGTAATATTAAGTAGGAATAAGAAGGAAGTAAGTAAAGTAGGATAACTGGTTTGTTTCAATTTCAGCCCATCATGATTTCGACATTCGTGATAGCAACTTTATCTCTATGCATATTAGCTACAACGATGTTGCTACAGACGTATGGGAAGTCGCCTCCAACATGGGTTCCAGCTGCGGCAATCATCATCTATATGTGCGCGTACGCTGGTGGTATATCTCCAATGCCGTATATTATTCTGGCAGAGATGTTTAATTTTCAAGTAAGTATCTCCAATTCATTGCAGGTGTTGGAAATTTTATACAATTTTTTTTGCCCGCAACCTACGATAGGTTCATGATACATTTTTTTATTGCCATGCGTGTGTATAGCAAGGAAAGATATCTAGTGTGACGAGCAGCTTGGGGCATACCCGGCCCACACGTGGGTTCAAACGCACATGACAATGAAAGAGCCCTTAGGTAAACATCAAAGGCCTGTAGGCCAACTTCATCAAAAAATTCACTCATTTTTTTTTCAGATTCGAGCCAAAGTAATGGGCGTCATCGTTACACATGCGTGGTTCCTTTGCTTCATTCAGCTGCTGACTTTTACAGCTATTTCTAACCTACTCGGAGCTCACAATGTTTTTTACTGTTACGCGGCAATTAACCTTATAGGAGCCATTGCCAGTGTATTAGCATTGACGGAGACAAAAGGAAAAACTGTTGAAGAAATAGAAATAGATTTGATCGGACAAAGAAAGTGATTTGAAATAAATCCCTGGATTATATTTTTATTTTGTTTGGAGTTACACGGTGTAGCATACTTTAGATTGAAGTAACAACTTCATTAGTATTAAGAAATGGTACTTTCATAATCCTCTAAGCCTTACTCCAACTCAATTGGGATTCGTATTCGATCTAAGTACGAATATTTTTCGTAGAGCGACTGCCATGGTCCTTTGTAGAGGATAAATAATCAAAGAAGCAAAAACAAAATAACAAGTAATGGTAACCTAAATACAATCTGTAATAAGATATCGTTGGAGTTCCTTAGGTGCCGAACTAAATCGTAGTCAGTATTTTCGTTATTTTCAATATTATATTTTGTACCTGAAAGTTCATGAATTCAAAATTTCTTTATTGTGTATTTCAGTAGAAATGATTTTAATCTACTTTTACTTTACTTTTCTTTTACTTTACTTTTAGTTTACTTATCTTTCCTTATAATAATCGTATGCGTACTACTCGTAAATGTAAATTCACTAATTTAAAAATTATTTCAATGAAATTGTAAAACAATTGTATGTCAAATATTCCTGATGATTTTTTGATCGGAATAAGTGATCATCCAGGACGGGACTTGAACCCGTGACCAGTCTTTTACAGGGGGATACTCTGACCAGCTACCTGGACCTAGATGCTCGAAATTTTCCGATATATTCCACGGCTTAGGGCACCGGTGGAGCAGGACGAAATTGTTAATATTAAAAAATTAGAGTTACAAAAATTGGATCAAATTTAATGTTGATATATAAATTAATAGGTACAATGTTAATGTAATACATAAATCCGCCAGTGAACGCACTATACTGAGTTTGGTGTAATGAGGTCTTATTTTTATCATTCCATATTGCGTTATTAAAAAAGTTAATTCAATCACAATAAATGGTTGAAAGTGAAACAATGTATTTTTATTTTCATAACTATAACTTCTTAATCAATTTCTTGCTGTTCAATTTGATCTGAAGATATAAATTGATGTAGTAGGTAACTACATCAATTTACAATAAAATACAGAGACTGGGTAAACCGAGAGAACTGTATTGATCACTTGCAATAACCGAGTTGCATTTACAGATAATAATGAGACCATTCTAAATCGTGAAGACAGCAATATCAATATCGTAGAGTTAAATTCCTAAATCGTAAGGCTAGTCAGGTTATCACCTAGTATTGGGGCCCATTACATCCGTATACTAACGCCTCTTAAACTCCAAAATAATAGGCAAACATTATAATAACACCCATATTTCACTGTTATACGTCATTACCTGTCTCATCATCATCACAGCTTTATAGTGATTTACAAGCTTTTATTTAATTTCACCTGTCCCGTTGTCTGTAATCAAATCTTGCAAGCCATTTTTCGACCACTTCTGGTTATCCAATTGAGCTGAAATTTGGTATACTTATGTAAGTCCCATGACAATACCAAAAGCTTGTTTTTAAAAAGTTTTTTTTCAAACAGCAGCTTGTTTTATCTATATTGAAAGCTTGCAGTTCGGAGTCCAAGGTTCACTTTCCTTTCCTTTCACTTTTGTTATTTTAATTTGGTTTAATTTGGCTTAATTCTTAGAGAAAACCCTGCACTAGAATCTCGTACGTCGATCGGCAGGGTCGATCATCAGAAGCATTTATCCTCTATTTCTCCGCAGCGATCCTTCAAAGAGAGTAAGTACACTTCTCGGTCATTGACCTCTCTAAGAACTCGTCATAGTGTTCTTGAGTACACGTAGTAGTGTTTACCACCTTACGTGACCACATTGAGAGAATACCCCAACTGAAATTTATGATTATCTATAATGAAAACTCCTAATAATATAAAACGGCATTTTTGTGAGTATGTATGGATGTTTTTTACGCTTTCACGCAAAAATGTCTCATAGGATCTGGTTTAAATTTGATACAGGGATATATTACAATTCAGATAATGTGTTGCGGCAGGAACTGTTTATCCCTATGGCAATCTATCCATGGGAACCGAGATGCGAACAGAATTTTACGAGGGCGAAACTGTAGGCAAAATTATAACCAAATATTACAACATGGCCCACTTGTTTTACACCTGTAACTCATATTTCCCAAAGCAATATTCTAGAACAATTTATATCAATGTTAGTTCGTAACGCTTCAATACTCCATTGATTGTTCCCTCGGGATTATACAATTCGAAAGCTAACAGCTATTCATATGCAAACAGAATCTTACAGCTCCTTGTTAGTTAGATTAAATAATTATCATTAAAGGAAACTTTTGGCAATTTAATAAGCTCTAAAAAGAAAAACATTAAACCAGTTTCAATTAGAATTAATTAATAAATTAGAGAGGTTTGTAACTAAAGTGATAACCCAACAGATAAACACATTGCTAAGTTAAGCTACACTAGCCAAGACGGTTTTAGGATGGGATGGGAAGACTCCACCATGCCTCGGGGGAGCCATCGATTAAAATATTTGTGTTTGAATCTCTTCAATCGTCGAACTAGTCAGTAACGTGCCTCTTACAACGCACACTTATTATAGTGACAAATTGTGCGTTGTCGTGGAAAGAGTTAATCAATATTTTAAGAGCTAATTAAAATATTAGCCGTATCTGTGTCGCACAATTAAAAACTGGAATGCACTTCCTGCACACGTGTTTCCTTCTTCCTACAATCCCGGGTTCTTTAAGCGGGGCGTGAAAAGGCATCTGTCTAGGCCGTCAAGGTAGGGGCCGCCGTTTTGGGACGAATGGTGTCTGGAATGGCGGCCCGTACCCTCTGAACTTTACCCTAGCTTCTTACCATCCAGCGGGGTAAAGTCAATTGACGGGCTGAATATAAAAAAAAGTATTATTTTACTGATTATATCATGTTATATAATGTTTAGTGCATACATAGCTTTATTAAACGTTGAATAAAAACGTGAAAAAAAATATCTGAAACAATGGAAGGGGAGGTGGAAGAAAAGAAAGGCAGCACTTATTGCAATGGATTGTTGCAATATTAGGTAATTTTCAACTGTTTTGACAAATTTTTATTGTTATTTAATTGGAAAGGTGCGAAAGTATTACGGATATATTATGCAGAAAAACATAACGGCACTGCCAGCTTACATCGCAATTCATCGAAATTGATCTTTGCCACTTTCCAGCGGGGCAGTTTTAAGCTTGGTTATCTATTTTTCGACTATAGTTCGACGGGTATTATTGAAATAGAGCTACGTGGTCACAGAAGTGGTTTTGAGTCATGCGTACGACTGGATAGTTGAGTTCTTTATTCTGACATGCCGGCAAGGAATGCGTCCAATGCGCAGTACGAGTACTTTTATCCAATCTGAACAGTGATACACTAATTATTATTATTCAAACACTTCACATCACATTTCTCCCTCGTCCACCAAGGTTTCTTTTAAGTGTAATAGCTTTTTTATAATGCATATACTTGCTGAATCATAATATTCTACTCGTAAAACTGTTACAAGAGAGTTAGCACCCGTACGGTTCATAAAGTTATCTTGTAGGTACGTAGGTACGATGAAAATTACCCACACGATAGAAAGAAAGTAGGTATGTTTTATCATTGAATAATAATACGGTTCACCGATACCATGATTAGCGGATGTCTGGGTTCGCAGAAATATTACATTTTAGTGCGAATCTTTTACAGATAGAATTATTCGCCGAAAGCACTTTTCTGTGAAAGTTTTTATTTAACTTACTCTGTTGTATGTTAGTTCCGACGACGTGACATATGCAACGCTAATATTAATTCACTCACAATAAAATATATAGGTACTTTATTTATTTTTGGCGTTGCTTATTAGCTTTTACCGTTGCTCATTTTATTTTAGCGATGCTCATTTTGTTTTTGCCAATGCTAGCTACGAGCTAAGCTTGCTACTTGTATTAGGAGTGGGTTAACGTGGGTTAATGTGATAGCTAGATTCGAAATCTAGACCACTTGATCGTAAAGCCGACTCTCTAATTACCAAGCTACCGACTTAACCTTCATACTTTTGTGTTCGCAAATTGAATGAAAATAAGATGATGAAACTATTCTAATATAATAAGTAAGTAGTATCACTAACCTGTATAAATATAAATATTATATCTTATCTTAGGTCAAACAGTGAACCTCCTTTTGAGTCTAAAATATGGGTCGCAATGTCTGTATTTAGTAGGTAGGTACTTAATGTATTTAGATGGAGAACAGATTGTAAGACTACTGAAAATATTTTCAAACGCGTTCATTATTAAAATATTAGTTATTTCTACGTATTTATCACTGTTATTTTATTATGTAAACTGTGAAAAAATAATTATTTTTCTGTTGCAGCTATGTTGGATTATCAACATACTTAAATTCATCTAGTACCTTGCCTTGCATCAGGAGCCTGTTACAACATAATTCCTATGTATGTTAGAGAAATTAGTCGAGCAGATATAAGAGGGATACTGGGATCAATTTTAGTTTTACTACAAAATATTGGCATATTAGTCATGTTTGCTATTGGTTTCTATATGGACTATTATGTGGTTTATATTATCTGTGCAAGTTAGCAGTGGCAACACTAGTGATGATGTTATTTACACCAGAAGCCCTCAGCGTTTTTAGTAAAAAATGAAAAACTTGATGTAAGTATTATTATATATTTCATAGATTTTTTTTTACTTAGGTAGGTACTTAATCCACGGAAAATAAATTAACATTGTATACATTATTATCGAATAGTTTGGCGCAATGCCTGTATGTTACCATTGTATGGAGATGTTAGTACAGTCGCTCTCAGAATTAGCGTACATTCTTCATTTTAAATGGCGAGTTGAAACTCATAATCGACATTACGCGAGAGTGCGAAGAGCAATTTCGACTTCTACAAACGTTACCTATGATACTAGTCCTAGATCCGGAAGTAGATCCAATGGCTGCACCTTTTTGTACTGCTTGTTGAGTAGCTCGTAGAAGCACGAGTGAGTGGTTTCGTTATATAGGTAATAGTTCCAGCTTTAACTTCCTTAGTAGTTAACCTGGCAGCTCAATGCGCATTGCGGTTTCCAAGCTATTTGGATCAGTATTCCCACATATTATTAGTTGTTAATTTGCTTTGGATTTTTTTTGGGAAATGCACATCTTCAAGTTGTTATTTCACACTGGATCGCGATTAGTCATGCGTAAAGCCTGTTTTCGTACACTAATTAGGGCGAAAACGTGAGCTACGCATTGTATAATCCCATTTATTGTTCGCCTTTGAAAGTAAATAACCAAGTAACTGTTCAATCAATAATGAAGAAATTATTTCGGAGATCCAAATAGCAACACTTATTTATAAACATACTTGTGCTAGTGTTTTTTGAACAAAACAATGTATATAGGTATAATTTCGAATAACATTCAGCAAGCAGCAGCAACATTGGCTACTCTTCGAGGATGTAATTTAATAGCAGTTTGATGAAAACATGACGCTAGATAACCGTGTTTTATGCATATCTAAATACATTATTGCTCTTTATTTCCTTTCTTTTCAACTTAGCGTTAATCCCAGTCGCATCCAAAGCTTTCACCTCGGAGTCTGGGGTCCGCTTTACCAGTCTTAGCTGTGGATTTGGCTGGACCTCGATATTTTCCGTGAAGCAACTGCCATCTGACCTTTGACATTTCAGCTAGACCGTTGTTATTAAACTTTTTAGGGCTCCAACTACCCGTAACGACTGCCATAGATGTTTACATGGCAACCAGGACCAACGGCTTAACGTGCTCTCCAAGGCACGACCAGACCAATGCAAATAGGTAGGTACCCATATTCATGCATACAAATATTTGCACTGAGCGGGGATGTAACCCGCGCCTCCTGCGCAGCAGCCGTGTTCACTACTGCTACGCCACAGAGGCTTTTTATTCGTTTTGCTCTTTATTTATGTTAACTTAATCATAAGCAATCGTCTTATACGTATTTTCTCTAAATTTAACAATATTAAGTATGACCAAACAAACAAATAACTAACATGACTAATACATAATGAGAATTTAATGGCCGCTTCATTGTAACATTAGTTATCTGAAACTTTGCAGACAGGTATTTCCATATTAATTACGGTGACATAACTTATAGTAATCGTCCCTTTAATATCCCTATTCGGTATGGATAAGTTGGACAAGTGTACCTACAGTCGTTTATGTCTGTTGAAGTTTTAATAGCAATGTCCTGTCCGTACCACAGAATAAAGCGGTACTTAACTTCGAACGATTATTCTCATCGTCACTCAACCTTTTTCTCCGATCCTATACAGGAGAATTCTCGCCTCGTGTTTCATGAAATCATGATTGTATTATAAATGACTTGGCTTCAAGATTTACTGCTTTTGTGTTATAGGTCATAACAATATTGGTCAAAAATATTGAAGTAGGTACCTATAAATATAAACTGTAGGAAGTTGAGAACTGTAATTTTCATATTCTATCATATTCGTATGTTTACATAACCACTGTAACACTATCGATGTATGTAGTGGTGACCCCTGGCCCTGAGAATTTACCTTTAGCTTACCATCAGGCGAGGTGAAGTCATGTGGACGTGTCCAATATAAAAAAAATACTTTACCTTACAACTCTTATGCACTTGCAGTAATAATTACTTATCGTCTATTCATTCTATTCACTATTCAAGTTTTTCAATGTACTTACAAGAACTCTCAGTGCCATTTTATCTTTAATTGCAATGCAGCATTTAACAGCATGTAAACATAAATTGAAATAAAGACGCATACCTACCTACAAAGTACAAGGTTTCCTTCATTTTCTCACACAAATTTGCTGGTTACACATTTATTCGTTTTCCCCGACGACGATCTTGACGACTTAACGACAAATAAAGCAGGTAAAATATGACAAATAGGGCGTCTGAGACGAAATTAAGTCTTTGACACAAAAAAGAATTTAATCAAAGGCAACAGATGTAGACAATTTGTCTGTTCAAGAGGTACGACTGTAAATTGACGGTTCACAAAGCAAATAAATAATTATCACTACAGTTTGGCCGCTGAGACTATGCGTTCCTGACACATGTCAATTCTTCATGACTAGTGTTATGTACAATAAATAACTTGTACCTAGAACCGTTCTCTAAACCTGTTCCCGACTTACAATAACATAATAATAATCACAGTCAGCAATATTGTGACAACGTGATTTCATTTTAATTTTAATTTTATTCTAATTTGGCTATCTATCTGCCCTATTTGTTTTTCCAATTTTTAATTTTTAATTTTTTTCATTCTTATTTAATTTTATGTGATTATTAATTGTAATGATGGGTTATTGCCTGAAATAATAAAAAAAAATCATATTCATTTCATTCATTATAAAAATATGATTCATTCTTTCTATTAGCTTGGGTAGGGGCTTATTGCAAAATTACATTATTATAAAATTATAACGTTCTATTTTATATTTTTCAACCAACAGATTAATATTATTAAGATTACTAAAATATGCGGTTACAATTGCCTTGTTATTTTGTCTCATCACTATGAAAGCGAACATTTGACATTACCTTGAAACAGCGCAGTTTGACGTGGTTGGACGTGGTATGACTTTTAAAAACTATTGATTTTATATTTTTAATTAATTAATTGTTAATCATTTTAGCCCAAAATTAATCTGTGTATTCAAAATTGGCACAGTAATTAAATTTTTAATTTTATCACTCGTTAATAAGGTCAATAAACGATATTTAAAATTTTGCCGTAAATTATACACCAGTTCAAAGTTACATCGCCCTTTCGCTCACAACCTGTCAGGAACGCATTCTTTCAGTGATTCTATAATAGGTCTGTAGGTACGGTAGACAGGCCGGTTTTTACAATTTGACGTCAAGAATTAAGCGTTTTCTTTATGTGCGTATAAATATTACACTGTAGACATTACAGTAGAGCCCCGTGGATTTCAAATGTGTTTTATTTTTAATACATATGTCGAGCCCGGAGTCCGCTTGTTGTTTTTGACAAGCGGGTTGTTGAAAAATACCTGCACCAGAACCTTTTCCACTGTAAGTAGGTGCACCGATTTGCAGGTTATATTGATTTGTTGTGTACACCCTCGTCGACGTGCGTCGCACGTGGTTAAATGGAACATGTTATCTGTACCTATAAATTTTACGCATTATGATAATTATTATATTTTGTAATATTTTTATCTCGTAAATGTTTCTATTGTATTTTATTAGGTACTCATTCAATCAGAATATTTTAATAAACAATAATTGATTTGTTTCCATTGCAGCCCATCCACGCTATAGATAACCAATGTTCAATTGAATCATAATGACCTAGATTTTATTAAACTCCTTTTTAAATACGACACTAATTTTACTCCATTAATCTATATAAATAAAAGCTTGTGACAAACAAACTAGTGCAAGTATTGCGTAACATAAATTTATTATGATTAGTCGCCGCTCGACCTCAGGAAAGTTCTCGTGCGAATTTGTTGCGTTGCAAGTTCTGTTGTTGTATAGGTACTGATAAAATAAATTTGGCGTATTCAGTTAATTCCCGTGGCACCCACTGCTTTGAAGATTAAAAAAAATAATCTATAATTATTATCTTCTGTACTTATATTAAAACTGTAGAGAGATCAATTCTGTACATTGAATACATTTACAAAATAACTGTTGGGGGATGATTGGTGATCGATACTAATGCAAAAAATGCAATCAGTAATTTTTTGTCTTTCTATCTGTCTGTCTGTATACCTATGCGCGCGTGGATCAAAAACTGCCGTATACTTAGGCTACTTTTTATTGGAAATCACACTTTTTTTTTTCAGATTCGAGCTAGGGTGGTCGGCATCTCTTCTCCACATATGCGTGGTTCCTTTGCTTCACCCAGCTGGTGGCTTTCACAGCTATTTGTAATTTAATAGGAGCTCACAATGTTTTTTACTGTTATGCGGCAATCAACCTCTTAGGAGTCATTGTTAGTGTACTACTCTTGAAGGAGACAAAAGGAAAAACAGTAGAAGAAATAGAACTAGATTTGTTCGGGCAGAAAAAGTGATTAGAAATAAATGGCTTGATTAACTTTTTGTTAAAGAACGAGAAACAAAATAGTTAACAAGTATCGATAACCTAAAAAATCTGTAACTGTCAAGGCTCACATTAAGATTCTATCTGATGAAAAAGGAAGTAAATAATAATTATTATGTAGGTATTTATAAATCAAGAAGGATTCTTATTTTAACTTTATGCTAACTCACTGCGTGAAATTAATTAGGAAAATCGTAATTATCTTCTAACTCATAAGCTTGTAAGTTGTTAAAACTTCTCGATCGTTATATCTAGGATAGTAAATAAATGAACAATATCATGTGGAAAAATCATTGTAGACTGTATCTTGAAAAAGTTAAAAGATCTATCCGGTATTTTAATTAACTCACTGCCGCACTCAGAAAGGTTCATTAAATTAGTCCTAAGTGATACTTAACTAATTATCATTAAATCTGTTAATTGATGGAACATCCCAGAGTCATAATTTAAGGATACATTAGTTAATCACAACTTTAAGTTTTGTAGAGCGGTGCAGTGACAAAATCACAGTATCGATAGGGCATCGATAAGGCGTCGGTGTAGCCACACCTAAAAAGCGTTAACAGTGAAAAGTAGAAAAATAATATTAAACATTTTAAAAACTTTTATTTATAGTAATATAAATTACAATCCGTTCTTTTACTGTTAGTTTTTATGTATAGATGAAATTAAATACCTATTTTCATATACTGATAATAAAACATCTGGACTCTTTTATTCTATGGCATCACTGACAACTGCCAATGTCAATTATGGCCAACTTCAAATTATTGTGCATTGTTCAACAGACACAGAAATAAAGGAATTTTAAAACGATATTGTTAGTTGCGATGAAAAATGAATTCTATTTAATAATCGCAAGCGCTCAGCAAGTTGGTTGGATCCTAGTTCAGCACCTAAACAATGCCCTAAACGAAAACTTACCCCTAGAAAAGTGATGGTGACTGTTTGGTGGTCTAGCGCCCGGTGTGATTCATTACAGCTTCTTACCAAACGGGTTGATCATTACTGCAGATGTATACTGTGAAGAACTGAACACAATGATGAAGAAACTGGCACATCTGCAACTAGCATTCAATCGCTCGTCTCCGCTGCTCCTACACGACAATGTGCGACCTTATACTGCACAGCAGACGGTCTCCAAGTTGCAAGAACTGGGGTTAGAAGCTCACCGCATCAATAAACTGCCACTGCGTTGGCAAAGATGCATTGATTGTATGGGTAATGACTACTTCGATTAATACAAATAAAAATACATGAAAATAAAATCGTTTAATTTTTTTCATATACAACGGCAATTTCATAGGTAAAGACCTAATTGGGGCACGGCTAGCCACGAGGTGGGTATCCATGAGGATTTCCTCACGAAAAAAAAGATAAAGACCTGATACCTATTTGATAATTCTGTTTTTTAGATGTAAAAATCAATCCTTAAAAGTTAAGTAAGGGTTTTGTATCACTTAACTTTAAAGTGTCATTAGGGATGTTAATGAATCCTTAACTGACTCTGAGTGGTAAATTTTTTCAAATTTTACTAAGGAACAACTTAAGTATCCGTTAAACGTCTCTGAGTGCGGCATTCAAACTACAATCTTTTTAAAGCGATAGACTAAAATTTTGTTCAAAAACTAAATATTACACAGTTTATTTTTATGATTTAAATATAATAATAATTATATTATTCATATTTTTGTTTAAAAATTATTCTTTATAGTTAAACCCAACCTTAACCATTTTGTTTCTTGCCAAGAATTTAACTTATTTCAGTGAGTAGCTACATACACATTTGGGGAAAGTCGACCATAATACCTCAGCCAACTTTTTAATGGGACGGCTGAGTTAAGATAAAAATTCTGTACCGCCAAAATATTCAAATATGTAGGTGTGGGTACCATTAAACGTAATTTATGGGCCTGATTTAGGTCACTTTTTATTATTATTTATTAAAACGGTGAGCCCATTATCCTTTATTTTTTAAGTAGGTACTGAAATTGTTTTTATATCCTCTATTGAGTATTACTTGACTAAAATGCTACTACCTATTTAGGAACTCTGCTATCCTACTTCCAACCATTCCCAGTATAAGCATAGTATAACTTTATGTAATGTCATCTGTATGGCAACGGCAATTTTCGTAAAGTTAGTCATTTGACACTAGTAATCCGGCCCCGGTCTGATCTGCCTACCTTAATCCGACATGCCTATCACTGTTGAACGTTTTGACATAAATATGATGTTTTTTATACAATGTAAGTGGCAGACAAGCTCATGGTCTACCTGATGGGATTATGTAGTTTTTGGATTCAAAGGTACCTAGTCTTCTCCTAAAAGCCAGAAATATAGGGAATCTTAGGTAATACTTTACAATCCAACAAATTCGATAGTTCAACCCTGCACTGCGAACCGTTTTTCGAACCACCGGGATCAGGCTCTCACTGGCTGGCCCTAAAAACTCATCACTCTTTAGCGAATATAACTAGTTCCTTATCGCATACCTAATAGTGTTGACTCGTTCGAAACAAGATTGTGTTTACATAATTTTATCTGATACACGTTTTACGGTTATAGGCCGCCTTCGACATGATACTCATCAAGGATATAAGGTTTGCGTAATTTGCCAGTTTTCTCTTGTAGGTACTCTTACTTATATTTTACTTGAGTGAGAGTATCGTAATATTGTACACATGTACACACAACATGTTTCCTGCATTTTATTACTCAGATACATTACTTAATGATGTTCTATTAAAATATGATAGACTCGCTGGCCTCTGGATATAAATAGATACAATATATCATCATGTATCATCATAATTAGATGCAACAACTAAGTATTATTCAATGACTCTAGACATGAAACTAGTTCACAACGATAACAGTCGGTACCTTTGTTTACAAAAAATACGGAGATAGATAAATTAGGGTTCCGTACCTCAAGAGGAAAAAACGGTACCCTTATAGGATCACTTCGTTGTCCATCTGTATAACATTCTGCGGAGTCTTTTTCTCAGGAATGCATAGAGGCATCAAGTTGAAATTTATAACAAACTAGTAGTTTCGGAGCCTATTCGTTACAAACAAACAAACAAAAAACAATTCTTTCCTCTTTATAATATTAGTGTAGATACGGTAGGTCTATAGGTAATTTAATACGGTAAATTTCCAGTTTGCCAGAAGGAACATCAAGTTTGTCTGTAAATCCCGGAATTCTCAGTGCACGAGCCCGACTCACACTTGACTGGTTTATTAATAATACAATTACAGAGAGCTAAGTAGACTTATATTATATCGATAAATACTTACTAGGTACTGATCACCTTGTAATTGGGCAACTGGTAATCTAAGGCGTTAAGCAGACGGCGGGGCAGGCAGGTCTTTTTGACCGCGAAGCAATAACGAGTAGACCGCAAAGTAGTAGAAGCAAGGATATGTAAGGATATTCATAATGTTCTTGAGTAGAAGTACTTATCTACCTATACGTTATGAGTTCGACTAGAGTACGACCTCTACTCCAAATGAAACAAGTTATGTGATGCGTATATATTTGCTATGATGAGTACCTACACTCAATAGCAGCAGGTACTTGGTGTTAATTTGTTTTTGGAAATATATGGAACCCAAGAGAAATAATTTTTGCTTCAGCTGCAGCTGGTGTTATTATTTTACAACGAATGTTAGTGACATCTATCGCTGTATCAATAACCTTAAAAATAATTATAAAATTCTGAACCAAAGATTTTTGCAATTCTTCGTATAGTGACATCTATCGAAAATGCTATAACTGTCACACGCTGTAAGTGCCTTTCCAGCTAAGATGTTTCAGAATAACGCGCTAGAGGGCAATTTTACTAAATGTATCGACATATAAATTCTTAAGTCAACTTGTTTGCATACAATTTGTCTGTATCTTCGCAAAAGTTTGAATAAGGCCAGTAAAAATAAAATTTAAGTTCACAGTAAATTACCGATCCAATTTTTGTTTTGTTATGAGGTTTAGGATCACTTACTGAGTAGGTATAATAATTGATCCCGGTGGAGCTTCAGGCAATATCTATCTTTAAAATAGGTTGATGGCCGAAATCTCAAAAAATATGCACTTTCGAAAAGTTTAAGTTAAGGCTAGTTAATGTCTATTTAAGTAAGTACCGTTTTTTTTAAGTAAACATTGGCTTCACCAAGTCCAAAAACAATGAATACAATAAGTACTTTTACAACAACGTGCAGTAACCTAGCTAATATTAGTCAAAAAGTCTTTCACAATCTCTCCTTCATTCGTTTTTTCATTCTCATTAAGTACTAAAAAAATCTTGCAATATTACATTATGATTCCGCCCACAGAACAAAGAAAAATCCTATTCCGCCAATTCATCAAGAAGAGTTAAAATGGAGAGAATTTGTTGGTTTATAAAATATTTTCAAAATACCGACATAGGCTTTATTCTTTATTCACAATATTTTTTGGGATATATTTTAAGTCGTTTAATAAAATTTTTGACGGTACAAAACTTTCGACGAAACGTTGGCAATTTGAGAAGGGTGACGTTTCCTCGACGGATGAAATATTTTGCGGATGAGATGTCACCTAAGTCTACCGAGAGAACACTATATTGTGAAAACCTGATATTTGCCATACAAACATCTATGACAGTCGTTACGGGTAGTTGAAGCCTTAAAAATCCGATAACTGGTCTAACGGAACTTCGATATCGCCAATAGGTTGTGCAGGTCGAAAGCAGCCATCTCACGGAAAATAGGACCGCTTTGTAGTAAGACTGAAAAGGCGACTACAACACTGAATTAGCAAAAGGCTCGGAGGATGAGATGATACTATAACGGCTTTATCCCAGAAGGGTTAAGAAGAGGCGAAAATACGCATATTTCACCAATTTTCGTGTTCCCCCTACGTATTGGCCACGATCGTTGATTTGAGCCATGCAAGTGAAGGTGAGTCTGGTCTGGGCTGTAATTATTTCTACTTATTGGTTATATTTATTAATACCTAATCGATGTACGTCTACAAATCTATCCCTTTTAAATGAATATGTACCTAATAAAATAAAGTAATAAATGAAACAAATTACCTACACACCTACACATAATATTATTATGAGTTCTGTTATAAATCTAATAAATAAGGTATGTATCTTACTTATTATAATAATCTTACAGGTTTTACAGCACATAGTCTACGTTACTTAAGCCTATCTTAGATAATTGAATTCTCTTGGTCTGTGTACGAACTACTAACATCTGTGCCTGCATGTATTTTGTAGATAAGTGAAGTTTCTAGTTAGCTAAATACTATTACAACACATGTGTATAGTATGTACACCTACTATAAGCTTTGTTGTTGTTGTTGTAAGTATAAGGTTGTTGTGCTTGTGGTAATATGGATTAAATCACTGCTGGAATGGAATTTTTTGTCCCCGTATTTTCTCTACGTCATTTATCAAGCAAAAAGTACAGAAGAGACGATTATTATACCTATTACTGTTAGCATACCTATTATAACTAATATTATTATGGTATTAATGATATTAACGAAATAAACTATTTTTTGTACCTACTTAGGTAAATGTATTTAAAAAAAATAGGTAGGATATGCCTGCACTAGATTTGTGCTTTTATTATAGGTTATCAATGGCCTAAAATGCGCTGATGTTTTTTTATAAGTTAAACAATTTCCAACGTCTTATTTATTCATCATCATGATTTTGGCATTGTCCCTAGTTAAATCTCGGTGTCTGAGACCCGCTTACTCTTTCTGTTTCTTTTGATTTGACGATTTTTACGGGCTTTTATGTGATCGCCTACCGTCTGACCCCCCAATCCCGAGGCGAAAACTGCGCCATAATTTGTTTATATCTTTTTTACTTAGGTACAACAGAATATTATGCGGATCTGAGTACCTAATGTAAATGTAATGTAATGTAAAATGAATGAATGAATGAATGAAAAAAAAAAATGTAAAAAAAAGTAAAAAAAAATAATGTAAAAAGTAATGAGAGAGATGTACCTAATATTGACATAATTTATAAATATTATTTATCTCTGACTTTTATCTTCTCTTCTCATTCTCAAATTTCCTAATAAAACACATTTTGTACACACACTTTTTCAGATCCTTAAAACGCCCACATTTCGTCAATTATGTTTTTAGCCCTGTATTTATAGTCAGTTGACTATTTTTCATAAGTTGTATGCATAAAATTTTTATACTTTTCGTATAAAACCATCTAGTAGATATGACAAGAACTAAATTTGGAGTGAGTTCTTATAGAGTTCCAGCAGTTCTATTAAGAATAGTTTGCAGTCAAGAGCACTAGAGGGCAGTACCTATACGGCAGTGATTTTGTGTTCAGAAGGGAATCCGGGATTAAGAATTTTATGAATTTTTCAAATTTCGTTGACTTGTCCAACATATTATTATAATAAACCATTTCTTAAATTTCAATCGATTTAAATTTCTTTATAGGTTAGTTAAAAATACCTTTTTAATTTCACGACATTGCATTGTGACGGGATACCGTAGGGTACCTACGTTAGTGATCGAAAAAATTTAAAAAGAAATAATATTGAAATATTGATACCGGGGAGCAATCTGTGACTGTGATGCACGTTTAAAACGTGAAAAAATTTGGCACAAAGATGATGGTGACTCCAAGCCGTTCAAGCCAAACTTCTCCGTTCATGCACCCGGATGTGATTGGTATAGCCCAGTTTATTGCTGAATGTACGTTTGCAAATGGTAAATTTCAGGATATTACTTATTGTTGCGTACCTGCAGCACTCCACGTGGTCTGCTCCTAAAAGTTTCTCTCACCCTATCTAGGTTTAAAATTCTTGCTGCCTCGAAATCTTTCACGTCATTGTTAATTAACTTTCGCCAATCCACAAACACACGGGTTCCTTTTTATACTGGGAATAGCTATCTGTGGGTTGCGAGAGTATTTTATGTGTAGGGAGCCTCAGGCAACTGCTACGAGTAAGTTCAATTTAATATACTTACCTATCCAAAATGCCGTGCTATGGTATACCACGACTTCATTACATTACTTTGCTGCTTCGGTCATAAACACTCAACTTAATTTCGGTTTCGTTTATTATTTATGATGTTGATTGTAGCAATAAAATGGACGTTATTATTCTTAGTAAACCGAAAAGGGTTGCGTTGCGTCTTAATCCATAGATAAATATTATGTACAAAGCAAGAATTTTTTTTCTTGTACTCTAATGTCTTATAAAAAATTTCTTCAACGAAGCAGCTCAATAGTTAACTGTTTAGTTAATGCGATTGAATAGGTATAGTAAGAGAAGTTAGCAACACTTAAAGCTGCAACGTAGGAACCTAAAAAGGCTGTTTAAATCGTTATTATATCATTTCCAATTTCAAGTCCTACTAAAATCTTTGCAGTTCAAACTAACCTCACCTGTAAATCGATACACCTCCGATTGACGGACTAGCAACAGTTACCGGATTTCTTCTCAGTTTGGGAGAACGGATGAGATGAACAAGAGACCGAACCCCGGGCTCACTGTAGCCAGAGCTCACTGTACCCCTCCCCCCACCCCTTCCTTACCTCTGCACCCCCTCCTAGTCATCCCCCCTTCCCTTCAGGGTCGGCAGCGCGTGTGCGGCACCCTTAGTATTGCACACGTCCATAGGCCACGGTGACCGCTTCCCATCAGGTGGGCCGTGTGCTTGTCTGACACCTACGTAGGATAAAAATAGTGATAAAACATAACAATATAATACAAGTATCTCCTTAAAAGATTCTTACACTAACAGACTGCCTTGAGACTTATATAAAATCTAATTATTCTATCTGCTAGCTACTCTACCTACCCCTACGGGGATATAGGCGTGATTTATGTTATGTATGTATTATTCTATCATGTAAGTTCTCGCTTTTGTACTCTTACTAGCATTCTACAATACGTACTAGTTTAAAAAGAGGAATCTACACCTAGCCATACAATAATAATGAAAATAAACAGAGAATGCTTGTAAAATACAGTTCGTAACGACGACGTAGGTAACAATTCCTGCGCTAAAATAATTATAGCACAATGATTGAAATTTTCATTGTTCATTCGTATAACCAGGGCGGGAGTGTTTAAAACTGGGCCGCTCGTAAACCGCCTGTCTGCATACCGTAGTGTATTGCACAGATGCCGTATCTAACTACTGCGAGCATTATTACATTTCTACATATCAAAGTTATATTCATGTGTATTTCTGTTGTTGATTTGTGTTCAATTGTGTCCTTATGTTAATACATTTGAAGTTCTATATTAATTATCTGATAAAAAATCCATATGCTTAGTTAAACGCCTCTTACAAATATGGAAATAGACCTTTGCTTGCACCCACACACACAATACTCTCGCAGTCACAGTCATGTAAAAACAATATTAAGTATATTTAAAAATCCATTTGATTTTAATCTTATATCGGACGAAGCCAATTTCCAGCCCGTGGGCCGTGGTAGTCACATTCCGAGTGATATACATCGTGTATATAGCTCTATCCCTCTCTTCACTCAGCGGGACTAAACTGAATGATTTTAGCATGCCATGGTAAGGCCCTCTGAATCTCTGACCAAGTGCCTAATTCAGTTAATTAGTTCAAATTGAAATTTACAAGATAAACTCACATAGTAATTATGTCTGAAATAGATCCTTCTGAAATTTGATTTATAGATTGGTTCATTATTCAGAAAGGAGAAGCCATTATTATTGGAAAATGAATTGTAGAGTGAGTCTTAAATCTAATTCTATCTATAAGACCTTATTCCAGAATATTATAATGAACAATTGAACATATATCGTATAACTGCCTAGGTACTCATGTTAGTACATCATACATGCTGGCATGTGTTAGTACCTAAGCATACCTATGTGAGTTCTTACTAATATAACTGAATTTTCAAAGGGTTTTTACAAACAAAAATCCCTGCAATACGCCATAATACGAACCAATACTCAATTAATTATTTTACCTTTTGCCTGACCAGTTTTAAGTAGGTTATCTCAGTAATTTGTGTAACTAATTATAACTTTACCGAAGTTGAGACCTGAATATAGCTTTTGGCGGGCAAGAATCTGAATAATTTTCCAAATTTGAAGGTTTTAGACGTAAACAATTATTGGAAACGATCAGAAACGATGATAGTGTTTGATGATGACGCCAACTTCCAGGAGTAAAGCTGAAACTATGAATTCACAGTTTATAGTAATTAATCGACGACTTTTGTGTGGTGCTCATAGATCTGTTGACTGCAGTTGACATTACATCATTTCAGTCCTTAATAATACACTTTAGCACTTGCTACAAAGCTACAAACAAAAGTACTTAAACAGATCACTGAGCTCTTTAGTTTACTATTAAATAATTCGCTTGACAGTGATACACTAAGATAACCCACATTTCCATAAGCTGTTTTAACGATATCTACCAACTCAAGGTCTGTAAAGTGCGATATAGCTTCGTATATCGGTGTAACGTGGCGAATGCGGGTAAGGTTGTCGAAGTTCAGCTAAATTTCCTTGGAAATTTTCACTTCTGAAGGATTTGATATAAGTTTATCAATAGATGTGACATTAATGTCAACTGTTATCACTAGTCATGTCTTTGAAGTCCCGTGGCTAGACTTCTAGAGTAAATAAAAATTTCAATGATTTATTACTGCCAAGTGACAAAGTCCCTTCAGAAGGAATACCATTAAAACAAAGGCTCAATAAAGCCTAATAATAACCTTTTCTTTGCTCCAAATTGTCCTCGGATGGGACTGGGATTGGCACTAAAATGAAGAAGAAGAATGGAAAAGATACACTACATACACCATATTGTATTGTATGTTTGTAATCACAGAACAAAGAAAAATCCTTAGGACCTTTGTCATTTATTCTGAGAATGGCGCTGTGATTTAAACGGTGAAGCATTTTATACGATTAGTTCCGTACCTAGTGGTAATTACTGAACCCAATTCCTTTTTCAGGATCCTAAGGTCTCGCACCCCAGTCCCTCGCACCCCGGATTCTAAAGTCCCTTGCAATATGCTTAGTCATAAGAAAAAAATAAAGCATAAATGAGGAACTAAGAAAGGTGTTATAGATCTCGAACCTGATGCGAAAACAATGTTTCTCAACACATTAATTTTATTGCTACTATCTTCGTGAACTTTGTTCCTATTTTATAGGTTAGCAGTTATCGAAGAACCGTCTGCAATTAGACAGACTTTATTGTCTTCACGGGTGGGTGGGAAAAGTATAGTCGTAAAGGTGTTAATATTAGTTTCAGTGTATGTTTGCGTATACAGCCAGTGTGCCTGTTTTTTCGTTGGTATTGATATTAGCGTATTTTCCTAGATAAAACATATTAGGAAACTATTTTTATATCTTCTATTCTTATGTCATACATTTTTATAGTGTACAGACCAAATTTTATTTTTTATTCGTATTTTTAGTAAACATTGCTATTGATAATGAAAGAGTTTTAGTCCACTGTGATATTTATTCACTATCGCAAATATTAACATTAATCTTACTAAAATTATGAATGTGAAAGTTAGTGAAGATGTTTGGAAGTGTGTTACTTAATCATTAGTCTAATGACTGAACGAATCCGGCTGAGATTTAGTATAGGGATAGATTATGGTCTGGAATAACATATACCTTGGCTACTTTTATACCTGGAATGGGTTCCTATGGAAAGCGGAAACCGGAAACAAATTTCCACGTGGGTGAACTCGCGGGTACTTAACTGACAATTACTTGGTATTATGTGAGATGATAAAAAATACCAAAACCGATAAAACTTACACGGTTCTAAACTGAAATCAAGGTTTTTGAACTCGAACTGCATACTCAATCATTCAATGAAGAATCGATTTATCCTAAAGCCATCCAGAATCCTCGCATTTGAAAGTCTCCTGAAAGTCGTCGCCCTCCGGCCGCAGATGGCTTTTAAAGCTTGAAAACAATCGTTAAGATGTTTGGATTAATGGGTCCGAGCTTTAGTTTGGGCGTTTGAGCTCAAATAGCGACCCACTTGTTAACAGTCTAATAGTTTCCAAGCTTATTTTAGAAGTCAATACCGTTCCCAATTTATACGAGCTTACTCTAAAACTAACGAGAAACTAATTTACATGTAATTTCGATTGCAATACCTACTGCGTCGGCACAAATGCATAAGTTGTACCTCTTGCCTATAATGAATCGAACATGGAACTTTATATTCGTTTAAGTTCAAATTACATTCTGGAACATTCTCTTTAGGAACTGGATTTGTTTTCAACCCAATTGGCTATTTTATAGATTTATATAATTGCAAGATTTTAATAAAAAAATCTTGCTATTATAAAATTTGAAACTTTTTAATACATAAACTCCCTCTCATTTCTGGTCAGTTGATCCAATTATCTATGAAATGATGCTTTCAAAATTTGCAAAAATTTAATTAATAGATAAGTGTTGCACAAAATAAATTATGTTTACATTTGCAGATCCCCGAAGGGATACGCAAAACTGTATTGATATCACACACAGCTGTTTTCAGTCCCACGTAATTGAAAGCGAGTCTACAATCGGCTTTTTTAAAGGACACCGAGCTACAATTGAAAATTTTCTTTCAGTAAAATCCAAAACATTATGGACAGCAATCACACATTTTTTGTGACTTATTATGGCGAGTGTGTAATGTAAGTGAAATCATTAAATGATTTCACTTACTCGTCATAAAATGTAATGCTAAGTGCGATACATATCTATGAGATATACCTATATATACAAAACAATTATTGTATAGTAGGATGTCAGAAGCAGGCATTTATAGCAGTATATTTATGGCGAGTAAGTGAAATCATTAAATGATTTCACTTACTGACCATAAAATATACTGCTAAGTGCAATACATATCTATGAGATATACCTATATATACAGAACAACTATTGTATAGTAGGATGTCAGAAGCAGGCATTTTGAAAACGGTTTATGCCCGATAACTACGTCGTATGATGATGGCAGTTGCGTCCATAGGCGATGCCCAGTAGCGAGATAAACTTCCTTGGCAAAGCTCGTAAATATAACAGACACAGTTTATCCTCTAACTATAGATATATTAAATTGCTATAGTTTCAGATAATAGTACTGAGTCGTATCACGTAGGTCATATTATTGTAATTATTAAATTACTTGTAAATATTTATGGAATTCTTTTCATTACAAAAGATGAACTTGGTTCCTATACAAACATAGGCTTGACTATGATGCAGAACTGAAAATTATTATATAAATTAGAGCGCCTGTAAGGATTTCTAAGGTCCAAATTTCACAACTATCAGCAATGCCAAACCAGCTAAATCAGTCCTACTAATTATATTCTTCCTTATCTCTTTCTTTTTTCTTAGCCAATGTAGAATCTTTATATTACTACCTACCTACCTTATAATTATTATTATCACAAAATTTAAAATAACCTCAACCAAGGTCTATTAAGATTACGCTTAACAAATCGATAAAGAGTTGAAGCCTCTCTGTAAAATATATGCATTGCAATAACAATTAAAAGCATTCACTGTTGTACCATTATGGTCAAAGCATAAACTCTATGTAGATCCAACGGTCAGATACACTTGAATAACATACCTATGAAAACCTTTGACCCCTACCAAATGACACAAATGCGTACTCCAAACAACAATGTGGTTTAGATTGGCGTCCCAAAATTAGCTAACCGGAAAATAATAATCCCTTTAAGTCCGAATTACTGTGTCTGACCCTTTTGAATTGAATTGAATTTAAAAACGACAATGAATTTGTTGACTTAGTTTTAGATTTTATAGCATAGTATTTGAAAATAAAAAGGTTAGTGCCTTGGGGTTTTCCTATAGTCATAAAAGAAATAATTTTACAACAACGTCTTGAGAGCATTGTATATTGTCGCTCTTTTTTATTTTGGCAATAGAAAAAGGGAGACAACATCCACAAATAACATTCATCTATTATTGCTAGTTCTCGTTCCCTTTAGTACCTACTTACTAACTGTAGGTCAATTAGTGCTACTTATGGTAACAACTCCGATATTAAACACCGTGGGTCATGGTAGAAGGTTGCACTACGAACTATTAGGTAATCGGTGGTTGCACTAAGTAATTTGAGCGAAAGTCGTCGTGGAAGGGGACTGATAAACAGGCCCGTACGGTATTGCTTCTTTTAATTATAAATAATTATACGATTTCGTAAAATAATAATATATGTGAAACCTTTTCTTTATAATCGTATATTTATAATTATACGAAACAATGTCGCGTGATTGATTTATCAGTCTCCGTTATTTTAAAAGTATAAAAGATCACTAGTAATGAAAATGAAAAACACAAGATACAAATAATTTTTCTCATATTCGCCATTTGCAAAACCCAACAAAATGAAATTCTGTCTCTAAAGATAACATTTATACCTTCCTTTTGTACATCTAAAATATATCTTTCTTTGTTAGATTGTGAATAGACAGACATAGAGATCAAGATGTTTCTAAACATAACATAATATTGGCTATTTGTGGAACAGAAATATTGGTTTATCTTGCGAAGACGAAATAGTGGCGGAAAGGAGCAAAGTCGAAGATTTTATGTTATGTAATGTATTAGGCTGTATTGTGGGAAAAATATACGATATTTAGTGCGAATATAAAGATTCTAACATTCTTATTTCATCATAAGGCGGTGTGGCTAGCAGTAAGATACCTACTTTAATATTGTATCAGACTTATTAAAAGCTTATGAGATTTTTTTTTAGACAAGATAGCACACAATGACTGGCAATATGATTTCTACCAAAAGCGCTCCACCATTGACTATTATAAGACAAAATAATAAGTTGAGCTGACGGTAGTAAGCCCGCTTACCATTTAGCGACTGTAGTGTTGTGCTTACAATGGGATAGGAAAAAACATAGTGACTCATATTGTATGCTGCCCCTTTCAACTCGGTATATCTACTATTAGTCGATAGAAACAACTTTAGGAAATAAAAAACAATCAAAAGCGAGTTGAACTCGTGCACTGAGTTCTGCATGAAATATCTAACTGGGGTACCAAACGCCCAGTACTAAGTAAATTACATTAAGTTGATCCATTTTAAATTTAAAATAATTAGAGCATGAAAATTGTAATGTAAAGTGGAAGTTTTATCCCTAAAGGGTAAACAGTGTGAAGTAGATAATTATAACTAATATTGTAAAGACGAAGGTGGATTTGTTTATTATACTTAGCCGGTATTAATACTCAACTGATTAACGTGAATTTCAGTTATAAAATTGACAGGGGTATAGAAAAGTTACTAATGAGAGTGAGATCGTGGACAAAAACTGATATTATAAAACTAAATACAAATTTTATTTCCTTTTAGATAAAAAAGTTATCATTCAACCGCGAATTCCTCTAGACATATATTATGAAGTCATAAGATCTATGTATAGAAGCAAACAGTGGCAAAAAAGAAATTAGGACGTACCGTAAAACGGAATAGAGATCAAGGAGTGAATAGAAATAAAATGATCAGTTAAATTTTGCAGTTATTATCTTTTATACGAAACTATAAACCACTTCCACGTCACAATGAAGAAAATCATCGAATTTATTAAACAAATTCTAATGACCATTTTTATTTCTATTCATGCCTTGATTTCTTTTCACCCCGTTTTACTCGGTATGTAACATTTGTAACAAAAATGTTCTTACTTCCTGTAAATGGAATTGACTGAGATTATATTAATATCGATCGTTCAACGCATTAGATTCGAAGGAGAGACTTGTTATGTTGTTATGTTGTAACACAATAATCTCAAATTTGACTCTTGTTTTATCTAGTTTGAGAAGGATATAACCTCATACAACAAAATTATACAATAACCACAAAGTACACATCATGTCGTCTATCAAAGATCTTTTGTTTACGTACAAAAGCCTAATATTTTCTTTTCACAGAAGACTCGGTAATCTTCATTGTTTGTCCAGATTCCCTGTTACAGTCAGACAGTATAATGCGACTTTATGAGTGTTCCGGTAAATCCTTGGACGTTGATTAGGGTCCGTAAAGGTCTTTACCCTGTGTCAGTAGTGTATAGGTCCTAATACTGCGACTGGACTACTATTACCTGCATAATAAAAATAAATCAATACGGGTTAGGGTTTCTTGCAGCTGTCTAAAGATTTTTATATTTTTGATCCCTAATTAACATAGATTTCCTATTATTAAAAATAAGAAATTTAATTATTTATAATTATACTTCTGGTATCACTTGAGAAACAATCGCTGTCATATCACTGTGGTTTTTCCTGGGGTCTTAAGCGTATATATACCAAAGCGAATAGCTTAGGTATATACGACTTAAGGCCATAATGCAGTTCCAGTCAAGCGCAATTCAGCGTGCCGAAACCAATAGGCTAGAAGGAACAAGTCCTTCTCAAGAGTTTTTACTACACCGTGTAATAATAAGCTTGATGTGAATGTTACATAACGCGCTGTAACACTTCTTGTAAACATTGTAATTTTAATGTAATCCAACTTCTTTTCTTTTCGCTTTTTCATATTGACGTAATGACTTATGAAATTCTGTTATTATTTTGATATAAGTATCCAAATTTTGTAATACTGACAAATTTTCGTTACCGTCAGGTAATCCTGTATTATTGAATAAAGTCGCAAATTGCTAACTATGCGGGATGTAAGAGAATGTTGTCGAAGATCGCAACAAGTTGTGGCTGGAACGAGCAAGAAGCTTAATGCTAATGGGACAAACTTGGCACAGGTACGGTGGCAGTAAAGACTGTTGCACACATAGTGACAAGTTGAAAACAGCTGACTGTCAATAATGAAAGTAGCTAAAGGCATTCAAACTAATGAAGCGCTTCAGCTCAGCCTGTAATTTATTAGTCTTAGGTGTTGTGGGTATTAATATGTAACCGTCATTTATTTCTACAGAGCTGTTTTTTAAGTAGCTTTAGTAATAGGGAAACATCGAGAATTAATTAACTTACTGATATTAATTGTTTGATAGTCATTAAAAAACCAACATAAACATGTAAACCATGCCTATCAAATGTTTTCAGAATCTGGAGTAGTACTGCCAAAAAATTATCCATCAATAAAAAATGAACAATAAATATTTAACTAAACATCTTTATCCTGCTTGCACACTCCCAACTGAACCAACTCTAAAAGATTAAAAAGTTATAATAAATGTTATATCTCAGCCTGTAAGTTCAGCAGGTAGAACAAAAACCTCGTAACTTAGTTAACAAACGAGGGATCCTTGACTGCCCTTAATCGCTTTTTGTGATACCCAGGAGATCTCATTATCAACGGTATTTTTTCTTAACTATTTCGTCGTGTCGATTTATTCTTATTAGGTATATTCTTTTTAAGCACTTTGTTGAAAAAGCTTTTTTGATACTGATAATGTAAATTACTTACCTACCTAATCTTCATGAGAGAATTGAATTGTGTTACTTACTCACTTACAAAATGGTAAATGGGTTAACATAAAATTAGTTCGGTAATTTATAGACGGTTCAACTGTAAACAAAAAGAATATCTATAATATTTGAAAATTAGTTGTGTTTGTACACTGAAGATTATATTCAAATAAAACTTCAGCTATGTTAAAATTAACAATAGGTACCTACCTACTGAATAAGTACAACATTTTTTTTTTTAATTTTGTCAGTTTATTTACATATTTGTTCACGATGGACGCAAAAACTACTAAACATAGAGTTTGAAGCGATTTTTTAAGTGGAACCGGAGATATGACCAAAATTGAAATCCTACCTAGTCTCTAGTCTATCCTCGCGGGTGGAACCGCGAGCATCAGCTAATCATATAACTAAATAATTGTATTCTAAGGTAAATAATTTTGAATACTTTATCATTGAAACTGTGGTAATCAGCAAGGATTATTAACTCCATCTGAGCCGTGGTAAACACAGTCTAGTAGATCGAAAATACAAAAACAATAGGGCCATTGTACAAAGCATTAGATTGATAGTAAAACCAAAATTGGAAATGGCATAAAGTCATTACTTGTTTTTGGCAGTGCGCACGCAATATCTACCAATACCTTTCAATAGGGTTGAGGTTCACTATTTTTCCCAGTTCTATTCGATTTCCTGTTCTTATTGCTTGAATATAATGCTGTGAATTTGATACTTTACGATTTCCTATATATTCACATTATGTTTGTTAGATAATAATGGTTACAACACACTAACATAACAATGTCTCACGTCTTCAATTTGTTCTATAATTTTTATTACTCTTTTTCCTATTTAGGTATATAACATCATTTTTGAGAAAATAAATCCAAATGGTAATCGTTAACATGATATTATAAAATGTAACATTGAAATATTACTTACCTACTTATTTTCTGTTTGCTATTTTACAAAACTTTCTTGTTGCTCTTTTCCTTATAGAAATATAGTTGTCCTGAAAATATCTTCAAAATCTTTGCTATTGACATACGAACAAGTCTTTGACGTGTAAATGATCAAAGACCGCAAGACTGTTATTGTATCGTCGTTATTTATTGTCATAATATATAATTAAGAGACAATATATTATATAATAATAATAAATATAATATATATATTAATAATCTACGCCATTCTACACTTCGCTCCCAAGACCCAAAGTAAGTATGTACTTTCAATCTTGAAATCTTGCCTGAATTTTTCTGACTTATTGCATGGAATGGAACAAATTTGGACTGCCACTAATGAGAACCCTTTATTTCACTCAAATAATTTATTTTACCACAACAGCTAGTATCGTACTTAATTACTCTCTAACTCCTAATAAATCATTATTAAATCTATGATAAAATACATCAATCAACTTATCCCAATTTCAACAGATTTATTGATGCGGATTGTTTGATTCCTTCACGAAAGATCTACGATCATTATTCGTCATATACGTTGTAAAAGTTGTATGTTAAGGCATCACAAAATATTCTAAAGAATATCAAAATACATTTCAGTGTGTTCAATTCTGGTAGCTACTTATAAAATAAATTGCTCTGGCGCTGTCGCGTCGCCATCACACCGCTGCGATAAAAAGTTAGAGGTGTATTTCACTGTCATTTTCGTATAAAGAGAACATTATTTGCATACATCGACTTGAACGAAAGTTCTTTACCGAGATATAACTTGGCTCGTTGTTTTAAGAAATAGCTCGCCGCAGAAAAGTGCGTAACGTAAGATTTTAGAATTTTTTTTCTATGAGATACAACTTTATAAAAATGTTGATGTACTCGTGAGAGCTTTGTTTTATTTTTGTGATATATAACTGAATTTCACAATGAAACTAGCAGTTGCCCGCGGTTTCACCAGCGTGGAATTCTGATTCTGTCACACAGCAAAATACCTCCTAATTTCTGAATTTTCTTTTTTAGAAGAAAAACATAATTTTATAGTTATTGTAGGTTGCAAATTAGGAAAACTGAAATTCAAAAGGTGGTTAGAAAATTAAAGATTAGTTGATGATCATGCTCTATATTACTGAACAAAAAGGTACCTTTAATTTAATAATGAGTTTAAGATTTTCAACGAACCAAGAATACTTCGTAGGATTCATTGGATTGGAATATCCGGGACAAGAAACCTATCAAATTCTAAAGTAAAGACTGTAGAAAAATATTAAATATTGCTGAAAAGACTACAGAAGCCACTAAATCGTGTCTTTGAGAATAACTGAAAACTGATTTTATTTATTCAGATGCATCTAAAGAAACTTTCTAACCTGTTCTATTTATGTACCTAGATCCAACAGCTTGCTCAAATAGAGCATCACAATAGCATTATAGTCATTATACTAATAAGCCAATTATTAGAAGTACTCGCTTATAAAAATAATAAGAATATGAAATGATTTAATATCAATACAATAATATTCTAGCACATTCTACACAATATTTTCTAGACTCAAACTAATCTTTAAGTAAAGTTTCGGTTAGTACCTACTTAGATAATTTTTTATGTACATTTTAAGTATAGAAACACCCAGATTAATGCAGGTAATATATACCAATGCATACAAAAACCTGTGACCTGAAACTTGGCAAACAAACGCTCTACCTCATAGGTCGTTATATTGTTTTTTTTTTTATATAACATGATATATTATATCATTATAACAAATATAACATAACATATTCATATTCCATATAACATAATATCATATAACAAACCAAGTAAATACTAATCTCAAATGCTACACAAACTGTCCCACCTCGTTGAGTGTATATACGAGTATAAGAGACGTGGAGCCCCTGAATGTTAAATTGACGGGGCTTCGCAAGTAATTCCCAGTTGCAATCTGGGTTTGAATGTCTCAAATGTAGTATAGGGATTATAATTGAACAGGTTTTCGCTCGATGAACTCCTTAATTCAAGGGGAGACTGCAGCTTACATTCCAGGCTAATGAGGTTTTCTTTTATACAGGAGGTGTGCTCCTAATTCATAGCTTTCGTTGCGTACAGAAAGAACATTGTAGAAACAATTCAATTTGGTTGCAATAACAAAGGTGTTATGTACAGATTTTTTGTACGTAATCATGTATTGTTATGTAAATTAGTTTTAAAACCAGTTTCTATTTTTAAAAGCTTTATTTTAACTTGCTCTGTTTTTTGTTTGTATGTTTTGTGGTATACTCGTGCTTGCGTTTCTTTAGTAACAATACGATAATGGTACTATGAAGCTGGTCTGATGATGAACTGGTGAACGGAAAATACTCTCATGCTACCTGATATCCAGGGTCTGAACATAGAGACAGTAAGTGGTTATAGAAACTTTGGAACTAAACAAAATAAACGCGTGGGCTCATTTGATTTGTCTGGTTATACACTTACTAGATAATTAAATGTATAAGTACTTAAACTTATACATGAAAATAAGACGATAAGTTACCTATCGCAATTACTTAAATATTTATCATTCCATTATTTACAAGGACTATACAGAGAAAACACGAATGATTGTCAACTATAGACAGCTACGTCGGCTTACTCTAATATTTATATTCAAAGGGTATTTTCTTGCATTACAAAGGGTTTCAATTTTATTTGTAACTCCCCAGGGTCCTCACATAAAATCTGTCGGGATTTGACGCAGCGCTGACTAGATGAAAATGGAGGTATAACGATTTTGCGACGGCTTTGTCTATTCTATATTTAAATCCAGTATCCAGGGTTGGTAAAAATATATCCAATGGACAATTTATCATACTTTGAAGTAATTGAAAAGCCAATTTAAAAAACGCTTGTCCTCAATAATTGTACGGAATTCAATCTACGAAAGTGTATTACGATAATTAAATTTTGATAATCGAGTTGTGAGTACAAACAATGGCGGGCAACGGTGACATTAAACAGTGAGGGCTACTGAGAACAAATCCGAAACCCTTTCGGCCGGTCGTTGCACGAAAACAATTAATATGATTTATGAGAGAAATAAAAACCCTTGGGGCCATTTAGCAGCATTTTTGCTTTAGCAATAGTCGACTTTCGTAATAAAATTTGATTTATAATATATTAAATTTCACAAGGAAACCGAGGCAAAATTATCGGTAAACGTTGTCAGCATCATCTCATAGAATATTCAATGATATAAAATCTGCGTCACTAGAAGGTTCACGTTTGTTATAATCATCTCACAGTATTGTCGTGTCCCAGCTGCATCCGAGGCCTTCACCTTGAAGTCCGAAGTCCGCTTTCCTACTTTTCATTTTTCACTTTGCACGATCTTTGGTATATATGGTAGTGAGACCAGAAGGTTTCCCTTCGTAATCTTCTGTAAACCTTCCAATCATATTTGGCAATTACTAAATAAATGTCTCTTCTAACTTATCTGCTGACCCTCAAATTATCTACTCCGATGAAATCATAACAATCAATGCATCCACTGAATCAACAATAATATTCATAATAACGCTCAATTAAAACACATTGGACTGGTTTCACTATGTGAGAGTGACAATGCTCTACCTACACATTTACTGAAGTACGTAAATTATGTACACAAGATACACACACAGGCCTAAATTTAATATGAGAGAAACTTGAAATAGCTTGACAAACTTGCACATGATACAGATGATATGAGGGGAAAATTGTAAGTTTTGTAGTCACAATAGTAGTTTATCTTGCCTTTAGCAAGAATTGCTTCCGACGTAAGTGAAAACTGAATTGATTTGAAAACATCCTTTATATCGATCGACCCGGCTGTTCTTTTTATCATGCAAATAATTTAATGTAATAAACAGGGTTGCCACTCCTTTACACATAGCTAAGAAGCGCTGTTCCTTTCAAGAGAAGTGGGTAATTTATATTTATAAGCAAAATAAGGAAATTCGTAAGTATCTACTTATATTATATTCAGAAGACATTTACCTAAGTAAATTCAAATTAAAGGGCACATAAAAGTACCCATTAAGTTTTCGAAATATAACTGAGCTTCTAATACCTACCACTGATAAATTTTCTAACACAATAATATCTAGAAATTATAAAAAACCGGTTCTACTTAACCAATTGCAATCAAGATTTCTTCTGATTTAAAGTTCAACCAAGACTTTTCTAGAAAATCGCATGAAAATCCGTGCAATAGTTATTAAGTGTATCACGAATATACAAACGGACAAGAATCCAAAAAACAGTTATTGTGTTGAGAATCGTTTTTTTAATATCTCCAAATACGTACAGACACAAAATTCATTTACTATTTTTAAAATTTAATATAGATTAATTTTGAAATCGGCCTAATTTTTAAAATAAATTAAAAAAACAAATCAATAAAATATTCTTCGACGAGCATCGTATAAAGTAGATAAAGGTATTCCTCAAAGGTCATACGACTCGTTGACCTTTATTAGCGCGGCGGAACGTGTGAGCGGTATTTATGGCCTACTGAATTTAACGTGGCAGCTGACATTTAAAAAAATCCGAGCCTATTTTGGCTGTAAATAGGCTGTCAGATATCTGTTTTTGAGCTTTATATCTTCAGTGGAATTTCAATAAATGAACTGAATTTGAAAAATATATTCCATAAATCCCAAATATATTCTGGTATAATATGTTAAGTATATTATATATTCCATTGCCATGTTGGCCATTAATAAATATATAACACACAACACTTAGGGTATTTTTTATTGTATTCGACATGAATATATCATGCCTTTTTTTAGATCAGTCATAGTCAGTCATACTAGTGGAATTGTCGCAGTTGCCAAAGAATAATAATAGAATTATACATACTCTTACTCTTATTTCATCATCATACATTGTTTAATAAATTTAAAATATAGTAAATACACGGAATAAAGAATACCTACTACAAAATAAATACATAACAACTAACGAGTTAAGACACAGAACAGCCACTGTTGAATACATGCCTCCTCTAAAATTCTCTAAAAGAAGCGGTCAAAATAAGAATTCACGAAATTGCTGTGTGAATACCAACTAGATTACCCCTTCACCTGATAAATTGCTGAACAAATAAAAATCTGGCTACGGCTATGAATTTGGTTAAAACTTTAGTTACCTGACCGAGACCCAATTTCACCCTACAAAAGATTCTAACTTTATAATCATGGTCTAATGACCTCTATGGTGTAGTAGTTGAGCGTTTGACAGTTAAATCAGGGGTCGCAGGTTTGGTACCCGCTCAGTACCTACAAATATTTTTTAATGTATGAATTATATATTTATTTGCATTGGTCTGAGCGTTTCTATAAAAAGTAATAATATAATTATGTATTTACAAAAATGTATCTAATTACGTTTGTTTATCAGCATTCTGTAATCCATAACACAAGCTAGTTAAGCTGTGCTTACTTTGTGTCTAGATCGCGCTATATAGAATGGCCTCTGATTTTATTTATTTAGGTAGGTATGTACACTTACTTTTTCCTTGCCTGTTTCCTTTTAAACTTTAATAAACAACAGAAACCACTTTCTACGAGGCGGGTCATGTGGTAACTTGTGTTTGTACTCATTATACATAATGAATCTACTGTAGTTCACGTGGCTACAATGGCTGATGAAGACATCTATATAATTAGCAAACTGGGGGATTATAGTAACATACTATGAGCCATTCACGAGGCTGAGTAATTCAATCAATATTCCATTATCGTTAGTGGCCGAAGGCTTTAGTTAAATGGCTCGATAACAATTAGCTATTACAGTGTAACAGGGTAGCTTCTGACTTTGTGAAAATAGGATATTAAGACATGTTAGTAATAGGTATTTGACAAAATTAAATTGTAAAGTATTAATCTTTAGCTAGGTACTTTTTAAAAAAATAGATTGAAAATAAGGATATAACCCCATGAAAGTTGAACGATTGAAGTAGTCAATAAATAGGGCCTACTGATTTATCTCCTCCAAAAAGACCAAAAGTCATCACTGTTGCGTTTTTGGCTGTTAAAGTCCCATCAAACTCTGGAAAGTCTAATTTACTATTCTTGGCAAATCGATACATATTTTGCCTTCAGCTTAAAAATAAATTTCACGATTCATTTATATTTATTTGGTTAACCCATAGTTCCCTACATTGCTACATAGATACATTTAAATTACTAATGTAAAAGTGCTTAAATTTACCTACAGTTGGTTTTTGTCTACCTTCAGTCACCAAGAATTAAAGTTCTAACTAACCTAAAATTAGTTTATCCTTGTCATTATCTTTTTCTAATTCTTTCTTAACGAAACACCTTTAATTTTAACCATTTTCACTTTGACGCTACTCCTCCTTAGTAGTTAGTGTCTCCCATTCCAATAAGCAAATACCTTCACAGATAATTGTAGGGCTGGTCTCCAACAATGTTCGGACGTCACGTAGCGACAAACAAACGCCCAATATTGTATGCAAATATTGTGCTTGCTGTAACACCTGGACAGGGTACTGATTGAATGAAATACAGGTATACACAATACACAAATTATACTCATGACTACGGTACTAAACCGCTAAAACCTAGTAAGTAAGTGTTAGTGGTATACCTATTAAAGAATTTTGTGAGTACAATAATATCAGCCGTGACATACTCCGACCCCATGGCATTTAGTTACTTTTACAGTAATGTTTGGAAATTTACCCGATTTGAGACATAACAAAATGATTAAGTGGGTAGGTATTTAAAAAAAAATCCATTCAAACTAGGCAGGTATTCCTGAGATTAGCGCTTAAACAAAAAAAAAACAAACTCTTCAGCTTTATATTAACAGTAGGTATACAATAAGAGTAAAACATTTCGAGACGTCCGTGTCATGTCGCAAACAGCGTTATTTATACCCGCCATAAGCACAGTTTATAATATTATTAAGTGAATAACATAATTAAACACAAAATTAGTATTGTAAACGTTTTGTCACAAATAAATAAAATTCAGTCAAACTGTATCTAGTTGTAGTATTCTGTTATATAGTTTGTAGGCAACATTCGAGCACCAACGTCTATTTCTTTTTGTAGCTTAAACAATAATGGTCTACAAAAATAATTATGTTGTATCTAAATTAGGTTTAAATGTAATATTCTGCGAAGTTGGATGTGGACACAACCAATGAAAACTAATAGAGTCAACGTACCTGTATTATATATCTACTCAATATAAATTGTAACACTTTAATAATAAAAAAAAATCCTCGTGTAATCTGACATTTTAGTACGTTTTTAGTACAATGAAACAAAAATAAGTAGTAAATCAGAGCCGTCATAATTTCAGTGAGACGACCGCCTTCCAACGGCGCACCTGAGCTGTTAAATTTTATTGTTTTGTTTTTGCATATATTGATGTTTATACATGTGTAGAAATAACTTTGCGGTACTTTGCAGCATATTACGAGCGCAGAGGAAGGTGATGTTGGTCGTAAAACAATTTTATAAAGAGATGCAGTGAAGTTAATTTGAATTATTTATAAAAAAGGAGACAAGCCACCTCGTTTTCAAGTACACTAAAATCTATTTCTGAAACTGTTTCTAAAATTTTCTGAAAACCACAACAAAACCTATAATCTGCTAAAAAAAACGAACCAATCACGGACAAATTATACATACCTACATACGCACTACATTATGAAAATTGTACATAATTCCACAAAGGTACATGAGTAGTAAAAGAACACAACACTTGTAGGCCATCGTAAGGCTTAGTTATACACATTTAAACGCATAAAGCTGAGCTAATACCGAGTATTATTAGATCCTCAGAGATACTCCCACTAAATATATTTTAATTAAAGAAAACCCGCCAGCTAAGGGTAGCCTAAGAAATGAATGTAAGCGATTTAGTTTATTTATTTTCTAAGGTACACTTACAAACGGATTACGTCGAGAACCTTTGAATAAATGAGAGGTTTGTTTATTAAATAACATGTGAATCTCTATCATGAAGACTTGAGACCATTGTTAAAGCTAACTAAATGATAACAATAGCAATCGCCGCTTCACTAAGAAGGCGTAAACCTGATGTCACTAAAAAAGGTATTAAGTGTTTTTACAGTAACGTAAGTACGTATTTAACTAAGGTTAAAAACTCTTCTTTACAAACATTAAACTTGTTTCACCATATTTTAGAGAAATTACTGGTTAGCGGAAGCACGATAAAATATAAAAATATCTACTGAGCACTACCTACCCAACTAGTCGGTTCACAGAACAAAGAAAAATCCTTAGGACTAGAAATCGTATGGGGGCGTGTTTGTGTCGCCAAAAACCTAAGTGTAATTGCATTTACCTCACACATATACACTTGTGTATGTGCACAACGCAGGCTAAAATAATCAAAAAACAAGTTTATGCGATTGATTTTAAGATTTATTTTCCTATAAGTTTTCACGAAATATTTACTTCAATATTCTAGAAGTTTCTATACCTGTCCAATTCAGGATGCTAAATGATAATTTTGACAGTTCACGTCTATGAAGTATCGTATTTTTATATACAAAATAATACCTCTAAAATTATCGTAGCACATTGACAAGAACCGCCCACTTTTCATAGTGAAGCGTCTTGCAAGAATTCAGCACAATTGACTATGACACACAGGAATCGAATGAATCGAACTTAAATTAATTTATTGAAATTTTTAAGTACTTATCTACTACAATTTTTTGTAATATAGCTAATAATAATATAATATAATAATAAAAGTGGCTAAGTATAATGCAAGACATAATTACGGTAGGTACCATAAAACTTCTCTTTTATCATTCTGAAATAAGTTACCTAAAATAATAAAAAAATAAATGCTTTTGTGTTTTTATAACTATCGATTCCATATTCTACGGGAACGATAATCGAAAATCGATTAGATTCATTTTCGATTATACTATATGGGGTACACTACTTAGAGCTGTCAAAATTATCATTTTAGGTAAGTTTGTGAAAAATGTACGACAGAATGTGGTGTCCGTATTTTGAGTTAAGTTAATTTCATCCTTACCATTGTTATATTTAAGGACTGATTTGCAATACAATACAATTTTAGACATCTATTGGTGAAAAGCAAAACTATAATGTACATTGATTTTGCTATTGACCGCTAGATGGGGTATTATTGGGATAAATAAATGTGTGCTCTATTCCAACGTGGCTTAAACATAATTTTGTTGTACTTTAAAATGGGGGCAGATTTGATGGTACTCTGTAAGCATCATTGAAGTTTATACCTTGTCAAAACGTACTTTAAATTCATTTTCAGTAAAATAAGGTGTGTAGTTCTGCTCTTCTTATATTTTAAGGTAAAATGTATACAACCAATAAGACGTCCTATAAGTCTGTGTGAGTGTATTTTTTGGCGACAGCTATTCCTTTGTATTTTTACTTAATTACTACTTCTATGGTTTTTTAATGTTCTGTGAGTCGGTTATATAATATTGTATGCCCAAGATAAGAAAAAGTAGCAGATGGATAAATTACAATTTTGCTACATTAAACACGTACCTACAGTTAGTTCATACGGAATTGTTCCACAACATCTATTCACTAAACCTGACCGGTTTCGCCTCACGGCGTCTTCAAACAACTACTGAACACTATATAATAGATCATTGCAAGTTCTACCAAGTGCAGTAATAGTATGTATGTTGCAATCCCTATATTATGTAAGTATACAGCGTGATTTTATAGTCGTTTTGGACCCAAAAGGTGGTTACTCGGAATAATAAATAATACCATTTTAACATGTCCAAACTGCTGTACGAGTTATAATAAAAAAATTAACTTGTTTGTAATCTTTTTCACTCGTTCGAGTAAAAACATTATTAGAGCTTCGATAAAAATTCACTGTCAATTTTTAATGAACGAATGTGCGCTCGCAGGAATATTTCGAGGCATGACATGTCGGTACTGGCATTGTTGCGGACGTACGGGATGTTTTGTGATTGGTCAGTGTTCGAAATTAGAACAATTTTTTTTTTAGATTTATAAATTGATAGCTCCAATCGATCGTGTTATCGAAACTGTACTTATCCAAAATATTTCGGTCCAAAAAGACTATAAAATCAACGTGTATTATTATAGTATATTCGCATACTAGTATTGTGTGAAATTTTATTTATGCTCGAAATCATTTTCATGTTTTCAAATAATCATAGAAGGAAGGTTCAATTTTTTTTTTAATTAAAAATATTATAATTCTTACAAAAAAAGCGACTTCAACAGACCAAATTCAAATGGGACCACACGTGAACCGCCATATAAAATAAAAGGAATTAGCAAAATTGGAAAAACATCGGACATAAAAAAGCAGTCGAATTGAGAACTTCTCCTTTTTTAAATACCCTTTATGATAACCTATACTTATATATTTTTATTGCTTTGTAAATGTTGCTTTATTTTCGCTTTCCCCTCCCTAAGATGACACAAATGTACTGGAAACAAAGTAAAAGATTGTACATTTTCATCCTCTAGTTTATTGGGGTCGCCCCTTGGTCTTATCTCATTCGACTGAATATCATTTTCTCGAAGAAGTATCCGGTATCATACATTTGTAGATATCTTTCGGGTTTTCAATAAAAGAATGTATATTTTAAAAATGCTTGTGATCCTCTTGCCTTAAATGTGTATTTTTCGAGGTAACGCGAAAGAATTATGTGAATAGTTTTACATATTTACATTATAATATAACAATTTAATGACTTCATAAAAGTACCTTTATTTCTAATTTCTAAACCAGAAATTAATATTATGATATGGTGACATGAGGTTATTACCAGTATTTTTCATTCATAGGGGCTAATATTTAATAATGTACTATAATATTATATTTAGATGCTTAGATGGTTTGGACATTTAGAGAGGATAGACGATAGAAGATTGTGGAAATTTATATGAGGCAAGGATATTCATCCTTGCCTATTTAGGTACTAGTAGTTTGTTTAATGCAGTTCGAACAACGATCACAATTGCAATGTAAAAAAGTTTCAGTAGCAAAGTTCTGTAATGAGTGAAGTTATTTTTATCCCGTGCTACAGTACTAATCTAGCGCTCGGCAAATTGGATAATGGAAAATCCGCTACTTTACAGGGATAAGTATATGTTTATTTCAAGTTTATTTAAGTAGTGGTATGAACCGGATTAATTTACACTTCTAATGCATAATTCAAGTTAGTGTCACGTCATTATTTTGTGACGTAATTGTTAGAATATCATAATTTACATAACTTACAACGTAGCAGATTTTAAGTCTGAACAAGAGTTTCCTAATAGGAAAAAACGCATTAAAATTCGTTCAGTACCTAGTTTTTGCATATAAATATCGCAACAAACCGACAAGGACACAAAAAAAATATTTTTGTGTTCAGAATCGTTCATTTAACTTCATCTCTGATGCCTCCATCCTCATCACCTTCTTCTTGACGTATACTAACTTAATTATTGCCCCAAGTAGGTTTATATACCGATTTACAATTAAAAAAACGCTTAGTATACAAATATCAAAAACATTGCAAGCGCAGTTTAAATATTATTATTCAGAAGAAATAAAGATTAATGATTTATAAATGCCTCAGTGTCTTCCTTCAACTAGCAAACTTTCGCGACGAATCGATTCAAAGTTAGTCTTTTGCTCAGAACTTTTGCCGGCTGAAATCTCTTCCCTTACTCCTATATAGCTATATTTAACTACATACTATGAGTATAATCACCCTTATAGTGATCTACAGCATGTAAAATAGTGTGAAAGGAAGGAAAGATGTAGGTCAGAAATTCTTGAAATTGACATTTCAAGGTTTAAGGACAGTAAAGACAGGGCCGAAATAGTGTTATGATAATAATTATTTCAGAATTAGAAAAGTGTTGATGTAGTGGTACGTTAAGAAAATATGTATGAAGTTACGGGTTGTTAACCCTAGTTTGCCTACTAAACTATAGCAACAACTAAACATTCGTAAAAAATACGACACGAAAGTGAAAATTGTTCATTTGCATTACAATTATTACATATCAAGAAGAAACATGACACAATGAAATGAGATAGATATAAACCTTAAGGTAATAGAATATTAGCTGTAAGAAATATCAAAATGAAGTAAATGATTCACGAAACTCATCAGTATTCTCTGTCAACCATTCTTAAAATTGGAAGATATTTTTATTTAAAGATGTAAGGAAATGACGAGACCTTTTTCGTCATAGCATTTCTTTAGAAAGTAAAAAAAAGCTCTTCTTAACAAAAATTACCATATTTAATTTAATAACCCTGCGGACTGGCTTTGTATTTATCATTGAAGATTAAAAAGAGAAAGCTTTTCTCAGGAACTGTCATTTTCAACTCAAACCCCATTTTCAATTTACGCAGTAGATACGAGTACGTAATCTTTCAATAATTTAGGATAGTATAAAGATCATTGAACTGAGGGTCAATTTTCGTAAAAATATGTTCATAATTCAATCTCAATCTAGTCTCGATCTCATTTCGGTCTTCCAAATGAAAAAGATTCTTGTAACGAAAAGAACAGGTACCTTTTTCAATAATGTCAAAACATTTGGGTAAATAGGCTCTCCGAACATCATTCGCATTACTGCCGTCGACGCTCTAGACGCGTGTAACCACATTTTCTTAGAAATTCCTAAAACAAACGCGACTGAGACAGACAGTCATTAAGAGTTAACATTGCTTGAAGTTCTGTGGTTCCGAAACTTTAAATCAAGTCAAACTATTAAAGGAATCTAGTCTGAAATAGTTGTATGTATTCATGTATCTAAGTGTGGATCTCGGTATGCAATTTTAACGAAACTATTAAAACAGTTGTAATGTTTATGACTTATGAACCGTATACCTACATTTACCAGACAGTGACAGTTTATATGTTTCAAAGGATAAGGTACCTTTAGTAGTAGTGGTAAGAAGTAGATATACATGTTTCTATCTTCCAATGTATTAAATGTAACGAAGTGTCTATATAAAGTTGCGATCTCTATTTCATCCACTTAGAAGTAAACTTTTGTAAAACACTTTCCTCATTAATTATCCTATTAATTAATATTATAAATATGAAAGTTTGTGAAGATATTTGGATGTTTGTTACCTACCCCATCACGCTCTAATGTATAGGGAGTAATAACACATAAGATACTCTTAGCCCTGGAATAGGTTTCTATGGGTTGCAGAAAATTAGGGGTCAGAATTCCACAGGGGTGAAGCCTAAGGGGTATAAGTTAGTGTCAAAAAAATTCCCAATATAACTCACATAAAGTATTAAACAGTTTTGTTTTAAAAATAATTTAACTCTCAACCAGGTATAAAAATTCACACCTTCATGATATTACACATTTTCAATAAAATATTAAAGGTATCATGCAATATTGGAAATTGCATTCAGCGATTCATTGAGTATTGAAATATTATAAGTCAAAATGCAGAATAAAAATAAAAGTCGGTTGAAATAATTAAATTAGTATCATTCTAGTGGGCACGTACAATTACGCCGTCGACTGACGTCCGGAGGCCGACCAGCCGTATCGATTCACGCCGCATGCTACGCCAACTGAATTACGATGACTGTTAACAGGTTGACTCGTAATATTCATATACATTTTTCCACTCAATCGCCCACACAGTTCATACAGCCTGCGGTGATATCTCTCCTGAAATATATTGAATGCAAATGATAAAATATGATTTTTCAATTTTGAGCAGTTTTTATTATCTTTTAAATGTTGGGTTTTTTTTTTCAAATTATATTTGTGCAATAAAATTTAACAAACAAATATGAGAAAAATTAAAGCACCATTTTTACCCATTGAATTCACCATCTACCTGCCCTTGTCCCAATTATTTGGGGTCGGCGCAACATGTATTTTTGCTCCATACATTCCTGTCAGATGTCATCTCTTCTTTTCTTAGGCCTACCTCTACCCTTAAAGCCCTCCACATTCATACTTAGAACTTTTTTGACAAACTTTTTTTTGCTTTCATCTCTTCTCATAACATGTTCATACCACGACAGTCGCTCGCTTCTCAATTTTTCATTTATTGGTGCAAATTATCGATTATGAATATCAAACATTTTTCATAATCGATTATGATGCTTAATAGTCAAATATTTGAAATTAATTATTTCAAAGTTCTTACAAGAACATCGATTGTGCTTAACAAAATTACTTTATGCCGTGTCAGTTCGCCGTTCCATCGCTTATTAACCAAAGCATTAACTATTTTCTTTTCAATATTGTTTGCTCCGTAGCAGATATAGGTATCTAGCAAATTATGAATAGCAAAGACAATTATTTTAAATTAACATATATAGAGTTACCCATAAATAGACAAATATAAGAAAATTAAACTATTTACAAAGAATCTTAATTATAAAATTCACATGTGAACTTTTAGCTGTTACCCACGACAGGCTCTGTCCGTGTGGAATTTTGATGAACATAATTTTAGGGATTAAAGTGCCTCTGTATTATTGCAGACTAAAATCTATCTCTGTACCAAATTTCAGCTACACCTGTTCTGTTGTTTAGCGTGAAAGTGTAACAAGTTTGTAAGTATGGATGTCCATACTTAGATACAAACCTTAGCGTTCATATTATTCGAATCGACAGTATTTTACTAATAATACAAACAAACAAAAAAAACAAAAAAACAAATTAAAAAAAAGATCAGGGGCGGGTTATTTGATTGACATATAAAATTTTGTTTATTATTAATTTTGTTTATTATTAAGGTGACATATTTATTAAATAATACAAACAGGTTTGTATGTATTTTGTTCCTCAAAATGTAGCCTCTTTTAGAGATTCAAATACACTTATTTTGACTAATGTTTTGACGAACTAAAACCATTTTATTAAGTTAGTTATGCTTTTAATTTAAAAGTCATGTAGAGACAGCGTCTAAAGTAAACGGTTTTTCAGTTTTCCCCATTAGCTTTTGAACGAAGTAATTTGTGTTTCTTAAGAAAAATGCTGTTTAATTACTTAGTGGGCTCTATCAAATTAACTTTTAACTTTGATTACAATATAATGAACAATTTTTATTCGAAATTATAATTTTGAATATTGCAATCGTCATCAACTTCTGCTCGACTTATCTAATTTTATAAAACCTTCATATATAACACAAATTAATCGAGATTTATATGCAGAAAACTATACCTACATGCAATAAAAATATTTTTAACAGGTCTAGGCCACGATTTTATACTGGGAGTCAAAAAGAAAGAAAAGTTTCTCATAGAACACTTATTTCTACTTCTATCATCCTAGTGGACTTCTGTTACAAGTACCTAGTAGTACAAGAGGTACAAATAATACCTGAATATCACTAGTTAGTTATAAATACTTGTGGCCTAAGCATTACATATTCATGAGCGTAGCGATTCGTGCGAGCGTGAGTGATTCATTATTGCTCTTGACATAAACGCTACATTTATTGGAGAGACTTTGTTATCATTTGTGATGTTAATTGTACCATCAAATGTTTAAACTGTTTACTTAACCTGTTCTGTTATTTCGATTTCTTTGGAATAGAAAATTTAATATGTAAAAACATTATATTAAGTTTTCATTTAAATAATATTATTAGTACCTAACCGAAATTACTAGTCTTCCCGTTAACCCCTCAAGCTAAGGCTAAATTGCTTGATCGTACCGACTCCTTAACCACTAAGCTACCGATCTTTTGAATAGATTTACTTTTGACATTATTTTTATTAATATTAAAGTAGGCATGTACTGCAAAAAGTTTGTTTCAGTCCAACTTTGCTAACTATAGTTAGGGTCACAAGTTATGAAGCATGTGGCGTTGCCGTCAGTCAGGCGCCTTTATCAAGCTGTGCTGAAGCTAAAATTATTATCAGGAAAATGCAATAGGTACTATTTTACCCAACACGAGAATAGAACCCTGGTCCACATGTACAACAGTCATACTCGCTACTGTAGCACCCTATTAATATTTGTCCACTAGTTTGTTTTGTTATATTATGTATAATTATGTTGCAGTCAAAACTCTTAACCCGTCAAAAGTACTTTTAACGTTGTTTTTAACACTTTGACTCCGAGTACCCCGACTCGGATAGATTAGGTTAGAAGGCTAAGGCGGAAGCTCCACTCCGCTTCGCTCCCGCCTTACCCTTCGTGGTTATTGTTTTTTTTTCATTTCTTGGTGGTTTGAAAAAAAAAACAACCTATTTTATTCAGTTAAAAGTACTTTTGACTGGTTAAGAGTTTTGAATGCAACATATACACTGAAAAAGGGTAGGTATTTTAAAATACATTTCAGTGTTTGACCACACATAGCTTAAAAGTACTTATGCAGTATTAATAAATGTATATTGTAATTTTTGCACTAAAGCAATTATAGCAAAACGAATAACATTTTCAATGGTCGTTCGTTTATCGGGGTAAATGTTTAAAACTGGGCCACTCGAAACCCGGCTGTCCACATACCGTAGCGTATTGCAGATGCCGTATCGGATTACTGCGAGCATTATTAAATTTTTACACATCAATGTCATTCATTTATGCTCGTGTAAATAGATCGCAATTTTCATCAAATACAGGTACTAGTAGGTACACTTAATAAATACAGCATCACTATGTAACGAATTGTAGTACAGCATCAATCTTGAGGAAATTAAAACGTTTTTTCAAAGCGATGTAATATACAGAATAGCCGTTAAAAATGTACGTACTTAATCAATACGGACGCTATGTATATTAAACATTATACAAGCTAAAATTTAAAAGTATACTATCGTGACTTGGATGTTTGAGTGTATGAATATTGCTGGCACGGTAAGGGAAATTTCTTGAAAACACTAAGTTACGTGTAGCATTAAAACTCAGTGCACGATTACAGTTCGAGCTGAGTAGACTTCATTTATAGCTGTCTTTATTCATCGCTTTTGGCCGAATTGATAGTGATAGATTTACCGTTCTTGGTTTTTAGTATTTGGTCAACTTTATTTTTCGTCAGAGCATCTAATTTATTCTCAGTGAAATTTACGTAATTCCATATTTGAAAATGAATATCAAAAAATAATTTAAGCATCTAAATAAAAAAAAAGAAATGCACGCTGTCTTGTCGCATGTCGCCCAACACAAAGTGAAGTAGGTAGTACAATTTGCATTATATATTTCCTCGTTAAGTTAAATTTGCACAGATATGAAAAACGTTTCTTCTGTTTGCTGCAACTTTTGAGATTTATCTTAAGAGAGGCGAAGTTTTGTTGAGTTGTACCTAGTATCTGTAAACGTATTTCATCTTATGTTCTCTATGTCATAAGTATATTAATCTATCCATAGAAAATGAGATCCTTCTTATTCACTTTCGCTCTCATTTGGTCCGTGAAATTTCTCGATGAACACTCCTACTTTGCAAGGATAATCGTTCCCTCTACTCATATTATATGAAATAATTTTTAACAAAAAAGAGGTGCTGGTACATAAGACACACTCTTATCGTTTCGAATCTCCCTATGCTGTCCCAGTTTAAAAAAAAACATGAACACTGTTATTAATATACATAAAATTTCTTAGTGGAGTAGTTGAAATGTAATATTCCAGGTAATCAATGCATCTTTATTTCATACCTAACCCGTTTTGCATACCTAGCAATATCTAGCTCATGTAATGGATTTGTCAAGTAATATTTCTGGTTGCTACAGAGCTGACCAACAATAGGTAATCGCGAACATTGATCCTGTACATCTCAATCCCGAATGAATACAAACCGCACACAATAGAATATTATCGAGGGGCGATTAGGAAATCGATACAGAATTATGTACGTGGAGAGCCATCTCAAATGATGTATAGACTGCGTTCCGGTTGTAACTGTCATCCATTATGAGGATTGCTTGATATGTGTTGAATCATGTTATAATGTTAAATTAATAAATAAATATGACAAACAACAAAGCGTTATCTAGACCCCAGCTATGTGTAAGTTTGTAATAAGGTTTCCAGATTTTTTTCTGTAATTTCATACGTTGTAGTACGTTATGAAACACTTTAACGAATGCAAACAGGTATTTTCATACAAAATATTTACACTGAGCTGGCATCGAACCCACACTCATACAATCGAATGTTACTCCGTTACGCCACAGAGGCAGATGTTATTAATTTTACGTCACAAAAATATTAATTTAAATCCTAACAGTACGTACCTACCTAATAAATTTGATCGATGAACAAGTTACAAACTTTCCGCTGTTGATGGTACTTATAAAACTTTTTATAGCGTCAATATAAATAAAAATAAAAAGTTAATAGGGATAAAATTCCGTCTTAATAAAAAGTTTCTTTTTCTTGTACAGTTTATAAAAGTGTAGTCGGTATGACTTGAGCAAATAGCGCATGATCAATTTATTGCTATAGGGCTCTTGTAGATTATTGATTTTTTACATAACAATGTCTGAATAATAACTTTGTAGGTATAAGATAACCTTTTAATTAACATTAATTTTAAAACAAACATGTAATGTATATGTTTGTCAAACAAATTCATTTACATTACATGCGTACCTATCCAATTACATTTATAAAAAGTGACTAATGACAGTTAGTATTACATAAGGTTTTGAGTAGGTACACCTCAATATCATTAATCTCACCTTATCGTGGACTAAAAGCGGGCGGAATAATCAGATACACGTGTTATACCTATGTATGTTTTAATCAACATGGTGTATTCGTGTAGCAAGAGGTAAACCTTTGATTCACGATTCGTTTAATGTATGTTAGTAGCGTAGAAGCACGAAAGGTAGCTTTTTAGAAACTTTTCTTCGAAAGTTACATTTGTCACTAACCATCCCCGAGGCTGTTGAAACAAAGATACACCCTTATTTTAATAATATGAAATATGTTTCGTATGTAGTAGTTAGGAGTAATTTGGGATGTAGTCATTTAGGTACTTATTCAAACCTAAAACCAACAAAAATGATATGAAGTAAGTGTATAAGTAAGATCGAGATCAAAATTATGTCAAGTTAACCGTACTAAACAATTTAATAACCAAATGTGAGTCTTAAAAACAACATAAAAGTTGACAACGATACGACCTAAGTAGCTCGAATATGGAGCGTAAATGGTCGTTCCTGCCTTTGCAAACATCTGCCCCTCGGGTCTTTTGACCGATGACAGCTTAATAAGTTTACACCCGGCCGTCGCCGACGTACTCCTCTTCGCACCCTCAATAAGTAGCCGCCTGAAAGAGTTATACACTATACACACAAACAAAATGTGATCAAATAAAACAAAAATATATCAGGAACACAAAATATTTTAGATGAAACAAGAATATTATTATTAGGGAATGTAGGACAAAAACTCAAGACGAAACCAACCAACTATTTACCATGAAATTCACTGTATCCTAACATAATTATATAATCTGGTTGTTTAACAGAACCATTCGTAAATTATGGTTTCCTGTAAAAATTTCATAGCTCATTTATATACCTAATATAGTTTTCTACTAAAATTATTACCTTTTCTGACTATTCCATAAGCTATCTTGCAGGCTCTGTTTTTTACGAGTAGGTACACTGCTAAGATAGTGCAGTGTAAATTTAATTTTGTGTCCATGTCCATAGCCTGTATAAAAATATATTTACGTTACGTTTTACTTTTCAGATGTTCTGTTAAAGAAATATTTCTCGTTTGTAATGATTAAAATGAGTTAAATTCTCACTGAAACTGAATAATTTATGATGGAATTAACCTATGTAATAGCCTCAAGTAAAAGGTCCTGACAAAAAATCTTAAATTGGACTTGTTCTGAGAAATGTTCAAAACTTAGTGTCGATATTTGAGGATCCCTTTTTTTCATAAGAACCGAGAGTATGCCTCCTTCAACCTTAATACGTTTATAAGTACTCTTAATCTTTATTGGATTAGAAGCTCCTACAGTCCCTGAGAAATGTTCTATCCATATTCATATTTAAAAATTGATACGTTATTGTAATGTTAAGAAATCCGGTTGTAGTATTAATGTTGGAGATACTAAGATTATTTTTTTTGTTTTACTGTCACTTTTTTAGCACGATCTATTAAAACTTACATGATATGTTCTAATTACTGTGTTTTTGCATAATGATAACCTAAAATGTCTTTTTTTAGGTTATCATCATTATCATAATTAATACTTTCTCTTAACAACGAATTAGGCTAGTTATATTGGATATCCATATATTGATAGGCAACACGACCTCCAAATTACGGCTAGCATGAACAGTTTTATTGAGCTTCTCAGCGGAACGATTGCCATTAAACCTCGATAACCAGGATTGGCACTTAAGTTCACTAACGACCTAATCAACAGTGAACACAATATTTCTTAGCAGTTTACCAACATTGCTACACACATTATAAACACCTCTGGTTAATTTTGATATTCATGCTACATTTTCACAATAAAAATACATTTCGTTATTTCAACGTTAGTACAATTTACTTGCAAGACAATTAATTTCAAACCGCATTTCATATTTCAATCTGAATTCATATTATTCTACATATCCGATTCTCGATATAGTTTGGCAAATAGCAAACGCGCCATTGCAAAGGTTCTTCACATAGTGGCATGCATCAGCGGTCAGTTATGAAGTAGGTACATAAAATCAAATCAAACATTGATGGACTAATAAAATTAGAACCTAAAATTGTTAATTAATCTGCATTTGCATTGCATTGCAATGTTCATTCATTGAGATTTTGAGACCGTAACAAAATAAATAATGAAGATAAACATAATTTATTGTTAATTGGATGGTGGTGGCGAACATCACGTTAATAATAGTAACCCATTACTGTCCCACTGCTGGGCACGGGTCTCCTCTCCTCTAACGAGAGAGCTGAGAGGGTATAGGCCTTAATCCATACACGCTGGCCTAATGCGGGTTGGTGGATCGGACATGTCCTTAGAATTTCTTCTAGGACATGCGGGTTTCCTCACGATGTTTTTCCTTCACCGTCAGCCGGATTCGAACTCAATACCTTTGAGTAGAGGCCGCGTCCTTATCCATTCTAGCTACCATCGCATCATTAACATTACGTTAGTTGTTATTAATCTTAATATTGGGCCTACGCTTAGCAATAGAAGACTAATAACTTTCAAATGTCAGAATGTGTCCGAAACGAAGTCGTAAGACATTAAGACATTTTTTATCACTAATAATCTAGAACTTAGGTCTGGTAATATTTAATAATAATAGTCATAGATTGGTGAGCAACCTAAGGGACACACTTTATGGAATAGGTTTTTGACATGATTCACAGGATCCATAAGACTTCTAATGTACAAAAGTTTTAGATACAATTTTGAGTAAAGCCCTCAACTCCAGAGAGCCTTACTTAGAGTAAAGCTTGGAAACATAAAAAAAACGTTTTACTAACTAGCATAAGGGTGTGTGTGATGGTTGCAAAATAGAACATAGTTCTTTTAGGTCGGCCAGTTGCTACTATATAATGCTAATATTATGGTAATAAACAATTATATTATATATTACGACTAGTTGTGCTCCGTGGCTTCGTCCGTGGCATACTTCGTCCCCGTGGCAAGATAAAAGTGTCCTATGTCCGTCTCCTAGTTCTAAGCTACACCAATTTTCAGCCAAATCAGTTCAGCAGTTCTTGAGTTATAAATAGTGTAACTAACACGACTTTCTTTTAGGTATAATGATACATATTGCCAACTACTTTCTCCCTCTTTCTCAAGAAGCTATAGTCACGAATTAGAATTCATCAATTAACTTCTTCAATGTATTGAAATTCATGCATAAGTAAACTAGTGTTTTGATTTCTGCAGTTAGAGTTCCTTAGTTTACGCAAGTAAAAACATTTTCGTCGTACTAATCGCAGTTGCTACCACAGAATCTCACTTCAATTCAGAGGTAGGTAACCGTACTAATTTATATTACATGTCACTTGGAGACGCGAGTTAAAACGAATTATGTTGCCGTGCACCTAAAGTAATGAGAACGCTTGATAATTACACGTGGGTCGCAAAGACAACACTTCATTAGAGGTATCTACCTACAGAATATATTAAAATAAGTTGTCAATGAAACTGAGAAGATTTAGTTTAGAATTGATAACTACCCTCATTGATTTACTAGTGCAACGGTTTTGTGAGAATTCTCATAAGGAAGGTTTTTTTCTGCATGAAACACACTTCGGTTACCATATGAATGTTTACTAGAGGCTTGAGTCTCATAAATAGTTTATCAAGTATTTATTTAAAGTACAGTCAGCGATAAAAGTAGATGATGATTAGACAGATTTCAAAATTCAAATGGAAATCAAAAATATCATTTCATTTTAAATTTTAAAACAATTAAATTTTTGGCATCAGCATTTTCACTTAGAAACCGAATCTTAAAAATCTGAAAATGATCATCTACGTTTGATGCTGACTACACGACTACAGTCAGAGTATTTAACTATTTTTGTATAATATAATAACATACATACTTGCAATACATTATGAAGTGGCAATACCTGTGCTTCAATTCATACGATTTTTTAGAAAATGATATGTGATACTGTTGTTACAAAATACCTACATTTCAAATTCACCCTTACCTGCTATTTATTCGTATATCAACGTAGAAACAAAACAATGTAATGGCTCAGGTGTGCAGCCGGAAAGCGGACGCGTATCCGAAATATGACGGCTCTGATTTACTACCTACTTTTGCGGAGTACTGATCAGGTAGTATGTACACGGATTTTTGCGAGAAAGAGAAGAAAGAATATTTTTTATTTATTTATTTCATCCAAACTTACAATTATTATTACAGGCACCAATTTTGCCTAATGCAATAGTGTAGGAAGATCACATAAGACTATACATATATACTTATCCAATTTCATTAAAGTTTACCTAAAGAAAGAAAGAAAACAAGAAAGAAAGAAGTAATCTTCTTTCTTCTTTCATTAAAATTACCTAAGTCGTATAATAGCTAATTTTGAATAGTGCCACTTGAGTGAATTATTATGGTCGGAAAGTAATAAATATTAGACGTGATATCCTAATATCCAATTTAGGTAAATACTAATACGTTCATAAAACATAATGCACTGCATACGACCTCTGATACATTTTTGATAACTACACAAATTTTACTATCTCATTTCTAACTCACCTACTATAATATTTCTTACTATCCTACTTTTTACCATCCTATGTCCTATCCTCTTTCCTACTTGATATTATAAAGTTTGGGAAGATGTTTGAATGTTTGTTACAGTTATGCACATATCAAGGTCAAGCGGATCTTGCTGAAATTACGGACAAATTATGACACAAAAGCCTAGTTAATTTCACATGGTTCACAAGAATGGGAACAGAGAAACACGTGGGCGGAGCCGTGGGTTATTCATTGATCACGACCATTTTTGCAACTCACAAAAGGAAAGCGTCCTAAAATGTGAATTATATTATTAACATTTAACTTCAAGTGACTACAAAGTAAATTCACAACGGTAAACTTAGTTACAAAAAGGTCTTTAAGGAAAGGACAATTTTATGACTTGTTCGAGAGAAAAATACTACGTAGAAATTGTTCAAGGTTCATAATTAGTTAAATTGTATACCTACTTCCGTTAACTCTTCAAGTTGGATTTAGATATTCTTGAACCGTAAAATGTAATGCAAAGTTACATAGCGTTATTGCTCTTTTAAAATATGTAGGCAGGTATTTTATGTTCGTATATTAAATATCTACGTACCTAATTAAAATTATTTAGGATGTTTTATATTTGTATACAAAGATACTATCGCTGTTATATTCCCGAAGGGAGAAGTAGGTAGGCAGGGTGTATTTAGGCAAAGAAGTTACACTCATAATATTTCGCTACTTACATTTTAAGTCCCATGGTACAAGGACAAACCCAACATCGTCAATCCGACACTGTAAATATAGTCTGTATGTTTTAAATCAGATAAAGAGCAATCCTATCCATTCATTACTTTGTACTCAAAATTATAATACTAATTAAATCATTTCTTTTTTTTCTAGCGGCTGCCAAAACACTCTGACCGAGCAATCATTAGATTTAATAGCATCGTTCCGAATCAAATTGGCTTGCCTAATAATGATTATATAACTGTACGAAATCGTTAAATTTTACTCAGCCCATTTATTTTACACTAGCTTCCGCCCGCGGCTTCGCCCGCGTGGAGGTCGGTATCGCCACCAAGTCTATTTTAATAAAACAACTCTCCACGCCACTCACTCCTCCACTCTCCATTCTCCACTCTACTCTTCACTCCACTCGTCTAACCAATGCCTTCCTAATAAAAAGACCCCATCAAAAGCCGATAATCGCGATGGACGTAAAAACTACTAAATGTATTTTGATGAGGTTTTTTTTTATTAGAAAGTTCTTGCTTAGACTTAAAATTTACCCTATGTTCGGTTGTAATTGGCTAGGTAGAACTGGAAATATAACCAAAAAATAATGACCTACCTTAAACCATGACGCGGGAGCGGAGTCGCGGGTATCAGTTTATATAAAAAAATAGCCTTTTTTCCGTGCGGAAATCCTTACGGATACCTACCCTGCGGCCACCGGGGTAGGTTATGTCGGACTCTTACTGACTAAAACCGCACGCCATCTAGGGTCTACTGAAGCCAGGGTGTAAGGGGGCCAACGTTCTGGCGCGGCTGTTGCCTAACATGAGGGGGCCGGATGACTCCCGCAGGAGGCTCTACGCGGGGGTCGTGTGGTCCATGGCCCTTTACGGTGGCGTGCCCGATCTGGGCGGAGGCCCTGATTAGCCGTAACAGGTGTATGTACATACATTGGGAGCGCCACAGCGCGTTATGCCTATATTGGTGGCGAAAGGAGGCGCGGGAGCGGGGACTGGACCCGGAGCTTCGAGTAATCGAGGCCATCCACGCCCAGCTCCGCCAGGATACCGTGGTGGAGTGGAAGGACTGACTTGGGCAAACGCGAGCCTATCGACAAAAAAAAAACCAAGCGCGGGGTACGCCGTTATAGCGGCAGTAAGACCTGTCATGGAGGCCTCACGGGGGCCCCTCGTACCGGCTGACGCAGGTAATCTCTGGTAAGTGCTTCGGGGATCACTTGTGTCTGATTCGGAAGGAGCCAACGCTCAGGGCTGCACACGCTGGTCAAGTGTCCGGCGTGGGAGGTGCCGAGACAGGCCCTCCTGGCAGCCCTCGGGGTGGCAGTCCTCACACTGCCGGTGTTGATCGCAGCGATGGTGCAAAGTGCGGACGCGTGGTCGGCCGCCGCCGCCTCCTTCTGCGAGCAAGTGATGCTCTAGTAAGAGGCGGCGGAAAGGGTTCGGGAGGGGCACAGAGCTCTCCCGGACGGAAGGTGTCGGAGGTCTAACGACCTCTGTCGGAGCCGCTTGTCACCCTAACAGAAGCAGGCCGAGGCGGCGGCGCGTGAAAGCGCCCTCCCCCCCCCCCCTATTTCGGGGGCATGACGGGAACACTGTGGATGCCAAGTCCGAGGGGGCCATCTCGAATCCGGAGATGGCCCGAGTCAAGTCAGGGTGCGAGGGAAATGCTCTATGGGCCATCTTAACTCGGCGTTCATCGCGCTCCTAAAAGCAACACTTTTGCTCGCTACGGGTGAAAAATACCCATATCTTTAATTGTGTACCTAGTGTTTGTTATGTATTATAAATATTTTTAATGTGTTTATACTTAAATTATGTTTAGTTAAATATTAAATAAAAGTAAGTAATCATCGGTAACTGTATTTATTAAACTTTCAGATAAAAGCTACAATGTTATGGGAAAAAGTAAAATTTTTATGACCACTAAACTACTAACTCAAAAAATATATATTTATTAATAAAATATTTTAATCTAAATGTATTTTTTTAATAATAATAGTTCTAGTTTTCACTTGTGAACATAACTACCAAGATTTATTATATTTTACTTCTCAAAATCACCTTTAGAAATAACAAAATAAAATTACAAAAAAAAGTAATAATCAGTCTGATAGTTTTAGGATGCATAGTTTTTTTATAATAATTATTTAATTTTCTGTATGCATTCAGAGCATACAGACAATGAATCCTCTCTGCATAACATTTTCTAGCAGCTTGGACAGCATGAATTTGTTTTTCTATCCTTTTTGGGTGAACAAACTTGGCATCTTGACATGGCACACCTTTTTCTTGATATCATTGACATGGTATCATTTATGGGTTCATTATTTGTCGGCTTTCCATCCTTATTACTATCATGAAGTATAAATTGCATCTTCACAAAATTCTGCAGCTTCCGGTGGAAGTTCGTGAAAAGGTTCATGTTCTGAGTCTGTATTTTGTTCGCTGATCTCTTCAATACCTTCAATTTCAGAGCAACTACTATCACTTTGTTCCATATACTGTTGGATTTCTTCGTCAGCAACTCCACGGTACGCCATAATAAGGTCAAATTACAAAAAAATATAGTATGAATTGCCTAAAAATGTGTATCACCATTAATCGCTACGGGTGAAAAATACCCATACTCACTTTACACATCCACCATAATGAAAGCACGTCGCGCAAACATGCTGTCGAGCCGCGAGCTGCGAGTTAAACGCACAACTTGAAGCTACCTACAAGCACAGCGTGCTGTGACTGGCTCATCAAAAAATATAGACAAAAATTTATACCGCTGGGTAAATTTCACCCATAGCGAGCAGCGCCGAGTTAAGCCCTGGCGTCAGAAGACCCTAGATGGCGTGCGGTTTTAGTCGGTAAAAGTCCGACACAACCTGCCCCGCTGACCGCGGGGTGGGTATCCATGAGAATTTCTGTTAGGGGGCCTATTAGAGCATTTCCCTCGCACCCGGTGTATAAAAAGTAGCCTATTATGTTGTCCTGTAAGTGATGGTAGCTGAATGGATAAGGACGCGGCCTCTGCTCAGAGGCATCGAGTTTGAATCCGGCCGGATAGTACCAATGTGAATTTCACTTTGTGGAATTTATATGTGCTAATCACATGATTTACCATCTGCTGGCGGTGAAGGAAAAACATCGTGAGGAAACCCACATGTCCTAGAAGAAATTCTAAGGACATGTTCGATCCACCAAATCCCATTAGGCCAGCGTGTGTGGATTAAGGTCTAAACCCTCTTAGCTCCGTCGTTATAGGAGAGGAGACCTGTGCCCAGCAGTGGGACATAAATGGGTTGATATTATTATGTTGTTCAGAAGTATGAACTATAATAAATCGTACCAAGTTTGATCAAAATCCCTACAGTAGTTTTTTACCCATGCGTGCACAAATAGACAGACAGAAAGACTAAAAAATTACTGATTGCATTTTCACCATTGGTATTGATCACCAATCATCCCCGAATAGTTATTTTGTAAATATTTCAATGTATAGAATTTACCTCTCCACAGTTTTATTGACGTAACCTACGACAAACTTATTATTTGCGGTTGCTGCAGTAATCGGGTCTACGGATTGAACCGCAAAATTAAGTTTGTTTTTTATTGTATAATTTATCGGTCAAGTTACTTGTAGTGTGAAGCTAGCTTATAGCATGTTTAACATAATAAATAAATAAAATAAAAAGCCTTTTATTTCTTGCCAATAATTTGAACATAGAATTTGTATATATTTTATTTCCTGTAGCAGGGACCCCTCTCAGGTAAAGGCCTCCTCCAAAGTTTGCCACTTAGCACGATCCTGTGCAATACGGTGCCATTGCTTGCCCGCTATATTTTTGATATCATCTTCCCAACGCATGTAAGGTCTTCCCCTGTGTCTTTTGCCGGGTGGTCCCTTCCATGTTGTGACCGTTCTGGTCCATCTCTGATCTTTGAGCCGAGCTACGTGCCCGGCCCATTTCCATTTTAATAACACCATTCAAATATGCGTGTTTAGATTACACGTTGTTACAGAATGCGTTGAAGATATAAACGTTCACTGCTCGTTCCCCGTAGGTGAGAGCGTGATACTATGTAGCCTATGTGTTGACCCGACTTCCTAATAATATTCTTGCCAAATTTGAAGTAAATCCATGCAGTACTTTTTGAGTTTATCCCGGACATACATACAGACAAACAGATAAACAGACAAACAGACAAACAGACAAACAGACAAACAGACAAACAGACAAAAATTCTAAAAACTATATTTTTGGCTTCGGTATCGATTGTAGATCACACCCCAAGTATTCTTTTAAAAAAATATTCAATGTACAGTTTTGACTTTTCTACCATTTTATTATATGTATAGATTACCCATCGGCGCAAAGTTGCTGGTTTATCGGTGTTCTATCGGATACATTTCGGAGAGTGCGCTCTGGAATTGCACAACCTGATACCCCCAAGCCCTTTTCATCAACGAACGACCAGACGAACAGCGACGCGGCACCGCTTTATGGTGGATATTCCACTCATACGCACGAAACGCTTTGCGGATACATTCATCATGCGTACAGCTAAGGAGTGGAATTCCCTGCCCGAGTCTGTGTTTCCGGAAAGCTATAACCTGGGAATATTCAAGTCACGAGTGAATAGGTTCCTTCTAGGCAAGCGTGATTCATCGTAGACCGCATCGTCACTTACCATCAGGTGAGATAGTGGTCAAACGTAAGCCTATTCTGAATAAAAAAAAAAAAAAAAAAAAAAGCCAAGATCAAAAAAATAAAACCTTTATGAATCTAATATTAGCGACAAAAGTAGACGATAATTCAGCGATGATTACATTTCACAGATAAAATAATAAAACAGTCGGGTAAAAATTTGAATGTCAACCTCCTCCTATCTTAACCTGCCACATGTTTTCTGAGATCAGTCTTGTTGTAATTTTAACTAATATATTACATACATACTCGTATATATAATATTGACTGCAGTTAGTTTTAACTCTATACGAAGTTCTAACAACCGCATTTCGTAGCTGAAAGCAATCAAATGTTTATACACTTTCATCATTGCATCACATTCTGTTCACCTTCCCGTATTTACGTAAAATAACGTAGTATTTATTTTCCCTTTATAAGACGCTTGCCAAATACGATAAATTGATTGTTTGCCTACCACAGTGTATACGTATTTCATTCAGACTATGTATACGAATACGAAATTCACAAAGACTTGAAACAAAATAATTACTGTAGATAGTACTTTTTTACCCGGTGTTCACCGTACGTGACCTAAACGTTCGAATCTATCCATATTGTAATATTTGTGCTTACTAGCTAAATTAGGACTAAGACAATAAATGCGAGTCTTAATCCAAACAAACAAACTCCATTATAGCTGGGCTCTTTTTTACTTTGAATTTTATTTTTTATCAAAATCTCTTAGTTATTTTTTTATCTGCTTATGAAAGGGAAAATTTCCAAATAAGTAGGTGGGTAAACAAAGCTTGACAATGCTTATTTAAATTACAATAATTACCGGAATATTCACCATGTTTATTACATGACATGTAACAGTGCTGAAATATTGGAATCTCAAAAGAAATAGTAAATTGTAAATATTTTGTTAATTAGATACTACTAGAGAAAGTAAATACCAAGGTCTAATTTCGTTATATTAACACAATTTTTTTACAATTTGTATTATACGAGTAAAAAGTACAATTCTCAAAATGTTACTGCCGTACCTAATCACAGTGAAACAACAGAGTGGTGCCGACATAACAACTGCTTTATTGTCTAAGAACCTATAATTATATGAACTAAAAAGTATCTAGGTATATCACAACAATTACGTTTTAATTTTAAAATATTGGTCCAATTTTTACACCACTGAGTTTGAGAAACTAGCTACGTTCAAATTACGAAGAACGTGTAAAAAAAATTGACCTAGAGTTATACTTGTATATACTTACATTTTATTTGATTTCTTTAGTATCCTAAACTGAACGAAATGTGTATAAAAATATATTTATAAAGACAAAATGATAAAATCTATATCACCAGTGTTTTAGGTTCATGCGGTGACCTGTTGAACCGGTAACGTGCCAGCCCCTACGTTTGGCGTTCGGCCAAACTCCAGCTATTTTACATAATTCTTCGAAACCTGATAGCACACGTTTTAAACCTATTACCGGATTGATGACCCTTTTCAAGTTTGCCATCCACGAACCTGAAATTAAGATCAATAGCAAAGAATAATTTGAAATTCTGAAACGTTTGAACAATAACCCTTTAATGGATTAATATAAAAAGGAAATTTATGTATTTTATATTTTTTTTATGATGCTATTGTGTTGTATTAATTTAAATCAGGAAACATCAGTATCAATAATGTTCGGTAGATGGCTCCAACGTCGCGTCGCTTTAAGACGTATGTAGACGAGGATTTCGGCTTTCCAAGACGTGTACAGGTACCTCAACTCCCCCTAAAAAGGGACTGGTCTGTTATGAACGAGGAACGAAAAAAGTCAATTCTTTTAGTTGAATATAGGTAAAGTAATAGGCATGTTAAATATTTAAAAAAATCATTTAATTATTGTTTTATGGTCTGCAACCAGTTCAAAGTTTCTGTGATGTTACGAGACACACTATTTCAACATAAAATAATCGGGAAAGAAAAATCTCTAATATTAGTAGGTACATACACTTTAGATAAAAATTTCTCGTAGAGAGCGTCAAAGGGACAAAAACTCGGCAGAATGTTGGGTTGGTAGTGTATTTACTGTACATTAGGTTTAATATCTGTGTTATTTCAAAGAAAATTGCTGTTATATACACAGACTTACCAAATTTTCATCACGATTGAATGAATGTAAGAGATGATGGACTAGTACACAGAGGAGCCTTAATTTATAATATAAATTAATAATGAATGTAATATCCTGAGTTTAATTATTACCTTTCGGTCTTTCCTTATTATGACTTACTCTTCGGTGGTAATGTTTAATGGAATTCCATTAAAAATTAACACTCTCGGTTATTAGATTAATGTAGCGTTAAGCTGTAATAATAATTTTAATAAAATTATACATTTCGATTTTACGAACAAAGAGCCGGGTACAACTGTTCATTTTGCAATCGGGCAAATATAGCTTCTAGGTATACCTAGTTGTTTATATCTAGCTTATTCTTATACTTTATCATTTGTTTTTTACTTCATGTATTTAAATTAAAATTAATTTACGATACCGCCTCATAATGGTTAAGCCTGTTGCTGCCATTCGATCACCTTTTGTTACGAATATGCTAAGCGGAAAAATTCAAGGGAACTGCTCAGTTCGGGGAGAGAACTCAGGCTCAGACACAGTTTTCAATTCTATTCAGCCTTTTATACAACGCTAAACAAATAAATCACTTGAGAGGTTGATGATAGATTTATGGACAGGTTTGGCAAGGACAGAGATTTACGATTTGGTAGGCATAGGTTACATGGTAAAAATGAGTATGAAACATTTAAAATGCAATTAGTAAAATATCTAGTTCATAATTTCATATTTATAAATCCAAACGTACCTAATATAAGGTACAAACTACAACTGTCGCACAATAAGTTGACAAAAGGGAAATTGAATGTCGTATGTCGCAACAGTGACAATGAATGGGCTGGCCGGCGCCCGCCGAGCGGAACATTTACCATTGACAGCCTCCCTACCACCACGAAACAGGAAAACTACTTTTTAATTGTGTTCCATGCTTGAGTTTAAAAATAAAGGAACGTTTTAAATTTTAAACTACAGTTTGTCTGTAAATATGATACTGACAGATACTTTAAATAGGCATGGAGGCAGCTTCCCATCAGTGTGCCGTGTGCTTATTTACCACCTAAGTTGTATAAAAAAAAGATAAACCAAAATTTAAAAAATATTATAAACCAATCCATTAATACAAACCACAGGAGATTACTTCTACTCTGTTCTTACATAATTATCAGCACTCACTGTTTTGTTTCAATAACCCTTCTTCAATCCTAAGTTTCCTAAATCTCAAATAACATTCAAGTGCTTTGTCTATATCAATCTCATAAATTTGCTCCTGAAACCATTTAGAATGCTCAAGTAAAATGAACGGTAGAAGCCATGATAAGCAGTGACGTAATAATTAAATTAGAAGACGTTCGTCTTGTGATAGGGTTCTGTAGGGTCATTACAGGCCTGCGTTACATAATGACGGGTGGCTTCGGTGGAAAGTAATTTATTTTAATTAATTAATGACCATAGTGCTTAATTATAGGGGAAAGGATCACGACAATTAGTATTTTCAATGTTATCGTTATATCGGGTAATTTTTTTTGCAGTTGGAATAAATTCTCGTATTGAAAAGTCAAAACTGGTAAAAAAGATTACCTAACATTGTTTAAAATTAGATAAACTCTATTTGCCAGTATTTAATCAGTTCATAAAAATAACATTTAAGGCTTAAATCTCGAAAAATCGAATCAAAAGCTTATGGCAACACTCATTATGCTTATCGTGTAGCAAGATTACATTTTTTTAAAGTTATCTGCCTATCACAATTTATTCAATTTCAAAATTATCGGACGAACTTATCAAATAATTTTATTTTTGCTATACCTACGAGTGATAAATAATAATCTTGCCATTTTTAAACCAAGTCATTTGATATTCAAACAACAATTCTATGTATAAATTTTACTCGCCGTTTAACAAAAACAAATAATGGTTTTATATGAATACACACGACAATGTTATTACGACATATTAATAATCTAAGGTTATTACTTATGACTTTGATTTTTTTTCCAAAGAACATAATTGAAACAACGTTTTACACCCGGACTGAATGAATGGGCTGCTTTATTGACTTTCAGAGTTAAGTCAAAAATGTTTTGTTATTGCCCGTAGGCACATAACAAAGTATTTATTGTTTTGATTCTACCTTCATTTTATTATTCAAACAACATTTGAATTATCATAGCAAATACCTTCATAAATATTGGAATTACTGAGATTTACAATGTTAATGAAAGGTCATATAACCTGCTAGGTAGAATACAGCGACCAACTTCAATCTTCTCGTTGGTGTCTTTCTCCATTTGACAGAAAGAAAGAGGTAGGACACGACGGTATCTCCCGTCCGAAATGAGCTGTCCGACTGGGGTAGTACCTCCGCCCTACAGAACACCGCGGCTATAATAACCATCGAGTTGTGTTCCCGCCGGTAAGTAGGGTAGCCAGAGCTCACTGTACCCCTCCTCCTCCCATCCCTTCCTAGCCTCCCCACCCCATCCCAGCCGTCCTCCCTTCCCTTCAGGGTAGGCAGCGCGTGTGTGAGACCCTTAGTGTTGCACACGTTCATAGGCCACGGTGACCGCTTCCCATCAGGTGGGCCGTGTGCTTGTCTGCCACCTAAGTAGTATAAAAAAAAACTTACCGTAACTCTTGAAAGTGCCTGGCTAGACAAATGGCAGACATCTTCAACTATAAGTCGGTGTGTTAACATTTTATCGCACTATTACGACGCTCATCCTTATTCCAGGTCTAACCCCGTAATTTATCACTTCATCTTTATTTTGTTGAAAAAGTCAATTGGAAAGTTCGCCGATAATGTAGAGATATTTTCAGTCTATTGTTCAAGACAGTTGAATGCTTTTATTGAAAGAGATAGTTGTTGAAATTGCTCTGACTATTTTCAACGATAAACTTTAGAAGAGAAATAAAAATCAACTTTATACTACGTTATCGTCGAAGTTTTACGAATGAGTAGCCAATTATACGTGATAATAGTTTTTTTAATAAGAGACATTTTTAGTTTAAGGGTTAGAGATAATAAAATTAATAGCTATAGGAAAAATATTGACAATGTACCTACTCTACATACGTTTTAACTCTATTACGTATCTTTGTTGGTAAGGCGCGGGTGATTATATCAATATTAAAAATCTTGTAGCGCGTGTTGTTTGTGTGTTGCCTACGTTCATAGGCCATGGTGACCGCTTCACATCAGGTGGGCCGTGTGCTGTCTGTCTGCCACCTACGTAGTATAAATAAAAATAAACGGATTACCTTGGTAATCTTTGACTAGTTAAAATTACGAAACTACTGGTTCATATTGACTGAAATGAAATGTTTTGAGAAAAGGATGGTATGGCCGTGCCGCTCTTGTTGGCGTTTGCTCGACTTGGCGGGGGTAGTGCCGTGCCCCTAGATGTAGGGTGGTAGATTTATTTACAGACTTAAAACCCATTAGAATAGATTGATTTCCGAGAATAATTTTCATAAAAGCACAGCGGGGGGTGGTATCCGTGGGGATTTCCACACGACGACAAAAAAGGCTTAGACTTTTCAATTAAATTTTTAAGTAATTAGTATGCTAACTTTTTCTAATATTGATCGGCAAAACTGAACATTGAAGGCGGAATCTTCACTTTGCCGATCTAAAATTATTTCAGATAGTTGTTCATAATTCAATGCAAGGTATACATATAGTTAAGATGGGTATTAAATATCTGCGATTGAACTAGGGAGAAAGCCTATTTTATTACAATACATCGATTACAAACATAAATCATCCCTTCACTTGGAAACTTTGAATAGATCCTAAAGCTACTTATGAGTCATTATCCGGTGTGACCTCGCAGCTAAATCCGATCGATGGATTCGGTTTGGGTGGCAAAATGTACTTGTAAGTAGTATTTAATATATAACTTGTACCTACCTAAATATTATTTGAACTAAATCACTTATTGGGTTTAATTTCATAGCCTTAGTAGAATATTATATATATTATGTGTGTACCTACACAGAATAATACTGCCTATTTATTCCCCGAAAGAATATAGGTACTGTGGTGTTTTAACATCCACATTTTAACTACCCGTTTTTACATTACATTTCTCAGTATTACTTAATAGGGAATGAGCTTATTGCCATCCACCAGGCATTTTTATCGTATTTACTGCTATATATATACCATATAATAGTAAACCATACGATTTCCAAAGCAAGACATGGGGTGACTGTTAGATTTTAATTCGCTAGAAACAGCGTACCTTTTTTGTGCTCAAATCCCCCCGGATAACCCGCAATGGTTATGTCGGATTTGCACCTCTGCTGACCCTAATTATAAAACTGGTATAGAAATATAACTGATATCACTACATTCAATGCATTTTTTATACTACTTAAGTGGCAGACAAGCACACGGCCCACCTGATGGCCGTTTCGTCGTCGAAATTCGTCGAAAGATTCCTAAATTGTAAACTAGTTAGTCGTTCAAGGTTTCGGAGGAATTCGTAAACGAGATTAATTCGCTAATAAACTATATTAGATCCGTATACCTCAATGTAAAAGGATTCAAAGGGAGGTTCCAGTAAATTGTGACATGTGCCAAAAACGTCCGTATATTTACGAATAGAAACTCTTGTAGAGTATTCTACAAGTAAAAATTAAGTAAATTAGATTTAAAATTAATTTTAACGATCTATATGATACATAATGAACCAAATAATTAAAAAATATGTAGTTTTGACGAAAGACAATAGTTTTAATTAATCATACCCTTTTTAATCACACCCTCTTTCCCACAAAATGCGTTCTGTCTTAAGACAATGTAAAATTACAACACGCACTCTCTGTACCTGCTCTGTGGTTGCTCCTAACTCAAATATAAAATAAAGAACATTTGTCAAAATTGTCATCAATAATTGCTACGTCATATGAACAATTCTGAGAACATTTCTTTTTAATTCTTGTCCCCTCTATTTGGTTTTACCGTATATTTGGTTACAATTAATTGAGTAGAATCGGAGATGTGACTAAAAGGCTAGTTTATTTATAAAATATGCGAAGTGGTTTTTACATACTGTATGTGAAAAAAATTGTTTTCAAACCCATGTGAATACTATAGCTAGGTAGGTACTAGAGTAATACCTAGCTATAAAATATACAGGTAGAATCACATCACAGTGCCTTCTTCTTCCTCGGCATTTTCAATAATAACAAAAAAAGCAATTCTGTTCTATCTTGAAAAGACGGCCGCTTGAATGACTTCGCTTATCGTCATATCTCTTTCAAAACAGATACAAAGTACACTTTCTATAACTTATACTTGGTTTTTATCAAACATGTACAGACTTACAATCGTACCTAGTATTTTTTATTGTTTGTAAATATTCTAACCTTTTGCATGCTAGGTGCTATAAATTACCATATAGTTAGGTATGTAGTTTGCATGCTACATTTTCTATCTATTATCTAATAATAGTATCTAATAAAGCAAAAGAATAGGTATAGTGTAGGAAACCGTAATTCTTGGACCTACGGTTAATTGAATGAAAAGCGCCAAAAATATTACTTTAATATTTAAAAAATCAGGTTTAAGGTGCAGAGTACATCAATTCATTTTTTTTTAATTATAAGCATTTATCTTAATCAGCACTGGTAAGTCTACGTCTTCGTCTACTTCTTCGTCTTCGTCAGATATAAAGGAATTAATTCCATCAAGAACCAAGCGGTTCGGTGCCTCTTTTATTTGCCGCGCCATAAAGACTTGGAATTCGTTACCAGCGCATGTGTTTCCTTCCTCCTATAGTCTCGGGCCTTTAAGCGGGGCGTGAAAAAGCATTTGATGAGGCCGTCAAGCTGAGGGCCGCCACTGTAGCACTACCGGTGTATGTGATTGTGACCCCAGTCCTGAGACTTTGCCTTTAGCTTACCATCAGGCGAGGTAAAGTCATTTTGACGTGTCTTATAAAAAAAAGCAGAAAATCATTGGAAAGAGTCAAAATGTTATTTCATCGTTGCAGGCAATTGCAAATAACCTGCCAAGTAAACAGGCGTTTCTTGTATTAAATTACCTTCAACATCAGCAGGAAACAAAACTATGGTTGGCTCTCCAAAGTTTAATTATTTTGAAGTTAAAATGACATTCCATTCAGAATCTGCTCGCTGTAATTAAAATTTCTAGGTAACATTTCATTTGAATTTAATATTCAAAGCCAGTTTAATGAAAGTAACTTTCTTTAGTGTCAAAGTTTCCAAGTAGATAGCCATTAAAACCAGGTTTCTTAGTAATATAACATGCACTAAAAGTTTAATTTGATGTAAAAGGGGTTTTAAAGTAACAATAATATTTGAGTAACTTTTAACCTTTCGCGTTCCATTATGTAGGTACAAAAATGCGGTTTTAGTCGGACCAAGTCCAACATAACCGCCCCCGCTGACCAGCCGATATCCGAGGGGATTTCTGCATGAAAAAAATGGTGCTAATAACAAAAACTAAATGTTAATGGCAACTCAAATCAAGGCTCAGACAGGCAATCCACAGGTACCTAGGTATATAATATTTATTAATATTTTATCAGAAATGACTTTGTAAAATACCCAATAGGATTAATTTCATTTTGTTTATAAAATTATGGGGATCTATCTCAGGTAAGCTCAAGTTTCTGAACTGCCGGCTAGGATAGAATTTCCATCCGTAATTGAATTAGCTTTGTGTTGTACAGTTAGCAGCGTCTCCAAGTACTTAGAGAGTTTTTCTTTTTAGCGAATAATTCAGTTATTTTTATGTACTGCTATAAAGAATTCATTCCAGATTTTTAGTTTTAACTGGGTTTGTAATTGCTTAATTTTATTGCTGATACAATGGACGTCTTTGAAGCTTTGTAGTGAAATATTTAAACCAGTTTTGAATGACAATTGCAAATGGCTGATGAATAAAAGTCATTTTTTTATCATGTGCAAATCCCCACGAATACCAAGGTCGGAGTCAAACCGACTAAAACCTCATGATGTTTCGACATATCGGCCTTCGTGGTCGGGGAATCTGGTGCACCCTAGAAACGATATCCCATCATAAGTCTTGGCCGCCAACATACGCGATCCCGAAGTTTTGTCGGGTTTTAAATCTCCCCTTTCCGTGTGCCTCTCTGTAGGGGAGGCCCTACAAAGAGGCACACGGAAAAACGACGCGCTGCCACTCTAGAAAATTCCAGCCTATCCAAATGTGCACTATAGAGGCCGATCCTGCGTCCTTCGCATTCAGTGCCACTTCAAATTGCTTATTCTACGAGCTATGTCGGTAACTTTGGTTCCTTGGCGAATGTCCTCTGCTAACGAGTTTACTCCTTCAAAGAAACTCCAAGAATAGCTCGCTCGCTAACCTGTAAGTGCAGTAACTTGTTTTAAACACGATAGTAACATGCCTGATCTTGCTAACGTCTCTAGTTAACTATATCCAATTCAGTATAATACGTGCTTGTGTACCATCATAAGAGCGTATTTATACTAGCTACGTAAATATAATACAAACCTTTTACAATCTTTATCAAATAATTCTACCCCTATCTAATTTTATATGAAATTTGTTAAAAAAATATATTAAACCACCGGAGGGAAAATACCACTAATTATCCCAATTCGTATCTAGTATAACGGGATACACAATCTTGAAAGGGTTAAGTATGTACAACGATTTCAAACGAGATAAGGAGTGGTTTAGGGTTGATTCTCCAAGTCCTTATTAACCAGTCCTGGCTTTTGACCTGTAATTTGCAGTTTGGGGTAAACTTTTGGGTTTCATTTAATTATAAAGACAATTAGGTCTCACACAATATTATACAGATGATGAAAAAAAAGTTTACTGTAGTTATTGCAAACAAAATTATTGCTCAAATCGCCGTAATTAGAAATGTGAGTATTTTAAAGTTAATTGCAATTAATGTTACAATGATGCCGTGGAATTAAACGAGCCATATCAGTCTCACTGAAGCTACGATCGCTGTAATAAACTAAACAAAGTCGTAACAATGAAAAAAGCTTTAATAACGTACATTGTATATTATCTTTCTTTTATTGATGCTGATGTAATATTTAGATAAATATGTAATTATATTTTTATCTTTCATGGCGAGTAATGATTAAATCTCAAAGAAAATAATGTTTAAAGTTTTATTCTTTAGAATTTAATAACTTAAAAATATTTCACCAAAGTAGTCTCAAAGTCACTGCAATACCTCTCAAAATTTATATCCACCGGAACTTGAGCCAACGAACAAAAACGATTATTACACAGTTATTGTTCAGCTAACATCTCGCTTGTAGAACTTTCACGTTCAAGTTGAAGGAATTATTTTTCTATGGGTAGTAAAAGTTTTATTGAAAAATCAAACTTCACTGACTTTTATATTGAAGTAGGTAAACGTCAGCACTTCCATTTGAAGCTTAGTTCTTACTGTGAAGTTAGACTAGGAGCTGGTTAGAATAATAGTAAGGGTCAATAGTTTCTTGAATAAAGATCATACAACAAACGAAGGAACGGTAAATATACGAATGAGAAAAGACTTTAGATAGATCACAACTGCCAAAGAATGGATCTAGTAATTACTGTTAGCGAGATTACCGTGCATATTTTTAACAATAAGAAATACTCAAGAACTAGGTACTTACCTTGATGAGGCCGTCAAGCTGAGTGCTACCATTGTTGACATGGTACGTGTATGTAATGGTTACCCTCATTCCTGAAACTTTACCTACAGCTTACCATCAGGCGAGGTGAAGTCAAATTGATGTGTCCTATATATATAAAAAAAATATTTTTATCATACTACCGACAAATAATATAACTTGAGCAAAACTTCATTCATACAATCAAAAGCCATAATCATTTGAATGTGGAAATAAATTAGTGGAACATTCTCAAATGTAAGTAAATTAAGGAAATTTAAAAGACAAATAATTGTAGGTAGGTTTATTAGCTTAATCATATAAACAAACACAACAAAAAGTCTGTCTACCAGTTTTGGATGTGAGGAAAGAATGTAAATTAATCGTTAACACGTACGACAGGAAAACATTATGCATTATGAGGAAATCCGCACCCTTAATCATGAGCGTGTTTAAATGATAAATGGAAGGGATAGGACGGGCCGCCATGTTCGGGATGTAACCTTCATGTGTAATGGAAATATTAAATATCAATCTTATGACAATAAATTTTGTGGAAGACATTCTATACATACAAGAACGCTAATTTGGGGAAGCATGTGTACGCAAGTGGCGTCTGCATTTTGTCTACAACGAATAATTTATTGTAATACTGACTTCGCAGTGGGCGGATACAAACATCACAATTTAATCAACTTTCGAAGGCGGGAATATGATACTTAGTTTAAATGTAAATACATTATTGCTCTAATGTCAGTAGGAGATAATGTTCCATCAACATTGACTTGTAGTATTTTGAGATTTTGTGTAATGACACGCCTACGCTTCTAACGTTACAAGCAATTATAGGACACAGTAATCGCATATTTACAGAAGAATATTCATGAGAAAGCAAAGGATTATATAAGGCTTTAAGAAGCTTTCTCATCAAAATAAAAGTTACAGTGCTTATGAAAGTAATTTGATGTAGTATTATAATTTTTAATATAACATTTATAAAGATTTCAATGCATTTAGTATACGACTTCTAAATATGTCAACATGAAAATCCCATCAACATAAACACTCAAGCGTCATTGAGGTAAATGTTTGTGCAGTTGAATTTTCCATACGCACTTGTTTGGGCTATAAGGCTTCAACATTGTTAGGTGCACTATAAAATAGGGTTACCACTTTGATTCAAATACCTACACTTTAAATCTTATTTCACCAGTAAAATCTTATAAAATATTAAGTGATACCCGCGGCTCCGCTCTATCTAGACTACCTACATCATTCTAGATTGACAGATCTATACATATAATAAAATGGTAGGAAAGTCAAAACTGTACATTGAATATTTTTTTAAAAGAATACTTGGGGTGTGATCTACAATCGATACCGAAGCCAAAAATATAGTTTTTAGAATTTTTGTCTGTTTGTCTGTTTGTCTGTTTGTCTGTATGTATGTCCGGGATAAACTCGAAAAGTACTGCATGGATTTACTTCAAATTTGGCAAGAATATTATTAGGAAGTCGGGTCAACACATAGGCTACTTATTATCACGCTTTCACCTACGGGGAACGAGCAGTGAACGTTTATATCTTCAACGCATTCTGTTACAACGTGTAATCTAAACACGCATATTTGAATGGTGTTATTATGTTAAACATGCTATAAGCTAGCTTCACACTATAAGTAACTTGACCGATAAATCTATACATATAATAAAATGGTAGGAAAGTCAAAACTGTACATTGAATATTTTTTTAAAAGAATACTTGGGGTGTGATCTACAATCGATACCGAAGCCAAAAATATAGTTTTTAGAATTTTTGTCTGTTTGTCTGTTTGTCTGTTTGTCTGTTTGTCTGTATGTATGTCCGGGATAAACTCGAAAAGTACTGCATGGATTTACTTCAAATTTGGCAAGAATATTATTAGGAAGTCGGGTCAACACATAGGCTACTTATTATCACGCTTTCACCTACGGGGAACGAGCAGTGAACGTTTATATCTTCAACGCATTCTGTTACAACGTGTAATCTAAACACGCATATTTGAATGGTGTTATTATGTTAAACATGCTATAAGCTAGCTTCACACTATAAGTAACTTGACCGATAAATTATAGAATAAAAAACAAACTTAATTTTGCGGTTCAATCCGTAGACCCGATTACAGCACCAACCGCAAATAATAAGTTTGTCGTAGGTTACGTCAACTGTAGAGAGGTAAATTCTGTACATTGAAATATTTACAAAATAACTATTTGGGGAGGATTGGCGATCAATACCAATGGTAAAAATGCAATCAGTAATTTTTTTGTTTTTCTGTCCGTCTGTCTATCTGTGCACGCATGAATAAAAAACTACTGGAGGGATTTTGATCAAACTTGGTACCATTTATTTATAGTTCATACTTCTGAACAACATAATAATATCAACCCATTTATATCCCACTGCTGGGCACGGGTCTCCTCTCCTATAACGACAGAGCTGAGAGGGTTTAGACCTTAATCCACACACGCTCGCCTAATGGGGTTTGGTGGATCTAACATCATGTCCTTAGAATTTCTTCTAGGACATGTGGGTTTCCTCACGATGTTTTTCTTTCACCGTCAGCAGATGGTAAATCATGTTGATTAGCACATATAAATTCCACAAAATGAAATTCACATTGGTACTGTCCGGCCGGATTCGAACTCAATACCTCTGAGCAGAGGCCGCGTCCTTATCCCGCCTCGGTCTGCTTCTGTTAGGCCAGGAGGGCCTGTCTCGGCACCTCCCACGCCGGACACTTGACCAGCGTGTGCAGCCCTGAGCGTCGGCTCCCTCCGAATCAGACACAAGTAATCCCCGAAGCACTTACCAGAGATCACCTGCGTCATCCGGTACGAGGGGTCTTAACGCCGCTATAACGGCGTGCCCCACGCTTGGTTTTTTTTATAGTCGATAGGCTCGCGTTTACCCAAGTCGGTCCTTCCACTCCACTACGGTATCCCGGCGGAGCTGGGCGTGGACGGCCTCGATTACTCGAAGCTCCGGGTCCAGTCACCGCTCCCGCGCCTCCTTTCGCCACCAATATAGGCATAACGCGCTGTGGCGCTCCCAATGTATGTACATACACCTATTACGGCTATTCAGGGCGTCCGCCCAGATCGGGCACGCCGCCGTAAAGGGCCATGGACCGCACGATCCCCGCATAGAGCATCCTGCGGGAGTCATCCGGCCCCCTCATGTTGGGCAACAGCCGCGCTGGCAGCAACGTTGGCCCCCTTACACCCTAGCTTCAGGAGACCCTAGACGGCGTACGGTTTTAGTCAGTAAGAGTCCGACATAACCTGCCCGCTGGCCGCAGGGTAGGTATCCATAAGGATTTCCGCACGGAAAAAAAAGGCTATTTTTTATATAAGCTGATACCCGCGACTCCGCCCGCGCGTCAAGGTTTAAGGTAGGTCATCATTTTTTGGTTATATCTCCAGTTCTACTTAGCCAATTACAACCAAACATAGGGTAAATTTTAAGTCTAAGCAAGAACTTTCTAATAAAAAAAAACCCATCAAAATACATTTAGTAGTTTTTACGTCCATCGCGATTATCGGCTTTTGATGGGGTCTTTTTATTAGGAAGGTATTGGTTAGACGAGTGGAGTGAAGAGTAGAATGGAGAGTGGAGAGTGGAGGAGTGAGTGGCGTGGAGAGTTATTTTATTAAAATAGACTTGGTGGCGATACCGACCTCCACGCGGGCGAAGCCGCGGGCGGAAGCTAGTATAGTATATTAGTGTATCATATACCATTGGTATTGATCGCCAATCCTCCCCAAATAGTTATTTTGTAAATATTTCAATGTACAGAATTTACCTCTCTACAGTTGACGTAACCTACGACAAACTTATTATTTGCGGTTGGTGCTGTAATCGGGTCTACGGATTGAACCGCAAAATTAAGTTTGTTTTTTATTCTATAATTTATCGGTCAAGTTACTTATAGTGTGAAGCTAGCTTATAGCATGTTTAACATAATAACACCATTCAAATATGCGTGTTTAGATTACACGTTGTAACAGAATGCGTTGAAGATATAAACGTTCACTGCTCGTTCCCCGTAGGTGAAAGCGTGATAATAAGTAGCCTATGTGTTGACCCGACTTCCTAATAATATTCTTGCCAAATTTGAAGTAAATCCATGCAGTACTTTTCGAGTTTATCCCGGACATACATACAGACAAACAGACAAACAGACAAACAGACAAAAATTCTAAAAACTATATTTTTGGCTTCGGTATCGATTGTAGATCACACCCCAAGTATTCTTTTAAAAAAATATTCAATGTACAGTTTTGACTTTCCTACCATTTTATTATATGTATAGATTTATCGGTCAAGTTACTTATAGTGTGAAGCTAGCTTATAGCATGTTTAACATAATAACACCATTCAAATATGCGTGTTTAGATTACACGTTGTAACAGAATGCGTTGAAGATATAAACGTTCACTGCTCGTTCCCCGTAGGTGAAAGCGTGATAATAAGTAGCCTATGTGTTGACCCGACTTCCTAATAATATTCTTGCCAAATTTGAAGTAAATCCATGCAGTACTTTTCGAGTTTATCCCGGACATACATACAGACAAACAGACAAACAGACAAACAGACAAAAATTCTAAAAACTATATTTTTGGCTTCGGTATCGATTGTAGATCACACCCCAAGTATTCTTTTAAAAAAATATTCAATGTACAGTTTTGACTTTCCTACCATTTTATTATATGTATAGATATATATATATATATATATATATATATGTATATATATAGTATATTAGTGTATCTAAATAAATAAAAAATGTATAATAAATATCTTTATAGTATTAATTTAATATTATTAAAATAAATAAAATAATAAATAAATAATTTACATAGGTATTATAATTTGGGATTCTGATTTTCTTTGAAACATTGTTGTAAAATATGGGATGTATACAATGGATCCTCTTAAACAATAGGTGGATTTTACTATGCTAAAAAGCGTAAATAGATCACCCATAAAACAAAAACTAAGAATTTACTAAAACTGTATAATCATGTTATTCATCGCGACAGCCCTGAGCGTCATTACCCGGACACATATCTGGGTCGGCGTCATGCTCGCGTCATGCTTGAGACTGTTCACAATAGATCGGAAAATGTGTGCCGTTGCTGAGCACGTCATTCATAGGTATATTAATAAAGTGAAGCCTATGTGTGTTAGAACAATCAACGTTATTGGTAATGACAGCTTTAGATGATGTACTGATTTATTTTACGTTTTATTTGTAAGTATTTTCAATCTTATTGTGTTTGTTTGTTAATAGTAGAATCATACATCGAAGGAAAATATTTTAAACCGCGCCACCAGTAGGTTTATTATTCATCAAGGGAGAAAGGGTGCGACTACTAACGAGAGTATAGGTGTAGTATAAAATCTGTGATTGCCTTTTTTATTTTTTCAGTGCCCTATCTTTAGTGCCTCTTTAGTTTTTGAAATCGGTTTAATCTTCTTCTATTTTTTTTTTACTTCTAAAGCACGTTTTCCTATTTGTCATCTATATGATTCATAAATTGCAATATCCCTTCCTGTTCCTGAACGCCATGACGTGTGTAGATAGTATTAAGTTAGATGTTAGTAGGTATATCGTTTATAAAACAGAAGTTCCTTAATTATAATATTCCTGTATTTGAATCAAACCTAAATCCCTAAGGTCACATATTATTCAAACATGAGTACCACCGCTATGTGTGTGGAGAGCGATCGTTCCATATTTAAATTAAAAATTATAAGCTAGAATGATCAAAAGCAGTAAGCCGTAGTCGTAATATAATGTTACCCATATCATCCCGGGGGCATTCCTAAATAGATTTTATATTTGCATCCCAGCGCTTATAGAGGACGGCATTGTAAACACTTGTAGAGATGTGATATTAGTAGGTTTACGAGGTACTTTGAATAGAATTGCGGTGGTATTATATTGACATTCACAGTACTGAGGCAACTGAGGCCTGTTTCATAGAATCGGTATTACTCATAATATATATATATTCATCATCGTCAATTTGTTAATTTCTTTTCTTTTTAGTCTTACCTTTACAGGGGCGTTTGCCATCTAACCTCCTAGCTCTGAGGGGATAGCCTACTTGCAGTTCAGGTTGGCTTGACCATCAAGTATAATAATGGGACTCTAAAAACACCCTAGGCAAAGGATTATAGTATATTGTTTAATAAGATAGTCGCAGGAGTCATAGGATTATAAACCGTGCGTAAGTAAGGCAAAAATTGGTAACAAAATAAATAGACTTTATAGAATAAACAGGATGAGTCTCTTCACTACAGTCATAAAGCGGCGGCAACGAGCACTAACGGTGTTCACTCGTAACTTTTCTTTGTAAGCGTAAAATATCCAACATTTTATGTCCCAATGGTTTTTCATAACTCACTCGTGTACCCACATGACTGAAATAACACTTTTAAGTAAAAATGTTGAATAAGAGCGGTGTCGTTGATTAATTTTCATAGAAGCTTAATACCTACAATGTTGTTGTTTAAGATTTTTTTGGATACGCTATTCAAGCTCTAAAGTCTTGAACTCAGGTCTTGAATATGAATTTAAGATTTTTTAATTACTGTAAAAAATAACAAGAAATATAATACATATTTTAAGACCCATTTTGACCCAAACTTAGCCGTAGTTTTGGTGTTCAGATATCAACGAGCTGACTCTCTTAGGTCACTTGAGTGGTGATTGTAGGTCGAGATTCAAGATAAATTAGAAGAATAAAAAATGTATAAATATTTAATTTATTCGTTTTGCATCATTGAAGTACATAATCATAGTCGTCCATTAGTTTAAAATTTCTTTCGAAGTATGTTAAGTATATGAATCTTTTCATACTTACAGTGGCAGAGACAAAAAACAATAGTATGTGCGAAACTGGAACAAAAACTCAATGCAGCTTTCAGCAAAAATAATCTTTATTTTTGCAAAGATTTTGTACTGAAAAGAAATATAGGCACTGAAAGCATTTTGAAATCACATTCGCATCAGCATGACGTCAGCGGTTGTGCAGCTGGTCGAGTGTAGACACAGCGTGCCTTCGCATAAATAATCTCAGCTTATGCTCTGAGTATACGCTATCAGTTTTACCACGGTGACATGAATAGATTTCATTTGTTAAGGAGAAATAGTAAAGATTATGTAGGGCACCATTAAAACCTTTTGAGCCCAAGCCAACCTCACTTAATTGTTAGATACACCTATCTATTAATAGACAAGGCTCTGGCGCAGACTTTGCCCTTGGGATTAGGCGCTACCACTAAAGCTAAGATAACCAAACCAAGAATGATTATAATGTTGGCAACATGAACGTCCAAATCTATGGATGGAACGCGTTAAAGAATACAACGATGACGGTAGAGTTAGCCAGTTTCCTCATACGTGCAAGTTGGCATGCACTCACTCACTCAAATAAAAATATAGCATATCTATACATTTTTTTATACTACGTAGGTGGCAGACAAGCACAAAGTCCACCTGATGGGAAGCGATCACCGTGGCCTATGGACGTGTGCAAGACTAAGGGTGTACATAGTGAAATGGTGTAAAAATCGTAGTGATAGCTAGAAAAAATCCAGGAATTACATTTTAATCGTATTTGGGTAACACGTTGCATTCCAGATCCACTCACACATGGTTAGCTGCCACCACGATTTGTATGAGACAGTCACGTCTTATATTATGAGGTTGGTATAATATATGTTCTACTTCAGTAGCACAATTTTTTTTTTAAATTATTCCACCAAGTGGTGTCACAAACTGAAGTGAGAACGAGATTTCATTGTTCAAAATCCGTGTTTACAGTATATTACGCTGACTATGAATAACCACATTCTCGCGGGGCAAGTCCCACGAGTCTGATGGTATTGCATATTTATGCAGTGGCAAAATTCAAGCGTCTTGTGAATACGTAAGTTTTAATGAGGAAACTGCCTGGAAGCTTGTTACTATATCCGCGAAACAAAATAGGTACGATTGTAAAATGGTTCTAGATTTATGCGTTCAATAAAAAGAATATTCACACAATAGGATTCAAATATTTTATCACTCTTAGGCATATTACAAACTGAGACTGTTAATTTAAGTATGATATTCCATAACTATAAAAATGTACAAAGATAAATGGTAGGTATTCTACTTATTCAAAAGAAAAACAACGTACTCGTAATTGCATCTTCAATAAAATATTTGCACAAAGCCGATGAATATCACAATAAGCGGTATTCATAATACAGAGTGAAGCAATTTTTCTTTTCGTCATTCCTCTTTCTAAAGATTTGTACCCTTAGTTTTGAAGAGGGCTTTTGTTTGATTAAACGAAGCCAAGCACGCATCTCGGACCCTTTCCTCGGGCCGGACGTCCGAGAAACAACAATTTTTTTCTTTATATTTCAAGCGTTTCCATCAAGCCGGGTGGCGGACACCTGTACCTTGAAAATCTTAACTTTGTACTGATATAACGACACCTCGCAAAATCCCAAGTTTAAACAAGCCTGCTCTTGTTTAAATGAAGCTCAATTACGCAAAAGTGGAGTCTGACTAGCTCATCATCTACCTGCCCTTGTCCCTATATATAATCAGCTATTGTGAAAAAATGTTGTGGAAATTGAAGTGATATTGTTAATAAAGTTAATTTAGAAAATATTTACCCACGTAATATTTTGTTTTTTCTTAACTTATCATCTGGTATTCTTATACTATTGTATATCTCGTTTCAGTTAAGAGTATAGATTTATATATAAGCAAGTACATGAATTATATACGACTGCAAAACAGCGTTATCTACACCCAAAGTAAACGTATAGGTATCATAACCAGATTATGTTATGTATTCTATAATGCCGATAAACATACTTAAATACATTTTTTTATAAATATATTCATAAGATATATAGATACAGATTAAGTAAAGATCAAGAAAGACCAAAAATACTAACCACTCTGTTCTTATTGAGCCACACTGTAAGGTTATTTACCATTTCAGTGGGTAGTAAAAAAAGTGACATTAGAACTCTGTTGGGTATTAAATAAATCACTGTTTCTCTAGTAGCTGCTATATGTTATGTATGTGTGTTACATAAATAATTTCATCTTAGTTTGATACTGAAACCGACAACAAGGGTCGATGCGTGTCAGTTAATTTATACATCCGATTTAGACGTCAAATTTCCATTGAGTACTGACAGCTGAACTAATCGCCTATTACTAAAGGTTAGATGGGTGTCGATCTACCCAAACTGATTAATTTTCGATAAAATCTGTCTATTATGAAGCTTAAGGGAAATTGCTGTCAGCTAAACTACCTATATTTTCATGATCATTTGTTATAGTGATTAATTTAGTTTTAAAGTTGACAGTAAGTGAATTGTTTACTAACTAATTATCTGACTTTAAGTTTTACCCAAAAAGGTGTAGTCTGCTTCAATAGATTAACACAGCCCCTGTTTTTGTAAGGCAAAGAATTTTATATCCACCATAAAGACTCATTTCCCAGAACACGACTTTTCTTCTTCCTACAGACCCGGCTCCTTTAAGCGGGGCGTAAAAAAGCATCTGATGAGGCTGTTAAGTTGCGGGCCACCGTTGCGTTGTAGCGTCATCAGTGTCTGTAATAGTGAACCTCATTCCTGAAACTTAATCTTTAGCTTAGGTTAATATAATACATATATTATATTAACCTAAGCTACCAAAAGGTTAAGTTTCAGGAATATAGTTTTAAAGTGTATATAATATATAATCCATAGCTTAAAATACATATATATACACTTTAAAACTTACAGGGTGTTTTTCTACCATTTCATTTACTATGAATATTATTGTTTTTTTAAATGGTCACGTCAATATGACTTCACTTCGACTGATGGTAAGCTAAAGATAAAGTCTCAAGAATGAGCGTCACTATTTTTTCCACCAACCTCATACTGAATTACATAAGTATCAACACAATTAAATATAATCTTTTATAATCTAAATACATTAAAGTTACAACTGCAACAAAAAACATGGTGAAAAGTCGTTGACATGAGTGTAAAAGGTAACAAACGAAACGGTTGGCATGTATAACATGACAAAGTGCTTTGACTAAACCGGGCACTGACTCTAGCCCCAGGGACTACAGCCGTATTTTCAGAAAAATGTTTCCAGCTAGCAATTTCTTATCTTTTATTTTGATATAAAATAAAAGTTGTATTTACAATTGATCATGAAGTCCATATACATTTTTATTGGCATATATCTGTGTGTCCTGTGAAAACCGGTACATGTCGAAAAAGTCAACTTTACAGTAGACTAGTTTTTGTGTTTAAAAATTCATAAAATTTGTTAGAATAATTTGTTTTCAAAACTAGTGACATATTTTATTTTATTGTGGTATTGTTAACAATCTACTAGGTTCCTGCTCAAGAGTGTTCAATATAGGACGAGATATTTAAAAAAAACTATTTGTTGTATCAAAACACACCATATGGATGCTCGTGTATAATGATTCTAAATGAGATAAATCGATTTACACGCTATGTGAAGGTTTGGTGAAAGGTGATATTTGTTGTATTATCAGGTAGTTTTATATGAAACTAATCATCTCCTGTTCAAAGCTGTCTAACAAACAAGTAATATTTTTCAATTGGCGAAAGCACTGTAGGCACAAAACTCGTAAAAATTGATTTTTTATTATTTATATCATTTTACTCGTGAATAAAGTTCGTGTTTTTTGATATAAGTAGACTTAAATCTTAACTCAAGTTTGTGTAATATGATACAAGAAACAATCTATAGAAAAAGGTATAAAAATAGAGGAATAAAAAAGAAAAAAAACTACATAATCACTTTTATTTTAGGTGTTATTGAGTGTCACTTGGTTTGAAAGTTGGAATATTTTAATTTAGTTAAAAAGGAAATAAACATCAAGGACATAAGTCAACAATACAACATAAACGAAAAACAGTTTCTACCTCCGCCCTACAGAAGACCGCGGCTATAATAACCATCGTGTTGTGTTCCCGCCGGTAAGTACGGTAGCCAGAGCTCACTGTACCCCTCTTCCCCTTCCCCCCACAGGGTTGGAATACAAGCCTTCCCACCACTTCCTAGCCCGCTACCCTTCCCTTCAGGGTAGGTTCAGCGCGTGCGTGAAGCCCGTAGTGTGACACGTCCTTGGGTCACGGTGACCGCTTCCCATCTGGTGGGCCGTGTGCTTGTCTGCTACATTTTTTTTATTTTTAAGCAAGATAAGCTTACGTTTAACTACTATCACACCTGATTGTAAGTGACGATGTGGTCTACGATGAATCACGCTTGCCTAGAAGGAATCTTTTCACTCGTGACTTGAATATTTCCAGGTTATAGCTTTCCGGAAACACAGACTCGGGCAAGGAATTCCACTCCTTAACTGTACGCATGATGAACGAGTCGGCAAAGCGCTTTGTGCGTATGAATGGAATATCGACCATAAAGCGGTGTTGCGTCGCTGTTCGTCTGGTCGTTCGCTGATGGAAAGATTTGGGGGTATCAGGTTGTGCAATTCCAGAGCGCACTCTCCGAAATGTATCCAATAGAAAACCGATAGACCTGCAACTTTGCGTCTATGGGCAAGGCTCTGAAGCCTTTTCTCGACTAGTGCAACGTCGTTGATGAGCCTCTTGGCTCGTCTCTCGATTCTCGATCGTCTCCAGCGCGTCAAGGTGGTATTTAGTTGAGTCATCACACAGATACGAGTAGTGTACTCCAGGCAGGATGGAACCTGCGCTTGGTACAAAAACTTAAGCAATTTTATTGCTCCGGTGTGAAGTACTGTCGCACCTTAGATAGGATGCCCAGCTTTTTTGCCGCCAGCTAAGCTTTAGCTTCAATGACCTGAAGTTAAGCGTGGACGTGAGAGTTACGCCGTTCTGCTACCTACATAGTATATAAAAAAATAACCAGGAGTTAAAAACTTGTGGTATATGGAAATTATATTCGGCAGATCATGAGCAGCTACGAGCATCATAGTCAACATGCGTTTTGCACGGCAAGAACGATGCTGCAACAATGTAATTTTACATTATATAGACTATCATAGAACATAAATAACTAAGTAAAATAATAACGGTATTCATTACCTACAAATAGTGCAATCGACGCTTTGAACGACGAAGACGCTTTGCTCCATCTATTTTCGGTTGGGGGGATCGCGGGGTACAGTTCGATAGACACTAGCGTCATCCGCCAACTGTCAGCGGTTTGTGTGCGCGTGCACTTATAGATAAATAGTGTAGGTATACCGATAACACTTAAATACTAGCGGAAGTATACGCACATTATATGGTTGCCTGGTAGAGATTGCCACGGAGCAATAAGGCCGCCAGTTGTTAATACTTTAATTTAAGTATTATTGTTACTACTTTTATATCCTTGGTGTAAAATTAAGAGTTTTATTATTATTCTTATTGTATAATTAGGTATTTAGGAGCAATACTGAGGCGCATCTACGTAAATTGCAATGTTTTTCACTTTTACACATTAATAAATAGATTTATTGTATATTGATATAAGTGGAGTAATTATTTTGTGTAAATGGTTATTAGTTCTTGTTATTATGAATATACGAATAATAAACAGAATGTGTGTAAAATGATACATCTAATAGGTACATTGTGCGCCATGTTGCATTGCTTAGAGAGCGCGCGCGAGCCCCTTGTCCAGTAGTATTTTACGGCGCTGACCCCGCGCGGGCGGTGGTACCCTCGCAGTAGCGCCCCCTGCATCCCGCGCACCGCTCGCGTTCGTAACATGTATTACTTTGCACAATATTTTGGATCAAAACCGTTTTAATCTTCTCGTCATTATTGATATAATTTTAGTTGAATTAGTTTACACAAAAATATTAGTTTCCTATGTATGTGAGCAATAATACAACTTTAGTTGTATCGATGCAGTGTACGAATTTACTTTGTGTCAATTGATATAACTAAACATGTACCATATGACACCTTATTAGAAGATAATAAATATAATGTTAATAATGATATGACTTGAGATACATTTTTACACACAAATAATTTGAATATTATGAATGATAGATGTCAACATATATTTATTTACACAGTCATATTTTATCAAATCACGCCATTTCGTCTTAGATGTACCACACTATCTCAGAAACTAATAGACGTATCAAAATGGTGAATAGATAGAAAAATAGAGTATTTTTTTCTGATTGAGGTGCTATAATAATATCAAATTCGATATAAGTTGACTTGTACCCCTTTTCACAGGAGGCACAGATATTTGTTTAACTGATATATAACAAATATTGAGTCTCTATATTTATTAAACTACTCGTATAAACAAATCAGGATAATTAAGTTACTTATTTCAATTTTATGTTTAGTATCTTTCATTTTTTGTTTCTTTGAGTAGGTAGCAGGTTGTCACCCGCCGCTTCACCCGTGTGGAGTTTTGGTCACATTTCCACTACTCTTGGGAACGTATTTCAGTGATTTTCAGGTAGACGTAGCTTATGTGTTATTTAAGACTATAATCCGTTTCTTTACCAAATACCAGCCAGATCTCTTCAGCCGTTAGAGCATGATTGAGTAAGAAACATCCAAACATCTACACAAACTATCGTATTTGTAGTATTAGTTAGAAGTCGAATGATTAGTTTAGATCTAGATTGTTCTGTGTAAAAGGTAGCTGACCAACAGCTTCGAGGCCAAAGTCAAACTCAACAGCTAGTCGGTGCATCGGTGCATTAACTAATTAATAAACGCTCTAGCACAGGCTCCCGGAAAAGCCGAGATACTAACCTAAAACAATAAGTAGATTGTGGTATTTATTATTATTAATGCTATCTAATACCCAAAACTGCAAAATTATTCACTCTACGTTTAGCTATTATGGAGCCGTGACTATACATACATTAAGGATGAATCTTGACGCAGAATACGAGACAGCTAATTTCTTTGAACCCAACGCATTATCGCAAGAACATTCATGATTAATGATCGCCGATAGTCGTACTAAATTGATTTTACGTTGAACGATGTTTACATGTATGCGTTGTTTTACATTCCACGATGTTCATACACCGGGGCCTGTTTCACAAAATTACGTTTATAAAACTTGTGATTTCAATGCTTACGAAGCCTTATAGACATGAAATTTTCAGCCCGATTCGTTCAATCGTGATTGAGTAACAAACACTCAAACATCTTCACAAACATTCACATTTATAATCTTAAGTAGGAAGTAGGATATTACCAGATCTGGCTTTTTACTGGCTCTTGTAAATGTTTTATGACTCAATATACTTATAAAATATCGTGTCGTCTAGTTTAAAAAAGCTCCATGTTTGCATTATTGCCTCATTACATGCGACAGATACGTCAGATTTGTGCATATTATGTAAATATACCTAATGTGTTTGTGGAAGTGAATTTTTGATAAAAGTAAATATTTTATGCAACAATTTGTCATGAATTTTGAACGCATGTTTATTATGGAACGTACAGGATTGGCATATTTAAAAGTGCATTTTGTTTTGAATATTAGTTTATGAAATTTACAGGAGGTAGGACACGACGGTATCTCCCGTCCGAAATGAGCTGTCCGACTGGGGTAGTACCTCCGCCCTACAGAACACCGCGGCCATAATAACCATCGAGTTGTGTTCCCGCCGGTAAGTAGGGTAGCCAGAGCTCAATTTACCCCTCCTCCTCCCATCCCTTCCTAGCCTCCCCACTCCTTCCCAGCCCTCCCCCCTTCCCTTCAGGGTAGGCAGCGCGTGTGTGACACCCTTAGTGTTGCACACGTTCATAGGCCACGGTGACCGCTTCCCATCAGGTGGGCCGTGTGCTTGTCTGCCACCTAAGTAGTATAAAAAAAAAAAAAAAAAAAATATTTACCATCACATGCACTTAATTCACATTCTTATACACAATTAAACATACACTTAATCAACATAAATAAATTAATGCAATTGTTGACCATAATGTTAACGTTTTTGAAGATAGTTCAGTTCAAATTGTTGATACTACTTAGTTAGATTTTGTCCATTATGTTATTATATTGAATTCGTCTGAATTTAGATAGCTTAATGCTAGATTGGAACAGAAAGAGAAAGTAGTCCCATGAAAAAAAGTGAAGGAAAACACGTTTAGGTTTTTTATACTAAATTAAGTTATTATTTTTTACAAGCTAAATCTAGAGTTTCAATATATTCATGTCCCAAAATATTTCACACGACAACTGGTTACCACATATGGGGAATAGCGTTTAACAACGTCGTTGAACTTCGTATCTCGAATACATATATTTCGGTCGTCACTCGTTTATGAGTGGCCATTAGATCTTTTGAACTTAAGCGAAATTCTTTTCGTTTTTTTTTATCTGTACATCGTTAAAAAACCACCCGTTTTTGAGCTTGTTTAGAATGTACGGCTTTTTTAAGAGAACAGTGAAGGACATGACTCTACACTTCTAGGTGTTATTTTATTAAAATCACTTTTATGTGAAATTTATGTAGCTATAACTCTCATGCAGGGATACGCACAGACAGGGTGCGAGGAAAATGCCTTTTGGTTCACCATACACCCTGGAGCTAGAACACCCGAGACTGCGTGCGGTTTTAGACAGTTCAAGTCCAACATAACCGCCTCCGCTAGTCAGCGGGAGTGGTATCTATGGGTGTTACATTATTTCGTGATAGCATAGTGAGTAGAAGTATAAAGTGAATTAGAAGAATAAACCAAAACTAGGGATTGGACCCTGGTATCCGAATCGCTCCAAATTGCTCAACAACGGGGTCAAGCGGGAATAACACTTAGAATGGTGACAAAGACCAAAATAAACGTGAAACATAGGTAAACTGAAACATAGGTTTTAAAAGTTAAAAAAGTTAATAAACTGAAACATGTTGGAAAATAACTAGAAATACAATATAGCTAGAATTTTAAGGATCTTTTATAGGGGATTATTGTTATAAAAATACATCTACTTGTTTTCAACTTTTCCTTCGTATAAAGGTCATAAAACTTTGCCTTCTTACTTTATACGAAACTATGTAACAAGTATCAATAAAAGCTTTGACGAATATATTGGCAAGAGAATGAAAATGTCGGATAATTAGGAAAGTTGTACAGACGTAAAAAAATATAGAAATACCTACGTACTTAAGTTTATCCGCATTCTAGAACCCAAATTGTAAGCAATATTTAGTTTTGTTCTAGATGTTCTATGATATTATAACAGTGGCAACTACTATTATAATTAGGTATATTTTTACATTATTATAAATATTTTTTTTTGCTTAACGGACTTTTATATAAAACTTGTATCACTGAAGTATTACTTCAGATATTATTTTTATAAATTTATGATTATTAATATTCTTGTCAAACCCTTATAGCGCTAAAATAACATTATCAAAACAAGTCTGGTATCTAAGAGCTTATTGTGAATTTCAGGTACGTATTTTCAATGTTCAATAGAGAACTTTCAACCATTTTGTACCCTTATCGCAAGGCACCTTCGTTAAGTTTGTAAATTGTATGACACGGTGTTATATTCTCCTATTTTTATGTAGTCAGATATAGAATAGGGTGCCAATAGCATCGATGTTTTCAGAGACTGTTTCACATTTAGTAAATAATTTAGTATGCGTAAAGTTTAATGAGTGTGTAAATAAGGGGTTTTAAGTGTATAGCTACACCTACCTGAATTCTATTAATTAATTTAAATATTTACTAATATTCAGCCAAGATTCTGTAATCAGTAAGTAAATAACAGGACATCATACTGTAATAACCTCATCCAACCCAGATTACTCACCAACAATAGAGGGAATTTCGCGTTCGGCGCGCGGCGGCCTGCTGGCTTTCGTTCGTTAATGATCACTGTTCTAACATAGCCGGCACCTGATGATTCAGTAACAAATTTTTGCACAATATTATAAAACAAAGTGGATGTTCATTAAAGTCACTGACTATTAAGTATCATTTGATCATTTTTATCAAAAAAGTATATCAAAAGAAGTTTTGATGATCATTAGAACTTTTGTTATTATTTTGAACACCACAGCAAAAATTTACGAGTATAAAACATTAATGGTGAGTCTTTATTACTTTGAGGCAATTTAATACTTGCATAAGGTTGTTTTTCTGTTGTTGCATGCAACAGTTTTATTTGCTTGGGCGAAGAACAGACTAGCTACGGGCACGTGACACCCACAGTAGAGTGATCTTATAAGCATTTATTAATAATGAAACAACATGGTTGCGTTCTAAAGGCAGACATACTTACAAAATCGTTGAACCCTGTGAAGCACTGTAGATTATTGAAAATGATGGGAATTCAATAATTGTAATAATTATATTTGTTTATTTTTGATATAGTGGGGGTATTAGTTATATATCAAAAATATTGTAATAAAAAATATTGTCACTATAAGACTGGTGACACAGACACCTAGTGTAAGTCAGTTGTTTGTTTATGAATGACATTTGAATAAAAGCTGGCTTCAGTCTGCCTTTAGAACGCAACCATGTTGTTTCATTATTAATAGGTTATGGGCCCAGATATTGCAGCTAATAGTGAAAGTAATTGTGTGTTTTGTGTAAAACAATTACAGTTCGATAGACTATCGATTTTTCATTGTTAGTTTGGCAAGTTTCCGCGTATCAACGGTTCACATATATATTGTGAAAAGCCGGTGCCGATTCGTTGTAATGGCGGCTAACTATATAGTGAACGTTCCAAAGTTGCGTGGTCGTGAAAACTATGATGAGTGGGTGTTCGCGGCAGAAAACTTTCTAATACTTGAAGGTATGATGAAGTGCATCAAGACCGAACAAGATGAAAGTGGTACAGAAGTAATTGTATCGGCTGCAGGTGACGCGAAAACAAAAGCGAAGCTTATTCTCACTATCGATTCATCATTATATGTTCATATAAAAACAGTCAAAACTACAAAGGAACTGTGGGAAAGACTCAAGTCGCTCTTTGATGATTCCGGGTTTACAAGAAGGATTAGTCTTTTACGGAATTTGATATCCATACGTTTAGAAAATTGCAGTTCCATGACCTCGTATGTCACGCAGATAATCGAGACGGGTCAAAAACTATGTGGAACAGGATTTGCAATAAATGACGAGTGGATTGGTTCGCTCTTACTAGCTGGATTACCAGAGAAGTTCTCTCCCATGATTATGCCAATAGAACATTCGGGCATTCAAGTAACAACGGACGTCATTAAAAGTAAACTTTTAGACATGGAAACCGGAAACATAGATAATATAGATGGCGCACTTGCTGTGTCAAGAAAAAGTCATTTTAAGAGGAAACCAAAAGCGTCTGTGAGTGGTGGTAGTACTGACAACAAAGATGGTGTCAAGCAACAACATAAAAATGCCGACATGAAAACAGTCAGTGTCCGATGTTATAAATGTAAAGAAATTGGACATTACGCATCGCAGTGCTCGAATAATCCCAAGTTCAATAAAAATGGAGACCGTAAGCAGACAAATGCATTCTCAGCTGTATTCTTAAGCGGCAGTTTCAATAAAAAAGACTGGTATATTGATTCCGGAGCTAGCGTTCATTTAACGGCGAATTCTAATTGGATTACTAGCAGTTATCGGAAAGTTCATCAAGAAATATTGGTAGCAAATCAGGAAACTGTTTCAGTTACATGTGCTGGCGATGTTCAGATTATAACCTCCGTCAATGGTTGTGAATTTGAAATAAACATCGAAAATGTGTACTGTGTACCAAACTTGACAACGAACCTCATATCAGTGAGCAGGTTGATACAAAACGGTAACAAAGTGGATTTTACCGATAATAGTTGTCAGATTTACAATAGAAATCATGAGTTGGTTGCCACTGCAACATTGACTAATGGTGTCTATAAATTAAATGTACAAGAATGTTTGGTTGCTGCAGCTACAACCTCGGGCTATACGTGGCATCGCAGGTTAGGCCACTTAAATAGTGATAGCTTAAGAAAAACTAAAAATGCAGTAAAAGGTATGAATTATTATGATAAAAATTTCACTGTAAGTAAATCAACATGTAAGACTTGTTGTGTAGGGAAACAATGCAGATTACCTTTTACAAATAGTGGTACAAGGAGTACTGAATTACTAAATGTTATACATAGTGACCTTTGTGGACCTATGGAGGAAAATTCATTAGGAGGAGCATCCTACTTTCTATTGTTTGTTGATGATTTCAGCCGGATGTGTTTCATTTACTTTCTGAGACATAAAAATGAAGCATTGAAATACTTTAAAGAATTTAAAGCAATGGCAGAAAATCAAACTAATAAAAAAGTGAAGATATTCAGAACAGACAACGGAAAAGAATTTTGTAATGCTGCATTTGATGGTTATTTAAAGGAATATGGGGTTATACACCAAAAATCTAACCCTTACACACCTCAACAAAACGGATTGTGTGAAAGAATGAACAGAACGATTATTGAAAAGGCTAAGTGCATGTTATATGATGCTGAACTAAATAAGAAGTTTTGGGCCGAGGCTTGCAATACGGCTGTGTACTTACATAATCGAACTGTTTCATCAGTTTTAAATGGTAAAACACCATATGAACTATGGATGGGTGTTATGCCAGATCTGAGTAATATAAGGATTTTTGGATCACATGTCATGGTCCATGTCAATAAAGAAAAAAGGTCCAAATGGGATAAAAAGTCCATTGAATGCATATTACTGGGATATCCTGATGATATTAAAGGCTATAGATTGTATGATCCAATAAAGAAGTTAATTTTCACAAGCAGAGATGTGATTATTATGGAAAAAGAAAAACAATCAGTCATGATGGATATTACTTCTGAAGAGAATGAAAAAGAATCTGAGATGAATGAACTGGTGAAAGAAACTGAGGTTTTGCAGGACTCAGTGGGGGAAACAGATACAACATTGATGGAAGAGTCCTTGGAGGATTCATCTTCAGATTACTTACCAAGTGATTATGAAGATTGTTCAGATAATCAGGTTAAGTTAGATAGACCTGTGCGAGAACGTCGTGCACCAAACTGGTATGGTGGTATATGCTACGCAGAAAACAGTATGGATACTGGAATGGATCTCACACTCAAACAAGCGCTGAAAGGGCCTGAAAGAGATCAATGGCTACAGGCAGTACAAGAAGAATTAAAGTGTTTTGAGGAAAATGACGCTTGGGAGATAGTAAATGTTCCTAATAATTCTACAATTGTGCAGTGTAAGTAGGTGCTTAAGAAAAAGATTGACCCTAATGGTAAAGTTCGTTTTCGTGCAAGGTTAGTGGCAAAAGGTTTTTCTCAACAATCTGGTGTGGACTATACGGAGACTTTTTCACCAGTGGTAAGACATAGTACTCTCAGATTATTATTTGCCATTTCTGTGAAACTTGGACTTGATATAGTTCATTTAGATATATGTACCGCATTCTTGAATGGTGATTTAAATGAAAATATTTATATGCAAATACCTGAAGGGTTTAATTGTCCAGATTCAGCTAAGGTTTTAAAATTAAAAAAGGCCATATATGGATTGAAACAATCATCAAGAATGTGGTATGACAAAGTAGATGCATGTTTAACTAAACATGGATATTTAAAATCTAAATATGAACCTTGTTTATATACTAAAAATGATGGCAAAAATATGACTATAATTGCTCTGTATGTCGATGATTTTTTTGTTTTTTCAAACAATAGTGCTGAGACTGATAAGCTAAAATCTGCATTAGAATCTCAATTTAAAATCAAAGACCTAGGCCAACTAAGGCAGTGTCTTGGTATGTCAGTTTGTTATGATAAAAAACATAAGATTTTAACATTAAGTCAGAGTGAATATATTGAACAGTTGTTATTGAAATTTAATTTGGTTGATTGTAAATCAGTGAATACACCAATGGAATGTGGTTTAAAATTAACTAAAGCTAAGAGTTCTGATAAAAATCTACCTTATCAGCAACTGATTGGTTATTTGATGTATATTGCCATACTCACCAGGCCTGATATAGCTTTCTCTGTTAGTTACCTAAGTCAGTTTAATAACTGTTACAATAAGGAGCATTGGGTTCATGCTAAGCGTATATTAAGATACCTAAAGGGAACCAAAGATTATTGTATTAAATATAGTGGTGCAGATACTAAAGAGATTGTGGGCTATGTGGATGCAGATTGGGGTAGTGACATAATAGACAAAATCCTATACAGGTTACTGCTTTACTCTCTCTGGGGGTTTGATATCTTGGGGAAGTAAAAAACAGAAGAATGTCACCTTATCTAGCACTGAAGTAGAATATGTAGGTATATCTGAATGCTGTAAAGAGGCAATTTATCTTAGAAATTTGAAAAGTGAAATCATAGGTCAAATGCAATGTATTGTAATTTTAAATGATAACCAGAGTGCACATAAGTTGTTGCACAATCCTATATTTCATAATAGGACAAAACATATTGATATCAGGTTTCATTTTAGTCGAGAATGTGTTAAAAATAAAATAGTTGAAGTGAATTATCTACCAACAGCTCATATGCTAGCAGACATACTTACAAAATCGTTGAACCCTGTGAAGCACTGTAGATTATTGAAAATGATGGGAATTCAATAATTGTAATAATTATATTTGTTTATTTTTGATATAGTGGGGGTATTAGTTATATATCAAAAATATTGTAATAAAAAATATTGTCACTATAAGACTGGTGACACAGACACCTAGTGTAAGTCAGTTGTTTGTTTATGAATGACATTTGAATAAAAGCTGGCTTCAGTCTGCCTTTAGAACGCAACCATGTTGTTTCATTATTAATAGCATTGATAACCAATTATCACCAGTTGAAAAGTACTTCTCACGAAGACAAATTATGTGACAAAAGCTCGTATCTCTCATATTTATGTCCCAAGGCATCACACGACACATGGTTACCTACTACATGTAAAGGTATTGCGTTTAACAACGTCGTTGAGTCTCGTATCTCGAATACATTTCGGTCGTCACTCCTTTAACAGTGGCCATTAGATCTTTTTAACTGAAGTCAAATTCTATTTTTCCTTTATCAATTTGAATATCGTTCATGTTGTGCGTTTATTAGCGTATAATTATAGGCATTTAAAATGATAATTATTGCTAAGAATATTGCACTGATTTGATTTTCAGTCGTGTTCCCCTCTGCCGCAATGTTTGCAGTTTATGGTCACATTATTATAATTATAAATATGTATATACCTGTCATTGATTTTTCGCGTACTTTAATTACCCTTCTTCATTAACAGCGTTTCTGCTCACTGGCTGAATCGGTTATACATTAGGGAGCTTTATCGATAAAAAGCACATGAGTTACGAGCTCAGTCAACCGACATACTAAGTTATATTGCCAGACTTATCTACATGTCACGGTGTGAAGGGGCTTTATAACTTTTTAAGTAGGTATTGTGGAGCTTTTATTCAAAGTCATGAATGAAGATCAAGTCATTGCAAATTCTGTATTGTAAAGTTTTTAAAACGGATAAATATGTCTGAATAAAGCTACTGGACTGACTTTATTCTCTTGTAGCACAAAACCATTAATCCTTTTTAGAAAGTAAACATGCAATAAATCAGTCTACTAAAATCAGCAGCTAGGTAGGTATATCCACAATTCAAAATTAAGTCACAATTCAAATAATTTCTATCCACTAATGATCAATACCATTTGGCATGTGGTAGATAATAATTTAAGTAGATTGATTATAAAAGCATTTATTGTAATGATTGTGACTACCTATTTGTAGTGGGAATTGTACAGGTATAGCCACGCTATAAGTGTATTCGGCCGGCTATGCAAAATTCTTGCTTGCACATAGAAACATACATAATATATATACCTACATACTTAATGCTCACGCCTTTTTCCCTTCGGGGTAGGCAGAGACAACAACCCGCCATCTGTTTCTGTTCTTACCAAGAAACATACGTTTTAAATATAACATTTTCGAGCACTAACATCATACTATGATATCAGAATCTACTGCAAAAATTCATAAACTAGCACCAAAAATCCGTCATCGGTCATGATAGCGTCGATACGATGATCATATCGGCACTATAATTATAGACTCTAACCTTCTGCAAACTTATGAAGATATGAAAATGTTACCGTAAATGTACCAAGGTGATTAAGCATAGTAGTTTAAAGATGTGAACGGATATCCTTGAGGCAGTATCGTTACTGGGTGCACCCGGGCAACGGAGACGAGCAGCGCCTCCCACTAGCCACGGGAGACGCTGCTGCCTGCGGTCAATCCGGCTGTGGCCCTCTAGAGGGCTTCTCCGAGGCTCTCCACGTTCTCTCTGACTAGCAGAGAGCACAGTGAGGAGCGGGCTGGGGGCAACCTGATTGTCCACGCGCCGATGGTTGGGTGACAGTGACATGACAGCCACCTGTGAGGGGCCATCTTAAAACCATAGATGGCCCGGGTTCAGCTGGGGTGCGAGGGATGCCTATTGGGTAACCTTATACCCCAGTAATTAAGACCCGAGCCGGCGTGCGGTTTTAGTCGGTTCGATCCCGACATAACCACCCCCGGTGACCGACGGGGGTGGTATTCATAGGGATTTCCGCACGATAAAAAAAGGCAATTATCGTTACTGAAAGTAACAATACTGGCAGTTTTGTACCTTTATGCGGTTAGAATAATATATTGGAATGGATCGATGTGGAATCTACCCATAGTGAAACATCTCAGTCACTGTCAGTTGCTAGACGGAGCGAGTAGACGAGCTCGCCGAACAGATAAAGCAAATAGCCTATTATTAATTATTGTGTATATGTGCATGTCTAAGTGTGTTATAGACCCTCTATGGGGACACTACGAGTATAACAGGTTACTGGTTGAGTAACTATGCGTATTCTGATGAGTTATTCGTATTTTAACATTTCAGATGCCTCTTATAAGTAAATGTAAACATGTGAAAGTTTAAGAAATAATAAACATAAAAGGCAGTACAAGAAAAATATGTATACCCGTATTCAGGAAGAAATAAAGAAGAATAATGTTCTCCCTAGCATCCGATAAACATGGAGTGGATTTATATATTTTCTTTTTCTCCATAATAAACTTTATTGACGAATGAGGCGGGATATTATTGTAGGCACGCGTCGAATTATGAACAGCAAGTTGGTCTATGAATAATTCATTGACTCGACGATCGATATGTTGTGGTACTCAACAGTAATCTTGTTCTTTCATATTAATTCCTGAAAATCCGATTATACTTTTGAAAACGGAGCAGAGTTTGAATGTTTGTTTTATGTTTAACAAAGATTAATATTTTATTGAATAAGTTAAACAAGAATGGTCTGTGAAACGTTTTAACGAAATCAACTACTGCAATGCTTTTCAAAATTGTAAATATAATTTCATGTTATTATTTTTATTACAGCATTTTATATTTACCGTTTTTCGAAGAGCTTATTAAAATAGGATTCATTAGTTTCAGGTTTACTTTCAATTACTTTTTTAATAAATTATGGACTGGTCCACAGGGAAAGAACGCATTCAAAGTATTATTGAGTTTTATTTTAATTGTGAGTTTCACAGATCGGTACAGACTGTCAGCAGCAAAAAGGAACAAAAAAAAAACGTTTGTAACATAATCTTTCTGATATAGGTATCAACCTTAAAATGTATATATGTCCGCAGGTACTTTATTAAAATTTGTTTAAACTTTAGAGAAATATTAAAGTCACTTCATATACGATATATTAATAATTATAATTATAAATATTATACCATTTATTTATTACAATTACTTCACAAAAATAAAAATACAATGAAAATTAAATATTATTTACATTAAATTAATATCTAAAAACAAAATCAATATCGAAGTCAATTCAATTCACTTAATCTAATATTTTTTTATTTACTTTGTAAGACATTTTATTGTTAGTTAAACAAAACTGACTGTTTAAGAGTAAGTACTACGGTAACATTTATGAGGAATGACAGCCCTTTGTGTCTTATGAAAGTCTTATGCAGTTATTCATGCCATAAATGTTCGCAGATTTTATCGTTGCTCCTTTAATAGAACTTTCTCGATGTTGTAAAAGTTTTATAAGTTATGAGTTACGAACTGAAAGGTTTAACATCTGAAATTATAATTTGCAGCCTGTTATTATTAGTTGTTGTCCTATAAACTATTTATATCAGATTTTAAATTTACTGTCACAGGTAATTTTTTTATACTATTGGGGCGGCAGATAAGCTCACAGCCCACCGATAGGAAGCGGTCATCGTGATCTATGGAATGGTGTAAAAATATATTATAAATATGACCAGCCACATTCCGCCTCAAGCTAACGGCTAACATGTCTATTGACACGTATCTTATACACTTTATGTGTTATTCGCTCAGTACCTACTCATTCATTCATATATAGGTACCTACCCAAGCAACCTTAGCATATCGTTTTCAATTTTCTCGCACACGCCGCCATAGGACTCTCATATATCGTATATATACAAGTATTTTTCCTATCAACCAGCATTACCTACTCCACACATGGTGCGCAAAGATTGCATCTTAACTGCGCTCAACCTACTTTCATATTTCCTTGCCATAACTAACCTTGATACACATGGATTTAAGATGTTTCGTTTCGTTATTCATCTTGCATTTAGTGCATTATCATATTAAATTTCGTTTCCAGGTAAGCGTTAAAAGGTTCCCGATTACAAAAAATCATAATTGCCCTGCAACGTGCTGATGGCATATTAAATCAAAATATAATTATGTAAATGTTTTATTTTAACGAAGACAGTAATCACTATCATTATCATCAGTCTCATGTGTAGAAATTAGTGTAAAGTCTCATTTTTTTAGGGCTAGGAAGGGGTGGGGGGAGGAAGGATACACTGAGCTCAGGCTACCCTACTTACCAGCGGGAAAACAGCACGATGGTTATTATAGTCGCGGTCTTCTGTAGGGCGGTACTACCCCAGTCGGACAGCTCATTTCAGACGGGAGATACCGTCGTGTCCTACCTCCTTTTATGTTAGATGTTGGTATTATATTTATGTTATGTACATTTTATGTATAGTTATGAGTGATGATGAGAAAAACTAGAAGCAATAATAACCTAGGAGCCTCAAGTCAAGAGTGAATAGGTTGCTTCTAGCAAACGTACTCCATTGTCGACCAAAACATCATTCAGGCCCGTAGCCAAGTGGCAAAAGTCTAAATCGCAAACGATCGCTAAGGAAACGTATAGATTAGGTCGACCAATCACACTCCAGCTCATGATTCCGCCGCGGTGCGCGCATCGTACACCGGCGACGAGCTGGGATGTGATTGGTCGACCTAATCGTTCGTTTTCTAAGCGATCGTTTGCGATTTAGACTTTTGCCATTTGTCTACGGGGGCAGGTGAGATAGCGGTCGAACTCGGGACTATCGACTATAAAAAAAAAATGCATATTTTTTATGATACGCTCAAATAAATCAAACTGACATAGGTACAAACAATCGTTTAGATAGTATTGATATCACCTAGAAAGAAGAATGGTTTGGCCTGTAACATTCGTCTATAACAGTTGTATCGGAGTTGTAATGAAAACAAACAGTTCCCAGGACGATACTTACTTGACTTGGATCGAAGCAGCTGCAGGCATACTTATATTTTTCTATTCAGTAGCAATTATTATCTTTGTATTATCATAGCACATAGAATCTATTTAGTCCTTGCTACTCCATAGTCTTATGTCCTTAAAATAATATTCTTTTCCTTTCTCTATCACTCTTGGCGAATAACACCTCTGATGTTGCAATAGTTGCATTGTAACAACTAAATGTTTGTTAGTTTATTTTTAGTACTTACCTTTTATTTTGTTCATTTCTTCTTTCATTTCTTTGTTCAACAAACCTTATATTGTTAGACATGCGTCTATCAACAAGGTTTATTTTAAAAGTAGCATAAAAATCGACAGCTTTATTTTATGGCGTGTGATGTGTTATGTAATTAGATTCTACAGTTGTATATTAGTTATTATTAATAATACGATGTACTCTATAACCATTAAGTATATTTGTTTACCTAAGCATCTCCTGTAATCATATTTTCTGTACCTTTGTGTTTTTCATTCATTACGTAAATTGAAAAACTGATCTTAATTTTACAAAATGAGTGTTTCATGTCATCATTGTTGCGATGAAAAATATTTTTTCATTCATTTGTGAAATGTAGATGTAGTAAAATGTTTTGCATTATTGTTTTACGCCCGAGGAATTCAGAGTGTAATTATTCACACTGGCAGTTTACCTTTGCATGAATGTTTCTGTAAATTTTTCCTGTTAAAGCTATCTAGGTATTATGACGATGTTTTGTGTGTGTGATATAGATATGTATTTTGAAGGTATCTGTTGTTCTCTAGCCATACCTTTTTTTTTTTCATATCCCCTCGGATACCTACTCCCGCGCCACGCCAGTCAGCGGGGGCGATTATGTCGGACACGAACCGACCAAATCCGTACGCCAACTCGGATCTTCAGGTGTACGGGCGTAAGAAGTGCCCGTCTTGCCTTCGGGAAAGGAGTAGGGGTGGCAGCTTCGTGCCGCTGCTCCGGCCTGCTTCTGCTAGGTGGACAGGCGGCTCTACTCCCTGTCAACCGACATCTGAGTCACCTCCGTGCTTTGTGGGCTCTGCAGGTTAGGCAAGACCTGAATAGAAACTTAGTGCCTGCCCGGGCAATTTATACTGATCAGGCGTACTTTCTGTTTAAAGTAAAAAATTACAAAAGGTAGGAAAACACAAAATAGGCTTAAATTAAGCTTTTATTAATCATTCACATTGTACGACCATGTACATAAATACTTTTAATTTGAAATGGCCTGAGGACTAACGAAAATTATTAGGGCTGACAATCACGTTGTTTAGAATAAAATATAAGTTGGTAATTTAAACCCTTATTTACCGACGGTATATGGTATTGACATAACAATAGCTCAATAATATCTTGGCGTACAAATACAATTTACAATTCTTCCACTTATTGTAACTCTAAAAGGTTATAAATAGAAACCAATTGAAAAAACATAATTTGTAATAGTTTGAGTATTGAGTCAGACTATGCTTAATATTTAAATGTGATATTTATTTATTCACAATTTGATCAGAAGTCACTAAATGGCTCTGTTACAAAAGCACATACATTATAAAGAAACGAATCAAGTTATTTACGGTGCATCAGAATGTAGAAACTTGAGTGTAGCAACATAAATAAGACCAACTACTCAACTAAAGTAATCAAATAAGACGAACATAACATTGTGCATTTTTATAAATATTGAGTAAGTAAGTAGGTAGGTATAACAAAATAAGAATTTGAGTAAAATCTCAATTTTCAATCCTAGCTTACGTTATCGTAAAATGTATAATAAGTACACACAAATAAATATATTTACACTCTTTTGGACCTCAGAAATCGTTTATAATACACCAATGCAGATTTGTCAAGCCTTAATAGATATTTTTCTTAATATGCTTCGACATTCCAAAGCTTTATAGAGCTATTCTCCCAGAGTTGTGTAATACATTAATTCTGCGTTCGCGTGCAAAAAGGTCTTTTTTCTTTCAAAAAACTGTAATTTTGAGATAGGTACGCCATCAATTTACACATACATCTATTTTCATGTTCTATCTGAATAGAAATCCACCATTACCTACATATATGCTATACTTTAAATAACCCTTTATAGCATTTTACATGTGTTAATAAGTTAAACGTCGCGGCTGGTATAAAATTCGAACAAAACAAAAATACCTTATTAATGATTCTTAAAAAGAACCACTATAACTGGACCAAATTGAAATGGAACTACACAGGAAGCACCTGCTTTCAAATAAAAAATCACCAAAATCGGTTCACCCATTCGAAAATCAAATCGGTTTATACAGTTGAATTGAACTTGCTCCTCTTTTTAAATTGCGTTAAAAAGTTCATTCAACCTTGCAATATAAGGTAGAATCATCAATTCAAAATATATACACCTAACAATTTCCTTACAAAATGTTTCTACAAATTTATCCGGTATGTGGTTGTCGACAAAATTCAAATAGGTAATGCACTCCCGGGGTTTAGTGATTGATTGACAAAATCTGATACTTGAATAGGTCATGTTCAAATCAAAATCATTCACAGCAAATAATGGCGATAGACATTGTATTATTTTATTGTATATATTAAGCAACGATACTAATTCAAAGTCAAATTGCGGTAACCTGAAATAGATATTTACGATATTGGGCACTAACATTGTCCGCTATTTTAAAATATTAATGTCAGTTGATGCGCAAAGTTGAAAGTAACGTTAAGTTTAATATTATTATGAGTAAGTAAAATATAAATTGTTCTGTAGGTGTATAAATTTCAAAAAAAGAAGAAATATAATATGTCTTATATTATTGTTAGTACCAGTCAAAGCGATTGTCAGCCATATTTTACGGATTACCTAACGCACCTAAATGTATCTATTTTACATTATTCATATACTTTCATCTATACAGTAGCACATAAATAATTAATCTATTTTTAAAATATATTTCGCTTCAAATATACACATATTCTTAACTTATCACATCCTTTAGCCTAACAAATAAACTTTCTACAATAGTCAGTGTAAAGAGCTGCAGGAAGACTTTCAACGCCAATAACGGAAGACTGAATTTTATCCAGGAAATATAATTCGATTTTCCCCAACCACGTTTTCTTATTTCACGGATTTATACAATAATATCAAGTTAAATTGTCCCAAACGTATAATTTCATTCACTCCACTCCAAGTTTACTCAAAGGGACTTATCGAATTATTTCGTAAACAAGTCCAATCCCCCATGGCAATTACGCTTAAATATTATCATAACGTCTGCTTTACAGCGTAACACTAATTATATCGAAAATATTTTGCTGAAATATATTAGACAATAATTTAATTTCTCAAAATATGTACGTTCTCACTTTGAAAATCATCTACCAACATGAAATATTTTATTTATGAAAGACAAAAAAAAAACAATATAGGTACCTATTATTTTAAGAACCTTACTCCTACAAATTTTGTTACTGTGACAAGAACAACTGGAAGTCATAGAAAGTGAAGACGCAACAAGAACTAAGCAAATAGATGTTATTGCTTATGTTCCAGGAAACTTAATTCTGAATGTTACATGACGACCTTTAATAAATAGGGAAAGACAACATTGAAAGCAGTATATAGCGAGGAAAGATTTATTCCATGATAATCCTCAGTTTAAACCGGTTATTTTTTATTCTGATTACGTTTACCATAAAATCTATTGATTCAGTTTCAGTGATTGTAAATTTAAAGTCTATCGTATATTTATTGATTTTTTTATATCAGGTTATTTATTATCTATTTCATTGAAGTATTTCAGAAATAGCATTTCTTGCATACTAAAAATAGCAATAGTTTGGTTTTCTTTGGAACCCTGTAGTAACTAGATCAGATAGGTAGGTACATTAATTGACGTACAAAAAGCTCAGGAAGAAATAGGATACATTTTAAGTTAGATAATGAATTTAAATAAATAACGCTGTCCTAAAATCATTCAATACAAAAACGTTTAAAATTTTTGTTACACTTTCAACTTTAATGTATGAACACATGGACGTATGGATTGGACAGAACGGACCAAAGACGAGGCCACAAAAATGGTGGCGGCTAACCATGTGTGAGTGAATTTGGGTTGCAACGTGTTGACCAAATTTAATTCAAATGTGATTCTAGGATTTTTTCTGTCACTACGGTATTTACATCATTTCACACAAAACATGAATGTCGTGTTTTTAGTTTTTTTCATCACGTAAACTGACTGATTTAATAGTACGACGTTTACAGAGTAGTGGCTGACAAGTATATGAGGTGTGTAGGTACCGAATTGTACGTATAAGCAAGTGGGCCGTCTCTGGTGTTGTCAGTTGTATTCTTCGACACGTTTCGTCCGTTGGTTTAAATACGTCCATGTATGAATACAGTAAAATAATATTTATTTACAATATTAACTCCGACATAAGTCTGCTTTTTAATGTATTATCAGGTAAATTTATAATAAAAGGTATAATAATATAAAATTGTAAAAATGTAGCAAAAGAAAATTTATAGGACAACCATTTTACCTTGAAAGTGAGACGAGAAAGCTTAAAGGTACACAAATCTGTATAGTGTAAATAAAAGGTCTCTAAGAAATATTTGAACTACGAGCTATAAGCGGCTTGGTAGGTAAATATTTGATCGGAAACTATTGAGATTTATACCATCGTCGAATATAATTGGAGTGTAAATTCACAGAGAATGAGTCCGCAACCCAATATCCAGTACGGGTGTGATTGAAGGCAGTTAGAGGTCGCATTCGCGCTGCTGGTTTCGGAATGTGGCTTTTTCAGACTTAGTTCATTTACCGCCACTGCAACCAAAATCAAGTTTAGTTTTCCATCAGCGGTAGAGATTCATAAAATTATCATAATATACAATAATAATCTTTGTGATAGACTAGACGCGAAAGGAAGATTCGGAGTGGCCTATGTGAAGTAGTGTTTGTGTTAATTGGTTGATATTTAAAAAGTTTTACTCGAATTCTTACCTGCAACAGTTTGCTTTTTAATATCAGCATACTTCTCCCCAGGACCTACGTCATCAGGTATTGTAGCAGTACAGGTCAGTTGCAACCTGCCGTGAGCTGGCGCCTTTAACTCAGCAATCGATACCCATAATGAGATGGGTATTGCGGGCGGGGCTCTCGGTCTTTCTTGAATCTGTAAACAGATTACAAGGGTTCATATATATTTTTGAGGAAAACCGATTCATTTATTTAGGATTTAGAAATATAATTAGTTCATATTTACTTTAAAAGATGTAATGGACTAAAAGATTATCATTATAGTCAAGTAGAGATACCTTATTGTAACTGCTTGTCTGAGAAACGAATACTGACTAGAAAATTACACGTAATATTCACGATAAATCAAAAGTTTTAACAAAATAAACAGGAATGGAAATTATACAGCCATCAGATCAATCAATGAAGTCAACAAAGTACCATGCTTCTTATTGTACTTATTCTAAATTCAACGATAAAGTACCAACATAAATATACTATTCTTAAATACGGCAGGTCGCTTCCAAAATTATATCTTAAGAAGGTTCCAGAACAATCAAATATTCTTCAACTCGTTTAACTTGAAGGAAATTATTAACGTGATCTCCGCTGAGCTGGCAAAGTTGGAAAATTTCCCACCAGTACCTACTGCGCACCATACAAATATAAGACATATTTAAAACTATAGAACACAATTGTTAAGGGATTAACTTAGGAATAAAATTTCAAAGAAACTCAAATTAAAACTAACTTTTGGCTCAAGGTATAAAGTTAAGCAGGATACTTCTAACTCAGTTAAACTTTCTGTACTTCAATTACCTACCTTCAATAAATAGTCAATACTTACCAAATACTCAATTAGTGTTCAATTATGAGAATGTTAATTAAATATTAGGATTTGATTAGTATTTTCATTCAATATTAGCATTTAACTAATATTGAATGGAATTATGGGTACCTAATTGAACACAGTAAAACAGCAATCAGAAAAATATAATTGGTTATAATATCTACGCAATTCTTGGTTTGTTTTAGAAATCAACTATTTGCTGTAATAGATATCCACCACATTGAAAATATTTGAGTGGAATACATCTCCGGATCGTTTTCGTTGGGAATAAATGGCAATGGTTGTCAATTTAAAAGGAAAAAGGAAGGAAAAAACATGATATTGAGATACAAGTTGTACTTGAACCCAATCGACTTTGGATTGAGATTTTCTTTTGTTATTTATTATACAACGCCCGCTTTGATTTGTTTTTTATCAACAACGTTCATTGCGATCTTTCAATTTGTTTTCTTTTCAATCACGAAACATGAGAAACACGTTTAGTGTCCCGATTAATGAAATGTATCGCAAGCACGAAATCGAATCGTCTCATAAAACTGATCTTGCGGGCGGACGATGCTTTGGTGCAAGATTTTCTCTCTGGATTCGAGAGGTGAGATGGCAGTTATTCCCGTAAAAGTCAAGATAAACCAAATCATACAAAGGAGAATTAGAAGTGTAAGCCCTGGACTCCAAAATTCAAGGTCGAAGCTTGTAATCTCAAGCCTGGGGCTTACTCTTCTAATTGTATTGTAATTGTGTAGGTATTTGGGATTGGCAATCAGATGATGATGATGATAAATTTGTTATTTAGGAGCATCTGTAGTGGCGTCCATAGACAAATCCCTTCGCTTCTCTTCAACCAATGAAATCGCAGAAAAAGTAGAGAGGTGAGGTTAAGGTGAGGTTTTGGTCAGGTGACAACTTTTTTCTGCAATTTCATTGGTCGAGACAAAAGAAAAATCAAGTCTACGGACGGAAATTAGCATTGTGCTGAGCCTGCTGAATATGAAAGAAAAATTTTAATAAAATATTTGTTTATACAGAAATCTCAAACCTTAGCCATTTCTTCTGTTTGCGCTTCTTTTAAAGAACACTTATGATGCTTTGTGATATTTACAGGTGGCGTCAGTGTAGTTTCACTCACTAACGCCCAGTATTTTGCCGTATAATTGAACTCTGGTGCTAAGTAGCGATGTTGATGTTTTCTGTGGCGGTATCCTCCTCCGCCCTTTGTACGAGTAGAACTAGATACCCGATAGGAGAAGTATCTCACTGACTCTTCATCGACCTGGGTACAATTGAAAATATCTTAAATTTGATGCTTAATGATAATTTAACTAACACTAACAACGTAGGTACCTATTTAAATAATGGAGAAGTGTCATTTAATTAACAGGTGTACAATCAGTAATTATTGCAAAAAAATTTAAATTGATAATTGAAATAACAATATTAAATATATTTTAATCAAAGTTTAAAGGTGTATTATGAAGCCAGCTTACCTATAAGTAGTTTAAAAATATTTTTATAAGAAAACAAAATCTTAAAACGTGGAAATGATTATCTATTTTTGCATATAACATAACATAACATAACAATGTCAGAACAACTTATTTATAACAATGTTCAGTAAAAAGTAAGTAGGTAGGTACCTAATACAAATAACATTTTTTGTCATACTTACTTTTTATACCTACTACTTACTTATTATGATACCGGAACTACGAAAATACTGTACGGCGAATTTCGATATATGTTAATACAATAATAGTCTTGTGTTGAGTATAAAACTAATCGTGATTACAACTTATTTCGAAATAATTTGACCAGTTACCTTTTCATTGTCAATATACCATGTGAGTTTCGGTGCAGGCGCTGCTGGCGCACTTGTACAGTTGGCACGTAAAAGACCTCCTACCACTACATCTGGCTTGCCAAATGTTATAATCGGTGGATGTTTCTGCGGATCTGTTAAACAAACGGAGACAGTATTTGTAAATGTGACTTTTACCGTTCATATATTTTTGGTAATAACCACTATCAATCAAAAATTAGTTCTAATTGATATTTAGATCATAAAAAAGAGAATATCCAGGCAAAACATCAATCCATGACTTGAGTCCCTTAAAGGGACTCTAACCAACTGATAGTACTGTAGATTTTAGTATTTTACGGCTTGGGGTGCCGTTGGTTCTCTTTCAGAATGTTTTTTTTTGCCGTTCTAAATCATTAGGAAAAGTTAGCATACTAATAGCTTCAAAATTTCATTTAAATCGCTCTAATTGTTGTATTGATATCTGTAGAAAACACACATATTGAGTGTTCAATAACCAACACGTCATCTGATAATTGGCGTACCACTCCACTCGAAGGGCTTATACTCGCCATCACCGTCCATTACGCCTTCAACAAATCTAATAATAGAGTTAACATTTCAGTGTAGACCTTTTATGATAATGACCATCCAAAATGTGAGCTCGGACAAAAGATGAAAAAATAAAAGAGTATATTTTGGGCGAATGAAGTAGATTATTAAGGACGTAATAAAAGCATAATGGAAGCTTAATAAAAATCGTAAACAACCAGAGGAAGACCTAAGTCGACCTTTGTAGTTTTACACAATAAATGGATACAAGACAAAAAAGGTCCATTGTGCTTTTCGGTGTTCGACTTCAAAAAGGGAGGTTGTCAATTCGACTAACATTTCGACCCGTAGTCACAGGCTAACTGGATCTGCGGTCGGTGTAACCTGGTCGAAACGTGAGGCAATTCAAAGGTATGTATCTATACATATTATCATGGAGTGCGAAAGTTAAAATTTGTTTATTTTTATGTTTCTTACCTCAGAATTATCGAATGGGAGAACCGATTTTCATGATTCATTAATATTTTACCTATTTTGCAGTTTAAGATAAGTTTTTTTTACTTTTTCTAACAAGGTTTACTTAACGCATCTTTTGTAGTTTTCTTTGCACATAATTTCAAATCAACCAATCGTTTGTGAAAGATAAATTGTACAATGAATATTTATGTTATAATATTATATTTCTTTCAGATTCTACGTGTCTTTTAGTTCCAAAGGAAGGACTAGCCTTCAAAATCTCTATGAATAAACCTACAGCCGTGTGAGTTTCAGGATAAAAACAACATAAAAACTTTCCATAAACAGAATGCTAACATTGTCAACTTTCAGGGTTATTTATGTTGATTAAAGACTTTATGTCGGTCACGTCTATCCCTATAACTTCACCTCGTCTGATGGTAAGCTAAAGGTAAAGTCTCAGGAAGGAGGTTCCCACTACATAAACCGACAGTGCCATAATGTAGTTATAGAAAACCGTGTTGGAATTTATTATCATACCATTTATCAATCATTATATTATATTATCTGCCACTTAAGTGGTATAAAAGAAAAAAAATCATGTATGTGTACAGTCCAAATGTAAAAGTTAATAATACCTTCAGGAGCGTAAAGTTTCCTATTTGAGAAATTTCACAGATCCGTATCGTAACTGGGTTATATCAGCAGTCGATACTACGTAAAGTTCTGGCAACCGTTGGAAATTAAATTATCGATAAGTTCGAAAATGTAGTTTTCATGACATTTACGTTCTCTTGATAATCTTGAAATAAAAGTGTATCGAAACGGTTGGATTATCTTTTATATACAGGAGATACGTAAAATAAGTTGTTATGTAGCTTAACTGCTACTGAGATAATACTAAGTAATTTTATTCCGTAAGTATTAAAAATTGTTTTTAGAAATTTTGTATTGAAGATGAGAGCCGATGCACTAAAAATTGGAGCAGACTGGTTTTGGTGCATTATATCCAGTTTTGGTTCCAATAACTACTAAGTCTACAATGTTATTGCTAATCTTACTGCTATCAATAAACTTCAATACATAATTTTTATTAGGAGAGTTAACTTGAATAATCCTAGAGTCATCTAGTTACAACCGTTATTATATTCTACGTGGTTGATACGCTGGCAGCAACAGGTATATACTAATTATCATAATTATTATAATTGAATTATGTGATTAGTATTTTAATCTACTTGTCAATTTTGTAACTATTAAATTTCATTGTAGGCCGTGGTTTTAAGCACAAAGCGGGTGACCGGGGATAGGTATATAAATTATAACCTAATTTATTTTAATAATTCAATTTCCAATTTAAAAAAATGCATTATTATCATTACCAATATCACCATCATTCTTAAATCACGGCAAATGCACGTTTTATTTGACCCTGAAATCCCTTTATGGTCCCCTATGTATGGTTTTTAAGCAAGAGAGCATTCTCAATTTTATTTTTAGGTAGGTACATCACGGACCCGATCGCCGAGCCTAAACAATATTAGACGTAGCCATTTTCATCCTAAAACAAAAACAAAACTGGTAGGGTTAGCATGCAAAATATCACAAAGCTAATTTACATTTTTTTTTGCGGGCCTGTTCGCGCCATACTGCTAGATTCTTTTTTGTTGTCGACAACTTATAAAACCTATAGGTATAGGCCGATTTTATCAACCACACCGTAAGAATTAAATCAGAAAATAAAACCGGCAATGAAACTGTAATAGTGTCTAGTATAAGAAACACAAATGAACATTATCCATGCATGAGTTTCATAATAATCTCATACATGTAGTTTCCGTATAATAAGACACTTTGATATGCTTCCTTGCTTCAACTAACAGAAGTTTCTTAATCGGTTTTGAACGCACTTTGAAACATGTGTTTGTTTATAATTACAACGACGGCGTCATTGTTATCTATATCAAAGTTAACAATAGAAGCTGAAGGGTTTGTTTGTTTGAACAAGCTAATCTCTAAAACTAGTGGTGGGTTTTGGGAAATCCTTTTGCAAAATTGGTATCCCAATTTTTGAGGAAGATAGGTTATAAAACACCACGATACTATCTTTAGGAGTCAAGCCATAAGAAAAAAATTGGAAGACGCTTTTATGATCCTTTCTTCAGGGCGGCCACCGGAATAAAATCGAGTGCGGCAGGTAAAGCCGCGGGGTAGGGCTAGTTTTAAATAAAGTGACAATTGCTGGGAGCACGATTGTACCTATATAGTTTCAATTGTAATTTAATGTTTGCGGTTTACATGTGTTTGTTATTTCTAGTAAATAAATGAGATGAATTTCCATGAATTCAATATAAATATGGACCATTTCGACCATTTCCATATTACCTTTTTATGAATATTTTAGATTTTTTAGAGAATTTTGCATTTGTCTCCTAGACTATCGAAGTGTAATCATCATCATCAATTTTTTTACAATTACCAGCTCCTACTTCCATAAACTATATAGCTAGGTAGGTACCTATCTTTATTTATTTAACTGTACTGTACGTGTGTGTGTGTGTGTGTATGTCACTGAACTCCTCCTAAACGGCTGGACCGATTTGAATGAATTTTCTTGTATGCGTTTGGGTGGCACCCTGAATGGTTTAGATTTAGAAATCAGCCCGGTAGATGGCACTGCAGTCGGTATCTATCATGCAGGACAACGTCTGTTGGATCCGTTAGTCATAATATTACCTACATACCTTCATTGAGAAACTGTGTAATTGAATATACCTATTCACTGGATAAAAATACTGAACGCAGTTTATGTACTTTCTGTATGTTAGAAGAAATATCAAATCGTCGCGCTGATTGGATTTGTCATAATATTTAGATATACAGAGTCATAGCAGGAAATAAAATTCCCATCAACTCAGCTCTTATATTCTTCAATATCAACTTGCAAAACCACTTAAAAGTTTAATAAGATTAGCAAAGATAAAAATACGTAAACGAAAACCTCGCATCCAGATCTGTATACCTACTAGAATCTGAAGGTATCGTCTTTCTGTTCATCAAAATGTTAAATATTACTAGGCAGAAATATTTCGTGTAATTTAGGGCATGTTTTTTTTCTGCCAACCCAATCCTATGGAACAGTAACGTCAAAAATGATTGAGTTAACCCAGCCTGTTATCTCGGCCAATAAATACGCAAGGCTTATCAGAGAGGTGTAATATTCCTTGACATGGCTAAATTCATTTAAATGTAGGTATGTAGGTATTTTATATTCAAAGCGAGTACCGCGAGCGATTAAGATTTTTAATGTATTTGTTAATAAAGCTACTGAATTTTATCTCTGAAACTACACATGCGATTTGAAAAATTATTTTGACATAATGATAGCCCAGTTTTTGGATAAGGTTATGCAACATCATGCTAGGATCCTGAGGAACTGAGAATAATCAATAAAAAAGATCAGAAAAATGCGCACGAGCGAGTGTGGTACCAGTGAAATAAAAAACTGAGTAGGGCGGGTGACACTGCAGGGTACAGTTAATCGTTTGAAATAACTTGACTGAGATTTACATTACTCACAGATAACAATAATATGCTTTAGCAACTTATGATTAAACTTGTGGACTGAATGATCATCAAGATAGAGAGCCAGTCTTTTAAATTTCTTTAGGTAGGTACAGGTGAAGCCACGAATACAAAATTTTGAAAATAATATAAAATCACTTACACACAACAGTGAGCAAATGTTCATGCGATGCAGCTGTGAAAATTGGTGTTTCTAAGGACACCTCGCACCAGTACGTTCCCGATGCCGATGGATCCAAGTTATCTATCGTGATGGAGTTTTCTGTTGATAGCGTCATCTGTTAAAAAAAAACCTTTAAGTCTAATGATAATGATCATGAAAATGAAAAAAGAACCCAAATCTTCTTATTACTTATACAGTAAATAAACCTCTGTCACAAAATAACTGTCCATTTTTTTACCTAAATGACACAACTTTTTCTTAATTGGAACATTATTTTATTAAAATCGTTTAACTTTTAAGCAGTCGTTAATCATAAAATAATTGTAGGTAATGTCCCTAAAATCTTAAAAAAAGCTAACATTTTTAATGGTAGCTCCGAGCGCTTTGTTAGACGAAATAGCAATAAGAATCTTAGGCTACTCACGTCCTTATATTTGAATAAAATGAGATATTTGCGTCAACAAAATACCCATGCAGATAACAGAAGTTATAGACATCACAAACACGCGAATAAAATGTGTGAAACCTAAAGCGCTTTCATAAATTTTATAACCACATACATTGCAAGAACTTGTCATATTATGTAACGCGATAGACGACAAATTTTCCATACATCATTTCAAACAAATAAAAAGGACCGCTCGATCCTATTCTGTTCGTAAACTAGTTCTATTGTCATGGAGATTTCACGACTAGGTACTTAATCAACAAAGCCTTTGAAACGGGGATGTTTGTCTTGAGTGTGTTCGTAAATTTTAGAGTCGAGTTCTCCGTGTTTCTGAATACGACAAAGACTGACTAAGTATTATAAACATTGTACAGAGGTTTTGTCAAATATATTATGCGCGTATGTACACCATATTATACATGTTTCACTAAAGATTAACAAGGAAAAGTATAAAACCAAAAAAATACTGCAAACTAGATAGTTTTGTGGGGCATAAAACGCAATGAACGGTGACAACAAAGCAAACTGAAATCTGGAGAAAAAATCGTAGAACTCTCCAGTAGTTGTGATAACCTTCATCCAAATCATACACCATGAGTCATTAAAAATCAAGTAGGCATATAATCTATTTCATATTGCTTACTCAATTATTAATTACAATGTATTACTTATTCGATAAGTACCTATATGTTTGTATATTATCGTTTAATGCGAGTAGATTATCTTCATCGCCTTTCTTTAATTCTTTATCGTCTAACACAATATGTAAGTAATATGGTAGTAGATTTCACAAAGAAAAACACTACACACTCAAAACAAAAACTCATAATTCTACTTACATTAAGCCGACCTCCTGCAAAAGTATAACTCGTAAAGGGTGGATTCCTTTCTCGGACGTATTGCAGCAATTTCGTCCCTGTTCTCAAGAATTCCACTTTGTACAGCAACTGAGGTGGAACCTGGTGCAAGCATCGGAGGGTCGCAGATCCACCTCTTGCGACCCATGCTGGAGCTACTAAACGGACGTCCACGTCCGTCGCTTGGCCGCTTCCTGCCGAGGGAAATTGAAAATGTTACTGGTGAAACACGTTGTATTTGATGTTTTAAAATTGTCTGGAACTGTTGACATTATTATTGAATGTTTACCTACTTATTATAATGCAGTAATAAATGTTTATTTCGTTATCTGAAAGACTACGTAAATTGATCTGAAGCTAGAACTGTCACGAAGTATAGAACTAGAACTCTTGGCCGAAAGCAGGTGGCGGGGCGGGGTGGTCAAAATGACCGCGTCGCACTCTTATTATTACTGTCATTAGATCGCATTTAACCCGCGTATTTCTGACAAGTGACATGAGCTATTGCGCGGATAATGAAACATTATAATTATTGTAGGTACAAATAAGAGAGCGTCGCGGTCAAAAAGAGGTCTTTTTGAGGGCAACCCCCGCCCCGCCGTCTGCGTAACGCCTTACGAAACACCAATCTACGTATTCGTTCCCACGTAATATGGAGCGAGCCTATTGGCGTTAAGCGGGCACATCTAATTTGAAAGGAACAAACGAATTATTTTACAAAGGACTTACAATACAAAAACAGATTATGATACGATTACCTACTTGTTATTTTAGGCACAATGAAAGAAGTAGTCAGAGAGTTTGAGCCCGAGTTCCTAAGTGTAAACTTACAATGCATGATGAATAAGAGAGATTATTATTATTATAAGTAAACTACTACGTAAGTGATCGTAAATATAGTTAATCTCGACTAGCATCGTTTTGTTTAGCTATAAGTAACAGTATCCAATTCTTATGAAGCGAGCACAGAAAAATGGCTGTAAAACAATAAAACTTCTAAGCACTTTGTGCTGCACAAAGTTTCCAGGTCAATTACGTCTGAATAGTCCCCGGAGGTAAAAACTTAATAAAATTGTTTGCTATCCACGAGATTTCAGTTAGTTGTTTGCCCATTCAACGCTACTTGAATCTAACTTACTGCCGCACTCAGAGACGTTTAACGGATACTTAAGTTGTTCCTTAGTAAAATTTGAAAAAAGTTACCACTCAGAGTCAGTTAAGGATTCATTAACACCCCTAATGACACTTTAAAGTTAAGTGATACAAAACCCTTACTTAACTTTTAAGGATTGATTTTTACATCTAAAAAAATAGAATTATCGTGAGGAAATCCTCATGTATACCCACCTCGTGGCTAGCCGTGCCCCAATTAGGTCTTTACCTATGAAATTGCCGTTATGTACGAAAAAAATTAAACGATTTTATTTTCATGTATTTTTATTTGTATTAATCGAAGTAGTAATTACCCATACAATCAATGCATCTTTGCCAACGCAGCGGCAGTTTATTGATGCGGTGAGCTTCTAACCCCAGTTCTTGCAACTTGGAGACCGTCTGCTGTGCAGTATAAGGTCGCACATTGTCGTGTAGGAGCAACGGAGACGAGCGATTGAATGCTAGTTGCAGATGTGCTAGTTTCTCCATCATTGTGTTCAGTTCTTCACAGTATACATCTGCAGTAATGCTCACCCCGTTTGGTAAGAAGCTGTAATGAATCACACCGGGCGCTAGACCACCAAACAGTCACCATCACTTTTCTAGGGGTAAGTTTTCGTTTAGGGCATTGTTTAGGTGCTGAACTAGGATCCAACCAACTTTCCGAGCGCTTGCGATTATTAAACAGAATTCATTTTTCATCGCAACTAACAATATCATTTTAAAATTCCTTTATTTCTGTGTCTGTTGAACAATGCACAATAAATTGACGTTGGCTATATTGACATTGGCAGTTGTCAGTGATGCCATAGAATAAAAGAGTCCAGATGTTTTATTATCAGTATATGAAAATAGGTATTTAATTTCATCTATATATAAAAACTAACAGTAAAAGAACGGATTGTAATTTATACTACTATAAATAAAAGTTTTGAATAATGTTTAATATTATTTTTCTACTTTTTACTGTTAACGCTTTTTAGGTGTGGCTACACCGACGCCTTATCGATGCCCTATCGATACTGTGATTTTGTCACTGCACCGCTCTACAAAACTTAAAGTTGTGATTAACTAATGTACCCTTAAATTATGACTCTGGGATGTTCCATCAATTAACAGATTTAATGATAATTAGTAAAGTATCATTTAGGACTAATTTAAGGAACCTTTCTGAGTGCGGCAGTTAGTCTTCCTTATTTCTTGTAGATTCAGGGGAAAATTCAATTCCCTTGGAAAATACACGCGTGTGTACATAATATGGCGTCGTCTCCCCTAATGTTATTAACATACGGCTCAAAGGTGTCTCACGCCATTTGTTTGCGGAAATTAGAGAATGAGAAATTCTTTAACAATAGACCTTTTGATAGGTTAAAGTAAAGAATTCGAATGATTGGGCCCTTGTCAATGGTTTAGTAACGCAGGCGTAATTGTTGAGTAAAGATCAAATGACGCATACCTTACATACTTGTGATGCTTTTAACTAATGAAGTATCGTCTAAGATAGACTCGGCAGCTCACCGAGTGAATTTCTGACTCACAACGTATTTAGTTACGTTAGTTAGTTTGGATATTCTTGTAATAGTCAATATTTCTATGCTTCCTTCTTCGGTCTCGACCCCAATTCGTGTAAAGTAATTTCATCATTATACAAAATCAGTCACGCGAAAAGCTCTTTCCGCGTGACTAATTTTGATTGTTTTTGTGTTTAATGTTATCAGTTTTTCCATAACGGTTTTAAATATTAATAAGATAGATAATAATTATTATAAGCGGCAAATTTTTTGTGAGTTTGTTTATATAATGTTTGTAGCAATTTTCGGAACAACTCAACAACAAGTGGAAAAATTATTTCATAATTTGAAAGATGATTAACTATAATGGACACAGGCTTTGGCTATAACATTATGTGTAGATTTACGATAGCTTGATTAAAAAAGAAGCTCATATTATATAAACCAAATTGAAGCGATGACAAATTGTACTGCAGTTGCACGGAACCCGTAAGACGCAGAGGCGACGACGCGGCGCGGCGGCGCAAAACACAAAGAAATTTTTTTTTCAATATTCAGTGTTAAGTTTTCCTCGTTATGATTTTTATTACCTATATGAATATATTCGTAAATGGTAACTAATGAATACCTCTTAATTGATCAATATTTCTTTTTGTTTTATGGTGAAGTAAAAACAGGAGAATTGCTAAATGGTTAATAATAAAAATAAAATATAATTTCAAAAATAATTCTTGAATTCGTATGGTTTTTGTCTCTGGAACAGTCATTTTCTAAAATATAACTTAAATATATTCTGACTTAAGCTGAAAGCTGATTGCAGTATTACCCATGCACAATTGATTTTTAAAGTGAACACATGAACATCCGTGTTGTCACCATTTGTTGCGATACTAGAACGTAACGGGGTTAGATAGCGACAAATGTCTTGAGGTTCAAGACGTATGGAGCATACAGCCATGCAGCCTCCCTCTACAGAGGGTGACATCCGGGAACGTGCTTCCGGTGTACGCATCACTGACACCGGACAATGAACGTGTCGCAGGGTTGCTAGATTGTGCAAATTTGATTACGGGCAACATTTCGAAGTAGGACGCCAGGTCATGGATCGAAACTTTTGTCTATTGTTTTGGAATACAATACCTCGTTATGATAGAGGTGCTCCCGAGTATTTCCGTATCGGAAAGTTTAAACTTTAGTGTTCTACTAAACTATTGTATCAGTGTTCTAACGAAATAGAAATCATCTCTATTAGTGACGAGCTGTAGCGCGATAGCGCCCGTGTAGATTTAGAGTTTTAAAGTATTTTGTTTCTTATTATTAATTCTAATTCTTTTTCTAAAATATAAATAGTCTATGTTACGCCTTATAATATTTTCTATCTACTAGCGAAAATCCCGTCAAAATTGACATAGCCGTTCCAGAGATTACCTCTGTCGAACAGACAGATAGATTTAAAAAAAAATGTTTCTTGTTATTACACTCGTATTTATTGTAAACCTGTTATTTTAAAATTACAAACTATACACTTCAATTTTATTTATTTGTATGAATATCATAAAAGGTAAGCGTCACAGACTAGGATTTTAAATAGGTATATTTACTTTATAAAACTAGTCAAATAAACCCACTAAACTACATAGGTACACAACACGATATAGGAACAGAAACGCTACCAAAATAATGGCCCTTCTGAACGGTGTGCGCAGCTGTGAAAACTGCGATACGGTGCGCAAAATATGTTGTAAATTCTGCAAGCACACGTCTAATTTTATCACATAACCACAATAAAATATCAATTTTTTATTCAAGTCTTTTCCTCGACACAAAAATGAAACTTGATCTGCATACAAATATTTTTCCTTCAACCTTAGTGAGGATCCGCCTACGCCTAGTCAAGAGGTAGTAAATTAAATGAAAGTGGCAGCGGTCGGAGTGAAAAGCTTCTGAACACGTGGTAGGGTTCCTGAGAGCCACACCAAATCTAATGGATTTTTAAGTGTCGAAAGGGTTACACAATACGACTTGTTTTTTTATTTAATTGTATCTGTACGTTTTAAGTTTTTCACGTATTTCAGGGCGAAATAAAAATAATTAGCTGTGCCCGCGACTTCGCCCGCGTGGATTTAGATTTTTAAGGTTTTATTTTTTGTACGGTAACGGTTTTTCCTTTTTTTTCCAAAATTAAAGTTACACGTTATCTTATTAGCAATCTGCAAGCAGAAGTCGCGTCCAAATCGGCTCAGCCGTTCCAAAAATTACCTCATTTAAATAGACATAAGGACAGATGGAGATAAATAAATTAAAATGGATTTCCGTTATACACTCATATATATTGATTTAAAATCTATTTAATATTACAAACAGACACTTCAATTTTAGTTTATAGAGTATAGATAATAGTGAATTATTTGTACCTATTTGATATCCGATAAATAATACAAAGTGCCTACGTGACTGAAATAAAGTACCTATGTGCAATACAATCTACTCTGTTAGATAACAACGTCATTATTATGTTAGGCAGACGCACAGATTCCCAAGAGTACATAGTTACACACCGCTAGACATAGGCTATGCATCAGGCGTACCCGGGAGTAAAATAATTCTACATGGCATTCAGTCTCCTAAACCAACGTAGACAAACAAAAATACCTAGTAACGGTTCATGTCATTTAATATTATTCAGAATCCTATTCAATCCTACTTCCTATCGTATCCTACTTTCTATTCTAGCCTACTCCTACTATATTATAAAATGTGAATTGAAGATATTATGTATGTCATTCTAACGGTTCAATGGATTTGACTGAAATTTGGTACAGGAATAGATTATTCTGAGGGACAACACATAGGCTTTTTATCCCTGGAATAGATTTCCATTGGTAGTGGGAAAGGGATTACAATAGAAGCCGTGGGTAACAGCTTGTTAGAAAATATGTGGACGTTAATAATTTTATCAGTATTAAAAGTTAGTAATTTAGAAATTGCTGTTTCGTGTTAGTAACGGTCAACAAAATCGCTTGTCTTATAGCCGCAACGGAGATTTCGTAGCAATAAAGAGTAATAAACGAAATAGTTCTGAAGCTAATAAAGGTAGTGTGCAAGGGAGCTGTAAAAACAAGTAAGTTTTTACTTGAATTTATTGCTCAATTGAAAGTTTCATGTTATTCTTATTAAAGCAGAAACTCTGAGAAACAATTTATATCAATTTATTTATGCCTTGATAATATAATTACAATTGTACATTTATGGGCAGTTTGCCATTACCAAACCTAAGGCTAGGTTGATTTGAGTAACCGCTTAGGTTAATGTCAGCGATGTCATTTGCCTTTGATTTCATGTGCTCACTAATCCCTAGCAGTTCTGGACTATTAGTGCTGGTGACCACATCTGTTTGAATATAAATTTGAATAAGAAAAAATAAATAAAGAAGAAAGAAATATAAGGAAATCGGAGAACTTTAATAACGAAATCAGTTGGAATCAAAACTAGAGAACGATTGCTAAAAAAATAGAAAATAACCTCGTTTGTATACCGTTCCGACATCGAAAGAAACTTAAGGGTGCTTACAAGTGCACATTACATCTTAGGTAATGTATCGTGAAATGTAATCGGGATTTCTTGAATGGTACACAATCATGATGAAACGTTCGCTTCTGAACGCTTTTTAAAGATTCAAAGACTTAGTTGAGAGCTTCCAGGCGTAAGTAGGTATACATTTTAGTAACATTGAAAACCATTCTGTTTTTATTTCTATTCTAGAGAAAAAGAATCAGTAGAAGAAAACGTACCTAGATAGGCCAGAGAGTCATTTCTCGTAATAAAATATGTTTAAAATTCAGTTCCGATCTCATCTTCATCATCTTTCAATTCAGTTCCAAACATGCGCTCAATATTTAAATGCTAGTAAGTCGTTAAATATTGGAGAAACTTACCCGAGTGCTATACCTACTCGTATAACTTAGTCAACATCTTATCTCTTGAAAGCAAATGCTTGTATCCACCTTAATATGTTATTCTTGTTAGCATCAGTGCCTTAAAATAACACAATGTCTAAATATAGACATTATGATATTACACATTATTATGATTGATACCATTGCCTACACACTTGATAAATATATTGATTCATTGTTTAAACATTACTGTATGAGTGAAATACTTGTGTAAGGTTGAGGTATCACCCTCATACGGTGCAAAAAATTCCATCAAGAAAAAAGCGGTTCGGTGCCTATTTTGTCTGCCGCACCATAAAGACTTGGACTTATTTAACAGCGTACGTGTTTCCTTCCTCCTACAGTCCCAGGTCTTTTAAGCGGGTCGTGAAAAGGCATTTCATGAGGTTGTTAAACTGTACCACTATTGTAGCACTATAGCTGTATGTAGCGTACCATTAGGTGAGGAGAGGTTATATTGACGTGTCCAATATAAAAAAAAACATTTCAATAAATGTAAACTACTCCCAGACAGAGACCACGTATTTGTGAACCTAACATTCGGAAATCAAATACTCAGCACTCAACGCGGTGGCACTTAGCAAAAGGATAGAGTTACGATAACTTACATACATGCAGTATACCTACATCTTATTCCCTCTGAGGTAGGTATAGACAGCAGTCTGCCACCTGCATCTATTCTTACACACTGCACGAGTTTCCTCAACCGTCATTCAAGCTTTCACTTTCATTAATTAGGTATCTTGTGAGTTATATGAAAATACAATATTAAAGTAAGTACCTTCCCCGATCCCGCATCAAATGAAACCGTAAACATACAAGAAACGAAATATCGACAACAATCAATTCACAGGTTTAGGCAAGAGCAACACCCGCTAACAAATCGCCTACATTTCGCCTGGTATTGTAATAGCCGTCTTGGATCGGGTAACTGGCAGTGTAATATATATTTTTCCGTCAAACGGCCGATTAAGGTCGGCCGATATGGCTCGTGGTCCGGTAGATGCACTGCAACTGACACGCAACTCAGCTACAATATTGGCTACCTTCTGCTAGGTTTAGCACAGATATGGAACATTAAGTCCAGTCTAATGGATTTTTTACTCGAATGAGTCACTCTGAATTATAAACGTACGATCAAGCTCTTTTATATTAAGATAAACGTACTAGAGGATTTTCAAAAAATCTAATGACAACGGCGAACATTTTTTATGATAAAATCTTTTCGAAGCCGTATCTTACGTTACTAAAAGTAACATTAACATGCACAACTTACACACTCTTAACAATTATTGACATTGGAAGTTTACTGAATATGCATCGAACTCAAACTCACTCGTGACAATTAGGCATTATGCTTTCTCGTGTTCTAATTAAACGTAAGATTGGCAAATTATTATTGCTTAGTTGGAAACTTTATCTAACATTTAGAGGAATTATAATTTAATTTGATTCAAACGTCACGAGTATTATCGTGAGTACTTCATAAGTTTAATACAAATTAAGTTGGTCTTAAAAAATTAAAAACTCTAAGTATATAGGCTGTAAGTAATACCAAATATCCAATGAAGACTAAAGTCCTATATAACTAAACAATCGCTTATTACTTTAGTTTTCCTTTCATTTGCATGATGGATATAGTATTTAATCCCATAATAATGACAGAATCAAATGCAGTAGGTATTGTACGTATCTTGAAATATTACTTAATGGTTAAGTAATGTGAAAATTTTATAATCCATTGAAGTCGAGCTAAAAATATTGGTTTTTTTATGAATTCCTTACTAAAGTAATGAAACATGTAATACAAAAAAAGAAGAATAAATATAAGCTCGTAAAAAAACAAAGTTTACTCTAGCAAAACCATAAAACATGAATCGATGTATCAATTATTAGTGCTATTATTTGATATTCTGTTCAATGGTTTTTTTTATATTTTATATATATTTTACATTAGCATGTAAAAACGTAAGAAAATCCTATGACCCGATTGCAGTGCCACCTACCGGTTTGCCGTACCACTTGCGAATATCAACCATCCAGGGACCTACTCAAACAGACACGTAATTTTATCAGCTTCAATATTGAATTTCATGCTTCTTCCTTCAAAAGGTACAAACTTCCAATACGATCCCTAATTCACTCTCTTAGGGGCGAATTTTTTGATAAAATGCTGGGATACGTGTACGTATTTATTTTATTCAGAATCAAATAAGTATATATATAAAATATAGGGGAAGGTTGCGATCGTTGGACCGGCTCTTTCATTGAACCACCGAGGTATTTCCAAAACTATCTAAGCTAGCAACACCTAAACTAAATGAAATGCTTCCTTGCCGTCTCCGTTGAACCCCCCTCTCACCTCAGTGACGCTGCGGCACGTGGTGAGGAGTGACGTGGGTAGTTGTGTTTGCGGCGGTCAAAATCTTATTCTTTGGCTCGAAACAATCTGAATGTACGTATTATTTTTTCATATTTGATTGTGTGCAGTGTTATGAAATATTTGTGAAAATGATTGTGGTTCCATGTGTGTTATTCAATTTCATCTAATTATGTCCATGTTTACTTTAGATTACCTTTTCTTAAAGAGTACCTTGTTGCCATCAATGGACCTCAAGGGAGTTCCACCGTTGGACCGGTCCAATCATAGCAGCTTTTTTATTATAAAATTTTAATTTCAGAATGTCAACGATTAGACGAAAAAAATACTACGCATGGAATGAGATAAGTATGAACCACGGTATGAACCTTGCTTTAGAATCAGCAAGGAAACATAAAACTGGTTTAAATGAAGCAAGCAGAATGTATGGAGTCCCAAAAGCTACCCTTATTGATCTCATTTAATGTGCCAAATGTTTAATTGTATTATTAACTAAATAGCGTATACCTATACTTTGTTTGCTTGTCGGACGTGTATGAATATTTTTAATCTCTCCTTGTGTGCCATAATTTAATAGTTTTGATAATTATAATAAGTTTCCTTGATTGGACCCCTAGAACAACTTCGTCGAAGTCCATTGATGGCATCCTGGTGGTTCAATCAAGGTGCCCATGGTCCAAAGATGGCAACAGCTCAAGATTTAGTTTTTATTCATTATACTTAAAAGTATAAGCACGAATTGTATCTACGTTGGAATATAATAAATAAAGATCCTAAGGATTAAAAATCATAAACTGCTTTCATTTCTTCATTTATATTTTTTTATATATGCCATCGCAAAGTTAAGTGGTCCATTGTCAGCAACCTTCCCCTATATATTATAGTTTCATAGATTTGATTCTTTTGCTATTGCCGTTTGCATGAAATTCTGAGCATATTCCCGCAACCTACGGGAATCTATTCTCAGTATAAAAATAGTCTAGGTATTATTGCAGACCATAATCCATATCTGTATCAAGTTTTATTGAGATCCGGTAAGCCGTTATCGCGTGAAAAGTAACAAACATCCACACATATATCCATCTACACTCACAAACTTTCGCGTTAATAATATTAGCAGGATTTCATAATGTTTACTTTAAAAGTAAAGGACGTTCATAATACCGAATTTCACTTATTTTACAACATTAAGCCTGATATGCAAAAATCCTACCCTAGTGGATGTATAATATCATAATACGAGTATAACGTAAAACGTATCCACTGCCAAAATTTCAAGTTGTAATGCAAGCTCCAATGAATCAGTCGTCACAAGACAAGTAGAGTTAATAATGACTCAAAAGAGACGATTTTTAGGTATTGATTATGAATATGAATGTGATTTGAATATTGTAACTAGAGTCATTTTATAAAATGTGCAGCCGAGTATTGTAGCAATCTTTCTATTATATTTAATAAAAAAATGTTCACCTATATGATATATTTTTCATAATACTCATGTTTCATTATAATATTAGTTGTAAATTATTGATACCAAGAATAACAGGTGAAACAAAACGTCATAACCTAATTTCTATAAATAAACGTTCATTTTCTCCCCTAAGCCCATTTTCACTCCAAGTACAAAAATAAAAACAATTTCCCAACAATCTGATTTCAGGATCCGTAAAATCAAAACCCAAATCTGTCGCTTGATAAATAGACGGACGAAATCGTGGAGCCACCAATTACGGGTTGGGATGGATGTGACCTACTGCGGCTTAATCGCTTCGTCTTGCCATTTTGACTGCTTCAATTGGACTTAATACAGTCAGGACTGTCCTAATTTCAACTACAGTATACTTAAACCTTTTGTCCACAATATGATTTAGTTGTGACGAATAGGTTTCGGTGTCAAATAGCTATTGTAATTCTTTTGAACATAAAACTGGCAACGTATATAATTATGATTTGTTTATCGTAATATTGTTAGAGTGGTATTTGGTTTGCATTCTACATCACTTGGAGTGTTTGAAAAAAAATTAGGAATATACAAACTGAGCAAGAAATTATAAAACTAAGTTTGAAAAAAAAACTAACTAAAACACGCAAACGTTGCAGTTCATGCATCAAGGTTTAGTAGTCTAGACATAATTATATTCTCATTATTAAAATAGCGTATGTTAAATTGCCCTTCTCTATTTCTCCATTAAGAATTATAATCTTTATATATAACAAAATGAATCCCTATTTCCCTTGGTCACGGCATCATGCGTGAACGGCTGGACCGATTTGGCTGAAAATTGATGGGTTACCTCCCCAGCAATTTTCAGCCAAATCAGGCAAAAATTAAGAATCGTCTTAGAACTAGGAGATGGACATATATGATACTTTTTATCCTGCCACGGGGATGAAGTATGCCACGGGTGAAGCCGCAGGACACAGCTAACAGTAATGTTCGTTCGGACTATGATCCATTTTGTTTGTTAGTACCTATACACGCTATTTATAAACTTATATCAATAATTGACAAAAAATACTAGGTTTATCTTTTAATATCTGAATATGACTTTTATATAAACGACTAACCCTAGTAGGTTAGTCGTTTATATAAAAGTAATCAATATCCTCATATAGGGCTGTCCCATGATCCACTATGCGATTAAGAATTCTGTTGGGGCTTCCGCGCACCATGCGTATTATAGAAACATCAGCTCCATGAACACCCTGAATGTATTGTTGTACTATTAATCAGGATTGTGTGATCATGGCGTACAGTTAATCCGTTGCTTGCACGTACAAATGGACTTGCAGAACGCTCCGAAAAGTGTAGCCTTCACTTATTTCATGCATTGTGGATATATACAGGCCAGCTTATAACATCGCACAGCCAACGTCTCTAAAGTCGTCAGAGACCCAGTGACCCAGATACTTAAAACTTATGACTTTTTTAAGGGTTCACCATAAAGATTTACTTTCTGGGTATCAGGATAAACTTTGTTCTAGTCTTGAATCAGTTTTTGCAACGTTATATCCGAGCCCATGTGTCTCCACATAACAGACATTGTTCATACCAGTAGATTCAGCAACACAATATCGCGTTCATAGTTATTGTAGTTGATTTTTATTGTCATATAGATGGAGTATATCTCAACTGCATATTGGTTGTCACCACACAAGATAGGTATTACTTAGTTCAACAATCAATTGGTTAATATACAAGCTAAACAGTCTGAGGGACGTCAGGCCACCTTGCCCCACTCCACTCCACGCGTCAGCCCGTTTGTACCCGATAATTAACCGGCCTACATAATACTTACTTGTTTGATTATTATACCAATATCACAATATTGTTATAATAGCTGTGTCTACTATATTTTCCGTACAACTTTTCCCAAAGCAAGTAATACAACGCTAGTGTCTAGGAAACACGTATTCACAGGTATTTTCTTTGACGTTTAATACCGAACGGTATGCTAGAATTGCTAGTGATAGTACAGCTTCTCTAGATAAACCTGGGCCTAGATTTTGCTAAAGGCAAACCACTGTCATGTCACTGACACTCTAAAACATGCTATTTAATTGTAGACTTTACCGTTATACAGTTAAAGTCTAAAATAAAATGAAAACAATTGATTAAACTTTGTCATTTACTCTACAAAATATCATTTAATTTTAGAGTTTAGTCTGATAATATTATAGTTCAAAATTAAATGACATTTTTTTGAAGTGGCATGACAGTGGCTTGTTAACAGAATCGTGGCCCTGGTCTAAGCTTGATGCGTGATGTCATTATCTAAAACGCTAGAAACTTTAATTACTAAACGTCACCATACTGTGACTACACTGTGTTAATTAGATTATAATAAAATGTTAGCATGTTTAACTTTCACGACACGAGACTGAATAACTAAAAATAAAATTACTTAACTATATTGTAAAAAATATCAACCATCACCACCATTGGTGAAGTTGACCTAACTTCTATGTTTTATTTATGACTTATAACCCGCCCTCGCTTCGATTCGGTTTATATGAGTTTGTTTTTAACTCAAGAGACATAATTGTATAGTCTAATATCTATTGAGGATAATCAACCTTTGAAATGGTGAAAGATTTTTTCTAATAAGAGCAGTGGTTACGAAGATTACTCAAAACATAAATAAACAAACTCATAAAATTCGCTCCCACTTTTTATAAAATTAGTTTATAGAAGCTCACTTCCCTTGCTTTGTAATTATTATTTTCCTCCTTAGTAAAAACTAAGGAGGAAAATAATAATTACAAACGGAAAACCGTTTTACCCTTTGTGCCATAATTATGTTATTAACATATATTATATTTACTTTCTGTTATTGAATCATGCCATTTCTATCATATTATTACTTTATTCTATCATCCAACAAATCCATTTAATTTCTAAATTAAAATAAACTGAATATTCACTCACCTGACTTTAAAACGTAAAACATGAAGATCACTGAAACCCATGGCGTCATCGGGGACTGCACCATCGCCCAAATGTTCTTTACTAATTACACCATCACTCAACGTCTTGTTATCACTTATAAGCACATCGTATCACAATTTAAGTTCATTTAATATTTGTATGGTAAAAATACTTCTAAATTTTTGCTACTTTATTGTCATGGCTGTTACTGAAACGGTCAATTTATTGTTCATATAAAATATTTTGTAGAATCCAACCAACAGAATTACCCTACGACAAATATAATGAAAAACATTCATTTTCCTTCTTTTTATTAAGGTTTTCATTAAAATTTTTCACGATGATGTTGCGTTTATTTGCGAGAATGAGTTTTAGATGCAGGGTAAAAGTAATTCCGTTTCATTTTTATAAATGCGGTAGTACTTTTGGTTGTTGTTTAATGAATGATGATATCATTTACAACCCACATAATATTTTGTGATTGTAAAACTGGATTGTAAAAAAGAAGGTAGCTGGAATAGACTGGATACGCAAGGCGGAGGATCGGGTGCTATGGCGTAGGTACATTGGGAGAGGCCTATGTCCAGCAGTGGACTACAATAGGCTAATTGATTGATTGTAAAACTGGAAACTTATAAAAAGTATATTTTAAGGTAAATTTATGAAATACATTGAACATGCTGTTTCTAGTGTTTCTACTATATAATTATGAAGATATATATTATATATCTTATTACAATATATAATTATTTTAGTTACGTTAACCGAAGTATTTATTTCAGATACCTAATTGTTTTATTTTACTTATCAAACCGTATTATTACCATTAATTCCTCCTAAATGTTAGACAACAATCAAGTAAATGAAATAACACACATTACCCAAGAGTAATAGGCTAATTTACCGTTAAATTTAGAGACGAGAATAATTTCTCAACCATCAATACATTTTGTTCGTAGCTGTATAAACTTTAATGTTTGTTATGTTTTAATTAGGTTAAAATATGCATGGGCTGTAACAGACCTTCACCACGGGTCAGTTTGATCCCACCAACTTGAAAAGATAGAAAAACAGTTCACGTTTAAAATTATCTCAGGTTAATGAAAACGCTTTAAGAATTAATAAAATGTGCTTTTATTCGTCTGTAATTAGATTAAAATGAGAGACGTATTAAAAATTATAATGTGATTTATATTATTGAGGACGCGAAAAATTTCATTAACGCTAAATATTTGCTAACCGTTTTTTTTACTTTGGATTCATCAATAATTGGTAAAATATAATTAATATTTTTGTAGTCTTCTGAGGGCACAGTTCATATGTTTGATACTTGAAACACAGCTAGTTATAACGCTGTCAATTTAATACATTTCAACATGTTTCGCAGATAGGTTCTCTGCATGCAAACATTATTTTATTTAGTAAAGAAACAACTAGTTGAGATGAAAGAATCGACAAATTTTGTACCAAAATTAAAAGGAGCGACATTCACCTATTAATAACTCACCGAAATATTGTAGCCAATGAAATAACTTATCAATGCGCTATTCAATACACTAATTCAATCAATACCTAATTTTTTTTTTAAATGGATTGCCGTTTTAATTAAAGATAGATTATAATAATTTACAGTTATAAATTCATAAGTGCTTAAATATCGAAATAGATTCATACAAAATAATATCAACTTACAAATTCAATGCCCGTGTATGTATAATTATTGTAGAATTTGTTTCGTATTGTAAAAGTAATCCCAAACTATAATATTATGTTCATTTTTATATTGATCAGGAAGGGTAATATACCATCAAAGTAACCAACTGTAAATGGAAGTATGTCTCCCAAAATGCCTCAAGTGGGATATAAAATTGTCTTTGGCAAAAGTCGGCTTCACTCCTTTGAGGCTTACAGTCTAAAATAAAAATTTATTAAGCCCCAGAGGAATTTTAGGTTGCCTCTTGAAATTGAAATAAGATTTCAATGCTGTGAATTAAGTGACTGAGAAAAGTACTCGTGCTTTGGTTTTATTAGATTGTGTACTTTTATTGGCCAATTTATACTTTATTAATTGAAGTTATTACATAGGGTAGGTATATGGAATACAAACAAGACCTTCGGTATTGAAGCCAACCTCATCTGCAAGTACAACATTATTATGGAAAGAGCAGACCCCAGAGGCGCCAAAGTGTAAGTTTTGGATACAACCTGGATTGGCGCTCGGATGATGACGCTTGGATAATGATGTATTGCTATCTATCTACACTGGTATTACTCACAGATCTCGCAATGTTGTAATTTGTATGCATGAATATCTATTGACATTTGGGTGTTTCTTTGAATACTGTGTATGTATTTACAAAAAAAAAACAATAATTTATCCGTATTCCAGAACCAACTAGTCCACCAACTATTAGATATTAGATTAAAGGCTTATCAAATGACGTCAAATATTAAATCAGTCTCCTAAAAGTAAAGAAACTAGATTAATCCCATCAAATATAATCGCTATAAACACAAAATTCAGAAGGGTCAGGTGTCGGAAATACAAACAAATCGCTTACCCAAAAGATGGTGAGGCGTTCAAACGTCAAGGTATTGGTCTAATGTACGGGGAGGGTCCCCTTATCGTTCTACATCAGTCCCAACATGATAATAAAGGGTTTAACCGTACCGTCCCTGACTGGCTAACATTTTATTCAATGAACCTTCAATATATCTCTGTAGCTGTGTCTATGAGTCTCTTCCTCTACTAAAATATTTATTGTACACAGTCCGACTGAGTGATTTGATTTACCTTTGGGATAGCTCCTTGTTATCTAAGATACAAATACGTGTAAATCAAATCGTATTGTTGTCAAGATATCATGTTCATATTGTTCATATCTGAGAAAAGAAGTTAAAAAAATACTGGGTAGGTACCTAGGTATTTTTAATTTTTTTTTTTGTAACTAGGTATCACACTCATTTACTTCGGGTTTTAGAATTAATAATTTGCTCACTAATTTTAAAATATACCCAGCTAAAAAAACAAGTTTAATTTAAAAACAGTAGAACTCATGGGTGTATGTATGTGTAGTAGGGTGAACACACATACATACAAAAATAAAGGTGCGAAATAAAATTTTAAAAATTGTTCAGTTCGTCATTCACAACAAGTAAACAAAGCGCAAGATGATACACTACCCATAGTAGACACCTTAAGCTCCGTCGCAGCTGTTACTCGAACTAATTAACTTCTGCTAAGCTAAATACTTCAGACTGCTGCGTAATTATTTCTCAAGATGGAAGCTTACTCTTTAAACAAAAAGCAATAAGGGATGGTTAATTGGTCGCGCAGCGCGTCTGAACAAGACACATTTAAAATAAACACTTAGCATCTAATAAGGTTAAAAAGGCAGCCAAGTCAAAGTGTTTGCTTTCGAAGTTTTCGATTAGGTGCGACGGTTTCTTGAAAATATTATTTACTTGTGATCATTTAGTTTGTAATCATTTTATGAATTTCAATTTTAACTTAGGACCTTAGGACCGTTTTATTCTAAATATAATAATTGCAAATGTAACGTAATATTATCCAGTCTAATTATTCCTTCATCAACGCAGAGCTTGATGTTGAGGCTACGAACTCGAAATTTTGCTAGTTGATATATAGGCATCAACATTACCAAAATTTCGAGTTTAGGGGGTAATATAAAGGATTAATGATTGTGTGCTATTTTCAAAATAAGAAGCTTGAAATTTTATATAAGTACCTCCTGCTGCACTGGTTAGATATTAATGTACTAACACTTGAACTAAGACTTAGGTTTGAACAAAATAAATGTCTTTTAGTTTTGTTTTGAATATTTAATCGTCTTTCACGTTTGCGCTTTGTCTTTATATCACCGAAAAGTTTATTTAAAACCCACACAAGAAATCACATTACCGATACGTGATAAAAAGGCACTAATGCATCTTTAATACCCTGTTCAAAGTGTACAGGTGAATCCTTCGCTGATTTATATTTACACAATATGTATTATAAATGAGCAAAGATTAAATTCAAATGCATTCTTTATGTGATGGTTTCGAATGTAGCTTTAATTAAAATTGTTGCAACAACATTTACTGCGAGAAACAAACCATTTGAAATTTTCGAAACCCGCTATTTAAATTAAAGGTCTGTTAATGTATTTTATTTGAGTTGTACTTTAATTTTATATAGGTCTAGTCAAACACTTTTAAAGTTCACTTTAACCCTTAAACTAATTTTTTAAACATTCGCATTATATCGCTTGATGTTGAGGTTAGACACACTAATAATAACCGTTAAAATATATTTATTACATCATTTAAGTGTTTGATATCATATCATTTTATCAAAAACGATTGTAAATTGAACATATTGCCCCTTAAAATACACAGACTCACAGATTACGGCAGACAATTCATTATATTTTACGGCGATTAAAAAGCTTTAATACGGAACTGCCGTTTGGAATATCAAATTATTTCCTCACGGACTCGATGACGGAGGGCGTGCACGGGTGAGCCAGTCAGCCTGTGATCACGGCCGGCGTAACCTGATCGAAACGTCAGGCAACCCAATGGTATATTTAATTTGATTTACAAAACTGAAATACGAGTATTTATATTCGTAGTTGCTGCATGATGGTAGTTAATTCGACTACTACGACAGGATTAGGTTCAATTACCGCTCAGTACAAGAGCGGTAATAGAGCGATTACCGCAAGATTTTTGAAAAAAAAAAACGATTAAATAGATACTTATTGCAATTATATTATTATGATGAAAACAACTAGTGATACCGCACCGAAACCCATGTATGACTTTAAAAATCAAATATTATGTTTGTATTAGATGTTTCACGTCAAGATAAATCACTTAACGTCCACCATAAACTTTGCCCATCGTAATTTCGTTTTAGGGTGATGACTATATTGTAACCCAGAATATAAAGCCATGTATATTGCAAAGGTTGGCACATACCTAAGCGTAAAGTGCCAAGTAGCAAAGGCAATTTGAAACTTCACTAACATCATTACTTTTTAAGTGACTCCAAAAACAAAGGATGCATCTATTATTATATACCCACCCCTTTTTATTGAAGTAAATAATATGTGTGCTGGAAAACTTTAAGTATCTATCTATACTATTAAAATGTAGATCAGCTTCGTCTGTACATTAGACACATTAAAAATAAAATTTAATTTAAGATTATTGAAAGATTCTAAACACAATAATATTTTTTTTGGAATTCTTGTCTGTTTGTATATGTATTAGCGACAGATGCAAAAGCTACTGAACTGATTTTGATGCAATTTTTTTAATAGAAAGGTCTAGATCAAACTTAAAATCTGCTGTATGTTTGATTTAAATTGGTTGAGTAGGACTGGAGATATGACAAAAGGTCGCGTTAACCGATGTTCACGTGGGCGGAATCGTGGGCATCTGCTAGTGTTATTTAAAAAGAAAGTCTTGCATAAAAAGACATAAGTGGGTAGTTATGTCTCTTCAGGCTAGAAATTCTGATTCTTAGGAAGCAGTTTAACCGTTTTTTTAAACGGTACCTACCTATTCTTTTAAACTTAATGTTTAGATACATACACGTAGTTGGCTGTTAAAAAGGCTTCAGAGTGAATATTTTTGAATCTAAAAAGTTGGATTGGTGGCGTAATGTGTGTTGATCAAATAAGGTAAATCACATGGGTAAGGTAGGTACTTCATTTTATATGATGACCCTTTTTTGTTATCTACTTAATACTTGTTACCCAACTGCCGAAGAAAGGAGGGTAATGTTTTTTCTGTGTGAGTTTGCTGATATTTAGGAATCTCGAAATTATATAAGTGGTTCTGCAATTATAAAATGTGCTATGTCATAGTGAAAATAAGAAGAATCACAATTTTATACATGCCGATCCTTAATCGGGTTAATGTTTTTGGATAAATTGGAATACATATTATGTTACACATCTGTATTTCTCTAAGGATAGGTAATGATGTATATGACCTCACATTTCGCTAACTGCAAAAAGTTGTTTGTCCCACATTATAAGGGACCAACGTAACATCGTCTACTGTGCACATTTCGAGTGCGAGTGCTGCTACTGGTAATTGCTTTGGGTAACCACTCATTAACACGACCACAGAACCCGAGTCTCAGATTTCATGATCGTACACATACCTACATATTATGTGTGAACGATTGTTGCATAACCACAAGGTAGTGTAAAATGAATCTATTTTGTGTTTCAAAAATACCAATCAATTTTACTAAAACCGAGGGTACTCAAATTATTCTGCGTAACCGAAATCCTGCTTTCTATTTATTTTTTTGCTTGAACACTCGATTGCCAATCCCCATCAACATTTGATGTTACGATACAGATATGAGTTAAAAACCCACGGAGTAGATAAAAACCTCACCAATAATTTCATGGCCGAATGTAATAACAACCCTCGCATCCCATGTTTATATTAATTTTGTTACGGTGACTCGCAAATGGTCAATAAACGATGCGCCATTGCGCAGCAGACTGACCTGATATGATCCATATTTGCAATGTTTTATACAAATGTTTACAAATGTTTGACAACTCAGTCTAGTCTGTACAAAGCTTTAATTATAACTCATATAAAACGATGCGTATCATAAGGGTGAAGCCACACTCTAGATAGCGGTTGACATGGGTTGCGTGAACATTGAATTATATATCTTTTGGATGTCGCTTTTATTATGACATTCAACAGCTAGGAGCTACAGCTTATCATGAAATTTTATATCATCATTATCAAAATATATTTCTTGTACCTAATGAATAATAATAATCGCATAGTATTATTTTCAGACATTTTCAAACTCTTTTCAAATCACGTTGTCTCGTAACCCGTGTTAATCAATCAATAAAATAACTTTTGATAGACTTCATAAGACAAAGTACTTAGGTTCGCCTACACACTATTATAACTGTGTGGATCTATTTGTCTTCGATTATCTCGCGTTTAGTCAAACCAACATAAAAAAGTAATTTTTATTTTGACTTCAATATTTTTCGAACATTATAATATTAGTACTTAACAATTGTTTGTCGTATGGATTCTAGTTTTCAGAGTTTAGTAAATTTGTAACCCTTACGAAGGGTACGCGAATAAAATAAAATTTTAATCAAAAAGTACCTATAACATCTTTAAAATCTAAGAAGATGCTAAAATTTAGGAATAACTGTTTTAATTCGAACGACAAAAATGTGCCTGTTCAATAATTCGATTGCAGGAAATAAAAATTAAAAGGAAAAAATATAATGCCAATGAAGAACATAACAGTCAAAACCGATTAAAACTCTCGACCATTTTATTTCTGCCCAATAATGGGTATTGCCTCGTCTATTATGGTTTGCGATTTCCTCATTTTGTTCTTTTCTTAGTTATATTTTATGTATTTTATTCTTTAGATTTTTTAATTAACTGCAAAGAAGTATCCAAAAAAGAATGTATTGTGTATTTCCAACCCAAATAAATCAAAGAAAAGCAGTATGAGTAACAAAACATCTGTTTAACATAACCTTCTACTTTATGTCTCTGATGTAGGTACAATACGTTACGAGCAAAGTTATTCGGGCATTCGTTTTTACGGTCCCACCTTGATGAGTTGTCAAAAGAAATATTTTGTTTACACTGAAAAGCAAAATCCACTACTAACCTAAATATGAAGGAAAAGATATACAAAGATATGCATGACAACGTCACAAATTGTTAAAGCTACAGAACCATGTTTTAAAATACACTACTAATTTAAAAACTATGTAAATTTTTGTACAAATAATCATATTGTCAATGTAGGTATCTATTCGTTCAATCAGTAGTGATAATGGAAACAGAATTACTTATTAATTCGTAAAAGACTCAATGGGGTACGCTGCCGTAATCCAGTCGGGCTTAAACAGTGCCCGTCAGATATATATTACGGTTGTTAAGAAAACTCATCATAAGAAATGATAATACTTAAGAAATACAAAATTCGTTTGTAGATCACTCTATTTTACACTACATTAGATGTTTATACACAAAGTAAGCATAGCTAAACTAAACATACTTAGATACATTTTGTTTTGTAAATACAAAGAAACTCCTAGACTCAATATTTATGTTGTGCATATAAACATTTTCATAAACTTAGGTATGTAAATATTTGTTCTAAGTAAGAATCGAACCCGCGATTAAGCAGTCGAGCGCTACGCTGCACATGTCAGCAACATCACCATCAATTTTAATAACTTTAATAATTTAAATCAGAAATTTATACTGCAGACCAATATAAAAAATAAGAGCCCATGCTAAAAATGATGCTATCACAGTGTCGCGCTTGCCCTTGCAACTTCGCTGCGAGCAAGACTGCGAGAGGACTCCCACTCCGAGGGTTGCCACCTGGTACTTGCCCGACTGGGCGATCCGCCAGTATGTGCTGTGCAGCCGTGAGTCTTCGCTTACATCACAGTTTGGACTGTAAGGTGGCTCATAAGTTATTTCCCTAGCACCCTAGCTGATCGTGGCGCATCTACGGCTTCCAGACTACGGTGCATCCCTCCTTTCTTTGTCTTACTGTATTCCTTTTGGCAAGCATTTAAAATTAACATGAATTTATTTTCGTAAGGAGCTTTTACTTTACTTTACTGAATAAAAATGATTCATTCAAATAGAAAATCTGAAGCGCTTTCGCACTAACAGTTTGCTGAAGTTTATTTTGAATGAGAGATCGTTGCCGCTTTGAATTTTTTGTGCATTTTATCGTTAGTGAAGGAATATACTTTCAGAGTAATCATTTTGTGAACTGGCTTTATATATTTTGGTATTCGTTTTTTATAAATATTTTTAAAGAATAAAGACAATAGTAACGTGATTCGAAAGAACATATAGTCACGAAAGTTTAAAAATTACACGCATATAATGTCGAGTGATAAATCTCCGACTCGTTTAAATGAAATTAAAATGGCTAGGGTCATCACCCATTGGACACGTGGTTCAAAAGTATGCTGAATTAAATTCTTAGGGTGATCAGGGTTATTATTATAAATTTATGTGTATGTATGTATGTATGTATAGGTATGTGAAACGGGACCAACTTTGAAATACGTAGTACACTGATCATGTACTTACTGATATTTTTAAAAGTTAAGAATTTTGTGAAGAATATAGATAAGTACAGAAACAAAAGGAAGGGTTTTCTCTGCTTACCCTTTTTTTTATCGTGCGGAAATCCCCATGGATACCACCCCCGTCGGCCAACGGGGGTGGTTATGTCGGGATCGAACCGACTAAAACCGCACGCCGTCTCGGGCCCACCGACTGATCTGATCCACGATCAGATCGTCATTGAATCAGATGGAATACGTACAATATGTTCTATGTTGCAATACATTTTGCATTTTGGTGACATGTTACGTATTTTTACCGTTACATGTTACGTATTTTTACCGTTTTCTTCTGCGATTTTTTTTTTCAGCAGACATTTTTTCTTTTAATTTTACATGTTATTCTAATACGTAAACAGGCGTTCAGATTGATCATGTATGCACACAGCTTACCTCAATAATTACATTTGCATATTGTAAACACAATCAACAATCAATAACATTACGTTGTTCTGATTGGGTTTCAGTAAGTTAACTAGATGACTACTATCTTCTCCTTCGAGCACCATTTCTGATTATGCTTTGCATGATGTAGTTTATAGTTTGGCATGGGTGGTTTGTTACTATTTGCATTCAAAACGCATATAAATGAATAGGCATCTAAATTATATATTTAACACGTTCGCTGCGAAGCCAAATCAAACGAATTTTTCAGCAGTGCGATAGGAGGCCTATATGCCTTAAATGTAACCTTTTACTGGTGCGATTAAGGTCTTTAAGCCTCTTACCGAATTTGATCATTTAAATGTCATTTTCCTTGTGATAAATCATAAAAAGTCTAAAAATAAATGACTGTCTTATAGGTAAAGAGCTACTCTGCTTATATTTACGTTCGCCTGAAGGTATGTGGTCGGGGATGCCCAGAAAATGAGAAAATGTTTAGGAGGCACATCCGCCTCCCATCGCACTGAATTATATGTTCAAAACATGTTATAACTAGTGATGTGCACATTAGATCGTCCGTCCGGCTGCCGGCGTCCATGCGGGAAAAATAAAACTTACCATTACTTTTAAGAAATTCAATAAGTATCAAACATGTCTGTTAATAAAAATATTGTAAACACATCGGTTGTTTGCAATCAACTCAAAAATACTTAATTTTTTTAATTTTTGTTTGTTTCGCGACTGTTCATAGTGGTACGTAGAATTTCGTAACATAACCGACACATTTTTTTCTTTTACTACATTTTTCTGAAACTTGTGATTTTTCTGTAGCTTTGCAACACGTGGGTTATCTATCACACTCCACTAATACACTCTGCAACGTCACTTGATACGGAAAAAAGTGCATCACTAGTTCATAGGTCATCAAATTATAGATAATAACAGGTGCGGGAAGGGGCGGAATGACCTACTACGTTTTAAGAGGTCTATAGGCCTCTTACCCGCACCCTGAGATGATATTTGCCTTGTAGTGCGGTAAGGGGTCTTTAGACCTCTCACGTATTTTTTGAGTAATTCTAGTTACAAATGAATAGAACAATATAATCATATATTTATCTCTTTTTTATATTCAGAAACCTACTAGCTGTGACCTTTGCACTAGACGGAGATCACTGTATTTTTCCCCGCACCGAGCGATCGTACACGTAAGGGGTCTTTAGACCTCCTAACGCAGCGAACGTGTTAAGGAAGCTAGAGTCAATTGTAAGCAATACAAAAATCAGTAATCACTGCTTCACAAGCAAAATGTTTAAAGTCAATCTTCAATAAGTACTTGAACATGTTTGTATAAGTCTTCAATATAACAATGGAAAGCCATTATTATTAAGGAGTACATCTACCATCATTTAGAATGTAAATTTGAAGAATATTTTATCCAAACAATGGTTGTAATATTACCATAATATTACCATAGCGACTCTATACTGTTTGCTAAGATATGATTACAAAGAAGTGCTAGAGTTATTTTGATGATCTCAATATTAATTATTTGACTGTATTAAGTGATTATTATGATAATCAGAATCACATTAGTGATCTGTATTAACAGATTTCAGATTTATTTTTCATGTAACTATAGTAAATCTGTATAGGCATGTGGTTGAGTATAATACTGTTAAAGTTTTAAAATGATAATATTTTAGCACGATGAAATTTGAAAATGAGGAAACAAGTAACTAAACTCTTTATAGGATATGTCTTTATTGACTTCAAAGTACCACTCAAAAAAAGAATAAAAAAGTAGTTAGATCAGAACTTGTGAAATGTATAACCGACATTTTATTACAACCAGTTATTGGAACAAACAAAAAAGACATTTGAACTTAAAGAAAGAATCATAAATCACTGCAATTTGTAAGAAACAAAGAACATCTTAACCAAAAGGTAAAAACAGAGACGAAAGTAGTAGTCGTCCCGATTTCAACTCAACCAAACATTATTTCGTAAGCAATTGGAAGAGCAATTCAAATTTTTTACGACGAAACTACGAATGACTAACCAAGCTGAAACCGGAGTACTAAGATATAGGTAAGAGCCAAGAGTTAGATACAAATGACTATTCAGTAGTCATTTGTATCTTACTCTTGGCTTAAAAGCTTAAAAACTGTCTCTGTGAATTTGAAAACTTTTGGCATCACAAATTTAATGGCAAAGAAGTTTAAATATTATAAGTACCGTCTTTAGTAGACTAATCATGAATCAATGTACCTATTCAAAAGGTAATCTTACAACCTATCATTTAAAAAAGATTATTAATTATAGATTCAAGACAAAATAAAAGTATAATTTATAGGGTTTAGAATAAATGTCTTTAATGTTTAGAATAATTTTGTTTAGAATAATTTTATTTATTAAAAAAAAGTGTAATTTTACCTAGCAGATAATATTGCAAAGTAACATAGAAGTATACGAGTATTATAAATTAAGTCTATTTTATTTCAGTTACGATGGCAGATAAAGTAAAGTTCGAGTAAGTTTAATTGAGGCACTGGCTGTTACATCATCTTGTTGAACCAAGATTAACTTATGAGTTGTTTAGTAAGCCAATATTTAAATACAATCTTGACTCGAGACTGATTTATCAAACTCTATATTCTTCATTTGCATTTTAAATCGCGTTTTTCATTAAAGGACTGGCGAACGTAATTAAAGATTTTGTCTTCATTCGGTTGAAAAGATAAAAATATAAATTGTTTAAAAGTAGTTTTAATTCATTTCATTAGTCATTTTGGGATAAAATACTCTTTCTCAAAAAAAGTTGTTAAAACGGCACAATATAAAAGTCAAGGGATTTCAATGAAAAAAATGAAAAAATATGAAAAAAATGAAAAATATTTTTATTGTCAATAAGAGTACAGTTTTTTAACAAAGTGTCCGTTGGCCCCACACTAGGCAAGCCTGTCCTGTGGGTATTACCTATATCCTGTGGGTATTATTTACCAATAACCTTGTATTTCACCCATCATTTCTAGGAGAAGAGCCTGTTTAGATGACTATGTGGGATTATATTTTTATCAAATAATATTTATCTATTAACATTAGAGTGGGAGTAACCTATAAACTAACATCAAGCAAACAAGAAAGTTTATTTATTTCAAACCATTTTTTGAACAAAAGCGAGTAGTAAATCACAAAATCTAGGTCCACGCTGTTCGGTCTATTTTACGCTATCTCAAAGCGGGAGATGTGAAATTAAAAACTCATTTAGCAGTACATGACAAAGAAAGCTTTTGTGCTCTTATGTAACTCTGTATGAGAGTATAAATATTCAGAATATCCTAAATTAATATGCACATCATCAGGATATAAATTGTATGGGATGTTGGGTTAGATGATAACCTCCACGTGGTGCTCCTTAAGCAACGGAGGAGACAATTACCTCTCTTACTTACTTTAGAGGTGATTTTACTTCAAGTTAATATTGCTTTTATTTCTATCTTGTTCTCTTCATTAACTACTTACTAACCCATTCTTTATATTCTCTATATTAAATAGTTACATGTTTCACATGGTATGATAAGTATTATTCCCTGATCTGAAATAAATTCATACATATTACCCAGATGGAACATAAATGGGAAATAAATTGAGTTTAGAGCCGATAGAACTTTAGAACTATGAGGAAGAGAATGGTTTATTGGAACATTTTGAAAGTAAAAAGGAAATTTAAAATGTAAATGAGAATGTTTCTGTGCTATAAAGTCAACTAGCTGAACTGACCGTTAAAATAATGCTTAGGAAAAAGTGTGGCAAAGTCTGATAGGTACTTCCGCGTCTCAGTAATTTCTGTACGAAATGGTACAAGTATGTGACCCCACCAAGACCGATGATGGGACCAATCTAACTTCATCTGGTTCATATATATAGGCTGTTGGGGTTGGGAGGTCACACAGCAGTAGCTTTCAAAAAAATCGTAAAAGTCAAATCAAAAAGAAGTAAGAAGTAAGCGGATATCGGTCTACGAAAAGCCTCGGATTCCAACGAAAACAACGCTAAGATTATTATTTTATGCAGGGAGTATGTGGGAGATGGTAGATTGTTTTAGTTTGATGATGGCCCGTTTAACTGTGTGGGTTCCACATCACGTAAAAGCGAATGGCGCAAACCCATTTTTCCTGTTTAATATCAAAAAGCACATCGCCTTATTTATTTTATTAAATTTATGAGATAGTTTCATAGGAAGACTTTGCATTTTAACGATTGCTCAACGTTTTTACTGAAAATAAACACCCTAACATCAAAATCTGTATAATTTTTCTTGAAACAGGTTTTTAGGTCATTCTAAACTGCATAATATAACCTGTAATGCTTGCATGCGTACCGGGCGTAAATCCGTGTATATTCATGACTACAAACATGGTTAGCATAGAGCTTTAAATACCATTATCTACATAACTATGTTAGTTTGGTATGTAAATTCAAATGAAATGTGAGCTCCACCTCAAATTTGCAAAGTTGGTAATAATTACCGGTGAAATATTATTAAAGTTGTGAGTTAATAGTTTTACAGTTACATTGCAGCGTCAGTGTCGCTTTGGAGTGAGCCATAGCCATAGACTGTGGCCAACTAATTTTTGTGCTTTGAGCTCGAAAGAGCTTATGAGCATCTAAGGAATTTTTAATTTGGGGATTAAATTGGTTGAAGTATTAGTCGTAAAATAGGTACTATACTAGTAAGTTGGTAGACAGAATGTTATTGTGAAGTTAAAGTTACTAAGAAGAATCATGACACACTGGTTGTTCAGTTACCTACATTGAATGTGTGTAATGGCTTAATTTGAAACTAAAATTCATACTAATTAAAACTAGTGTTCACCAAATGTTGAATGTATTTTGTTCGTTCACGATATTTTCGTTTCACCAAGCATGCTGCAATGCAAATTAGTAGAAAGTAAGATAATAATAATATAACAAGGTTTTGTAGATAATGAATTCCCACTGAAATGCCCACTACTCACAACATGGTGGCAGACCATGTTGTGAGTAGTGGGAATTTGTTATTTGAATTAAAATATAATTCATTATCTACAAAACCTAAATATCAAATAGCTAGTGTCGCTTTAAAGTTCTACATGTTCATTTGCAACAAAGAAAAATGTGAGGCTCTCGAGATACATTGCATAGCTTAGATCCTAACCTAACTCATTTCTCACAAAACTGCAACGTATTTTAAATTTTCTACGATGCTTACTCCGAACTAGTGAACTTACTCTTACGTAATTATTGGAAAAAGCTAGAATTGAAGCTGATAGTTCAAGTACAGGTAATTTTCTGGACAGCCATAAGTATAGTATAATACGCTCAGTCCGAATTATCAAACTCAAGATATTGCATCTTAGAAAAAAGTCTATTTTCTGTGTTAATCTTATCAGTAAACTGACAAAATATTGTGGCAAGGGGTCTAGAGAAATTTTGATACAATTAGTATGCTAATTTTGACTATACCGGCAAAAATGAACATCCCTTGAACGTGAGACCAGTCCCTTACGGGAAAATACTCTGACCAACTGACGTACTTGAACACATTCCTAGATATTCGAAATATTTCGATATACTTTACATCTTGGAGTGACGTTTGTTTTGGTGGCAGGTTGAAGTCCCATCCTGGATGTTTACGATTTCCAAGCTAAATCTATAGGGACACGTATAATATTATCTAACAAACGCGAAGCAGTAGCAGCAGTTGGGTTTTTGATTTATTAATAATTTATTACAAACAATCAACAATGGTAATGGTCCTTAAAATAATTAATGGAGGGTATAGATAACATCAACTGTACCTGAACTTATCAGCTTATCGTTTCAAAATATTCGATGTTCACCAAAGCTGCAAAATCAATTTAGGATCTCCCTTGTGACTACAATTTAATCCTTCTGCGACTCTGTTGGTCCACATTTCCTATAAGCCATATGGCCGGATTACCCACATCACCGCCTTTGGGTCCATAATAATATAGTATTTATTTAGGTACGCAACCCAGAGTGGAATCGAGCAGAATGGCGTACCATATAATTCAATGTACTATTTATATTTTATGGATGTATTGTTATTGAATGGTTATGCTTTGACACCTTTGAAGTTCTAGAATATACCAATGTTTTTTCTTTTTATGAAAAATTTAAATGGTGACAGTTGACAGTTTCTTAAAAGGGTTACAGGTAGGTACCTAAAATGTTAAGATAAACTTAGTGAGCATATACTGGGTTTAAGAAAACCCACAAGCACTTTACAAAGATTAACCCTAGTGTAATCCAGCGTAAAGATTACCACCAAGCCCTTTTAAGCTTGTTGATGTGCGGCCTGATTGGAAATTCTCTAAAAGCAAACTATACAGAGTAGAGGTATCAGAGATATTTTCGTTAGTAGTAGGAACTATTCATGTTTTAAGTGCCATTTCAGTTCCAAGTCAAGGAAGTGTACTGTTTAATAAATTACTGCTATGTGTTCTTTACTTATGAAGGGGATTTAGTTAAGTACCTATTATAAATATTTGAGAATTTGTCACTAGATTCATTAATCATTGCTTCTTTAGCAGAAACACCGCAATTTCGCAAAATTTATATTCTCTAAAGTTAATCACCGATTTAAGTAAAATGGCATAACTCTAAATATAATGTCAATTCATGATTAAACACTTCTGTAGGGGGCCACCTTGAAACCGGATATGTTACTGGGTCAACCGGGGTGCGCGGGAAATGTCTTGGGCTACCTTACACCCTGGCGTCTGAAAACCTGAGATGGCGTGCGGTTTTAGTCGGTTCGAGCCAATTATAACCACCCCCGCTGTCATTCGTGGGGATTTTTGCACGATTAAACAAAGTCCTTCAATGAATAATAATGAACATCAATATCATTTTTGTAAACTTACAATTTCAAACATTGTAAGCTCTCCAGCAGCCGAGTCCACATCAACACATATAGTAAGTACTGTAACTGAGCTTTCAGGGTGTGAAGTTAAAAGAATGTCTCCGCGCGCGTAATTTTCTCCTCCGTTAACCCGCGGGTATATTGCTGACTTCCATAGACATATAAATAAAGCTCTACATGCACATGTTATATTCGCACTTACTTAACTGTGTTAGTGTACCTTTGAATTAGCAGTTTAACGCTAACTTAACTATGTAATCGATGCTAGCATGGTATTTTGGATTTAGCCGAAACGACTTCAATAGAACAGTTTTGCGCGAATTTTGGTATGTGAATTAAATCTGTAATTAATTATTTTTCATCTTTTATTGTTCAGTGCCTAGCACTTTACTTTTTCGTTCAAATATGTATTTTTGCGTTTCTAGAGAGGGAAATTAATGTATCAAAGAAATTCTGCTAAAATGACACATTTATTTTTAAATAAGATACGCGAAGAAAGGAAGCTATGTGTATCGAAAAGTAAGAAATATGCACCCAAGGCTATCTTCAAAGATAACCGTGAACAAAGCAAAAAAACCTTTAAAACTTTATAGTGACTAAGAAAGTTGATATTTATTTCGTAAAGTCTAAAAGTTATACTTTATAAAATAATTATGAGAATGTGCTTCTGCCTACCATTTGGTGAGATAAACAGGCGTAATTATAAAACACAAGCGGTCTTTAGGGAAAACCTTGAATAACGAAAAACAAACAAACCTTCCCAATTGATCGAAGGGGCTAATTTACCATTGTTTACGTACGATCCCTTTACGGTTCGAAGACCCATGTTCATCCATCAGACACAGTTATGCTTTGCTGACACTGACGCTCCGTTAAGAAATGCCAATTTTCTAAGAAAAAGAATTTGGGATTTTCATTTATTCTGTAACTGATTATAACGCCCGACTAATTTGCAGCTTCTGCTCTTTCGGCACGTGAGCTTTGCCAAGTATTCAAGCTCGTGTATAAAAATGTCAAATATAATACGAACGACCTGTCCCTTGCTCAACCTGCATTGCAATGCCTCTTTATTAACTTTTTATATTACCTTCACGGCCACGTCCATGTAACCATAGTTTTATTGCTTTTTTGGTACTTATATTCTGGGAGTTGTTTTAATCATAAAAAGTTCTAAAACAGCTAAAATAATCGACGGTGACTAGCCAATTCGCAGTGAAGTATACCGGCTGTGAAGTGCCTGCTTAACATTTAGGTACTTGACTGTCAAGTCAAATAAATTTATTTTAATATAGGTACAATAAACGCGAACTCAAGTTCTATGAAAACTTATATAAAGTAAGATGTAATTTTTCATTTTTATCAAATAATTTACTTTGAACGGTTGATTGAAATAAACAGAAATAATAAAATAGGAACAGACTTAATTTTTGCAACTCTATTCTTCGAGATTCTAAGAGAAAGGCATAGTTTTTTTTTTCTTCTTATAAGAAAGTGTCCAATTTTAGCAAACAATTGTCTGAAATTTGGATAGCAGTTTAAAGAAAGTAGAACACAATGGGCTGCCCGAGCAGCTTATAGTCAAATTAATGAAAAATTTGACTAAAGAGTCAAAATACGTGAAAACTGACGTTTATCGAGGCAGAGCCGCGGGCATAGACTAGTTCTGAATATGAAGGGTGTGAGTGCCTTTACACGTCTGAAGCGCTTGGCGAGCTTATAAGTGGCTATAATATATCCAACGGCTTCATACTAATCTCGATTGAATAGAGGCGTCAACCCGTACCACATATTTTTACAAATAGGTACTCTCGTTCGATTTCAAAGATGAAATATAACCTGATTCAAGCCAATAGCTGCACCTCCATAAAAACTGCTCAGATGACGATTGACAGAAACCCTGCCCCTCATTACGTTAAACAAAAACATAGTTGGCAAAATGTCATCAATAACGAGGCGATTAAGTAAAATGACAGACCCGTATTTTTTTTGAGTAGTCGATTCGCCAATTCTGGGCATTATGCTCAAATTCATTATACTGAATTGGCGAATTGACCACTGGTTAGATTATATTAAAAAAGATTATGTGGATAAATCCAAAATGAGCCACTTCCACCACCGTAAATTGTCAATCGGAAAAAGTATGTAATATCATCCTTTAATTAAAAGAAGATTGATTTCCTTTATAAACGCAAATTATAAGGTAGTTTTCTAGCAAAACACCCCGGTCTAAACTTTCGAAGACTTAAGAGAAACTTGAGCCCTTTGCTTCAATCTTCAATAACTTCTAATAACACTGTTCATTTTACGATCTCCGTATTTTATAACGCCAACTTAAAAACAATAAGAAGTTTTCGAAAGTTAGTATCTTTTTAGGTTTCTATTTTTGTAAACCCGACTTCCAATATTCCACTTCTGAACCACAACCCCACTAATATTATGCAAATAATCTTAAGTAGGTATAGTATCAGTTTTGTGATACAGTACAGCATTTACACATGACATAATATATGTAGATTATTTATTTTATTTACTATCAACAAACAAATTATCGAATGCAACGATTTTGATATTGCTAAAGATTAAAACATGTATTTATATCTCATAACATGTATTGTGTAGAAATTGGCAAGATTTCTATATCATATCATTACATGAAACCATAATGTTTAGTTTTATAATGGCCATAACGCTATCGCTTCTGTCCGTCCAAATACGTTTTAATATAAAATAATTAGGGACACAGCTAATTAGATGGATCTCAAAATAAACAAAGTAACCCTAAGTTATTTGCATTACTTAAATATATTCTGTATGAATAAGAGCTGTATCATTATTTGAATTGAAACCATAAAGGGAATAAAACTGAAATATGTAGATAGCACATGGTTTTGGGAGCAAATACCAGCGCTACGCAGTGGTGTGAATCGGCAAATGAGCTAAACGATAAAACATAACGTTTTCAAATACCCTCCAATCATTTATTATTCAACGCTGTAATTTTATATTCGGAATTGATCTGTAAAAAAACGAGATGGAAACTGAAAAGCTAAGCCGTTGAAACCTTTTGGTGTAAAAGCAAACTGTACGAGTTAAACGTTTTTTCGAATAGGTAGTGAAAAATCACAGCATATAAAGTGCTCTAGAGAATCAAAAGGCAAGAGAGCACCGACAAATGAACTCCACGTTGCCTTTAACAAGCGTATGCTGTAAACAAAAGCTTGTAGAAAAAGCTTGACTTCGAAATTATGACGTCATTTTTACACGTTACGTGCGGACATTACTTTTGTCTACCTCCTCAATAAATTATGTTTCATGGGACAGTTATAGGTACATCTATACTACACTACTATAAAATTGAAAATTAGTTCTTTCCGTACAATAGAGATATTTAAAAAAATACTTGAGTTATGTTAAATGAATGATTGTGAACGATTTTTTTTTAATTTTAGTCTGGTTTTCTGCTTATCCACGATGAACGCGAATTTATTAAACAGATTTTGATGCGGTTTTTTCAATAAATTAAATTAATTAAATTCTGCTGTATATAATATATATACATAATTGCAATTGCTTGAGTAGAACCAGAGATATGACCAAAATCGATAACCGACTCCCACACAGGCGGTATCATCTAGTGTTTTATAAGAATGATGAATGTCATAAATAGGTAATATAAAAATATAAAATGTAAATATAAAAGTAATAGGTGTCGTTGTAAAATTATAAATTAGGTTTTCGATTCAGAATACTACAGAACATAAAGTAAGATATTAAAAATACTGACCAGAACAAAAGTCATAACCGTTACGAAAAGCGATCTTGTTTTATATGACTCGTAAAAGCAAACTGCATCAATATTATAGGAAATGCAATTCAGAGGAAAGCTATCGTCACAAAGAATCCAATAAATCTAAAAAGCTTAGTACAAGGTGGCGAATTGCGTCGGTATCAAGAACAGTTTAAAATAAAAGTCAAAATACTGCAAAAAGCAATAAAAATTTATGTCATGAAACGTGTTACGTTCGTACTCAAACTGCATATTCATTTTTTAAATTACAAATAAATTGATTAAATATTACACACCTACATGACATCAGTAGACAATCTAAATTTCTTGCACATTTATTTGTAACCCAAAATTACAGCCAAATTTAAGCAGGGCATGAAAAAGCATTTGATGAGGCCGTCAAGCTGAGGGCCGCCACTGAGTAGCACTACCGGTGTATGTGGTGGTGACCCCAGTCCTGAGACTTTGCCTTTAGCTTACCATCAGGTAAGGTAAAGTCATTTTGACGTGTGAAAAAATTGCAAGACAACTGGATTTCCAATTTATTTTATTTTATTGTAACATATACGACCACTCTTAGCATGAAAAAACTACATTATTTCAACCTGTTATATGTTAAATATCCTGTTTGATCACATAATAATGGTCTCCATAATGTTGAACAGACATGTGACATCGTTAAAAATAAATGTCTTGCTACGCCGTAGTGTTATAGCTACGCCGCGCCGTAGCTCCGTAGCCCCGAATAAATATAGAAACTGACAACTGGCCCTGACTATTCGAATCGATTCAATCATGCTGTTACTTTAATACTCTAAAGTGCTTCCGTATAAACAATACCCTTTTCACCTTTAACTACTTTTTCTACAAATATTACTGAAAATATTGCTCATCAAAAACTATTTCATCTATACCCACGTTGGTTTGATGGACCGATCGGTATCGTTTATAAACATACACATTGATTGCACAAGTACTTCACGGCACTAACGACGAATTATACAATTACCAAAAAGCGCAAAACGCAAGCGTTTTTCGGTACCAAAAAAAAAACAGGCAAACGTAGGTATATCGTCGGTCTCACAGACCAACACGCGGGTATAGGAGAGTTAATATCGATTTTAGATAATAATATGCTACATTATGTTCGGTTTGTGATAGTAACGTGGATTAATCTTTGCCTTAGCCTCGTTTTTACCATTCTCTTAAGATTAAAGAAGCAGTGCTGTTTATAGTTCCGAAACAATACATGTAACTATACAAAATGGGTAATAAAGTAGATAAGCCCGTAGTTGTAATTAGATGTATCAGCGTGCACTAATTATGAACGTTACCGCACCTGTACCACTCCGCTACTTTGGGGTAAGTGCTATATAGTACTTAGTAAATGTATTCTGTAGTACTACTAGGTAAAATAGCGATAACGTTGCGATAGCGAACCACTAATTTGTGGAGGTAAATTCTATTTTTAGAATTTTCTACGTAAATTTAAAGCTGATAGCGGTGGGTAGGTAGATAAAAGCTAAAGGTATTTTTATCGAAAAGTTGTTACTTTTTCGTGTGGCAGTTTAGAGGTTTGCCAATAACATAGGATGGATTGTAATATTTCAGCTTGAGGAGGTCTAATTAAAAATCAAAACTTAAGTTATAAGTACCTATGTTTATTACATTTTTATTAACTTGATGAATTTCGACAACCCTAATCTAAAAATGCCACATAAATAGATATTGAGTTCTATTCAAGGGTATACCTGTAATCAAGGCTTCAAACCTTGGGTAGCCACCACTGGAATTCGATAGATAGTAATGAGCTACATGGTTTAATGGGGATTTCTTTCCTAGTTTATACCCGGGTACTGGGCAATAGACCTCGATTTTAGATGGTCTAATTCTGATAACAATCACGTCACCATTAGCACTTGTAAATTGATATGGATTTTTTTAAGGTTAATCGTAAATAGGTACCATTTTCCTTTTCGGAGACTATAAAAAATAACAGAATCGTTGTGTAGCTAGCACAAAATTGTTTTGTGGAATACGAATTTTCCATACTGTGCAATCGCGATAACACGAAAACAGCGCTTCATAGAGAAAAGAACTTGTTCTTTTCTGTATAGAATCTTACAATCCACACAATTTCCCTCAGCATGTTTCCAGGAGCTCTTACCGATTCAGAAATATACGTAAAAGAACAAAAATTCGTGACCCTTGACCTTGAATAACTTTTTGGTACACATGAGATCGATAGGGACTGTTTGCGATTTCATTATAATGGCATCCCTGATGATAATTAAAAAAATAACAGCTTTTTCTACATTCACCATAATGTATTTATTACCTGTAGGTCTAATGTTTCTCTGGGTATCAAAATTGTTACTATACAAATATTTTTTGACGAAGATAATTATTATTTACTGTATTCCTTCATGTTCTTTTGCAAAATTACACAGTATATAAATTATTAAATAATTTTATTGAGGTACTAAAAGTTTGTTTGTTAAAATAATGATAACATCTATTTGTAATAAATTCAGAAAAGCGACAACACAATGCCGATGACAACGTTCCAACTTCCCGACCCTAGAAAGTCTAACAATTATTAGAACATCAATCAATCCACTTTAAATTAATAAAGCGGTTTGTTCTTCGGAACTTTGTAAACAAAACTACCCGTCGACCCCAGTTTCGCCTAAACAAACAACATTCCGATGTTTTGTTTTTCTTCAGGAAATGTATTGTAAACAAGACCATTTAGCATTTAGATGGAATAAAATTAATCGAATTTGAAGTATTTAATTGCAATATTGTAAAGGAAGGTCTTTTGCGGAAATTATATGGCAAACTTACACTGTCATGGTACGCGGTGACTACTGACTATAAACACTAACGACACTAAGCGTTTTTTTTTTCAACCTATTTTCCTCCCCAAAGAGTTAAAACAGCCTCTCTAAGATACGCTTGAAAAATAGAGAAGTGCTTTTTTGTTTTCATAATTTTTATATGTGACAAAAGTTTAAAGAACATGATATATTATATTTTAGTCATAGAATTTGAAAATATATCAATGGAGCAGAGTTAAACAGCATTTTCATTAAAAAATAGGTATAAAGAAATTTGCTTATAAACCATTTTTTAAAACCTGAAAATAGTTATCTACTCTTACGCTGACTATCTATTACCTACTGTCTTTAAATTTAAATGACACAATTCCGTTATCCCTTCAAAACTACCAATACCTAAAACCTAGTATAGATAGTGTATTAACATAGTAAACAAGTTCCTGCGTGATTGTAAATATTTACTGTAGACTGATTGGTTCTAGTGGCGAGGTAATTTCATGATTATAATGAATTAATTTGTGGAAATGATTCTCATTGCTCTTATTACCTTGCTATGAAAATGCATTGCCCTTATAATTTTGGTAGAACAAATAAAGATTTTAGATCAGAAAACATTCCCATGGTTCGCAGATGACGTGAGTCGAAGACTCAAGACGGCGACTTCCGGTAAAAAGGAAAAAAGAGAGACATCTCAATATTTCCATGGTGCGAACCATGGTAATGATCATTCTGATCTAAAATTATTTACTTGTTCTACCAAAGCTGCCTGGGGCGTAAAGGTAAAAGTTATTTCTCTCGTGGGAGTACGTGGGAAATAGCTTTAACTGAACCATGTCTACTTCCAGCTTCGAGATGGCCTCCTCGGATTTTGGAAATAAGATATCACTGTCTTGCCCCGGAGCACCGTTATGTCACGTTAGCAGCTAGGGTGGCCGATCTGTCAGCCAAGTGCTCGAAAAACCAGCCCACCCCCACACCCCATCTCCACTCTCTGCTCTGACTAGCAGAGGGACATACGGAGAGCCTCTAAGCAACCCCTTTAAGGGCCACTCCCGCCTCATCCGTAATTGGGTGCAAGTACCAGCGACTCTCCTGCGAGTGAGTAGCTACCACCTCTGTTGCCCGGGTGCACTGCGTGGAGGCAACGGAGAGAAGATAAAATGCAAGTAACTTTAATACAAAACCTATAAAATATAATTAATTAATCAGTATTCGCTTAAGCTCCATTCTGGTATTCATGCTTGAGTTAGCTTTCTGACTGCATAATAGACGTCTTCTGTAAGTGAAATTTAATTGACAAGACAGACAGGGAACAAAATGCACCCACTACGTCAGTTAGTAGTGATATTTCCGATGTGTCTTGCAACAACGCTACCCTGTTGTATGTTCGAATACATGTTTGTCCATGACATATAGTGCGGACATGGTTAACGTAACAAATGGGAGCAGCACATGTTTAAATAAACCGTGACCCGTGCAATAGTGTTGCGGGTATTTTCTTTCTTATTTAAAAGCTGTCTAGACGTAGTATGTTGTCCTCTGAGGATTATATACTTATATTTATTCTTGTTCTTGTAACTATTCACAAGTTCTTGCGAAGACATTCACGTCAACATTCTTTCTTTTATTTTATTTTTTATAAACTGATGAGATACCTAGTAACTCTAGTCCATGTTCGATTGCAAAAGTCTCATCTCTTAGATGACATAAAAGGCTATTCTTCATCTAAAACTGTACGCGGTGAACGGCAATGGGTCCTATTACGAAAATAAATAGTTGGTTGGTTAAACGTAGGTGTCGATCAGTGTCTATACACCTATACACCTACCGGGCAGGGAATATACAAGTTTGTGCGAGTATTATGTGTGTTTGCTGAAATAATTTGTGAAAGAAGGATAACTTTATTATTTTTTTATAACCTCAACGCATGACAACATTGGTTGTAAATGTAAATATAGATAGAAACATGATCTAACCTTCACTAGCATTAAGGTATTAGCAATTCTAAAAATAATAAATAAATTTTATTAATTTCAAATAGATTGGCATTCAATTAGAATCTTTATGACGGTTTTCTTACTAAATCGAATAGTCGTACGAATGAAATATATCCGAATCCATACAAATGGCATTCGCAATAAATGCGTCGACGAAAATATTAAATGAAGTAATCTCCATGAAAGATTTTCAGCTTCATATAATATCAGCTTCTTAGCCACTGCTGAGGTTTCAAATTGATTTATAATTCTTTGAATGATATTACATTTCATTTTGAGTTTTGCTGTGTATACTTTTTCTTACGAATAATTCCCTCTTCACTTGATAACCTTGCCAATGTCATACATGTCCACAGGTTACCTGTATAATAATAGTAAGGTATTATCCACATTATATATCTGATGGACAGTGATATGGGTATGAAATAATATCTACTTCGGTACTTTTAATAACGACAATGATTTGCCATTTTCACTATCTTAAGGTAATCGTAGAAACGAAAGGTCGATATTACTCCTATACGAGAGTTTGCATGCCTTTTTACCTCATTAGTCCTTGCCTTCTAACTATAGCTTTGTCATAAAAGGACCTACCTAACTCCATACTACCTTAAATACATGGTCAAATAATTTGGGTTTTATGTAAACTAAAACTAAGTATAGCTTTATCAGTCTAATTAAGAAACGGCCAAACTTCGATATTTTCCGTGAAGCGACTGCGACCTCCAAAACCCACTGGCGATATCAAAGTTTTATAGTTAGACCAAGTTGTGGGACTTTTAGGGCTCCAATACGTTACGTACGTCACGAATGCTCGTATGGGAACTAGGGTCAACGACATCGCACAACAAAATCGCGTTAAAGTCCGATTAGAAACTTTGCGTCCATCGTGAATAAACAGACAAGTATTCCAAGAAAAAAACATTTTATCTAATGTAAACTAGTGTACCTACCTCATGTAATGAGGTAAATATCTCCCATGTAAAGACACAGCTGCCTACTTTACAATTTTATAGTGGTATAGATGACCTTTGCATAGATCAATCATCAATGATCTATTCAAATATATTAAGTCATTGATGAAACTAATATAGTATTAGTTTCAACTTTATTTTTACCAGCATATTCATATCCGTAATCATAAATAAAAATGTTACATAATTTTCATCAGGTGATAAATAAGTATCGCTATAGAACCAGACGTATTAATCATATGTTATTAGTTAACTACCTGCCAGACGATATATGTACGATAATAATTACACCTAATTAATGATAGATCGTCGCTAGTAATCTGAATGCTTCAGAAATACCAGTCAACATTTTGTTATGAATATTATTTATAAGATACCTACATAATATATAGGTACTATCCTACAAATATTATAAAGTGAAAGGATATGAATATGTTTGGATGTTTGTTACTCAATCACGCTCTAACAGCTGAATGGAATAGAACATAGTCTGGAATAACACACAACCTGTTTAACCCTGGAATGGGTTCTCATGGGCCGCGAAACCGCGGGCCTTAACTAGTATTTTATAAAATAGATATGATATATTACTTATTTATAGGCTATGGTTCAATCTAAAAAAAATCCTAAAAAATATTTTTAAATTTTCGCCAATGATGTAGACAGGTGTCTAGATTATACGTTAAAATATGAAAAAACTAGTAATTATCTTAATAAAAAGCGCAATTTTGAGCCAATGCTAGATGTTCAATGAAATATTTAGAGAATAATGCCATGCCAGTTCACAATCACACTTTTTCAATTATTTATAGTTAATTAATGAGAACGCTAATAATTTGTTCGCTGTAAAAAAGGTGTGGTAACTAAGTCACCCAACACGATGACATTAACTTAATTAAATTATAACGGTTATTTAATATAAAATAATAACCGTGCCTTGTTTACGTAGACTAAGATCTGAGTTTTAGTTTTTTACTCAGAACTCTATACTTTTTCTAAAATAAATTACCTAGCCTAAGTTACACCTTGTAACGTCAACTATATGTTAACTGGAGTCACAGAACATTAAAAAAGATTTTTCTTTGTTCTGTGACTGGAGTGCTCCACTGTAACTTCTTCATAACTATTAGGGCTGCATAAATATAATTGCTGCAACCATAATTATAGATTAAAACTTTGTGCAACCCGGGCAATGGCCCATTTTTGCGAGAAAACCTTACAAAGTTAGTGATTTTTTTTCATAACGTACAATTATTACGTACCTACCTATATTTAATGAGTTTACACATAATTATAGACAAACTAAAATATTTTTGAACTGTCAATTATTTAAATTTATTTATGAGAATTCTATCATGCGTTGAATATTTTTCATTTGCGAGGAAATTTCCATGTGCCATCTCCATAATGAAATGGCTGATTCAAACTGATTTGAGGCAATGCCATCCTGAACTTTTTGAAAGAGTGCTCCTAACGACTACTCGAGCCTGTTTTTCTAGTGATATTATCATGAAACTATCGAGATGCCTCCCTCGCCTCACGGCGCGGCGCCTCGACCTGCTTCTGCTAGGATGACGGGTGGCTTCACTCGTCACCCCTAGGCCTGCACCCATGAAGGACAGAGGTCGTTTAAAGGCTTCCCACGCCTTAGTTCTGAAGGATCGTTCCATTATTTGCTCACAGAAGAAAACGGTGACCGCCCACGCTCTCAAGCTCTGCAACATCGCTGTGAGCAAGACTCTTTGAGAGGACTCGCACGCTGAGGGCCGGGGAATTCTTTACTATATTACCTATGTGTTTCAACACTCCTACAATCTGGGCTACCTACCTACTATAAGCGGAGTGTGAAAAAGTATCTCGCATCGCCATCAAACTGTAGAGTCTCAATCGTCTACTCCCACCTGTTTAGCATGTGTAACAGTCGATTTATATATATATAGTCTTTACTCACATATCGGAGTCTAATAATCTTGGCAAAAATAAAACAAAATAATTACCATATCAATTTATTTCTTCTTTTGTTTGGCTACCAAATAATATCTGATTAAATCCATTACACGTATTCATTACGACTGTAAACCCTTTTAGGCTCATATTTTACCCCTGACATGGTTTATATCGGCCTATTTCTCAATGAAATCTATTAAGAGCTTCAAAATGTCACCTAAACCTAAATTTATTTCTGTGAACGCCCCTTCTAATAACGGTCCCGCACATTATATAGTAGTTTGTAATAAGAGTAAAGTCGAAACGAGTTTGATAGGAGTTTTGAACTCAAATTTATATTAAAATTTCCGGTTGTCTTTGAAATCTACCGAAACCCGCTGCGAAGACAGTTTCTGGAATTCTATAATATTATTAAATACATTTCCTTTTCTAATTACATTAGAAGATAAAATGAAGGAATATTTTAGTTTGTTGCGTGTCGTTTATTTTAGACCACTAAGGTTATATAAACCTGCAGCCGGCCAATGATAATCAGGGGTACAATCACGTTCTATCGACACTACCTGTCTCCCCAAGAGCCTGTCAGCAGCAGGTACAGGTTTTCTATAGTATGGAGTTCCCTTTCTAAGTTAGACAATATTAATTTGTACCTACTGAGATAACATCTCATTTTTTGTGCATTAATACTCATTCCATACCTTTTTGTAAATACAGTGATAAAGCAAAAACGCTAATGACGTCATATTAGTCGCGAGTAATTACTTTTTGTATCCCTTTCCTTGGATACCGGTTGTAAAATTATTTTCTCAGAAATATTTTCAACCCTTATAACGGCAGAGTATCTGTGCTTCCTTGTTTAGAATAAAAAAGTATTTTAAATTGTTTGCATTTTTCAGGTTCTGAAAGCTTCTACATACTAATTATGTATATCCTATGAAATATACCTACCTAATATACCTATTATAGTATTTATCATAAAAAGACTATCCCAATTTTTATAAATAATATCTAAGCAGCTTCATAGAATAACATAAAGCAAACTTGTCTTAAAAATATTGACAATATTTTCATTGAAGTTGAAAATCTGGAAGCTTGCAGGTAAAATATTAAAGTACTACCGCATTTTATGATATATGACTTCCCTCTTAGATGTGCAACATCGCAAAATAAAATCTAGGTCAGAGGAAATTTTCCTTTAACCCTGTTAGCTATATCAATACAGGTGATATAGTATATAGATAGGTACTAATAGTACCTCCTGCGCAGGTCATGCGCAGTAAGCTAGTACGCGAATTTAACTTTTAAAGACATTCAACTTTTCATTCAAGCTTCTGATGGGAATTTTGTGAAACGTCAAAGTTCAATTTCAAAAGCAGCGTTAACTTCGTTCCGAATGTTAACTTACAATATAATTTTATTATGTTACTGATACTTATGTCAAAATAGTATTTTTTCAAAATGAATGTAATTAGCTAAAATATACACTTACGTAACGTACAATGAAATGCACTTGTAGAGACCCAACAGTAACAAAAATGAAACAAAAGTTTGTTTATTCGTATTGCCTATTTTCTACCACTCAACTCGTCGGGCGCGGCTGTCGGGTCGAAATAACACTGTCATTTATCATGTAGCAGGCGATCAGGGCACCTGTAGAGTGCTTACTGTTTTTTGCAACATGCCGCGTGCTACGGGCCGCGGAGCGCCAGGCGCGCGGTACAGCCGACACGAGAGCTAAACACTGACTACTACCGACACCCCCTCCCTCTCGCGATCGACCGTCGCGCAACGGTACGACCCAGCTCTTCGACTCACAAAAAGCCTTGTTATTCGCGGGACAATTAATGCGATTGAGCCTTTTTCGTGAATTGCCCCTCAAGTCAAGTTTGTCTATACAAGACTTTTTTAGTTAAATATCCGTTTTTAATGACGATAGAAGAAGCTTATGCAATACGCAATAGTGGCAGCAAATGGAGGGCTGTTTACTTCATAAGGTGGAATGCATTTTACCCTAAGAAGATAATATGGAAATCAAAATTATTTAGAGCCATAAAATTTATGTAGCATCTTATTACTTACCTAACTTTTATAAAAATCTCTGAAATATGAATTCAATATAATTTATTAAAAAACAGATAAAAAGATATCGTACTAATCAAAAATCTTATCATTAAAATCTTATTTCTCCCTCATTTAGCAGATATTTTCATACATTTGACCAATATGAGCCATTTAAATGCAATTTAAAAATATTTTTCGTGTAATACGTATGTTATGCATGGTAGCAATCCATTAGCAGAGATGAAGGTGCATAAGCTAACACGGGCGCCGAACAAATCTATATAGTTTGCAATTTAAGATAAACCGAAACTTTGGAATATAAATTACGAACGTAGCAGGCACCAGCAAGCCGTGTGCAAAATGTAATATTAATTTCCGCACTACCGTACCTGTTGCGATTATAATTATAAGGGCTGTGTTTTGACCTCAGCCACCATTGCTTTTTGATATTTAAAGATTTTTAAACTTTCACATTGTATTATATACAATTACGTGTATGAGCATTAAGGTGATCATAGTATAAATCTATATGTCTACGCGTCTAGCATTTGAACTGATATTTCGACCACGATTACTGCCCACGGCCACTACAGTCAATGATTGACGGGTTTTGTGGTCTTCGTCATGCACTATCTAGGCTGTCAGGTAGAAAATTCATCTCAAACAAGAAGTTATTATCAATTTTAAATATTATCAACGTTTATTCAATTAATTGAATTAAATTAAATTCAATCAATTAATTGAATAAACGTACTTTCTATTATAATTTATTAGCAGGAATACCGAGGGATTATAGGATAAAGACTCATTGTCGAACTGTTTTAATTACGTTACAAAGTTTCCAGAGTGAATATAACTAATCCTGTTTTCAATGTTTAATATTGAAAGTACCACATTGTGTAGATGTAAACGTGTTTGTAACGTTTGGAATTTACCTTAGCGACTTTAGGACCAAAATAGCTCCGCGTGACAGTAATGGAAACAAAGGTCCTACTTGTCGTTTTTTCCTCTATAAATTCTGCTGTCTCTGAGCTACTTTACTCAAACACATTAGTCTAAATGTTTTATATCTAAAGTAATGGAGTTAATAATAATGTGGCTACTCACATTATTCAAAAGCTGATGCACAAAAAGTTACGTTTCAAAGATATTGCTTATTCAACTTCTTATTTTACTTCACTTAATCCTAGAAATTTATTTACGGTGAAAAATCACCCTTGCGATAAGACCGCTTTTGTAATGCTTATTACGTTCCAGATTTAATTTATTGTTCTAGCGTGATGAAGTATAAATAGAATGTGCCTACTGAATCTGAAACCACGCCACTGCCACGAAACAAGGGGTGTTTGTGTTTAAGGGATCATAATTCACAGAATAACACCTAATAAGTACCCACTTATTTTTTGCTTTTTTTCATTAAAATTTGCGCCATTTTAATTAATATTCGTTTAGTATTTACTTTGACGAAGTAAATCTGACCGTACTATAAGTGTTAGTAGTTATTTTACTACCATACACGTTAGCTACGAATTTTTTTTTTCTAATACACCTACTCATTAAAACGTGAAAGCTTTCTTGTAATACATTTGTACCTCCTACTTAGGTACGCCACAACTTTTACCTTCGTCCGACCGATTGACTAACATACACAAATAATTTTTGATTGTAGGTATTGTTATAGCTCTGTATAAAAAATATTAATAATATTTCGTCTTGCAAACCGTAATCATCAATAGCAAAAGCATTCAATACTACGTTTGTCGTTAAATGGCATGAATAATATCTTAAAATAGGGAGCTCAATTTCACACATAGTTCAACTTGGTAGCCCCAAATAGGCTTAAACTGAACAACACCCGAACTGTCGACAGATTGACAAAACTGTGAAAATAAATTTTAGTTATTGCGAAGCCCCCTTGTAACTCGAGTTTGGGTACAAGATTGATGATTGCATGAAAGATCCTGAAACACGAAGGTGACTTAACCTTCTCCGTTGTCAAGTTAAGCCGGGTGTCCACTAAACAACATTATACCTACTCTATGGAGTCATATTGGAGTGGTAAAGAACGCCGATTATTTGTCAACTAAAACTGGGCCTGCAAACAAAATATTGTGCAAAAGATAATATGGGAATTGAGTATAAATGGATTCCAGCACTTAGACCCGTAATCATGAAAATATGTTTTACCTCCTCTCATTATAATGGATTGATTGCAATTTATTTCATTTACTAAGTAGCTTAATATGAACCAAAGTGGATTTTTTAGTTGTTCCTAAACAAATCCACTCCGCAACCTATAGGAACCCATTCCAGGGAAAAAAAGTAGCCCAAGGGTTATTCCTGCACCATATTTCAGAGTGTTGTTCAGTAGTTTAAACGTGATTGAGTAATAAACATCCAAACATCGCCACGAACTTCCATATTTATAATTTTAGTACGACATAAGACTACTCAGACTCACGTTATCTCAAAACATTATATAAGTATATAACTGTTACCCGCGGCTCCGCCCGCGTGGATTTCGAATTCCTTAATTTTTTGAAAACAAATTATAGCCTATGTTACTCCCAGATATTGTAGCTTTCTATAGGTGAAATAATTATTGAAATCAGTCCAGTAGTTTCGGAGCCTATTTGAGACAAACAAACAATCAAACCTTTCGTCTTTATAATATTAGTATAGATAATAAAAGTACAGATATAAATCGGTTTCGATCCCACTTACTCCGTACTTCAACTGATAAATTATCTAATAGGAGACCAAATATAATGCTTTGTACACCTAGAAAACGAACGCACTCGTTGTTAATGTACTACCGGGACCGTGCTGTGGATTTAGCTTCAATATGCCAAGAGTGTTTCGTAGTATTTCGGTAATACACTGCTGGTAATTTGGAGCTTGAGTTTGCAATTTAGCAATGGTATTATGAGTAGGTCAATGAAAACAAATACTCGTATGTAGTTACCTTATTTGCATGTGGGAATTTCTAACAACCTGTTTAGTTTCATTTGTGTAAAGTCTTAATATATATTCTCTTAAACAAATAAAAGTTCAATTTACGTGAACTCCCACAAGGAAACGTCGTCTCAGTGTACATATGGCCTTAATCTCGACTGTTGTCAAGCAAACATCTCCTCGCCTTTTTGATTAATAGACTGACTTCAGTACACATTACTTTTGTGTTCTGGCATAAAATATAAAGTTAAGATCGAGACTAAACGAGATAAAAATAATATTTTTATTCTGACAAAACGTATTGATAGTATAAGGTTGACCCCACCTGTAGTTAATCTTCAAATGTAGAATATAATAGTAATTGGGTTAGGTTAAGAGAAATATTTTTATTATTCAATTTTAACGTGAACTTTCCGGACTTGAAAGTTTGAAACTCACAAAACATACATGTTTATTGATATTTGTGACTCTTTCTCACAAAACCGGCTAAACGAATCTGGCTGAAAGTCGGAACATAGATTGGTTATAGTATGGAAAAGTACATGGGTTATTTTTTATCTCGTGAAAACGTTCATGGAGATCGTGGCATGGTTCGGAGCGGAACGACAATAATTAATTAGCCGTATATTATTTAGTATAATGAAATAATTATATAATAATAGTTATTATATGTAATTGAAAATATTATACCGAATTATTAATTTTATTACTCTTCTAAAACACATTTTTACGATTTCATTATGTATGGACTACACAATACATGAAACCATAAACCTGTTACACGTGTAGTTTAAATACATGAAACCGCTGAACGCAAATTCTTAGTTTTTTCAAAAATGTATTTATATCACAAAAGCTATGAATAACTTTATTTTCAGTTTAGAATATTTCCATTTATAACAGTAAAGTTATAACAAAATTTGTATTTTTGTTGAGAATATTCAATACTATTTCATTTCAGTGAGAATGTAGTGTGTTTTTTATGCAAGCTTTATTTTGAGACATGTACTGTTTTATGTGAGTTTTGACAATTTGTGAACCAATTAATGGTGTTTAATAAAACATGTTAAAGCTGCACAATGATGGTTATACTGTTACAGGGGTAAATTTTTCATCTAAAAATTGAGATGCTTCCTTAAGTTTCAGAGCCCTGAATTCATTCCTTATTGACAGCACTACCAAATGGTATAATAATAGAGTGTGTTTATTTTTCGAAATGAAGGGGTTCGATTTCTGACTAGGTGTATTGATTTATTTTAATCCAATGATGCAGTTTTAAGTTTCATGAATATCGGATTAGAGACTCCTGTGAGCACTTTTCGTTATTCCTCATAGTTTCGGATTTGGCCATTTTGCCAGTTGAAAAATTCATCCTGTATTTACATTAAATTTACAGGAGGATTACAGGAAATGTCGGTAAAGGTTGTGGAAGTCACATGGCAGTTGCTTCACGGAAAGTATTGACCGCCGAGAGCCATGCCAACTGAGCTAGTGAAATGCTCAGAGAAAACTATAAAATAAACAAATATTGGCAAGAGTGAGAAAATGTGGTAATGTTTTGGTCTGTTGTGCTGAATTGGCTTCATTCTCTGGATCATTAATTTCAAATGAAAGGATCAGGACATTCTCAACAATTTGTATTTTATCAAAGTCATGTTTCTGATTGTTATAAAAAAACATCTTGGATCGAGGTCGTCAAATCTCTTCAATATTGTTAAAAAAAATCACGGTTCAAATGCTAACATACGTTGGTTAAGGAACTGTCTATAAGAATAAGCAAAATTAATAAAACAAACAAACTAAAATTCTAGTAGAAACAACGGAAGTTAGGACAAGACTGCGCCGCACGTAGGCACTTGGGAGTAGCGTAATCCAGTTTTAATGCGAAGGTAATTACCTCGGCTATCTTCACCTGTGTATTACCGTACCTAACGTATAAAGAACTGTACCTACACATAAATATTTCATTTTGTATAATCGCGTGGTAGCATAAAATAAGAACGTACACTGGGATTGGCATTTTGAATGACCAAAAAAAACATAATTTAAACCTAGTAGTGTACTTACACAGGTACAATATTGAAATACATAGTTGCATAATTCATTCACAATTGAAATACATAGGTACATTATAATAATAAAATATAGGTACACTTATAGATGATATATTTCCTAGTAGTGTACTTACACAGGTACAGTATTGAAATACATAGGTGCATAATTCATTCACAATTGAAATACATAGGTACATTATAATAATAAAATATACACTTATAGATATATTTCCTAGTAGTGTACTTACACAGGTACAGTATTGAAATATATAGGTGCATAATTCATTCACAAATGAAATACATAGGTACATTATAATAATGAAATACACACTTATAGATATATTTATATAGCAAGTTATTTACTTAACAAATTGTTTCTGTGATAAAAACTGTGACATCTTTTCAAAAATATTCACGGATTGCACTTTCCTAATTTAACTACCAGTGCGTTTTATACTCGTAAACATAGTTTTGACAGTAAGTAATAATATGTCTCCCTGTTTTCTGTCCCCACGTAATTAATTGGGTGCAAACTGTCTTGCTTTTTCTTTCTTGAACTACTACTGATTGATCTCTTCCTAACAAAAGTCTATGACACCAGTTGAGCGAACTGAATTGTCCTCTCACAAATCAGTTCGCTCTACTGATTTGCGAAAGGGCAAGTTTATAAGTTAATATAATAATTTCACGCCATCATTATGAATGCCAGTAAATGTTGTTTATGTTATTTCATTACATCACAATACAGTTATCCTAAAATAGATGAAAAAATTGTATTGTACGAAAATTATTCTATATTTTCAAAATTACATATTTTACTGAGATAGAAAACCATTATAATTAACATTTATAATAATATTACAATACGAAAATACCAATTATAGCAATTGGTTGTAGAAAGTACAGGTAACAAAATTGTAATGCTTTACCTACTAGTACGCCGCCAGCTAGGTGTGTATATAATTATACCATCCAAAATTTAATTTAAACAAAGTGAGGCAGGTGGCGCCTGACTGATCGACAGCCCGTCGATAAGACAAGCTAATGAGATTATAACGATTAGGCTCTATCACTTCAGACAAGATATAACAGCAAGTAGGTTAGTGGTTCGAATCAGAAGATTTTTCTTTTGGACGAATATTGAAAATGAAGTCAAGTCATTTTAATGGGGTAATTTTAAACTTTCCTGAAATTAATAAAAACAATAAACTGGAGGTTTTTTAAGTAGCTTAAGTCGGTTAATTAAAAGTTTATAAATTTCGCAGTTAATGAATTTGGAAACCAAAATATTTTGTAGTATAATGAGTGGACCTCCTGCATAGACGTTTGTCACTTGCCCAAATTAGACTTAAATAAACAAGTTAAGGTACTGGACATTCCTAATTATTTTAATGTATCTAAATGCATGTAATAGATGATGTTCCAAACCGTTTATTTCGTGGAATTCCTTATTCAGTTACGTTAGTACTTAAATGCTCCATAGGAGCGGCATCTTTTACCGGAGTCGTGTTCCTGTATGAGGACATTATCTTGCGGAGTGAAGGTGAGCTTACGTGAGTCTCATGCTCCCTGCGCTTGGCTGGGTAGGTACCTATTGGCTATTGTTTATATCTACGAGTAAACAGCTTCATGTAAATTAATTCTTTCCTTTCGCCGCCATCACTCAGTCTCATCTTCTCATTCTCTATGCCTTTGAGAAAAAATAAACAAAGGATATTATTCTATATTACCTACTCTACGTAAATTCAAGATCCAAGATCACAAAAATCAGTCAATCAAGCTATTTAGTTATTGAGTACAAAAAATTACGTTTTATCCTATTTACCGTTAAAGGTATTGAATTTCAAAAATCCTTTTTAGTGCATAGCTAGTTGATCTAAATCAGTCAAAGCCAAAATTCATTCAAAGACATTAAGTTGGTCAGTCAGTCAGGATTCTGATGCAATCCATCTGTTGTTTCAAGAATCGATCACAAAAAAGGGTGTTAACTTTTCATCATACATCAAAAACACACATCAAGTTTTAGTATGAAATGAAACAGGCTGTGTAAAATAAAATAACTTCTGTAAGCAAATATTTATATAACGAGGGCTGTGTTCTGCTGCTCCTTTATAAGTCAACTTATGCAAAGTGTCTTACAAGAGTTACCGTTTTATCTTACCATGTTTCGATATTCTAACAACAGTTATATTTGTTTTCCATCTAGAACTTTGTTTTATGTCATTCATGATAACCACTGTCGCTTAAACATTGGTTATAAAATTTTATTGAATTAGAACCTTTATTTCTCCTGTTTTCGGATTTTTTCTGCCGAGCAAAAGTAAACTGGTGTCGTTATCGTAAGATTTATTAACGTTGTCTTCATTCAAATGAGAATTTTCTTGTGCATGAGACGATTTGCGTGGGGAAAAAATTCTAATGCGCAGCCCAGTTACGGTCAGGTTAGATGTTTCCAACAAGGAACAGGGTAATACAAGTATCACTTTATTCTTGCCAATGAAAATGACAAAGCGTACGAAAAAATATGTGTGTGTTAACTTCCATCTTCCTTGGGTGTGGCAGAAAGTGCGAGTGATATTAAAAAAATTGTGGCATGAATATTACATCCAATTTTGTACATTAGATATCATTTGGGTTGAAAATTTGGTCTATGAATCTTTGACTTTTATAAGTGAAGATTTGTGCATAAAATCTGCTAGATATTAATAGAAATTACTAGATACCTATGCAATGTGATGATTTTTACTGGACACACGTCTGTATATCACCAATGGATCATGCATAAGTACAACCCTGGGCTAAAAATGCATGATTTGGATGTAACTGAGAGTGGCACTTGGATGATAATGATAATACATTAAGTTTGCCCTGATCAACATTTTAAGCTGTCCCCTACGTAAAACTATAAATTGGATAGATTATCTAACTTGCAAAGGGCCAGGAGCGCTTATGGGCTTTAGGTAAGCTATAAATCCTAGGTGATACTGATCCTAACCCTGACCTTGTGGTTGTGTTGTTGTTAACGTAAACTTCATTGGGCAAGGTTTAATGGTAACTTCGTCTCTTATTCTATCTTTACTTTAGCAGTTTACTTTGTAAGTACCATGTAATTTTAACCGGGAAAATAATTTTCTTGCAATCGACAATAGCTCCACTTTATTTGCACTGGATGGCGGTCAGATTTATGTGTGAGTTCACATGGAGGTATTTATAAGATCATATCTAGCACACCAAACTGACTTCTAACAAATCATTAGAAAGAAGAAAGAAAAATATTTATTCTCTGATAGGTACAAATACGTTATGTTATGTTAACATTATCTTTTGCCAAACTGTAGGATAGTTTGTTGGCAGACTTCAGCTTCATACATAAACAAATGCTAAAAATTTCAGGAGCATTTTTATCTTAATACTTCTCTAAATACTAATTTTTGTCCAAATTGTTACCATGGTTTCTAAAGTGAAGTAGTGCATAGAGTAAATGTGTGAAAATACTAGTTCTTACAAGTGCTTTTTAAAAAAAAATAAAGGAAAAATACATTAGGTATTGTATTATTGTGTTACGGAGATAATTTATTTCGTTCTTCCTAAGTTCCTTTCTCAAGTAATAACTCTGAGGTAAAAGTTCCTTATAAGTAAGTAATTAAATTTACCCACGCATGCCTTTCGGGATCTACCTCCTCATTTATATACAAATTGAGTTTTACCTCATGTAATTCTTTTGAATTACGTGATTGATATTGTGTTGTTCCGAATATAAATGATGCTCCCAGTATTATGGTTAGTACCATTCTACCTCCTACTGACTACCTTCGTGGCGTGGCGTAGAGCGTTTGACTGCTTCGTCGGAGGACTCAGGTTCGATTTCTGTTCAGTGCAATTGTCTGTCAAATAATTGTATTGGTCTGAATGATTTTATGTGGGTATAATAATATGTATGTAGGTATTTATAAAAAAAAATTGTACATCTAAAAGAAGTATGTGTATCTGCATTTTATAACCCATAACATTACCTAGAAGCTATGGTTACTTTCGGTCGTGATGTAGAAACGTTCTATATTATTTAATTATTATTATTTATTCCTATTTCAAAAGACTACGTTTACAATAAAGAGGCTGAATAGTTTATGTTAATAAGTTCTCAGAGATAGAAAGCAAAAGCAGGTGAGTGGATTAAGGTAATATTAGCTCATAATTATATATTCCGCAGCACTATTGAGTCAAATTGTTTATCGATGACTTAATAATGCTAATACTGAATCAACTCAAACCTGAGCACACAGTAAAATTAATTACTCTATTCCTAATATTTTTATAACAAATTAATCATTCATTCTCTGAACCTTTTCCCAACTCAGTTGGGGTCGGCTTTCCAGTCTAACTGTGATGCGGCTGAACTTAGATATTTTACGTAAATTAATAATACAACAAATTAATAACAGTGACTTATATGGCATAAATTGATACACCCTTTTAAAAGTTAAGGTGTATGTAGGTTGAAATTTGAATAACTTGTGTTAATAGGATGATCATAACAAACAAAATCTCAAGTTGCTAAGATGAACTTTGCTTAGTTCGCCTAAATAGAACTTTCGTATTAAGAGGTAAGGTGTGGGTGTGTTCAAAATTGATTTATTGTAAAACTTCAATACGGTATACTGAGTTTGGAAATGAATTTTACAGCCTTTGGTCTGACAGGTAAATTGGTTTTGAAAGTAATTTAATAAATTGCGAGTTAAAATTGACGAAATTTGACTATGAAATTATTATTAGACGGATCTTTTTTTGAACTCATCTATTTTTAACTACCTATGATAAATTTCTTATTCATCATCATCATTTTTGCGTTAGTCCCGGTCGCATTCGAGATTCTCACCTCAAAGTCCGGGATTCGCTTTCTGACTGTACTCCTTCATCCAAGACTTCATACGGTTGCGAGCATCCATGGTGGCAAGTATATCATCTACGACACCATGACAGAACTTCTTGGGTCAATGACAAATTTCTAAGATAATTCGAGAATAATTAATACTTCATTATCACAATGGTTACCAGTGTTATTTTATTGTTGATTATATTATCAATATAACTGTGACATACATATACATACCTAAATAATATTAACTTCCTTTCCCTAGCAATAATCCAGATACACGTAAACTCATATTTTAGTTAATTGAAGTGAGCTAATACCACGTGTTTCCACCGACTTTGACCTCACTGGGACAACTGGACATTTATTTAGCAAAATGTCCCAATTGTAGGCATTAGATTTCAAAACTTCTTGATCTACTAGTAACTAACATAATAAAATATATAACAATAACTAAGTTGCCTCTGAAATTCTTGAAGATCATAGAAAATGCTTTACCATTCCTTTTATATTAGTAGAATAAGGTACTAGTGGAGAAACAGCTGTCATTTCCTCTACGGGGCTACGACACACTCAGAGCTGTCGGAACGCTTGTTACGTAGCTCTTGCGCTACAGTAGTTTTCATTGAAAATGTAGCAGAAATATATTTCTGTGTTCCAGTAAATGCTAAGCCATTATATACGAGTAAAACTCGTTCTTAGGTACATCAAGGTAATACAACACGTAAGTTAATTATTATTGAAATTGATGATACACCGCTAATAACTCGAGACTATATTAAAATAAATGCCAATTAGAGTTAAATCCATTTTGCACCTAAAGCTTACACTGTATTCACTCTCCTATTTTTGGTTTGACTAACTGCAATTTGACCCCACGCAACTCCAAGAAGAAAGCCCGCACCATGGTCTCATCCATTAATTTTATAAGTATGTGTATCGGCTTGCAGGTGAGGTTGATTTGGGCTCCGAAAATGTATATATATATTGTATTTTTTCTTTTGAGTAGGCAGAGATCCCGCTATTTGTTTCTGTCCTTCCACTCGTCACAGATTACTTGTATACTTTTTTTTTCGTGCGGAAATCCTCATGGATACCCACCCCGCGGCCAGCGGGGCAGGTTATGTCGGACTCTTACCGACTAAAACCGCACGCCATCTAGGGTCTTCTGACGCCAGGGTGTAAGGTGACCCAAAGAGCATTTCCGTTGCACCCCGGCTTGATCCGGGCCATCTCCAGATTCGAGATGGCCCCCTAGGGGATTACTTGTATACTGTCATTATTTCGTGCAGCAGTTTTTATTTGAAATAAACAAAAACATATATGTAGGTATATTCGTTTAAGTTTATAACTTTTGGTTTAGGCAGATAGGTACACAAAAATACTGCGACATGCATACGCACTTTTAACGTACTGTTCCTTAATGGGTTCCGATTCATCAATCAAAAAGTAGATGGGCTCCAACATTGAGTGGGTATGCAAAATCATACACTTTTTATCACTTACAGAATCGACAACCAACAGGATGGGTTTGTTCTATATAGAAATCACACCATCATCATGATTATCTTGGTTTTGTTCTGGGTTGCAGTGTATGAACCGGTTTGGCCATGGTACAACCCGGCAATGGTGGCACTTGGGTGCCAGTTTTCGGACTAATCGATAATATAAACACTACAATACATAATTCTGTGTGAGGTACAGATATTGCCAACGCAATTTTATAGTGGCATGCAATTGCAAAACATGAATATTTATACCTACATTATAACATGTGCACATAAACTCTACTTAACTTATTTTATTCATCACAGTGGTTGTAGGCTGGTCTTACCCTAGTTTTCCAAACTAGCCTCTACAAAAACCTTAACACCATAAGAATATAATTAAAAGAAATAAACAATGGAACTTACCTATTTATTTTAATATTGGTTAAAAATGGTAAACATATCATATGTGGTATACTCATAAAACATAGGTACTCATTTTTTGATATTATAACTATGCAGGTTAACAACTCGACTTTTTCCTTAATTAGAAGTACCTTCAGATACCATTTATCTTGCGGGAGAAACTGAAGGTACTTCGTTTGAACAAGAAAAATACAAGTTTATATTTCCGTATAACAGATTTCATTTCCGTGAAATACCTTATCTGTATTTCCACTGATTAGGTACCTATGCAATGAATATTAAGGGAAATGAGAAAACATCTGTGATCCATGCAGTTGGTTTTGCGTTGTTGAGAAGCGTTGAGGGTCGATATTCCTGTGCTACAAAGAGATTCTCTGACACCCATGAGAGAAGAGATATGTTTTCTGAGATGTGTCCTATATTCTACTTCACCACAAACCACCTGGATCAAAATAAGTTACTATTTCTTTTTATTTAGTCTATTTTATCCCCCTACAAGGTAACATAGTGTTAAGTAAAAATTGTTACTAGCTGTAATATGAGTCAAAGTTACTCGAAATAAAGAATATGTATGTTTTACCTAACTGCTAAGTAATAACTCATAAAGTATTTCCCAATTTTAACCCCTCCAATCTCAACATAGTTTTATTACGAGAACTGGCCCTCTGATGTTATTTTGTTGTTGTTGAATACGTATCTCCTAAAGTTCTACATCCGAGAGTTTGTGTCCATATACTGTGAGTAATTTGTAGTGCAGGGTAGGTCCCTTACTAAAATGGGACTCGATAACATTATATTTAATTTCAATATGTTGTAATATTTTAATATAATCCTCCATAAAGTCATCATATTTATCCTTTGGTATCTGGAATGGGCAGACTGATATCATATGTTCTGAAATTATAAAATAAATCAATTTCGCATGTGACGAATTGTCCAATAGATCTTTTTCGCTTCTAGAATGAAAATAATATGGACATTGACTATAATTTTACAAGCTAAAACTAATCCCGCAAGTATTATAACCAGATACTCGTATAAATTAATTTTATAAATATATCTCTTTCATTCAGTAGGTATACAAATATAATTAATCCTGTCCTACTTATTATAGGTACTTACATGATCTTGCATTGTGTAAAAACATACAACATTTATAAATTACTTTTTCACAAGAAAAAGGAAGCATTTATGTATATTAGAACTAAAAAATAAAATATTAAATTCTTACTTTTGAAAGTATCTACGTCATCATACAGAAATACCATATCTTTACACTCCACTTCTACATTGACGAATCCAATATTTTCCATAAGTTTCCTAATTTCTATATCTGGTTCCTGAAAACAGTTGAAATAAGTATTAATTACCGTTTAGAAAGAAATAATTTAACTTGAGTTAAAATTATGTGCTAGATGACAACACTGTTCTCCTTTAATTAATGTAAATGTAATTTTATTGTACACTGTTCTTAAATAGGTATAAATGTTCTGTATAATATTAGGCTATTGATTTTAACATTTACCGTCATTAAACCTGTTGTTATTATTAAATGAACCCATAATCTTAATTTATTACCCACTAATTATTAACCATATAAAAGAATAACATTTTGTGTAAAAATGTATGCATAAATATTTTGTTGCGTAACTTTTCACACTGATATTGTAGTTGTTCAGTGTTTTTAGAAAAATCTGAGTTTCTTCTACGCAAGTACCTACGGTATGGATAACTATGCTTACTTTGGGTCTAGATGCGGCGTCTAGGATGCCGTACAATATTTTTATTTGTTACAAAAAAATGGAGAAGCATCAATATCTGATAGTTACATGCCTGATAACATTTAATATTATATACCTACCTATTTAATTAATTTGATTAAAAGACTTTAGTAAGACTAAATACGAAAATATCATGTTAATGTTACCTCTGAGTCATGGTATGGCGAAATGTATTTGTTAACATCATGTACCCAAGTACGCCATTTGCTATTCTGTGTGCGATAGACATCGTAAACCGAGCAACGAGCCAGAATTATCATGAAACATTCACTATCTTGGTCTAGTAAGTTGAAAATATTTTTGAAAGCTCGTCTGAAATTAAGTAAACACGTTATAGCCTATAATAAGGCCATACAATTTTATTATAAAATGATTTAGAACAAGAAGCCAAAATGCTGGACGTAATCATTCACAAAGAATTATAGTACAATATTCGGTATAAGAAATATAGGTATATCTACTCTGATCTGTTATTTATTAGTGGATAAGAAATAAATGATAGGTATGAACATAGGTTGTCTAGTCAAATCACGCCCGAATAGTACCTATCTATTCTAATCAAATTATTGATTTGCCTCTCGAAAAATGTAAAACACACTTGAAGATGCGAGAGTATACTTAGCTATTTATAAAGCCTATATAGACCGTAGACCGTATCTATAGCTAAGTACCTACCTATACAATATGCTTCTTTAATATATATAATGCTTTATGGTTTCCGCGAGGCACATCAATTAATAATTTAATAATGTAATATTATCCGGGCGCGAGGTAACCTTTAAGTTTTCAATTCTGTTGGGTATACTCTTTGAACTAGTAGGTATTCCTTTTTTAAATAATAAGTAAGAGAAGTAGATTAAATAAATTTAATTATTAATTAGTTCGTTTCGTTTCGTTACTGGTACAAAGGATGGCCACCGCTATACAGCGAGGCAATGCGGCTAGTATTATAGGCACCTTTACACCGAGAACGATACGGGGCGGGTTATTTGACGAGACGTGACTTAAGCCCATGACGGGTATATTGTTTGTTTATTTGTGACATGACGAAATTGTAATGTAATTAAATTATTATTTTTAATTTTAATATTGTTCGGGCACGATTTAGCTAGGCAACCTATTTGCAATATGTTTATATGAATATTATTTATCATCTATTTCTTATCACTGATAAATAACAGATGAAAGTACATAATTTCCTATACCGGATCTTAGCCAACTCGTATTAGCATTGCCATTCAACGCAGCAATTCTATATCTAAACTTTATCTCATCTAAGTATGTGTTACTATTCACTTGAACTAATAAAATTATGCGATAAAAACTAGTTTTCAGTACCATCAAAAATATGTAAAATCACATAGAATTGTGACGACTTTTTTTTTTTTTTTTTTTTATTGGTAATAGGCTCGCGTTCGACCACGATCTCACCTGTTGGTAAATGATGATGTGGTCGACGGTGGAGCACGCTTGCCTAGAAGAAACCTATTCACTCTAGACTTGAAGACTCCCAGGTTGTAGCTTTCCGGAAATACAGACTCAGGCAGGGCATTCCACTCTTTAGCAGCACGCACGATGAACGTACTACCAAAACGTTTTGTGCGTATGAGTGGGATATCCACCATGTACCGGTGGCGCGTTGCCGTACGTCTGGTCGTTCGGTGATGAAAAGGGCTTGGAGGAATTAGGTTATGCAATTCCAGCGCACATTCCCCGAAGTGCAACCGATAGAAGACAGAAAGGCTAGCAATTCTACGCCGATGTTCCAAGCTTTGAAGCTTAGTCTCCACCAGCGCATCGCAGTTGATGAGCCTCTTGGCCCTTCTCTCAATTGACTCAAGTGCCTCGAGTTGGTATTTTGCTGAGCCGTCACAGAGGTGCGAGCAATACTCCATACATGATCGAACTTGCGCTTTGTAAAGGTTGAGCAGCTGTTCCGGTGTGAAATATTGCCGCACCTTTGAAATAATACCCAGCTTTTTGGCAGCTACTTGAGCCTTTGCCTCAATGTATGGACCAAAGTTGAGGGTAGGAGTGAGAGTCACGCCAAGAAGCTCAAGGTGGTCGGTTATCGGCACTGGTACACCTCGGAAAGTAGGGTTTGGCTGGAATTGGCTCCGCTTAGCGGAGAATAGACACGCCTGGGTCTTATTCGCGTTGAAGTTGACCAAGTTAGCGTCTCCCCAATCGGAGACAGCCTTCAAGGACAAGTTCAAACGCGCAACCATAGCCTCTCGAAGAGACCGGGTTTGTGCCATGCTGGCCTGCGGGCCGGACTCGTACCACTCAACCACTGTGCTGTCGTCTGCGTACCCAAAAATACCGGGCTTGAGCAGATCGTTAATGTGCAGCAGGAAAAGTGTGGCAGAGAGAACCGACCCCTGAGGGACCCCTGCGTTTATTGGCAGTTGTTCCGAGTTCCGACGAGCAGCCGTCAATGACCACACTTTTTACACGAACGAACAGTTGTTTACAGGATCGTCGAGCACTTAATTCATAGAAGGAGGAAAAACAACAGTTTCACGGTTTGCATACAGTATAAATAGCAAACGGGCTGCATATCAAAAAGGGAACCCGTTTCAGGACAATAGATTCTCTAATCTATTGTCCCGAAACGGTGTACCCTTTCTATCTATTTATTTTGTCCTAAGTGTCATCACAATTTTGAAGCAGGTGAACATTGTATTTATACTGTATAGTTCAGTTTCATGTCGCTAGATGGCGCTGATGCGATTAGATGATTTTATTTCTTTTATACGATACAATGTAGTCATCATCATTCTCTGAACCTTTTTCCCAACTCAGTTGGGGTCGGCTTTCCAGTCTGACTGTGATGCGGCTGAACTTCGATATTTTCTGTGGAGCGACTGAAATCTGACCTCCACAAGCAATGGTCATTGTGACCAATGGCGATATCGAAGTTCCAAGTTAGACTGGTTGGACTTTTGTGGGCTCCAACTACCCGTAACGACTGCCATAGATGTTTGTATGGCAACCGGGACCAACGGCTTAACGTTATCTCCGAGGCACTAATAAACCTGCGATAAATACACACAACTTCGAAAAGTAAGTATAAAAAAATTCATAATTGAATTAAAAGTACTTACTTTTGATCTATGACCCAGTTAAGAGCGAGAGATGAGAATACGTGGTCAAAACTCCCCATCATCCTTTCCGGCAGTTCACCAGCGATGTCCAGCACGATGAAAGAGGTCTACTCGTCGGAATAATTTTCGGTCGCGAACCTTACCATATCCTCACTTATGTCAGCTCCCACCAACGTGAAGTTGGAGGGGAAATATTTTTTCAGAATAATATTAATGACACTGCCATCCCCACATCACACATCCTATATCTATGATCCTATTAATGGTATTTTTCCACTTCAATCTCGGTGCATGTTTTTCAAAACACGCGAGTGCATCTCGTTTTGGAAGATTGTTGCTTTGTTGATATAAACAGGCTTTATGCATATTGTTACTTTGATATATAGAAACTACGGACGACGCGACGTCGAGTTTTCTTATCCACGGCAGTCAATGCGCGTGCCTATGATTAACGTACTGAGATCAGTTTTTGCGAGCAACAAAGTTATAAGAGCGTAGCTAATTTATATTTGCAAAGCACGCTGTCACTAATAGTTAGTTAGGTATGTTAATCTATAAAGATACGGGATACGGGTATATCGACTGCTATTAACACTATGTAAAGCCAGACCTAGATTACGCTATCTTGTAATGAAACACGAATTCGTCGTGTGGACGGCATAAGGTATATGCAACTCCAGCGACATTCTGATGAAGCTAACTTACACGTGTTCTTACTCTTGCGGCCCCGGATGTAAATATTGCGGTGCAATTTTAAATGTTAACAAAAGCTACAAAAAAACAAAATGTTGGGCACAATGTTAGTGAAAAAATAAATCGTGACGAAACAAAAATCGTTCAAAATAATTTTATTGGAATGTATAAAATAATATCTTTTCCAATGCCATGGTCAAGCACAAACATAATAAGCAGTCGTATAATTACGAAAATAATATTTATTCATAATTAAATAATCATTGTGATAATTGATGGAACACAAAATTTGTATTTAGCTAAATGTATTGAAACAAAAATAAATTTAAAATAATTTTATTTCGTAAGTAAGGTTTTGGATCTTGGTTAGACACTTGCGTTTATTGCCTCAAAAGTTTATCCATCATTACAAAAGTACTCTTGCAGGTGCTTAAACAATAAACTTGAAAAGTAAAGTAGTTAATCGAAAAAGTATTTTTTTTTATATCGGTCACATCAACATGACTTCACCTCGCCTGATGGTCAGCTAAAGGTAAAGGTGTCAGGAAAAGGGTCTCCATTACATACACCGATAGTGCCATAATGGTGGCCCTCAACTTGACGGCCCCATCAAATGCTATTTCACGCTCCGGGACTGTAGGAGGATAGAAACACGTGAGCTGGTAAAGAATTCCAGGTATTGATAGTGCGGCAAAGAAAAGAGGCACCGAACCGCTTGGTTCTTGAAGAAATTGTTTGCACCATATGAGGGTGATATCTCAGCCTTGCACGTGTTGTTCTATATAGGAAAGGAGAGGGTTGGACTAGTTGGTAGAGCTCATCGGAACACTCACCATGGCAGAGGTGGTAAAATAATGCCACCTATTATAATTTTTCTATTAACCACTTTTCATGTTTATTTCGAATTTATAGTCATTTATTTGATTAATATTTGTAAATAATTTTATAATCTGTCCTAAATACATATAGTTAGATAACACGTATAATTTAGCGTAGGTAACGTATAACTTATTACAAAATGATTTTTCCTTTAATATCTGCCTGAAACTCTAACATTTTAACATCGAAACATTTCTGGCCATATACTGTTAGTAATTTATAATAAATTGTGGTACCATTGGGGCAATTGCTTTTATTAATTTTATTAAAAATTTCTATATCTTTAGAAAGTTCAATAAAATCCTCCAGAAAGTCATTGCACTTGCTCTTCGGAATCTGGAATGGGCTGACTGCCATAACAAGTTCTGAAAAATTAGTACCTATTTATAGTAGGTATAAAAACGACGGTTACAATAGAATACCATTCTTGTCAAACTTTTGGAGGCAAGGAAGCTCTCTCTCTCTTTTTCTCTCTCTCACGTTCTTCGGTCTAGAAGAACATTTTGATACATTAGGTGAAAGTGATACTGTCTACTAGCTGTTGCCTGCGGTTCCACTTAAGTGAATGTCAATTATCCGCTCCATTTCCAGAATCGGGATTTCACAGCAAAACACACAAAATGTCATACTATTTGCCGTTATTCAGAGGGTTATGCTGTATATACTTACTTTTGAAAGTATCTTTATCTTCGTATGAAAATTTCATTTCTTTACATTCCACTACGATGTTAACAAATCCAATATTTTGCATTAATTTCATAATTTCTTTGTCAGGTTCCTGTAAAAAATATGTATAAAATAAGCTTAATCATTTTATCGTGTAAAGGAAATTTTGTATAAGTACTATTTTGATAGAGTTGTATAACTAATACGAATAACTAGGGAAGGTAAAAATAGAACTCATATTCGATAATAATAATAAAAGTTTGTTGATCATAAGTTTTTACAATTTACATCACTTACAAAACAAAAGATACATGAATGCCATAGACTATGGATTAATTTAAATTGAGTATGATGTTACAAACAGTGTCAATTGAAAGAAATGTTTTGTATACCTACTCTATCTCCTGAATTAGGTACAAATACCAAATATACCTTGAATAGGTTCCATGAGAAACGAGAACGGGAACGGAATTCCATACAGGCCAAGCTGCGAGCTTCAGCTTGTTGTATGTATGCATAGGGCATTAATCGCGAATCGTTGCATTGCATTGCATTGATTCGCTTTCGTTGCTGCATCACACTCGGGAAGACGTAAACTTACAAAGAATTATAAAAATTACTTACTGCCTTCATTTCTACTTCTCAGACACTCATAGATCAAACATATATGAAAAAAATAGTTAATGATGATACCTTTGAGTCATGATATGGGGAAATATATTTTTCAACATCCTGGACCCAAGTACTCCATTTGCTATCCTGTGACAGGTAGCGGTAGATGTCAAAAAATGAACAACGAGCCAGAAAAATCATGCAACACTGGCCGTCTTGGTCGAGCAGACTGAAAATATTTTTGAAGGCTCGTCTGAAATATATAAAAGAAAACACTTTATCGCTTATAATTAATATCTTGGAAAGGATGAGCTGGAAAGATATATTCCCTGGGATAACCCAACCCACGGGAGCCGTTATGTCGTATTGGAACTGACTAAAACCGGTTTCTTGTAACCGTAATCTCGGCTCTTCAAATACCGAATAATATTAGGGTGTAAGGTGGTAATTTATATTGAAAAAAATATATCAAAATAGCTGTTGCCCGCGGCTGCGCTCGCGTGAAATTTTGTTCCCGGTCCCCACGAAAACCTGTTCCCGGGATAAAAAGTAGCCTATATGTTATTCCAAACTATAACTATCTCCGTACCAAATTTCAGCGATCCATTCAGCCGTTTTTGGAAACCACGGTATAACCAGGATACTCCTGAAAGAGTAACAAACATACATCCAGACATCCAGACATTCTTACAAACTTTCGCGTTTATAATATTAGTAGGAAGGAAGAATTCATCAAGTGGGTTACTTCACGCAGTCACTTATCACCTATATTTTTTATAACCGTATAATAATTATATTTATTATCTAACTTTGCTTTTATTAGCACAAAGAGAGATTTGCTGTGCGATATAGAAACGCGTTTGATCGTTCAATTTTGATAAATTACTGTAAAACTTTCTTTAGTTAGGATTTTCGTTTTCGTAATTTTCGAAAGTATCTTTTTCAAAATAAAGGGAAAATGGAGGTTGATAACGTAGATATACACCACTATTAGGCAACGGTAACTTAAAGTAAAATCTAACTAATTAAAAAAAACAATTGTTCAATGACACAAAATTACCTAAAAATTCAAAGTACAATAAAGATATACATTATTTGTTCAACATTCATTTATGCCATGACTGATTACAAAGTAACGTTATTTGTAATAATTGCATAAAACTGAATAAATATTATTATCTTTATAGTGGGCCACTAAAAACTTTCTACATTAACCAAGTGTTAAGATATTACATATTTAATTTGTCTCATATTTACATGGTATACATTGCATTTAAGAAACGTATGAGGCAAACAAATATTACGCCACCAAAAGAGCTAGGTACATGGATTATCTAGGGTGACGTATAATCTACACTAATATTATAAAGAGGAAAACTTTGTTTGTTTGGTTGTAACGAATAGGCTCCGAAACTACTGGACCAATTTCAATAATTCTTTCACCAATAGAAAGCTACATTATCCACGAACAACATAGGCTATAATTTATCTCTAAAAAATTTAGGAATCCTTACTAAAACTTCAATAATGTAACCCAAGGTGTAAAAAAATGACCTAAACAAATTACTTACATCGCGTGCGCTGCGAAAACTATTGAAGATAGAACAAAATAATGTACTGTGGAAATGTATAACTTAAAAAGGTCTACATAAAAGTCCGCAAAAGCATATGTCTACCTAATAAGGGTGGCCCACAGTAACCATTTTTATCTTTACAAATTACAAAAAAATCATGTGTCATTTTCGAAGCTAATTTTACCAATACAGTATTATTTTTTATCCAATTAAATACGTTAGATACGTTGTACGTTTAATGTAGATCAAAATTGCCATTCATACTATATAATTACCATAAATAGTTTGAGAGCTATCGCAATATGAAAAAAAATGCGCAGCGAAATAAATACAAGTTGAAGTGCGGACGTAAATCAGACCAATATACTTCGGGACATTATAGGTACGTAGGTAGGTATCTAAACTGTGCTCAAAATATTATGCAGAAAACTGTTACTGCGTGTACAGTAACAGTTTTCTTGGGTGCCTTTGAGGATAGCACGGGCTGCTACAGCACTGGACGAGCTTAAATTCACCAATCATGGATTATTGCAAAACAATCCACTTGCGCCAGGACGTCGTTTGTCTCGCGAATTATACCTATCTAAAAATATGTTTCCTGAGGTATGTCTTTGTATTCCCATCCAAATAAATTATATCTTAATCAAGACTTTCAATTGTGTAATAATTATTTAAAGACTGTTTGAGTTATTGAAATCGGGCGTCAGAGGAGGGGATTGGGGAGATGGGGAGGAGGTTGTGAGCTCTGGCTACCCTTCTTACCGGCGAGAACACAACACAATGTCTATTATGGCTGCGGTCTTCTGTACCCCCTGTCACCCCATCCCCTCTTTTCCGGGGTTCGGTAGGGACATCATGTTTTTTTTTATACCACCTAGGTGGCAGACGAGCACACGGCCCACCTATGTGACCTATGCACCTATGGACGTGCGCAACACCAGGGGCATTACACTCGCGTTGCCGTCTCTGCAAAATCCTTCTAATGCCCTTCTTGAAGAACCCCATATTATAGCCGCCAGGGAAAACCACTGCAGGGAGATCGTTCCACAGCCTAAGCGTGCGCGGAATGAAATTTCTTTAAAACCTTACAGTACGTACTGCAGGCGGATGCAACGTGTGGGGATGAATTTCCCTGCCTGTGGCGAGTGGTGCGATGATAGAAAGTGGCTGTAGGCATCAGAAATCAAACAATTCCCATCCCAGGATCAACTGGGGAGCGCGGGATATGCACTAAGTAATCTTATACCCCGGCAACTGAAGACTTGAGACGGCGGCGTGCGGTTTTTATCAGGTCTGAGCGAGACTTAACCGCTCCTAAAAAAGGAATTTGAAACAGAATCCGAAATCCACGCGGGCGGAGCCGCGGGCCACAGCTAGTTCATAATATATGCAACAATGTACTCGTAACAAAACCATGTACCTACCTGTATGAAATGACTACATTAAGTAAATAATCTTATCGCTGTTAACTACATAGTTAAAAGTGAAAATATGACAAACTCATTAACATCAACATCACTTACCAGGAATATTATAGAATAAATATTATAAGTATATAAATAATATAAATTAATAAAAAAATAAAAGTTAATGAATAAATATTATAAATAATATAAATTTATTTATAACATTCTGGCCTATGTCCACCCGCATGGACCTCAGGTTTTTAACTACCTACATCATCGGTTCTACTCAACTGATTGATCAAACATAAGTAAGATTTTAAGTCTGAGGACCTTAAAAGAAAAAACCGCATCAAAATCCGTTTCGCAATTTTTGTGTCCATCGCGAACAAACGTATTTATATTGATATCGCGAATAAACATATTTATATTAAACGTATTTATAATATTATTACAATATGTTCATTTATGAATTTTAAAAGAAATAACGTTATTCAAAACACTATATTCATTTAAATACATAATAGAAGTAGTGTTAGACAGGCAATTGAAAGATAGTTAGTTGGCTATTAGCAATTCCTACTCACCGTTAAAATAAATTAAAAGTTTGCCTAAGGACATAAAACGAGAACCAAACAGAATTTCTTTTTTAAGCATAAACTTAAAAGGTATTTATTTTCAACAATTACGCGATGGATGAAGTGCGTGAAAGAGGATAATTAATGGCAAGGAAGGGTGTAAGTGAAAAAATGACATCTGACAGGAATGTATAGAGGAGAAAGACATGTTGCGCCGACCCCAAATAATTGGGACAGCGGCAAGTAGATGATGACTCAGTATTGCTACAAGGTAGTACCTTACTACTATTTAACAAGTGTTAGGATTAAGAAATAAAATTAAACACTCACTTTTGATCTATGACCCAATGTAGAGCGTAGAATGAGAATACATAATCGAAGCTCTCCTTCATCACTTCTGGTGGGTCACCAATGATGTCAAGCACAGTAAAAGAAGTCTGCTCGCTGCCATAATTTTCAGCTGCAAATCTGATCATATCCTCACTAATATCGGCACCTAATAACGTGAAGTCAGTAGGCAAATACTTCTTAAGTATATTATTTGTAACACTGCCATCCCCACAACCTATATCTATAACCCTATAATTGTATTTTTTCCATTTCATTTTCGGTATATACTCTTTTATACACGCAAGTGCATCTCGTTTCTGAATGCTATTGCATTGATGGTATAAGTCAGCATTATACATAATTAATACTTGGCTTGCTGAACTTGATGCAAGGTACTAGATATTATTTTGTAATGCGTGTACCTGATAGGCGGACTTAGTTCAGTTATGGCGCACGATTATGAAAATTGTGCAATTTATATTCAACTTGCAAGTGAGTTTTACATATTTTGTTATATCTTGCGATAAGGAATTATCATTAAGACAATGAGAAATCTGTCTGTCACAAAGAAACTACGTCTCGGTTTCTTGCCATAATATGGGCTACCTCATCAGAATCTATTCAGCTGAGAATACCTACATCGTAGAAAGAACTGAGAATGTAATTTTTTTGCAAAATAATATTTGCATGACATTCCTGTTTCTTTTATTAGATTGTCATTTTTATTATTGATTAATGATGAAATTTCTTTAAAATAAATATTGAAATTTTATTTTATTTCTGTACCTACTATAAATAATGATATGAATGATTATGATAATGATTTTAAATTGAAAAAAAACTTTTCATTTTTTGTTCGCCCATAGGTATAGGCAAAAACATGTTGATACTAATAATTTCATCGTAATAACATCAACTTTGTAACACATATTAAAAAAAATGAATCTTGAATCTTGAGTGTAATATAGAGCGACTTGATTAGTCCACTAATTTTAGGTTTTATCTATGAAAAATTCCTAGTGAGCTGAGTTTTCGTAAAAAATTGACATTGATAATAATACCGTGCCGTGTGGTTTTAGTCGGTAAAAGTCCAACATAACCTGCCCCGCTGGCCGCGGGTTGGGTACCTATCCATGAGGATTTCTGCACGGAAAAAAGAAAAAAAGGCATTTTTCTGTAAAGTTAACCATTTTCGGAGTAGTACGCTGAGAAAGTAACTATGTAGTAAAATGCACTCACAAACGATAGGTATGGTATTATTTCTTGCCGGATATATACCGACGAAGCGAAGTGTGAGTATGTGTAGAATTTTATTTTAAAACATAAAAAAGATAGAGATGGATAAAGAAGTAGGTAGTACTTATTCGTTATTGTACACCATTACAAGACTTAGTGGCGTGTTATGGGAATATAATTTATTCTTCTATTCTAATATTATAAAGCTATTTGATTAATATAATAAGAGACCGTAGCAGTAATATAAGTATAGAAATCAAATACCTAATATCATAAAGTTATGAGAAGAGTTTGTTTGTTTGTCTGTTAGGTTCATGTCAAAAATCGGGTAAATTACATTGTAGAACTAATGAATAACGGGCATGTTTGAGATATATGGATGCCATACGGGGATGATGTATGCTACAAGTGATGTCACGGGGACCAGCTGGTTTACTGTAAATAAATAAAATAATGAAATGTTATACGAATACGTCTGTAACTGCGATTATTTTCTTCTATTATACAGGTGACAAAACTTCCAGAAAGAGAAATGTCGCTCGCTTGGTCTGAATCCTTTTCAATAAACGACGCATAATCAATCACTATCAAGTACAGGTAAAGAAATGTCTTCGGATATACCTACAATGGTTCGAATACTTGACCTTTTAAACTATCGTGAATAGTTTAAATCATTTATGTAAAATAGATTCATTTGAAAAAATCACGTTGATCTTGTACAATAGTAGGTACATTTTTTCGTGTGGTAATTCCCATGGATATCCCCCGCTGGCTGGTGATTATATCGGACTTGGGCCGACTAAAACCACACGCCGCGCCGCCGTCTTGAATTTACAGACGCTGGGGTTTAAGGTGGTAAGGGATTTCGCTAGCACCACGGCTGGCCCTGGGCCATCTACCTACCTCTTCTTTATGGCCCCATCGGCTGTGGGAACCACAGTGTCTCCATCTTGTCCCAGAAAACAGGGAGGGTGGCGGTTGCTCATAATTGTTCATATATCATTACCCAAGTTTTTTTAATATCCCCAATCTGAAGACACTAGACTAACTTTAAAAAAAAATAATTTCTAAATAAAAATTCGTTATACATAGCTTTAGCTGCAGTAAAAAACCTACAATTTGTACGCTGAGGTTAAAAATATATTATTATACCTAGAGGAAGTAAACACGTACCCTATGTATGTCCCCATGACTAAAAAACCGAGTCTGGTGGGCGCGTTCCTAATGATGTTGTATCCTTAGGAGAGAACTAAGCCAGTTATTGTGCTCAAAGATTTAACGATTTAACAGGCCAAACGTGACCTGTTTTACAATGCTCTCAACGAAGCAACAGTAGAATAGAACTGGGTAAGTGATGTTTATATGTGTTTAATTATTATACTAAAACCTGAAGCAAGAACTTTAATACCCCTTTTTACATAAATTGCGGGGACGGGGGAGTAGGTATGAAAATTGGCACAGTTTTTAGTTTATATTAGAAGGAGTGTCAGAAGCTAATGTTCATTTTATAAATTGTACTTCAGAAATGTACCTATTAAATGTTACACGCATAAAAAATAAATCTATCTTAATATATATAAATCTCGTGTCACAATGTTTGTCCTCAATGGACTCCTAAACCACTTAACTGATTATAATAAAATTCGCACACCATGTGCAGTTCGATCCAACTTGAGAGATAGGATAGTTTTTGAAACGGATTTCGACATCCACGCGGGCGGAGCCGCGGGCAACAGCTAGTATTATTATAAAACTGAAGAGTTTTATTTCTTTGTTTGGTTGGACGCGCTAATTAATGGTTCGAATTGAAAAAATATTTTTGTGTTGGATAGCCTGTTTATCGAGGAAGGCAGGCTGTCTATCATCACGCTACTAACCAAGGGAACGGAGCAGTAACCATATAATATGTCAACAAATCTGGCAAATTTCCATACACTGTACCGCGGGGACTAAGTGTGTCTCAGGCGTAGCTCGTAGCCGAGGGAGAGAGCTGATAAATAAAAAAATAAATTAAAAAATGAAATTTTGAACTAAAACAAAACCGACCTAGTGCGAGTCGGACTTACGCACGAAGTGTTCTATACTATTAGGCGGCAAAACGGCAAAAACATCACGTTAGTTGAATGAGATTCCATCCAGATTGACCAGGATTCCTCCACCCAACCTCCAAGTTTCAACCTCATCTAAAAATATGAGCCGTTTTACCTCCTTGATCCGTTCGACCTCTTAATTGATCATAATATTATAAGATAGGTACCTACATAATGCTTGTTCATTGTGTTTTTCCCATTGTCATTGTTCTTTAGTAATTGATAAATTAAACCAAACACATTTATTATGTATAATTGTACACCTACACCTTGTTTTCCGAGATGAAACATCCGGGTACTATGTACTTCTAAGTACAGAGACACGGTAGGTAGGTACAACTACTGTAGGCAGGTGGCGTACCTAAGGTAATAATTATTACCGAATAATTATACAAAAACTTACTTGATGATAAACAGGTAACCGTCACATATAACCTTAGGTACGCCACCTGCCTACAGTAGTTGTACCTACCGTGTCTTTGTACCACTGTGTGTATAGGTACCGACCTATCGTATGTGATTGGGTATTTCTCTAAAAAATTCAACAATCGCATGAAGTCTCAAAATGTGATAGGTAGACGGCATAAGACTGTGTTATGTGGGACAAAATTTTTAAGGGCGAATGAAATGTGGGTACCTACCCACATAAAAACATAACTATTGGGCAAATTTATCTTAATTATACTACATTTTAGAGATAATGTATAAATTTAACATTGTATTCATCGTGGGCAGATGTGAAAACATACACTGTTATAAGACCAAGACATTGTTATTTAAATAAACCAACGTTAACGTTTGAAGCAAAGTTTAGAGGCCAACGTCCTACGCTTTTAGAACTTCATTAGAATAATACCACGAAGCTACAGTAAAAGTATTAGGTATGCCTAAAATTTAGTCAAACTATTACTAACTAAACAAAATAATTTACCTATTAATAATCATTCAATCGAAAAAAATATTCGTGAGTGTCACTTAAATCTAGGTTAGTAGGTATATTTTTCATACGTCTAATATATTTTATAGACACTATTCACTAAAAAAATGTTGGCGGTTATGTTGGACTTGGGCCGACCCGAAAGGTATTTTCCTCGCATCCTGGGTCATCACCGGCATAAAGATGACCGCGTTGGACTTTCGCGCGCTACTGCTTTGGGCTACTTCTGGTTAGGTGACAGGCGGCTCCAACTCTCACCGTCCTCCATCAAGCCTGTGCTCATGGAAGACGGAGTCCCATGAGCGATTTCCAAAGCCGGAGTCACCTGCATTTGTTGTGGACTTGGCGGTCCGGGGTATGAAAACCCCCTTAACATAAGGATTAATAAATGTTTATTTGTGTAATAATAGGTAGTAAAATGATGATAAGCACTAAAGCGCGTGACGCCAGGAATGTCGACATCGCGTGTTTAACTCATAAAATGATAGATATTATTAGTAATAAACAATTTGTGAACAACACACATGTCAAGACTGTTACAATGTTATGAGATTTCTGTACCAATATTAAATGTGATACTTGCGGCCCGTTATGGCTTTGCATGTCAAGTTTTCGTGTTTACCTCCTTAAAGGTGAATTTTCTGAAAATCCTTTCATATTATGGTTTCCAAAATTTCAAGTCTATATCGCCAGTGGTTCCGGTTTGATCTTGATGAACCAGTCAAAATAAATAATAATAAGTAAAATTGGGAATGCTAATTTTGAGAGGTATATAGTAACTTTTTTTAACTATTTTTTATACCCTTTAAGTGGCAGACAAGCACGCAGCCCACCTGATGGGAAGCGGTCACCGTGGGTGGCGCCGTTATTCTGATGAGGGAAGTGGAGATTTCCACCAATTTACTTTCTGATTAATTTCGTTGCTTGTTCCAAGACAGTTTCCTGGGACGTTCAACGTTCCCTGAGAATTCCCGAGTGTCATTAGGTACCTACTTAGAGAAATCGTCGGTCACCACAGTCTGTTGATCCTGGTGTACCTACAAGAGTTACAGTTTTGAGAACGAAGGTGGAATAAGTCCCCTAAAAAGCTCACCCATATGAAGTGTTCTGTTTTTCTTTCGGTTAATTAAAACTCTGTTACCAACCGAATGACAATGCACTCACTTGACATTGTCTATGCAGCATAAAGACTGCCGATTAAAAAAATTAGGCAGGTAAGTATTTAAAATTAATGAAATAAATTAGGTATTACCTATATTTCATGATAAATCAAACTTTAATACCATTAACATCCTGTATAACAATAATTGCGTCAGTTAATAGTCAATAATAGTTGCGCCTTTATGAATTAAATTAAATTTGCTGCCTACGTGTAATAAGTATTCTATGATATCTGTGCTTCTACACGATTACTTAGTATGAAGAGTAAAGATTTTGTTTGTTTCAAATTATTTCAATAATTCTTTTATCATTAGAATGTTACGTTATCCTTGAGTAACATGGGCTACTTTTTGTCTTGATAAAACAACAACTTGCAAACAAACAACCCGATCCTGTTTATAATATTAGTATCTATACCTACTTATATAGAAATAAAAAAATATATCACAATATAGACAAGGTGCATGTAGCCAATAGGGTAGAATAATAGATTTTACAATAACTTTACCATCTGTACCGTATTAGTAAGTCGTGCATATAATGGCAGCCCCTTCCGTAATATTTACTAACATATAAGCGTAAGCACTGCCAGTCGCGTGAGCAATCTATTGACTGTGTAATTTATATCTTTGGGGGAATTTTCATGCTGAGACATTATTAAAATAACGATGAAACACTTAAGTGCTCAACATGGAAACTTGGTGAGAAATTTATAAGAGAGAAAACATTTCTATTAACTTTGGCGTTTATTTGTATAACTATTTGCTATACGTAGTTTTTTTTGATGGGATACAAGGTGCCTAATTTATTAATTAATATTTTTCAAGTTTTTTGAGCAAGTTAAAACGTTAAGAATTCATAATTACGAGAACCTACCTATAGGTATTCTCAGTAGGTAAGTAATCTTTCATAAAATATCTGTACTAGGTATGTAATCTTTTAGGTAAATAGAAACAATATTTGTTTGTTCGTATTTTACGCGCCGCTGAACCGGTAGATATCCGATTCCGTATATAAATATAAATTATTGATCTCGCAAATGCAGATGGCGCTGTAATCCTGTTGTATGGTGACACTTTTGGACATTGCCTGGAGGTCTCTAGCGTATGGTTCCGTACGGTACCGTTCCATACCGTATGGTTTGGACCACACCAGCTGAATGTTACTCTAAATACTGGAGATAGCATATTTTTAAATTAATTGAAAATGAATCAAACAATCAGTGATTTTAAAAGTTTGATAACCCAACGAAAACCTAGATAATCAGGGTTATATCTTGACGGAGCATACCAATAACACAGTTTTTTCCTTCTAATCGGTAAACTCAATTTATTTTTCAATTTTACAAAAAATTAGGAAATCACGCATTTGAAAACTTGGCGTTACCGGATCGGGCGCCTATTAAAATCTGATAACGTTCTCTACTTTTATGGCATCAATTGATGAGTTAAGGAACACTATCTTTCTAACAAATATGATAAATTAAATACCAATATTATATTAATACAAATTCCCATATATATTATACTGTCACGTGTAAAATACGCCGAATACCAAATAGTATATCTATTTCTTGTTCCAGAAAAAAGGCTTTTTGGTCACGTGAGGCGTCGATCAAGCGCTTTGCTGGTTCCCTGTAGATAAAAGGCCTTTCCGGACTCATTTAGAATACCAATGTAGTAGTAAAGCCTTACTATTTTTGTGCACACGACGACATATTGAAAAGGTTCAACCACTGCTTATAGTGTCACGCGTGTTACTACTCGTAGGTTGGTTCCCTTATGCATTCTGAAAGGGTTTATTATGTTTGTTAATTGTATGTTTGTAGAGTAGGTACCTGCGACAGGCTTATACCTAATCTTAGAACGGGAATCGTCTCTAAAGAATTTGAAAAGCAATGAAGGAACTAAAATAGGTACAAAACCAAATTTTATAACATATACATTACGTGTATTATAAACGATTTACCTAAGTAAGAAATGAATATTCCATTTATTACTGAAATCGTATTACGGTAGGGTAGATAACACTTTGGCCCAGGAACCTTATGCATAGCAGTCACACTCACTATCGCTGTGCTAAGGAAGTAGTCGGATATTACTATCTAGAATAATTTTTAATTCGAAAGGCCTTGGTAATGTACTGCTGACAAAATCTAGATAAAGTGACACGAAGACTTATGGTACTTTACAAAGTTACGTTAAGTCTAAAAGCCTTAAATACTAAGATAAGGGATATCTACAGATATTCAACTATTGTTGGCGTCGGATTTAGTTAAAGATAACTTAAAATGGGTTTTAACTCTGACTCAATTTGATGGCCCCTAGTAGATTCCTGAGCAATCGTGTTTATTCAAATTGTTTTATGACAATCGCAATGCGGCTGAATTTAAATTCAATCGAATTTACAATTTTTAGATAAGATTAATCATATTTCTAATTTTATACGGTCAATTACGGCGCTTCTACGAAACGTTAGCAGTACCTACATAGGCTATAAAAATATCACAATTACATAATATTATTAGGTCTAATAAATTTGTTGTTGTAACAAAACATACCTATTTTTCCCACTGATACGGCGTGATACGATTTTTAATTTTTACTTGCGTAGCCTTCACATCTGCCCTCTATATCTAGTAAGGAAATGTTTGAGACTAAATAATACGGCGCTTTTGTGTCACTTTCTTACTGAATAGGTATTGTTATATATACCGATTTTAACTAAGTAAATTTACAATTTGTAAGCGAGAGGTGTCTACCTACTAGTATTTTTATATACCACTTGGATGGCAGACAAGCACACAGCCCACCGGAACAGAAGCGGTACCCGAAACCTGTGGACGTGATTAAGAACATTAGTGCTCTATTTAATTATTTTTAATTTTCTTTTGACCCGATCCGTGTTTGCGTGCGTATGAAGTGTTTATGTCTGCGATTGTGTAGGACAAATTTGTTTACTGGCCTTAAAATGTTTTTGATTAGAGTCACGTAGGTATAGACCAGTGCCGATAGACTTTGAGACAAAATAAATTTATAGTAGGATGAAACCTGTTGTAAAAGGAAGAGAATATAATAAAAATGATAGGAAAAATAAATTACGGGCGATCTGAGCTCGGGAAGGGGGGAGGGGGGTGAGTTTTAAGGGTAAACACGGTTTATCTCGATTTCCGGCAAAACTACAAGTCCTATGGAAAAAAGTTAAATGACAAAGTTGTAGGTAATAAAGAGACCTACAACTTTTGTATTTACACTTTTTTCACATAATCTCAAAAAGTATGTGAAAAATTCAAATAATCAAGTTTTTGGTTTTTTATTTTTATCTTAAGCAAATAAATTTGTTTTCCACCAAATTTGGTGAAAACTTAGCTTTTTATGTCCCAAAGACACTGTAATTTTTTTGATTTGAAATACTCTTTTTTTCAGCTTATTTAGACTAAATATCGAAAAACCACCCCAATTTTCAATCGAAAAATCTCACGTCAAAATATCAGCTTTTTAAAAAAAGTCACAGAGTTTTTTGTTCTTTGAAATCTCTTCTTTCTGATAATGTAAAAATATATATACATTGCTATGGTAAATGTTCTCAGAAAATGCAAAGAAGAAAAACTCGAATTCGAAATTAACATTTTTGTATTTAGTCATTTCCTCGTTGAGGTGGGATGAAAAGTTACATGTTGCACTATAACTTCATGGTTGCACTCGAGTGCAAAGATTTTTCACCTTGTGCTCTTTTGATTCCCTCGCTTAAGCTAAGCTCAGGGTTCTATTTTGTGAATCGCTCGCTGCGCTTGTGATTCAAATTATGAACCCTTCGCTTGCTCGGTCATTAAAACTGAGCACGCGAAGGGTTCTAAAAATTGAACCCAGATCTTTAACGAGGGAATCAAAAGTGCGCAAGGTGAAAAATCTTTGCACTCGAGTGTAACTATGAAGCTATAGTGCAACACGTAACTTTTCATCCCACCTCAGCGAGGAAATGACTAAATACAATAATCACAAAATAGAACCCTGAGCTTTAGCGAGGGAATCAAAAGTGCACAAGGTGAAAAATCTTTGCACTCGAGTGCAACCATGAAGTCATAGTGCAACATGTAACTTTTCATCCCACCTCAACGAGGAAATGACTAAATACAAAAATGTTAATTTCGAATTCGAGTTTTTCTTCTTTGCATTTTCTGAGAACATTTACCATAGCAATGTATATATATTTTTACATTATCAGAAAGAACAGATTTCAAAGAACAAAAAACTCTTTGACTTTTTTTAAAAAGCTGATATTTTGACGTGAGATTTTTCGATTGAAAATTGGGGTGGTTTTTCGATATTTAGTCAAAATAAGCTGAAAAAAAGAGTATTTCAAATCAAAAAAATTACAGTGTCTTTGAGACATAAAAAGCTAAGTTTTCACCAAATTTGGTGGAAAACAAATTTGTTTTGCTTAAGATAAAAATAAAAAACCTAAAACTTGATTATTTGAATTTTTCACATACTTTTTGAGGTTATGTGAAAAAAGTGTAAATACAAAAGTTGTAGGTCTTTTTATTACCTACAACTTTGTCATTTAACTTTTTTCCATAGGATTTGTAGTTTTGCCGGAAATCGAGATAAACCGTTTTTACCCTTAAAACTCACCCCCCTCCCGCCTTCCCGAGCTCAGATCGCCCGTAATTTATTTTTTACCATTTTCATAGCTATCGGCACTGGTCTAGTAACCTGCATATAATCATAAGCTGCGGGGGTGGTATTCGTGTGTATTTCCGCACAAAAAAGGGGTAGGTATGTTATTATTGCTAGTGGATAGGCATGCCAAAGTAACTCTACCTACTTACTTCATTTAAGGAACTTTTCCTTAAATGAAGTAGGTAGAGTAAGAGGTAATTAGGTAGTTACTCTAAGTAAAGTAAAAAGTAAAAAGAGAATAGGTGAGTGACTGTAATACAGTAAATAATGTATAAGTATGTACTGGTTTTCACTTACTGTGAGTAGGTAAAAAAATTATTTAATCAATTTATATTTTGCAATTTCCGTCAAAAATAAAAATTAATTGTCTTGTTTATTATTAAATTAGACTAATAGATAGGTAGCCATAAATTAGATACCCTTAATCTCAATTTCCTTAAAGGAAAACATCTGAGTTAACAACAAGAGGCAATAATTACGTAACAAAAGTTTATTATAGCCTCGATCAGTGGCCACTCGGATGAAACTTCAGCTGTTACGCTGCTGATTGTCTCTAGAGGAAATTGGACCGCACCGAAATGTAGGGATGATTGAATGTTCAGAAATTAACGCATAAATGTATCGATAATTATGAAGTCTCTATACTCACGCATTTTCCCTCCATGGTAGGCAGAGACAACAGTCTTTATAGTATTACATGCCTTTGGATTCCGGTTAACATTATCATAGGTAGGTAGGTAGATATATCTACTATGGAACGCAAAAGTTTAAAAGCCCTGATTTATACGTTTTGAGGGTCCCATAATTATCTCAAAGGGATAGTTATCAAAATGGAATTAATATCAAATTCTTAAGTCTGTAACCCCTGCAAGTTATGAAAATTAATTGGAGTCTTGGTAGGTACTTATATGATCTCTAAAAATAGAAGGCATAATACTTTGTATTACATTCATATTATACTTACCTCTATATATACATGTGTGTTAATATCCATTCACTAATCAATATAATAAAATATCGATGTTAAACAATGTCCATCACTATTGGAATTGCCGGCGGCCGATAGATTTAAATCTATATAATTACTTAAAGCGGCGAACCACACAGACTTGAAACTAAACTGGCCTTAAAGTTATGGAAATAGATATTGAACTAGAATTATATGATTTTGTCAGCTTGAAGTTTGTAGGTAGTTATGTTGTTAGACAAAAAGCATTAGGTAGGTACTTATAGATTTTACAAAAAAATATAATTGTGGGTAAGTAATATGCAGTTCAACTAAGTACGATAGTAGGTATAATCCACCATTTTGTAAGCATTACGTATCATTAACTCTTCAAATTCTATTTTATCGACTGTACTTTTTTATGTGGGACGAGTTGACAAATTGAAAAATAATTTTCAATTTGGGGCAACTTAACACCAGGTGCCGAGTCTTCTAGTGTTGAAATAACGTATAAGTTTAGGTAACAGGCTACTCGCTCTGTGATCTCATTCTCGATAATTATTATTTTTTCACTACGTACAGTAGGTACGTACCATCACAACTGCTCATAAAAACAAGACGATGTTTTTCATCACTGGGTGTCCTTGTCTCAGATATAATTTAAGATAATTTTCTCGATTGAAAGTTTTTTCTAGATTTCAATCGCTTCACTTCCAACTCTTGCGAACAAATATATGACAAAAGAAGCAAATAAAATAGAGCCGCTATGTCACTTCAGCTACGAAGCAACTCTCAACTTCACAAAGAAGCGAAATATCTACCACCACCTCATAGATACTTTCCGATAGATATTATTTTAGATGTCTTTCTCGTAAGCGATATCGTTTATGGTTAGAAAGAGGTTTTGTGTAAGCTCGAAAACTTTCAGCCAATATTCCTTTAAGATTCCGGACACGATTTGCTCGACATAAAAACGCTTTAGCAATACCTAATGCCTCCAAATGTGCTTATTTGAGGTTCAAGTAAAGTTATAAATATATTATTTACATAATGAATATGAGTGGCGGTGAATGTCGCCGGCAGTTATGACAAGATTCAAAACATTTTGGCTGTATTTGAATTTTTGGTTTGAATTTTTTAAATTTAATTTATGTAGGATGATAGTACGAGGAGGGAAAAAAGAAAATCCAGTAGGGCGATTACGAAATTACATTCCAATATTAAACGTATTAGTATCTAATCTACCTATTCGTAACGAGAGACTAGAGTCAATCAGAATTTAAAAAATACTTGAGTTGGGTTATGTTAAATTAAGGATTCTGCCTAGTACAGACATAGTTATTAATTTGCAATTTTATATTAGTATAGATAGTCTATCACTTCATTATTAACTTAGCAATTTGAAACCTACTTAAGCTATTTCTACACTAATGACAGTAATGGGACTGATTCCATCTACACTCTCACTGCAGCCACTACTTGGCCTCTTGTACACCACAGTCATTAACAGTGACTTCCAAAAAAAAAACACTGAGTGTTCGTAAGTCACTGCTGAGACACTCGAAGAGACCCAGGGAAAATCAAATATCTTGGAATCCATACGCAATTATTTGTAACAAAATGCGGATGTTAGCAATATAATAATGTCTCTGCTAAATAAACTAGAGCAAAATAATGAAGTACCTACTTAAGTACGTATCCAAAAATGACCGAAGGCACAATGAAACAAATATTTTGCATGGGACTCAATTCCAAGTGGCTTAAATAAACTATATTATAGTTAGGTAAGTATAGTTACTAGCACTATACTAACGGCTGAACTGAACATAATCAATATATTATAGAGCTAATAAAGTAACGCCCTACCTTGAATTTCATTGAACCTTTAACAAAATATGAATAAACAGGCGAGGCAAATTCGAGTTACTTAGTGATAATTGTATTAGCGTTGTCAACGGTGCAAGAAATCTATAGGTACTAATATTATAAAGAGAGACTCCGAATCTTCAAACACAAACTCCTCCCATCACCGAAAGACCAAACGTATGGAAACGCGCCCACATTTACCTAACTAATAGATTAGCGCAAGAAATAAGTAAAAAACGGAATGTTTGATCAAATACCTACCATTAAATTATGCAGTAAGTAGGTATACTAAGCGACGCGACGACATGCAAAAGCACGTTTCACCACTTCAGTAGGTAGGTACCTAGGTACTTATCGTATGTAATCGCGTTCGCTACAACCATAATAACAAGACGTGTTTGACATGTTTCAACATGCTTTAGGTCTTTCTTTTGTTTTTCGTAATACCTACCTACCATTCAGTTTCGTGGTTAGTCGCAATTTTATCCTACTTTAAACCCTCCTCGTTTCTGGGCGTCGAGAGCCCGAGAGAGAGATTTATCTATCATCCTATAAGAATTACAAAAATATCACAAATCAATTAAATACCTACTTTCATAAATATGTATTTCACTCAGACTAGCTTGTAGTGAGGTAGGTATTTCAATGTAAAGAGCGTTTGTAAATTTGTTAGTATCTAGATACTCTTGTTGCTGACGGTACCTAACCAGCAGCATAAATATAATCAGCTAGGTACCTACAAATATGGAATGAAATGAACAAACAGAACGTAAACCTCAAGTTTATTAGGTATTTCCTCCAACCATATAATGTTAACTCCAAACTTACGCGTTGCTTAGGAAGGCTTAGGTACTCGTATATTGTGGTCAATAGGTATAGAAAAATGTGTTCTAATGTTGTTTAATCGAGGTGACCCTCAATGAGAGGCATTTTATAGAAGTACAGTAGGTACAATTATTCTACCTTTTTAATGTAGGTAGGTATCGTTTGCCAGTTCTACTTTGGTGTGGAAGGCGTAGTTACATGTTACCAATACTTAGAACTGTAGGTAGGTACTACCCAAAAACCATGTTTGGCCTCTAGCATCTAGCTAGACTATTCTAGACATTATATACCTTATCCTATCTTTTGCAAGTTAAGCTATAAAGAATCTACCTATAGGTATTATTTTTAAATGAAATAATAAAATTTTGTACCTACATCATTTTGCAGTTACACTATAATATTTTTGTAGATATAATCTATGCATTTCCAACCTTCCAAACCTTTTAAAACATATTTAGAATTTAGATCGAATCTCATTCGTTCAGAAATGACGAGTGGGAGGCACTGGTGGTGGCATTTGCAAGTAATTTATTCGAAGCTCGTCAGGCGTGCACATTCGTAATGAGGGTTCGTTTACTGCTTCTGAAATAGGTATAATAAACGTAAGCATATCGGTAAATTAGATGCAGCTTATTGTTAAAAATGATTGCGGCAAATCTTTCATCCTTTAATTTATTCTAAAAATATTTGGGTATAAGGGTTTCTTAGCAATTTTCTTAATTTTACAGTTATACTACCACCCGTTTGCATTTACAAGTACTTACATAATAATATCAATACAGTATTATACTACTTAGGTGACAGACAAGCACACGGCCAACCTGATGGGAAGCGGTCACTGTTGCGCGGTATTGACGTGTGCAACACCAGGGGCAAGGTACAGGGGCTGCCGACCCTGGAGGGGAGGAAGTTTAGTAACAACACGATGGTTATTATGGCCGCGGTCTTCTGTAGGGCGGAAGCCTATGTACTTACCTAAGTACTAAAAATTTGTACATACCTAGGTACGTCAGCAATCAGCATTATGTGCATCAATTAAATTCAGCACTAACTACAATCTTGAAAAGTCCTCAATGCCTTTTTAATCTAATTCAAAACTAAAATCTTCATAAAGTATCAAGTCAGCAGAAAGTTGAAAAGCAAAGCGTTATGGTCCTTACGATATCGAGCGTCAATACATAACAGGGTCGTCTCTTAGGGCATAACAATTCAATAGAAATAAGGCAGTGAATCCCTTGTGGGAAATAAAGCCTTCAAGCTTTTGCGATACAAAGGTCAACTTTGTAACGATCTGGGTGGCAAACGTAATATTGCATATAGTACATAAATATAATGTTTGTTCACTGGCAAATGTAAATGTTGGCATTCTTTATCGGCAGTACGGTATGGGTGTTAAGTCGGTGGGGGTATTCAGGTGATTGAAAGAGTGTATGAAAATTTATTGTATCGACTAGGTATCGACTTGGCATTTTCATCGATAGAAACTTCAAGTAGTACCTACCTAACAGGATGTAGGTACCTACCTACTTAATCTCCCGTCGTTTCTACTCAAATAGACGGCCACACTCTGTACCTACTTTGTCGTTTTTAAGTGAGAGGGTAGGTAACTGAGCGACTATATACCTACCTGTTTTTCTCAGCAAAGATATTGTACCTACTCTATTTCCTTGAACGTGTAGATAATCTGAATGAATCTAAGTATTTAACTATATTATCCGTACCGGGATCACTGGTAAAATCACTATAAGCATTATGATATGCACACAAAGAATAACGAACGTTAGATACTTACTGTTGTGCAAATGAAATTCGACCACAAAACTACACAGGCAATTTATATGCTTTCTTGATTAATAGGTATATAGGTATAATGGAACTTCAATTCCATTAAATACGTTTTGGGTGTAGATTAGATAGATATTCAATTTAAACAGTTATGTGGATATGAGCTGGCTACGAGCCTCGCCCGGGGTTCCTAACAATTAACTTAGAAATGTGTGGGTGTATTACATTAATTGTGTTTGGGAGCTTGGAATCTCGGAGTTATTTCCATTGTTTTATTTAGTGGAACTGGAAATAATAGTTTGTAATGAAATTTTAATGTTTTATGAAACAAGTTTTATGATTCATTTAAAAATGCTTTGATTTCATGAAAAAAGTGATTTAAGTACCTTCTTACCTACTTAGTAGCATTGCATTTAGAAAATTTTACCTATTAGGTATATTATATATTGCTAATCACTTAGGTAGGTAAGTACCTACCTAATTATAACTTCTTGCAGTTAAATTATTTAATAAATAGTTTGATTTGCACGTACCTATCATACATACCTACATAACATAAAGCTAAGTAGTTAAACTAGGTATGCTTAGGTACTAGATAGCGCTGTGTAGAATTATTTACTTATTTATTTTATTTATTTTTATATCTAAATCTAAGATCAATATTTTTCTTTTCTTCCAGCTAAATTGTTTATAAGTATCTTTAATAGGAATATATAAATATGTTGTAAGCCTATTAAAGGACTAGTTTGCCTAATGAAAAGAAGGAGAAAGATAGCGGTGAAGCAAGAGAAACATAAATACAAGTAGTAGGTACCTAGGTATCTAAGTAGGTATACCGTTTTGTAATAATCATTTCAGGATACTGACCTCGTTGACAGTAGGTAGGTACCTAGTTAACGTTAACAGTATTAGCTGTCGAAACCAGCCATCCATTTTATATTAGATTGTGCATCGTGGCATTGGTTAAAACACCCAATTCACCCTATTATTCATCATCTTCCTGATAGGTATTTACATACGGCAAGAAATGCCTAGGTAGGTACCTAGTTTATTACAAACAAATAATATCACGCAAGGACGACCCACAGGCGTTGCTCCTGTGAATTTCTAATGCTCTGCCATGGCCTACCTACCTATTTATGGCAACTTGGAAAGGCACCTGGCCGATGTTTTGGTGATAAATACTATGTCGAATGTTTCCGAGTTAGGAAGCGTTAGTAAGTTATGCTTAGAAAATATACATTCTATCCTCTAACAAATATTCGCTATCTAGCTATAGGTACCTACTCTTAACTTAACATATCCATCCACTTTATACAAGAATGTCACTAAAATAGCCATTTCTATTTATTTTTTGTATTCCGGCGGTGAATATAAAATTGACAGACAAGAAATAAAGTTTAGGTAGCTGTATTGCCTACCAGTAATCGTATCTAGATACTCTAGATCTGGTAAAAGGTAGGGTACCAATGCCTCGAAAATTTCGAGTCGAAATGTGATTTGTGTAGGTGAGTAGGTACCTACCTACATTGTTGTAAACTAATTACAAATCAATTTATAATTGTGATGGTTTAGTAGAGTTAAATTTTCGATCTAATGTTAACACCAGGTTCTCTTCAGTTCATACTTACATACAAGGAATAATTAGGTATAATATATTATGTAGGTTATAGGTACATAGGTACATTTACAATTACGTAGGGGGAGATTCATTTACTTACTTACAAATGCAATAGGTATTCAGACGGCTACAGTAGTTCGATTTGACATAGGTACAATATTATCAATCGATAGGTATTCCGCTCCGGAACCAAGATAACAAATTACAGCCATAATTAGTGATGTTGCTTCGAACTGTCAAGAGTAGGTACTAATTCATTATGATAACGAGACGTGCCAACGACGGTGATGGATTAGCCTTTTTTCCCCTTCACATAAACGCGAGGACCAAAAGGAAATGCGTAAAAAATGGACCAATAACAGTGTATGCAAAAGTTGAACGTTCTTCCGACATAAAATATTAGATTATTGAAATTTTCCAGATCCGTGGACCGGAGCAGACAAGACTGCTAACACGGCTCCTTCTTACGTTGTGGAAATGGCATTTTGCTGTTACTATACGACATTTACTGGAATAGAAGTGAATTAAAAAGGATTTTTCATTTTCAGTGAGCTTATTCCGCTAGTGAGTTTGGTGTAAAGATGTGATTTATGAATACCTAGGTAGGTATATAATTTTAGAAATTGTGAAACAAATCGGTATATTTGCCAAGATACCTACTACCTATTGTAAGGTATACATACCTACTTTAACTCAAGCTTATAAAATGACAGAGAATATACCTACCTACCTGTTTGTTCTATTCTGTATTCTGAGACATGAGAAAATAATTTCGTCACACATTTTGCCACCTCAAGATTTCAAATTATGTTTCTTTTTATTAAGTATGATAAAAATACAATGAAATTTAATAATATTGACATTAAAATAAAAACTAAAAACTAAACAAATATTTACATTTTGATTTCAAATGATATTTGCAAATAAGTACACTACCTATATTATTCAAATCAATTCAGTAGGTAGGCTACATAAAACTACGAGTACTACCTATTAAAAAATTATTAATTACGAAAAAATTATATAAAAGATTATTATTAGGTTTACCTAAATTTTAGACGGTTTTTTATACCACGAAGGTGACCGACAAGCACACGTACACAAGTAAAAAAGTGGTAAGTAGCAAAGACGATAGATAACTCGTCTTTGTAAGTAGGTACAAAATAAAACGAAAAACTTCTAAAAGTAACATTTACTCAGAATTATTCACTTTTTATCATTGATTGCGTTTTATGCCGAATAGTACAATGTTTCATCATGCGCTTCTTACATCGAAATGTCTTTTCGCAGTACAAGCATTTGTGAGGTAGGATTCCTGTATGGACCATAGTGTGTCTTCTTAGCATTGAACTTGTCTGGAAGGCTTTGTCACATCCCGTACATTTAAATGGTCTATCCCCTGTATGGTTCATCATATGGATAGCAAGATGGCATTTCGCTTTATATCTGAAATAGAATGATAGTATATTTCTCTCGAATTTCTGATGGCATGTAATTAAGAGGTGACTTTATTGCAATTTCACAAAGTCAGTTTACAGAATAAAGTTACTTCATTCGTATTTTTTGGTCTCTTTGGTAGTGCGCGGGGCGCGACGACAGAGACGCACCTATCAACCAATCATAGAATAGATACATAAACATCAAAATCATTCAATGGGCTCACGTTATTGGTTGTCAAACCTTCTATTTTTTTTCTGATTGGCCATTTAGTGTAGGTTCGTTGATTTTGTTCAAGATTTTTGAAACGTATGATTATCATCTATCTACCTGGGGGTCGGCGCAATTCAGTCTCCTCCATACATTCCTGTCAGATGTCATCTCTTCAGTCACACCTTTCCTTGTCAAATCCTCTTTCACGCATTCCATCTCTCTTATCTTAGGCCTACCTCTGCGTCTAAAGTAAATTTTGGAACTTACTTTAAGTATAAATAAAGATATTTTTACCTCGATCCACAAATATGACAACAGTGAGGTCTTTCTTCGCTATGACTTCTCAAATGGCTATTTAATGAGCTTAGCATGGCATATTCCATTGGACACAATTTGCATTTCCAAATTTTCTCCCTCGCTAAAACTTTCAGATGACTTCTTAAATAGTTTTCATTTTTAAACAAACGGTTGCAGTGGGAGCATTTCAATGGGTTTTTTACATGTACGTTTGAAATGTGAGACTGAAACACAAAATATTACTTACTGACGTACCTATTTCACGCAATCTGCGCCACGTGATTTGTAGATAATTGTATTATAACATGATACAAAAGTATATTATAAGTACGTACCTATTACTAACTATGTTTTATAATTGAGATATGTTTGGGTTTGGTTACGATGTGTGAGTTCAAATACTTTAACAGTGATAACCGAAGTGATAGCTTTACTAAATAACTAACATACCTATAGGTATATCTTATAGGATCACTTCGTTGTCCGTTCGTCTGTCTGTAGGTAGGTATAACCGACAAAACCCGATTCTTAGGCAAGCGTGAAATAGGTACCTATCTAATAGTATCTACCTACCTTTGTATCGCAAAAGATCATAATTTAGTTGATATCAATATCTACCCAATAATGAAGTCTGCAACCTCTTGCAGCCGCGTAAAAATCTAATAAGATTCAAAGGTACACTATCAAATTTATCTACTTACACATTTATGAAACAACTGCTTTAATGACTCTGGACAGCTAAAAAGCCGCTAATGGGGTTAAAGGGGGTTGAAATTCAAAGATGTAAACGTTTATTAACATCGATAATGCTACCCACGCGGTACCTTTGATTCCGTAACAATTTCACGAAATTTATTATATTGATCAATTTAATGAACACTTTATGGCTGCGACATCGATTTAATAAAGCGAATAATAGGTATCGCCGCGCTACAACAGGTAAAACGTTGAAAGGCAGTATGCGAGTGTTTAGTCAGCGTGTCAGAAACAGTCAACGAGCTTAACAGCTGTGTGGGTGCCGGGCTCGCTAGGTGCAGACTGCAGTGTGCACGCGAGCATACTTTTACGGGAATTAGCTATTTGTCTAAGATCTGGTCCGAAAATCCCTACTGTGATAACACCTGTCAGTAGGAGCGCGTGTGTTAAGAAATGAAGCAATATAGACGATATTTTTTTTATTGGTAATAGGCTCGCGTTTGACCACGATCTCACCTGTTGGTAAATGATGATGTGGTCGACGGTGGAGAAGACTCCCAGTTTGTAGCTCTCCGGAAATACAGACTCAGGCAGGGCATTCCACTCTTTAGCAGTACGCACGATGAACGTACTCATAATAATGAAGTCTAGTCTTTCATAATAATGAATAACAAAAATAATTATGTAAACACTTGCTAATTGTTAAAACAATGATGGATATTAATGACACGGTGAACATTATGCAGACAATGTTTTATGTACGTTCAGGGCTTCAGGGTTAGTTAAGAACGTGTTGCAGATACCTAAACATTACAATCAATCGGATACCTATCAGTGCTCGCATATATTATCGGCACTCAAAACAACACATGGCAATTTAAGTACATACTTACGTACTTATATCACGTTTACTCTAATTGCTATTATTTTGAGTAAGATAACAATAATTACTTTACTGTCACGAAAGTGTATCTAGCTACTTTGAAAGGATAGTCTGTAATTTTAAGTGTAAAAAAGATTAAAACGAAATTTCGTTTACTTTTTATTATTCTTGTTTTCGCACTAGGTCAACGAGATGGTGGACTCGCCCTTTACATGAATTCAAAGTAGGGTTTGTAAATAGCCGTGGGCTGGGGTACCTAATTATAATTAATATAGGTAAAATTCACTTACTTTTAAATTACGCAGCCTTATGAACGTCTTGCCACATACATCGCAAACGTGTGTAGGAGGATTGATGTGATTGGTTATATGTTCAGCAATCATATGTTTGCTTTTATACCTTAAAAAAAATCATAGCTGAACCGGGTACCGATGGTAGGTAACTTAATTATAATTAAAAATATTTTCAGACATCGTTATCAACAATAACCTAAGAGAAGCTTGTGCAGTTTTGCTTAACGTAAATTATATACAGAATACATTTAACATAACAGAACGCATTTCCTTCGTTACCTCAGCATGGTGAGTTTTTTGTGCAAAAAACGTGACTTGTATGCGCAATTTGTCTGCTTAAAAGCTTCTTCGGTACAACGCCACACGAGTGTATGCACAAAGAACGATTTGGAAACACGCTAAGACCTAGACCGAGAAATTTGACCTCAAAATAAATTTATTTATCATTCTTTCTTTCAAAAAATAGTGTTGTTTATTTAAACAATGCTAATTTTATAAATGGGTACTCAAAGGTACTCTAAGCAAATTGTTGCTTCACTTACTTCTGTCCACATATATCACATATATATCCTGGATGTCTGTGCATTTTCTCGTGTCTCTTCCACAAGCTCAAAGTATCGTACACTATTTTGCAATCCGGTTGTGAACATAATCCGCCAAATTTATTTAAATGAACCTTTCTATAGTGGAATTCTATGGAAAGTTGGGATTTTGTTTTCTTTTGGCATATGTGACATAAAAAACCGGAAGTTTTAGCGGCGTGATGTTTATATCTAAAATAAAATTCTTAATTTAGTATTTTCTGCCAGCCTTTTCATACCACTCACTATAACAACTTGCCATCAGATAGGTGGCTTATTAGCGTACAAGTCTTGGTAATGTATAATAAACAATTATCAAATACCTATGTGCAGCAATAGCAGCCTTGTCTTTAGCAACAAATTCGCAAATCATGCACTGCAAGTCGTTGTTGGTCCAATGTCCCTCTAAATGTCTGGTTACATCATCCATATTATATGAAGAAAATTTACAAATACCTTAAAATACAAATAAATTTTGCAATATTTTAAATGTTACACAATAGATAGGTGGACATCATCACAGTTAGACTGGAAAGCCGACCCCAACTGAGTTGGGAAAAAAAGGTTCAGAGAATGATGATGATGACCTATGACAATAGATAGGTGGATACAGAAAGAAAGCAGGCAGGCAGCCGCCGATCTACCAATACATGGGTATATTCGTAAAGCGTCGTCCCTAAAGGTAGGTATACCAATGTTTCTTTATTACCATTGGCTTATTGTAGGTAGGTGCATAGTAGCTGCCGCCGGTCTAAGCGATCAAAGGCACGCCAATCCACAGCCTACTATCAGTTATGATGATGAATGAGGTTTCTGTCAAACTTGCTTTTCGAAATATACTACTTACCACAAATATTTATACAATTTTCTAGCTTTTCCATATTTTTGCATGTTTTTAATATTTTGTGGTTGTCTCGTAAATTCACTTCCGAGCCTTCAAATAGGTACAAAAAAAAATATTATAACTTCTTTGTAAATTAAAACAAAATACAAAATACTTAAACTCTTTGTATCATTTGCCAATATTTTTTATCAATTTTCGTCGTACAATGGACACCCACGATTGACGGTTCTGTAGGCCATGGTAACCGCTTACCATCAGGGCGCCATGTATGCTACTTTAAAAAAATAATAAATGATTTGCAACTTCTCCTTATTAACAAGACAATATTATAAGTATATAAAAAACATTACATCTAATAATAAGTAATAATTTCAATTGGCTAATCTTACCAGTATTGTGTTCTATATTCAGGTAAGCAGTGCTTTTTTTTATATTATCTAAGTTACAAGACTTCAAATGCTTCAGGTACCATGATCTCGACCCTGAAATAATATTAGTTTTAGTTCAATCAAGTTTAGGAACCTTGTATTAGAATTTGAATTATTTATGAGGATTGCTCAGTCTGATTTTGCTAATACATCTGTAACTATCTTCTATCAAATAAAGGACTTCATTTAAAAATCAGATGAACTGTTACTATCTAGTTTTCTTTGAAAATAAATTTACTTACCATACTTTTTATGGCACCTTTTGCATGTAAATGAATCCTTTATTACATTTTGATTAAGTATTTTTAGACCATTTTTGTAATTGCGCTTATGAACTTCATTTTTGGGTACTATTGAAGAGTCTTTTTCATCATCAATAATTTTATCCATAGAAACTTCATTGGTAGGAATTGCACTTTGAGCATTTTCAGTTTTAACTTTAATGCCTAATTCATCTATATCATCAGTTGACCTATTTAAGTCACTAACAACATTTTTTATATGAAAATGATTATTACTCTCATCGACACTGGCAATTTCATTTTTATATTCATCATTATCAAATTCTTCATCCTTAAGACTGTTGCAGTCTATTTTTTCAGCAAAACACCTCTAAACACAAACAATGAGAGATACATAAGGCAGGTACATTACAGCCATAAGTCAATGTATCATTATCAGATCAGAAGTTTCTAGTCAGTATTAAATCACCAACACATCTTTATATTGGATTTCAATGACAGTCTTAGCACTATACAAATGAACTAAGAGATCTTAAAAGTAACATAACAATTTCAATTGATAATACACTGTCCGTTGTATAACCCATCTTAAGACTTACTAAAGTTTTGAAGAATCATGAAATACAATATTAAAGCTATTTACAGTTCTAATGAGACTTAGTATGTTATGAGACTGAGACTAACAAATTTATTTCTGTCTGAACCTTGGGCCGACACCCCTAGTAACTAAATTGATGATCCCTAAATCCATTTATACATGTCAAGAATGGCATTTCATATCAATTTTTTTATATTCTCATAATGGTAATTGTAGTATAATTAACGGCATAAATATATATATTATATACTTATATATATAATAAATGAATCCCTATTTCCCTTGATCAGGGCATCACGGGTAAACGGCTGGACCAATTTGTATGAAAATTGATGAGGAAATAGCTTAGAACTAGGAGACGGACATAGGATACTTTATATCTTGCCACGGGGACGAAGTATGCCACGGGCGAAGGCACGGGGCACAGTTAGTTCTAAATAAATTCTAATATTAGGTATGTGATTTATCAAATTCAGTACAGCGAAATAGGTTTATTATTAACGTAAGTCTACAATTAATGAAATAAAAAAAACTTACCACATTAGGAAGAGACTTCCAAAGAATATCAGATTTATGACAAAGTTCCTTAAATTCTGAGTATTTTTTAACCTCATTGGCACACTTTAGACACAAACTACGAGGTTTGTCTTGAGTCGATAGCTAAAAAAGGTTATCTATTTCATTTCAAATAATGATAATACTTCCTAATTATGTTTTCGGTACCAATATATAAGTTATAATGTATTACAGTAACCATTTAACCATCTTTACTCTAACTTAACTTATCGCAGACAAGAAATAGAGTTTCTAATAATCAGGTAAACTAGAATATCGAGTTCACTTACTGTTATACCAAAACATAATTGAAATAGTTGCAACCATCCAGTTTGGTGTTCTATTGTCACTGCATCAATAAAATTTGAATCCAAACATATACGGCATGCATGTATATGTATTATTTCATCACTTTTAGACATTATCACCCAGAAATGAATGAAATATTAGATTTTTTCCAAACTTGTAAATAAATATTTATTGTTGACAAAAATATTGTCAAAAACGTCATAGGTATCATTTACGTCAAACGTCAAGTAAAATTATTATTGTCAATTAATACCTACGTTCCGTTTTATTTGTGAGAACGTGCCATTTATATTTTTCACTTTATTTATTTAATCAATGATAAAATTGATAATCTGAAATCTAAAGTTTAAGCTTGCAGAAATCTATATATTTTTTCTGAAAATTATTTACACTATTGTAGTAGGATGAGCTCTCTGTCATTACTCGTTGCTATGTAGATAGGTACAAAGGCTGTGGAGTGTGGTGGAGTGAGTCCAAAGATTTTACCTAGGTACCTACCTTCTTCGAGAATTTGAATTAATGAACAGCAACCTTCGCACCGCTCCATCTAAAAAACAGTCGCGAAAGATAATTCAGAGAATGAAGTTCAAAAGCGTCAGAATCATTGACTGCAGATAGGTATGGATGTTTGTCGTGGAAGGTTAATAAAAGACATCTTGTATAGGTACCTACTCCTACCTACAGGAACCCCTAAGGAAAACGTACCTAGTCGTGGTCATTCCAAAAGAACCTAGAAGACGGACTATTATCGCAAAAGCCAAAGAAAGACTTGGTACGAGCAAATGTGCGAGGCGCTAAATCCACAGGAAATGGCCACTCTCACCTCGGCTGGGAATGGCTGCAGGTGGCAGCTTCTTCCCTACGTGTGAGAGGCGATGCCGTCTACGTTGCTCAGTAGGTATGCACCGAGTGGAAGTTTTAGGTCATACCCAAAACTAACCAACCGACTAAGCAAGCACCTAGATAGGTACCCAACTACAACTTTTCACATAGGTAATTTTTAAGTCAGAAAGTAACTTGATATGTAATCATAATCAATACCTACCTGATTCTGCAAGTTATTCACGGTGCTTGAGGCACTCATAATAAAGGCATTCGCTAAAGTGAGATAAAATTGCTCAATTTATCAAGCTAGTCAGTTTTTTGCGTTCAATGGAGGGAAACATTAGATCACTTTAAGCGCACACATTATTCTTTGAGGGGCAAAAACACAATCAACCCTTCTTTTTAGTGGCTCAAATCAGTTAAAACATATCTTTTTCCGGGTAGATGATAATTTAAATTTTATCGAATAACATTAACAAAGATTGTAGGATGTGCCTAAGTATAAACTTATTATCTGCCTATACAAGTAGGTACCTACCTAAATTCTACGCTTTACTTAAATTATGGTAGGTACCACCTTATTGAATATAATTTTGAAGCAGTTGTGATTATTTTACATTCCCTCTGACGTTTTCATCACGAGATGCAAGTTCGATAGGGTACGGGCCGGAACCTCCACTTGGTGCACCCGGGCAACGGAGGCAAGCAGCGCCTCCCACTCGCCACGGGAGACGTTGCTGCGTGCGGCGTATCCGGCCGGATTGGGAGTGGCTCTCTAGAGGGCTGCTCCGAGGCTCCCTACGTATTCCTCTAACTAGCAGAGGGTAACGTGGGGAGTGAGCGAGGGGCGAGCTGATTGTCCGTGCGCCGACGACGGTTGGGTGACAGGACGGCCGCCTGTTACCGTACACCCCACTCCCTTTCGGGGGGTCGTGGAGGCCATCTTAAAACCGTAGATGGCTCGAGGTCAGCTGGGGAGCAAGGGATACACCTATTTAATTAGGATTTCTACAATGGTCTCGACTTGATGCTTCCATATTACATAATCATCAACAAGGACTTAAAAGTAACAATATTCAAATCCTGATCGTCACGAGTTCTAAACGAGTCATAATGGTGACCTCCAGATCCAGATACTGCAGCTCGTATAGATGATAATAACATTCTTATTGGGGTTTAATGGGGGTGAGTTACAGGAAACAGACTTCAGTTATCAATTTGATCACTTACCTACCTAAAATTAGAGTCCAAACCTTACGATTACTACCACCTACTACCACCTGCTTTGTGTAGCGCCTTCTCTGCAAGAGCTCTCCACTCGTGCCAATTCGCGACACTTAGGTAGGTACCTCAATTCACTGAATGAAGTTCGAGTAAGTATTTAAACAGACAGACACATTATTATTCTCTTCTGTTTTATTCTTGGTATCAAAAACGTTTTTTTCATGTTTGTTTGGTACAAATTTGTTAATGTTAAGAAACTGACATTATTTAGCTATCGTTGCAAAAGACCTATACTTTTTGGTAGATACTGTTTGGTCTCATAGGCCTTGGAATTCGTTGAAATTGGTTTAAGTAACTTTATTTAAGGTGGGTCTACGCTATGCAAGCTGAGCACGAGCGAAGCACAAACGGAGCACGAGCCGAACACAATTCGTCTAGTGTGGACCGGCACGGTGGTAGGTAGTAACATAGGATCAGTGGGACCGCCTTACAAGCCTCGAACGAGCGCGCTGCGAGCATTTAGAGATCGTGCTCGGCTGTGTTCCGCCGTTTGTCGGTTTTTTGACGAACACAAAGGGATTTCGAGGACAGTGATCGTTGTACGTACACATTTGACGCCGCCAACGACGAAGCCACTTGTGCTTCGCTCGTGCTCAGCTCGCCTAGCGTAGACCCACCTTTACATTATCTTATAAAAGAAACCTATCTAAGCATATTTTTTTCCCAGAAAATCGTAATCTCCAGAGCATGGAAGCAGAATATTGAAACTGGTAGGTTTGGGGAAGGCGATAATAATCCTCAAATTCAAAGGTATGATGGATATTCCATTCACGTAGCACAGGCGCGCGTCTGTCAGTAGGTACTGTACGTGCCTGTACTTGTCATAACTATTCGTATATTATAAGCAGATACGGGTTTAAGCAATAATAGGCAGATAGACGTGAATATGCTGATAGGTGTGAAAAAATATTGTTGAGATTTTACTGGAAACTAGCATAGGTATCTATGCCCGCGGCCCTGGACGTAGGTTTTCGCGTTTTTGACTATTTATCTTCGGTTCTTCTCAACCGATTGTGATCAAACATGCGTAAGTCTGACTAAGACCTTTCTAATAGAAAAAAACGGCATCAAAATCCATTTATTTGAATTTATTTATCCAGATTCTGCGTTAAACAGACAAGAATTCTAGAGCCTAGTTAACAATTTTATAATAGATAGTAGGTACCTAAACTAAGACAACGGTTTCGTTTCAACGACGTTTAACTCATTTTTATATTCACACAAAATAGACTACTGCTTTTTGCATAATGGGAATGATTTTAATTGAAAAATAAATTAACAGAACTCGAAACGGGAAGCAACAAATTCATTAATCAAGTATTTTTTTGAGATGAACAAACTATAAATTTATAATAAGACAACCACCATATTCGTCACCTCATGACCATGACAGCTGAAAAGAAACGCAACATCGGGATCAGTACCTACTAACTACCTGGTGGGGTTGGTTTAGGATCCAAAGATTTTGATGGGGCCCCAACGATACTCAAGTGAACTGTGACCGATGTCTATTAAATTTCTCAAATTGGTAGTACTGATTTTTGTACACATCCACGTTGCTCCAACGTTAAGTAAGCTAATGCTCTCATTATAACGTCCCGTTGGGGGAGTTTTATGTAGATATTTTTATCCTAATGCCTCTAAAATACAGCTTTGTAATTTAGAAAAGAGAGGCTGCGAGAGTTATTGCCGTTTTCTACAATACCAATTACGTAAAAAACACAGTAGGTATTACGAGTAATATTGTGATCATAGTTAACAACGTAGATCCTTAGTCTTTATTGTATCTTGTGATTGCCAAGTATTGGTGGCTGATATATAACAATAATAGTAAAGTATGTGTGATATATAATAATAGTAATACTATATGTAAATATTTGTAAGAGTGAGTCGTGTGTCATGACTCACTCACATGCTCAAAAACAGTGTGAGTCGCGTATCATGATTCACTCGTGTGCTCAAAAACAGCTGTCTCGTTATTGGTCCTTTTCCAATCATTCAACTTGTCACGTTTTAATTTCAAAAAGGAGTTGTACACATTAAATTGTGTAAACACCTACAATGGAACGCAAAACAAAACCTAAACTCCAACGTACTCGTACTTTAAAATTGAGCCTGAGGCAGTCATTAGCAAGTTTAGGAGCCTTCTAATGTAATAAATGTAAGTCGGTTGGAAAAAGTAACTTTTGGATCTACCTTTTTCCAGAGAAAAATAGGTAAGTACCTATTTAAATGCGTTCTAATAAATAAAACTGAATTGTCTGATTGCCACGTTAACATAATAGTAGTAGTACTTAGTAGTTAACAATAATATTTTAATGAACTTACCTATATGATGTTAAAACGTAACTTTAGCAAACATTTTTATTTTTATTTTTGTCTGTCAGGTTGTCCTTTTTTGGCTAATCCCCGACAGATCGGGGTCGATTTTGACGAAAATTTCTTTTCTGACTTTTACATCGTAGCCAGCACACGGCAAGCGTAGCTTTCACTCTTGATTTTTATCTTGCTGTCAGAATTATTCCTAGGTTACGCACAATGACGGGTGCGGGCCGGAACCTCCACGTGGTGCACCTGGGCAACGGAGGCGAGCAGCGCCTCCCACTCGCCACGGGAGACGCTGCTGCCTGCGGCCAATCCGGCCGGGGTGGGAGTGACCCTCTAGAGGGCTGCTCCGAGGCTCTCCACGTGTCCCTCTAACTAGCAGATGGCACAGTGGGGAGCGAGCGGGGGGCAGGCTGATTGTCTGCGCGCCGACGGTTGGGTGACAGGACGGCCTCCTGTCACCCTACACCCCACCGTTGGTGAAGTGGCGCGATGCTCGCCCCACCCCCCCTTTCGGGGGGTCGAGGGGGCCATCTTAAAACCGTAGATGGCCCGGGGACAGCTGGGGTGCGAGGGATATGCCCATTGGGTAACCTTACACCCCGGTTACTAAAGCCCGAGACGGCGTGCGGTTTTAGTCGGTTCGATCCCGACATAACCACCCCCGATGGCCGACGGGGGTGGTATCCATGGGGATTTCCGCACGATTAAAAAAAAAAAAGGTTACGCACAAAGATGTATCAAAATTTCATCATAATTGTAGGATGAATGTATTATTATATTTTTACTTACGTACTTACCATTTCAGATGGAGTCATAGATGAGCCTAGAAACATTACTCTGCAAAATCTTATTAACTAATTTTATTAATATTAGATAGTTTAGAAAATCGAAATGCAAACACTCTACTTTGGTATTCAATATATTATATCTGAATAATGACAATTGAATAGGTAGCTTCAACGACCCAGGGGATTAAAACATACAAAAAACTGCCTATATCAGTAGTATGCGCGAAAGCCTTTGTAATGTAATAAATAAAATTACGAGGGCTTTTGCAATAGGTCGTAGTGCACTTATTTTAATAATCCATTTAACTGTGAGAGTGAAAAAATGCGTACGTATTTATGGCACAAAATTCACCGTTGAACTTTGAGAAATAAAAAATAGATTTTCCTTTCCATTACTAAAACACATAAGTGTCAGGTCGTAAAATAGCAACTGCGCCTGAACTCAAATGCAGTTCACCGCATTCTTAATTCACCAGATTGTCAACTGAACAGATTTGCAACTAACCAGAAGTACCTACCTACCTCCTAACAAAAATAAAATAAATTTATATATAGCGTCTGATGCGGCCGTTAAGCTGTAAGCCACCAATATTGCATTATTTATTGTAGCTCAACGAGCTCGTTTTTTTTTTGTAACGTATGGTTACGACCCCGAAGATCATGTCTGGTGATGGTGGGGTCCACACATCCCATAGTTACCTATAGTTTGTATCTATCCGTACACTAGTCTAGCTATAAGTTCTGTTACAGATGTAAATGCATTTATACTTCATGAAGTAATATAATCAGAATAAAATTAAATGTACATATTGTACATGATTATTGAAGTCTCGGTAAAAACTGAACAATAATTCTATTTGAAATGACCGGGCTTTGATACAGGCTTTTAATCTGATTAACGCACTGTTTCCATGGTAAATTTAGTCACTGCTTGCTTCAGAGATTTCTTGACTCAAGACTCAACATTGGCGATACTTTATTGTCTGTATCTCAAATCAGCTTGGCGTTATATTCATACAAGTAATAACTCACATGATAGAATTTCACTCTTCATTATCTATTATGTTAAATAAAATATTACCCCCTTGAGTTGATATAATCTCGCATGTTATAAACTAACGTATAACGTATAGGTATAATCCGCTATTAATACTAAATGAATCCCTCACAAATACTGTACACAAGTTCATTTTAGTTCAAAATATATAAGTAATAGATTAGACTGGATGATAGGAGACGCCAGAGGGCTGATAAAAATCGTAAATTGGGATTTCGGATTAAGCCTTTAGACCATTTTATCTGGTATATCGTGGCTAAGAAACTGCCTTTTTATATTAGCTAGGGTTGAGGCTACCTATATATTTAGTAGTTATTAAATTGTTCTTGCTCGAGAAGATTATTTGTAAGTAGAAGCGATCAGAATGGGAAGAGTATATTAGTACCTAATAAAATTGAAGTGTCTGTTTATAAGATTTTAATAACAGTAATTTAATATAGAATAAATATTATTTTAAAATTAATAACATTTAAAACAAATGAATACATAAAAAAGTGTAATCTTTCATGTTTTTGTTTGTCTGGGCCAATTTTAATGGGACTCTTACGGGATATGGCTGATGTTGTGGCGTAACTTTAGAAAAAGTTTTGAGGTTTCGCTATAAAAAATTAAAACCCTGATTGAAGTTATCGCTGACAAAATCGCAGGCACAGTTAGTATTTATAATAACTAAAAATAGTGCCTTTTTTGCATGGTTATCGTTTCAGTGAATTAATATATTAAAATAAATGTATCATAATTTTATGCGCCCTATGTAGGTATATATTTAAATAATATTTATGTATGTATCTATGAACAATTTATGACGTCAACTGCCAATTTACTCCTACTAATAAATCCCTCTAAAGTTATCTGGTACGGATCGCTCTTAGCGATAAGACCGCCTACGCCTGTACCTTACCTACTAGACTTAAGATAATTTTATCTTTATACTAGCTGTCTCGACGAACTTCGTACCGCCATATTTTCCACCCGCGTGCAATTCCGTTCCCATTCCTGTTCCCGTTCCCATTCCCATTACTATTCCCATTCCTATTCCTATTCTCATTCTCATTCCCATTCCCATTCCTACTACTAGCTACTACTACTAAATACTAATCCCGTAACGTAAACATAAACTTCTCTCACATAATAGAAAAAGTTTGTATGAGAAAACGAAAAGTTACTTTCTGAAATTTTCTGTACAACTGTTTTATTATTTTTTTTCGTAAGAACCTTCTCCCGATAATAACAAACACAACAAAAAAAGAATTAGTGAAATCGGTAGAGCCGTTGGTGAGTTATGCGCTTACCAACACATTTTGCGATTCATTTTTATAATATTATAAAGATGTACCTAGACTTAAGATAATTTTATCTTTATCTATTCATCTGTTTTTGTTAAGAAACATTTATGTCATATTATTACTTCGGGCTTTGTAGCATTTTTCTGAATTTTACCTCTCAGCACCGTTTTTATTGAAATAAAAATATTACAATGAATGATATCGTATAATTTATTATACTTTGCGAGTATGCATTCTCCTTATCTCTCTTCGTTTCCCCATTTTCTTTCATTCCTACGTCTTCCCCTCGGTAGATATTTGCTAGTGACACAATTCACAAGCCGTGGACTCGTTAGATATTTCAATACTATCAAAGGAACTTGTCCAGCCAGTGCAGTTGACGGTTATTTATTTATCTATATGTACAGAGAAGAAAAAATCATCAGTCATCATAAGATGTTTTGCTGATCTTACATTATTTCCTCCAAGATAGTTAGCTTTGCTTATATCCCGTCAAAGCTTTATTCCATATTTTTATAACTAGTTTAACATTTTGTAATGAAGTATTTATGTGACTGTATCACTAAACAAAATTGAGTGCACATATCAATCCTAATAGATACCTACTTAACTGTAACTTTCTGTGAATATGACCAATAAATATAACCTCAATCGGTCAAGTAATTCCAAAACTGAACTAAAAGTTTTGATTACATACATACATAGTAATAACGTGTATGATGTTAAACAAACACAATAACTTGTATTTTGTCAGCTGACAAATACACATGTTATTAGAAAATTTATTATATTGATATGCCCTCATCCTCCGAGTTGCTATCTGCTTGTCAGTCTAACTATGATATTGACATGTGAATAATTATTACTATTATGATATTACAAATAATATCAATAATTGTATTTATAAGTGGTAAATATTTTAGTTCGTATTTTTACGGCCTAAAAATTGAACTGACATAGAATTATAGAATTCACATGTCTAGCAAGATTGATTTTCCTGGAACCCGAGGGGTATCAAGTTGAAATTCAAATCAAATATTTAGATCTACAACTCCTTAAAGCTATGAAAAAATTTCACAAACTTTAAGGTGAACGCAATCACACGATACAGCTGTGCAGCATATTTAAACACTTGCTTGCGAATCAAAACCTTGAGGGTCTGACGTATCAAATTTAACTAAGCACTAAATCAGTACTTAAATTTGGCAAGAAGACAAATTCTGCGTCTGAGCCATTACGTCTTATAAAACAAGGAAAAGGAAGACATGGACTTGTTTGCCGCCATCAGCCTGTTCAGTTTGCTTATTTTGCAAACTACATTGGTAATTTTCTCATAATATGCACGAATCGCTTCCGCTTTCGGCTTCATTATGCGTATTGTTAAGAAGTGGAATGCCCTGCCTGAATTTGTTTCCGGAAAACTTCAAGAAGTTTTCAAGTCAAGAGTGAGTCGTCGACCACATCATTACTTACTAGCAGGTGAGATAGTAGTCACTCGTCAAATGTTTCGAATCAGTTATAAAAAATATTTTTTTGTTGATGACAATTGATGAAATTGTATCCTTCAAAGTAACTCCAAGTACTAATCTCATTTGCAGGCCACTGCGCGACTATCGTTTATGTACTAGTTCTACCATCAGTGTCCAAGTAACGGGACGATAAGTCATAACCTTTTTTACATTGAAATTATATATTTCAATGTAAAAAAGGTTTATGAAGACTGAGTGTTATGCAACTTTTGTCATCGACTACATTATTAGTATAAACACTTTTTCGGCATAAAGTAATTAAAATTTAACCAGACTCTTCGTACAACGAGTATACTGGGTACAGGCTTGGTGTTAATAATAAATTAACTTCAGTAGTCGTCGTCATAAAATTATGTTAGGTACATTTTCTTTGTAAATGTACTGGCCTTCAAAATTATATTTTTTCATACCATGTTTTTCTTCTTTATTTTGTAAAGTATTCTCTCGTAAGCGAATTCATAACAAACCTCTTCATTGATTGCCCAAACAGCTTATTCGTACTAACAAAATTTATTTGAATAATTTTTTCTTTTCTTTGGTGACCTTAAAGACTACCCAGCCCAAGGTTTCCCATGCCACACCCAATTTAAAAATCCTGCCTAGCTATCTTTTGAGCATCCCTGATACACTCTTTTCATTCATCTACGGTACACAGCCTTTTCCCACCTTCTCTGGGTCTACCTTCAGCTGCATTCCTAAGCGTTGTCACGATTTCTGTAAAATCAATTGTCCCTCTGTGTTTTTGCTTGAGCCGAAGTTATAACAAAGCGAATACGCTTAGTTCTAAGAGAAAGACAATACATCACTGTTTGTCCATACATAGCTTAAGATAACATTCCACCTGACCTATTTCTTTCACATTCGTTTTCATTCCCGTACAATGTTATCACAATTTTATTTTATTCGGCTGTGCACTAAGGTGTACGAGTATGTGTTCGCCAATACCAAACTCACTTGTCAGCCAACGCAATTGCTTGACATCCGAAGTTCTGGAGTAGGCTTTCCTCACGGTTGGGGTTGGGTGGTCGAATGGCAGTCGCTCTCAGGAAAGCTGACATAAACTAAAAATAAAAGAGGAATAAACGGAGAAATAAATTTAATAGGCAACGATTTGAAAGCTTTGGATGCAACCAATCAAACTAAGGTAATGATGATGTAGTTAAGCACACCCGTCCGTCTAATCAATGTTCATATGAATGAATAGTGGAAATTAGTACGCTTTTAAACTTATGGCAAACTTATTATGCCTAAATATACCTATTAAAACAAAAATATTATACATTCAAGCGGATGCCCTTGTAAGGGTGTAGGTAGTGAAAAAAGAATAATTAGGGGTTTCCTCGAACGAAAAGATTAGTTTCTATCTGCCGACTTTTGAAACAGTCTTTCATCTTTTTATTTTTATTCTTTCATACTTGTGTTACAAATGATTGCGAAATTTTTAGTTAGGGTTTCACCACAATTACAAAAAAAAAATATTTCCAAAAAACAAAACGAAAAAAATGCGGCTATTGTCGGCGTGTCATCATAATTCACAGTGTTATGATTACGATGGAAGTATAACACTTAAAACAGAAAGGCGTATGTGCATTTAGTGCATTTCAAGTTTTATATAATTTATAATATTTTATTGTGTTTTCAAATTCAATTCAATTCAATTCTGCGGTTTATTCCACTTTGTTCACCTAGGTGATATCACCCGGGTGAACAAAGTAGATTTTTTAGTGTCCTCATTTCACCTGCGAATCATATCACCTACGCTTTATCACCCAGGTGAAATGAGATGGACACATGATGTCGCATTTGTTCACCTTGGACTTGGTTCACCCAGGTGAACAAACGCGACTTTTGCTATTCGTCTTGTGGACTTTTATCACCTGCTAATGAAATTGAGAAAGCTAATAAAAACTTTTTATAATCGCACGTTTTACAAATATTGCAGAAAAAAAAACTTGAAAGCGTCATGAGGGTGATTCTTTTTTGGTGACTTCTAAAGAATTTCAAGCTCCAACTGTTTTGTCAGTGCTTTTTACCCGACTACCTGGATCGATTTCACTAATTCTTTTTTTATTGTGTTTGTTATCGTCAGGAGAAGGTTCTTATGAAAGAAAAAGTTAAGAAAGTTGCACGGGACATTAGAAAATTTAAGAAAACTTAACGACCATAATATTAACTTTTCTAATTCAACCTTCTTAGTGCTTTTGAAAATCTAGAGACGCGGGAGCGTGTCAAGCCAAGTTCAAGCAAAGGAACTGGCTAGCCAGCTACAAGTGTATATTCACACCAATGATTTTATATAGGTACATGTTACGTTCATAGTAACTAACACCTCAAATCTAATCCACATTGACAATTGTTGACAATTAGCGTTAAAGTAGTATGAAAGATGGGATAAGCACGTGAGTAAAAAAGATAGCTATAAACATTATCTGTCAAAAAACGTCCCAATTGGGACGTTTTCGAGTCTTCATTTGGCGCGCTCTAGTAACATATCTGCCTCTTTTTACATGTATAATATCATTGATTCACACGAACCATTTGGTGCCACTTTTGACCCACCCCTCTATAACTCAAAACCTATATAACGTAAACACGTGAAACTACGTATGTTTAATTATACCCATAAGGTATAGTAGTTTAGGTTGTTGGTAGTCAATGGGAGTTTCAACGGACTAATTTGAACTCGCTATTCGTTGTTAGCACATTAAGACAGGACAACGCCTGTCGGGTCAGCTAGTACCAAATAATTCATAAAAAATACATAATTAATAACAATTATTCTTTTATTTATGAAACTTTTTAATAATTCTAAAGACAAAATAATAATATTATTACGGGTACAGGGACCAAGCCACCGGTGATTAGGGCTCCAGGGAGAGGAACTGCCTCACAATGCGTGCCGTGCGTGCTTAGCAAAACCGCCTTCTGCATCACGCCTTTGAGCCAGCTGCCTAGTGAGAGCCTCTTAAGGTGTTGGTCGAGGCTCTGGACGATGAGTCCGTGCACTGAAATGACTATCGGTACATTAATAGCTGAGTCAATATCCCACATGTCGACAATCTCATGGGCCAGGTCCAAATACTTTATATGTTCACAAACAAAGAATTCAGCACCATCCATCGCCTACAAAGCACATAGCTGATATAACACATACGTTCAACAAAGTCTACTCCATGAGACCTAATTTATTTAAGATTTGATAAAGAATAGATACCTACAATGACAAAACAGTTGGAGCTTGAAATTCTTTAGAAGTCACCGAAAAAGAATCACCCTCATGACGCTTTCAAGTTTTTTTTTCTGCAATATTTGTAAAACGTGCGAGTATAAAAAGTTTTTATTAGCTTTCTCAATTTCATTAGCAGGTGATAAAAGTCCACAAGACGAATAGCAAAAGTCGCGTTTGTTCACCTGGGTGAACCAAGTCCAAGGTGAACAAATGCGACATCATGTGTCCACTCATTTCACCTGGGTGATAAAGCGTAGGTGATATGATTCGCAGGTGAAATGAGGACACTTAAAAGTCTACTTTGTTCACCCGGGTGATATCACCTAGGTGAACAAAGTGGAATAAACCAATTCTGCAACAGTATGAGACGACAGAATAAAGTTCTAACGTCTAATACTGCTTTGTTAATGTTATTTTGTGCAAAACAAAGTTTTAAGCTTCGTTTACGTTCAGTTTTGTGGCAATTTTCCCTAACGTGTCTTCGAGCACCCTTGAAAGAACCGTGTCGGAAGCTCCCCAAGTTATCAGTGCATTGAATACGCGGTAGCGTTTAACGTTACGACGTTTAAGGTTCGATTTATACTCAAAGATAAGACGCAGTAATGTCTGTGCGTGCGTCATTGTAGGCCAGGTGTCCGCAGCTATTTACCGCCCTACTTATTCAAGTGCCGTACGCTGTGGGGGCGGAACTCCCCACGCTTATGGATCGCGAGCGCGCGACCAGTGACTACCGACGTGCCGGCTCGTGCGGACGCCTCGCACTCTGCCTTGCCAAAGACGAAACGAGACACATATACGTACCCAACAAAGTTAGACAAGGACACTACTATCAGCTCCGTTTTCAACAGGTCGTTATTGTAACTTCCACTAAATGGTGATTCCGTGCAATAATTCTTACTTCAGTTGTACTTTTATTAAATCGTTCGCTTAAACTTTTATGAGTTTTGTGCAGTTATAGAGCTTTAGAAGTTACTTTGCTGACAAATTTTATAACTTTTTGATTTTGGTACGGCTTTGCGTTTGTTGTTGTTGTCCAAGTTATCGCTTGTTGTGATATTAAATTGTAATACGACAGAGTTCTGAACATAAACAAAATAAATGACTGGCTAAGTTATGTACGAAAAGTAAAATCGAATAATATTTACTCGTATTTGTTCACTGAAATACTATTGAGAAAAAAATTGAATAATCTGAGCAGTTGTGTGGTTATAAACAGTAATTTAGCCGTTCGCTACGACCATTAGGTGTCTACGATATCCGCCCACCTGATGATATGTGGTCACCGTCGTCGTCCATTTATATCAATGAAGTGGAAATTCTGACGTATATCCTTGTTAGTACTAACCTTTATATTATTGTTGAGTGAAATCTTCAGGCCCTTTTCCTAAAATGCGTGATAGATGAGGGTTTATGGATAGTGGACGTGCTACTTTTGAATTCTTTCGGTGTCGCCTATTGCGTGGAACCTATTTGCAGCATAAAAATTCTTTGCGAGTAGTCTGACCTATATCTTAGGACGCGTCGGCCTGTTCAAAAGAAATTGATATTTATTGATATAAAATTATCCATAGCTAGGTCACAATTGTAATGAATTATGTTGGAATTGAAATAATCAGTTATATATTTCAAATAAATTACATTACTTACATTACTAAGTAAAGTTATGGTGAATAAACAAATAAATAAAAAATAGTGTACAGCAAAAATCTAGATATTCGAGCAAAACATGGGATTACTCTATTAAACATACAAGTCTTATCTATAATAATTTGGTGAATAGAAAGAAGAACATACATATAGGTACTTTTTTCATTTGGGGTAGGCAGCGAAAACAGATCTTATTATTTTTGTTTTTTACATATCTGGCGGCAGATCAGAGGAACGATATGCGACTCTCAATTTCCCCTTAAGCTTAAAGTGAAAATTTATAAAACCATGATAAGACCAAATAAGAAGATAAAAACAAATGCATGTTGCGGAGATGCAAATATTAAAATGGATGTATGGTGTGACAAGAATGGACAAAATGAGGAATAAGTATAATAGAGGGAAGTTTGAAAGTTGCACAAGTGAATGAATAATTTAGAAGCGAGTGACTATCGTGGTTTGGACAATTGTCATTAGAAGAGATGAAAGCAATGGTATTAAAAAAGTTCAAATGTAGAGGGCTTCAGGGCCAAGTTAGGCCTAAGAAAAGATGGAATGCATGAAACACCATGACCGTGTTTCAAGCAATAAATTGAATTTGAATTGAAAGATGATATAGAAAGGAGTGAAGTGACTGAGGCGATGACATAGGACAGGAATGTATGGAGGAGAATGAGATGTTGCGCCGACCTCAAATAATTGAGACTTGGACAGGAAGATGAAGACATACCTGACCATGACCATGACAATATTTTTTGTCTTATTATATTCTTCTTCTTCTTCTTATAATTCTTCTTATAATGGTGACTCCCATTCTAGAGACTTTGCCTCAGCTTACCATCAGGCGAGGTGAAGTCATGTTGACGTGACCGAAATAAAAAAAAAAGTATTTTGGAATTCTTTGTCTGTTTGTTTATGATGAACGCAAAAACTTCTATAAGAATGTTGATGCGGATTTTTCTATTAGAAAGATCTTGGTCAGACTTAAAATTTGCCTTACGTTTGATTGCAATTGGTTAAGTACAACCGGAGATATGTGACCAAACAATGATAACCTGCCTCCCTCCGTACGCGCGGCTAGCATAATATTATAATTATAATAAGGTGGATATTAGATTCGACTCCGGTTGTAGATTTAAATCTACAACCGTAAAGCTTAAGCTTTAAAAATTTTTTAGTTAATAATTTATATTTATTGTATGGATAAGTTTCTGTTTTAACCATTTACGCATCTGTAATTCGTCATGAATAAAGGAGAGCTTCCTATATAATGGATTCTAGAATATGGATAAATTTAATAAACTTAAATTCTTCTTTGTAAAGAAATACGTACATCCAAAGGAAATGACATTATATCAATTTTTGGTAACATATGGAGGAAAAGGCGGGCATTTAATTTAAATTATTAATTCCAAACTAACGGCCCGTAACTTCATCCGTGGCGTTTTATGTGTTTCGCGTGGAACTCTAAATTATTATTTTTTATACTACATAGGTAGCAGATAAGCACACGGCCCATCTGATGGGAAGCGGTCAACGTGACCTATGGATGTGTGCAACACTAAGGGTGTCACACACGCGCTGCCTACCCTGAATGGAAGGGGAGAGGGTTAGGAAGGGGTGGAGAGTCTGAGTCTAAGAAGGGGTGAGGGAGGCGGGATACAGTGAGCTCTGGCTACCCTGCTTACCGGCGGGAACACAACACGAACCATCCATATAATAACCATATTATGGCCGTAGTCTTCTATAGGGCGGCGATCCTTCCTCAGTCGGACAGCTCATTTCGGACGGGAGAATATACCGTCGTACTACCTCCATAACATTAACATATTCTGAAATTAAAATATTACGCCTTATTATATATATCCTATCTAACAAAAGGTCTAATTCAGCCCAGCCGATACAGAAATTACCTCATTCAAATAGATAGAAAGACAGACAGACAAAATTTTTTAAGTTGCTTTTTGTTACATAAATAACAAAAAGCAACTTTAAAAATTTAATAATATGCGTTTATTTTGAACATGTTAATTATGTCAGTTTTGCTAAAAAAAACACCTCAATTTTATTTATTTGTATATCTATATAGTACAGATGTATAATATATGTACAGATATCGCTACTACCAATCAATATAGTTGAAGATATGTTACATGTAGACATATTAATATCATCCCTATCGTTGTGCTCTTGACGTAGTGGTTGTGGTCAACGTGATATACTGCTGTGAGGGAAGGATGTGGTTTCCCATCCACATGTCTCACTATTGGTCCCTACTTGTGCGCAATCTTTTACATTCATGAAAGGGTACACCGATTCCGGAACCGTATTCGGTTGATCCATAATATATATCCACAAACACGTGGTATGGCACCTTTTGTTCTGCCATGTGCCACCAGACACATTAAGCCCTTTTTTATCGTGCGAAAATTCCCATGGATATCCCCCCGTCAGGTAGGAGGAGCGGTTATGTCAGAGTCGAAACGACTAAAACCGCACGGTGTTTCGTCACATCAACCTGTGTGGCAGGGAAATCTGGTATGCCCTAGAAAAGATATCCCAGAGACCGGCCTTGGCATTTAACATAGGCAACCACGACATATTATTAGGAATTGAAATCCACACTCCCTAAAAATTGCACGTGGAAACGCGACGCACTGCCACCCTGAGCCTGCTAGGGCATTAAGCTCTATGATTTTCCAAATTCAAAATTCGTCATTTTATCATCTACATCTTTATTAAGAATAGAATAGTATTACGCATTCCATGTGGTCCTCTGAGGGTCCTCTATGCAACTAAACATGTGAAAAGCGTGGTTTTACATTCCTAATAACGGCTACATTCCTCTAAGTCTTACAGCTGCGTGAGGTGCTGCCAAAATGAAGCAATAACTTTATATTTATTTTATTATTCGATAATAAAAGTGTAATATAATTAACGGAACACACGTTAAAGCTAAGTGAAAACAGTAGAATAAATCTTGGTCATTTTTACGAGTGCAAAGAGCCCTCGTAAAGCAAAATTCTCTTTGTGCTAGCGCGTGGACTTTTAAGATGCACTTTTATGGGCTGCTGTTAGAGGCCACAAGCATTTCATATATGAGGGTAGTTCAAATTTTAAGAGTAATTTGCATAATGAATATCAAAGCTATTTAAGAACAATTTATAAAATCTTTTGCAGCGGCGTAGTATGAACATTATTATGAACGTAAGCTGAAAGAGTTTAGGTTTAACAATAATTTTGAAATACTAATGAAATAAAAATAAATGTAAATTGAAACAATTGTAGATTCAATTCTCTGATTAGCTGAAAAATAGCTGGACCTCTAGACAAAGTGACATTCTATTAGCAGTAATGCCAACAAAATTTTCAGAAATATGTAACATATAATATCAAAGTCTTTGTAACTCGAAATAAATAATTTAATATATAGATATTATAAATCACCACAGTATCAACCTGTATGTGTAGAAGTGGATATTAACTAACCGGGATGAATCTAGGTAACTTAGCTAGCAGAAAGAACTCCTAGGAAGAGACTGTTTTCAAGTGTGTGAATTTCAAGTCGCGAGTTTACCCTTGATTTATAATCGCTGGGTTTTAAAATCAGTTGGTACCTTAGCCACGATATTTTCTATCTCCATTGCAGAACATAATTACTTTGCAGTGGTATTCATCACTAATCTTACACATTAAAATTTCCATTTTATAAAGATTTCCAATAAAAAACGAAAAGCGAAAACAATACCCGTTCTTTCAGCTACGCCTAATTAATCAATAGCAGTGCGCTACGAGCTTCTACGGAAGCTCTACGAAGCCGTTTATGTAGAAGCTCTACGCGGTCTATTCAATAAAAGCAATAGCGCTATTTTAACGGTGTTAAAGCACATTGGTTGTGTAAAACCTTTTATTAAAACTAGAGATACGTTAAAAACTAACGCTATTATTTTCTTACGTAAACGTTTTCATTGATTTATTTTTAAATTAGACTAGAAGAAATCAGTCATAAAACCATCGAAGTAATACTTCTTTTTCTTCTGTCGTATCGACGGCATACCAAATTTTATTTTCCCAGTGTCCTGCTGCCTTAATTGCGTTAACAGATGCGCTACTTTGAGCTACTTACATGTGTATACATGTTGTGTTTGGGCCTGCAGCACACGTTAGTAAGTGGGATCGACGGAAAAATTTATTCTCTGAGACACGTGGAGCCCTCAACGTGTTAAGAATGGTCATTGGTTACCCATCTTAAGACTGAAATGGCTAATATTTCTTAACCATATAAAGTACCACTTAGCCACCAGCGTCACAAAATAGTTCCAGCAGTAGTCTAGAATCTAAAAACCGAATACATGAATGTTCTCGAAGTTTTCAGGTTATTCATAAATTTGAAAGTAATAATCTTGTTAATATTAATTAAGTGTCAATTATTTAGAGTTAAATAAAAAATATATACTTTACAATTTATCTAAATCACGAGCCGTACATCAAATGTACCTAATTATAGTAAATTAACGTACATTTTAACTCCAAAACTCATTACAATATCGATGGAAGTTACTTCACGTGTATCACGCGATAATTAGTACAATAAAATGAAACGAAATATTCGTATGTAGTTCAAAACTTTATTTTGTTAGCTGTGAGAAGTTTGTATTCTTTCATTTGGTATCTACAAACAGTTTTCAACATTGTCATAGAATATTGAATTGCTAGTTGTGGAACTTAAATTATTTGTAGATGCGGCGTGTGCATGGATGAGTTTAATATTTTTTATTACAACAAAATCGTGAAAGATTAGAGTAGACTCCGCCCATTGATGTATGATATACCTAAATACAGACATGACATTTCCGATTTGGTTGTGATGCCAAATTTGAGCAACTAGCACAAAAAAAAAATCCTTCAAATCGCGTGCTACGCTACCGTCCTGATTTTCTCACCCTGTTACGATGATAAAGAGATTCAGATCACGTACCTTTTATAATATAATTATAATTATTGTATTTTATGGTATCAAGGCAAGCTATTAGTATTCCTCGTACACTCCATTTCATTAGCTTTGTCGTTGGAAAACAATACCCTTTCGAAACTGAAGCTTACTCTATAAGTCAATTCACCCGTGTGAGCATTAATGTTTCGTTTAATATCAGTGTTGATATATGGGTCAAGAAATCAAATAGCGCATAAAGTAATAAATGATTTATGAAGTCTGTTTTTGTTGAAATCAAATAAACGTTTGAATCTTTTAGTATGAAACCAACGAATTCCTCATTGCAGTTTGAAACTGATTACATATTTAAAACGCTTACGTACGGTTGATACGCGTTTCGCAGTTTGTGTTGAATTTAGCTCTCGCATTTGTATTTCAATACCCACTCTCTAGAGTTAAATGTCCGAATTGAGTAAGGTTAAAAAGAATTTAGGATTTTTCTGTTAAAACTGGACCATATGTTTTATGTATTTGGGGTGCATCTGTAATGTTTTTACTCTTTTCATATTCAAAAATTGAATGTGTTTTGCCTTACACTGAACGATGTGAATATAGCTTAGTATAAGGTTCTAAATATAAAAGTTATCTTTAAAGTGCTCCACCTAATCAAACTAGTGAATAAACACAGTACATATTATATTGAACATTTACTATGGCAGATACATGTACATCGATTTTTAAATTACTGTGCAATATCATTACTGATACAAATATTGCTTCAGTTGTGTTGTCTCGATCACGATAGTAATTCAACTAGAAAATTTGGCAAGTTCGTTATAGTTTTCTACGTTAGAATATCGCATGACGGTGACGTCATGTCCGATCATGTTCTGAAAGCAAAAAACGGGTGTGACAAAATATATAATTGATTTGCTATCCCTTATCGAATATCCGAAGTGTCCTGAATATCTTGGGCTATAAAGACGCCGCAATAAAGGACGCCCAAGGGTCTTTAATAAAAAATATTCGAAGATTTTGTCGTACTTTACATTGTGTATATACGACCTTGGGACGTATTTACACCTATGAAATGAAACGCTGCTTTTTACTTCAAATCGATTTTCATGTATTTTCATCGTTGGTATCGAATCAAAGGTGTGAACAATTAAGGTTTTGGATTACCAATTTCCAAATGGAAGATTCAATACTGACCCAGTATTTCAGTGCTATAAGTTCACATCTAACAGCAACAGGAGCAATTTAACTTAGTTGAATGTTTTATTGAGAATACCACTTGTAGGTAAAGGGGATCCACGTCGCGCTCAATTCGAAACATTAATCCACAAAATAATTCAAGCAAAACATAGGAATTTTACATATTAACATGATACAACGAACATGATACCCTGACGAACAATGACGTCGTCCATATATTGTCCCATTGTGGTCTAAGCGTTTAGTGTGGGTTGGTGTGGGTTAAGGTTTAACGTTATTATAAACTTAAATAAATAAAAAATAATTTTAAATAATTTCAATGTTTTGAATAAATAATAAAAATTTAACTCGATGATTTGACCGCGTTTGGTTCGTATTAAGAAACAGGTACTCACCCAGAATATACTTGATGCATCTATATAAAACTGTTTGAAAAAGATGATTATATATAAAAAAGCACTTAAAATATTTGAACACAAATAACAATCAAATTATTTAGTCAAGCAAAAATTACTAACGACGAAAATGAATTTATAGAAGCATACTCGTATTTACTCTGGTCCTTTCGGTAAAGACAACCGAAGTGAAGTATAACATTATTAATCTGTACTGATTTATTATTATGTGAGAGTAAGTAACAACCACCTCTCTCTACACAATCTTTCACATATATTTTAGTACACAGTAAATAAATAAGTCGCTACATTTACGGATTCCCACATCAGCAAACATTATTCCGCGAGGTATGTTGAAAAAGGAAAATATTAACACACTTAGCTTACTTGTTGAATACGCTGGCAAAGATAACGTATGCTAAAAATATTCATGCTTTTTACCGGCGTCTCATCGGAATAGGAACTTCCAAAGCACAGATTATGATAAAATAACTGTATGTGTAAATTACTCTTAGTGATTAAGTTAAGTTACATGTACTGAATAAGTTCAATTAAATCAAAATAATTCTATCCTACCAGGCGTGGGCAATAGCTAGTGTGAATTAATACTTACAAGATATTAGGATTTTTTATAATTGAAACATTATGCATTACAATTTTTTGTAATTTTTATTCCTTATAAGGTGGAGTGTGATCCTCCCGGCCTAACCCTTGGCATTTTCGAATCCCCATTGCACCATTTTAACCCATACAACATGTCCTTAATACAATTAGTTTACATTATTTAATGTTAAAGAATTTGTTAGAGTTATTGATATTTATGGTTACTGCTCGGCTCTCGTTGATAGTAGCGTGGTGATATATTATAATATAATATATATGTGTATATATAAAAGAATTTTGAGATTTTTTTTCCAGCAGATTAGTTTTAAGTTCATAGTACATTATGATACTCGCATTCGTAACAAAAGGATATCTGAGATCAACATTGTACAGACATTGTACAGAATAAGTTAATTGGATGAACGTAACGTACAGGTGGGTCGTTGTCTTTAGTAAACGGTTACCTACTGATTCTAAATTTTGTATAAGGGTTAAACAAAATAGTATGAAGTTAAACCATAAATAGAAGTAACTATTAAACAGCGCTAAAATAATTTAAAAATATAATAAGCCTGTACATCTTTGTAAAAAACACAGTAAAATGGATATTATGAATAAGTTTCAAATTTAACGGTTTTTGCTTCTTCTGGTTTTAACGAATTATTCGTTTTTTTTTATACCACTTAAGTGGAATTTAATATTAGTGATTGGACTATAATGTTTATTTTCTCATCCCTTCAATTTAAAATTACCTAGTGGCGTTTGTAACAAAACTACAATAGGTGAAATTGTGTTTAACTCGAAATTGTATTTAACTCAAGTGATTCCAATTAATGTTCGTTTTACGTTCACGTTACTTACCAAAATGTTTTATTTTGCATTTGTTGAAAAATGAAATCAAGGCGTTCCTGTCACCTATAATATACGTAATATTGTCACCTATAATATACGTAATATTGATTTTATAATCACAAGTATCCGTCTACGTACGATCCTTCGTAGCTGGGTGGCTTCGTAGCCTCATAGAAGACCGCGGCCATAATAACCATCGAGTTGTGTTCCCGCCGGTAGTACGGTAGCTAGAGCTCACTGGAGCGATTTTGTGCTTTTTTAGTTTTGCACACGTTCATAGGCCACGGTGACCACTTCCCATCATGTGGGCTGTGTGCTTGTTGCCACCTAAGTTGTTCTACTTACTGTATTAACTATCCTACCTTATTAGCTGTAAGTTTTCCGTAAGTGTTAAAATAAAAAAAATAAAAAAATAAACTTAAACTCAAATTCTTTTTTTTAATAAAAACGTAACGTAAACTTAATAACAACAAAATTATATCTAATAAGGTTAGTTATCATTAAACTATAATTACTACTGCTTTCATTCAAAACTGACTGAAAAATTGAAGTATTAGTCAGCGTTAGAAGTAAATGTTACGACAAACTTTAAAAAATTGATTAGAAGTTCATCAATTTTGTAAAGTTTGTCGCAACATTTACTTCTAACGCTGACTTTACCACCATAGACCAGTGCAGATAGCTATGAAAATGGTAAAAAGTAAAAGAAATTTATAGTAGGATGAAACCTGTTGTAAAAGGAAGAGAATATAATAAAAATGATAGGAAAAATAAATTACGGGCGATCTGAGCTCGGGAAGGGGGGAGGGGGGTGAGTTTTAAGGGTAAAAACGGGTTATCTCGATTTCCGGCAAAACTACAAGTCCTATGGAAAAAAGTTAAATGACAAAGTTGTAGGTAATAAAGAGACCTACAACTTTTCTATTTACACTTTTTTCACATAACCTCAAAAAGTATGTGAAAAATTCAAATAATCAAGTTTTTGGTTTTTTATTTTTATCTTAAGCAAAACAAATTTGTTTTCCACGAAATTTGGTGAAAACTTAGCTTTTTATGTCCCAAAGACACTGTAATTTTTTTGATTTGAAATACTCTTTTTTTCAGCTTATTTTGACTAAATATCGAAAAACCACCCCAATTTTCAATCGAAAAATCTCACGTCAAAATATCAGCTTTTTAAAAAAAGTCAAAGAGTTTTTTGTTCTCTGAAATCTCTTCTTTCTGATAATGTAAAAATATATATATACATTGCTATGGTAAATGTTCTCAGAAAATGCAAAGAAGAAAAACTCGAATTCGAAATTAAAATTTTTGTATTTAGTCATTTCCTCGTTGAGGTGGGATGAAAAGTTACATGTTGCACTATAACTTCATGGTTGCACTCGAGTGCAAAGATTTTTCACCTTGTGCTCTTTTGATTCCCTCGCTAAAGCTCAGGGTTCTATTTTGTGATTATTGTATTTAGTCATTTCCTCGCTGAGGTGGGATGAAAAGTTACGTGTTGCACTATAGCTTCATAGTTACACTCGAGTGCAAAGATTTTTCACCTTGTGCACTTTTGATTCCCTCGTTAAAGATTTGGGTTCAATTTTTAGAACCCTTCGCGTGCTCAGTTTTGATGACCGAGCAAGCGAAGGGTTCATAATTTGAATCACGAGCGCAGCGAGCGATTCACAAAATAGAACCCTGAGCTTTAGCGAGGGAATCAAAAGAGCACAAGGTGAAAAATCTTTGCACTCGAGTGCAACCATGAAGTTATAGTGCAACATGTAACTTTTCATCCCACCTCAACGAGGAAATGACTAAATACAAAAATGTTAATTTCGAATTCGAGTTTTTCTTCTTTGCATTTTCTGAGAACATTTACCATAGCAATGTATATATATTTTTACATTATCAGAAAGAAGAGATTTCAAAGAACAAAAAACTCTGTGACTTTTTTTAAAAAGCTGATATTTTGACGTGAGATTTTTCGATTGAAAATTGGGGTGGTTTTTCGATATTTAGTCAAAATAAGCTGAAAAAAAGAGTATTTCAAATCAAAAAAATTACAGTGTCTTTGGGACATAAAAAGCTAAGTTTTCACCAAATTTCGTGGAAAACAAATTTGTTTTGCTTAAGATAAAAATAAAAAACCAAAAACTTGATTATTTGAATTTTTCACATACTTTTTGAGGTTATGTGAAAAAAGTGTAAATAGAAAAGTTGTAGGTCTCTTTATTACCTACAACTTTATCATTTAACTTTTTTCCATAGGACTTGTAGTTTTGCCGGAAATCGAGATAAACCGTTTTTACCCTTAAAACTCACCCCCCTCCCCCCTTCCCGAGCTCAGATCGCCCGTAATTTATTTTTCCTATCATTTTTATTATATTCTCTTCCTTTTACAACAGGTTTCATCCTACTATAAATTTATTTTGTCTCAAAGTCTATCGGCACTGGTCTACCATGTTAAGCGCCTACGTATTTTGCTAGAGCAAGATTTAGCAATATGAAAGGATAAATTCTTCAAAGTATTTATAATTTCTATTAATATCAGCATCAAGATTGACACCCCGACTCAAAGCAATCCGAATTGGGAATAGTAGCTTAGACGGTCCGGCCAACATGGTTATTTTAATTACAACCCAGAAATAGGTTAAGTATTTAATAAGGTATTAAGCAGATTCATGTCGATGGACATCATACCACTTTATACGTACGTTTAGATAATTATGCTTTGGCATAGTTATTATACATCTGGATCATTATGCTAATTGTAGTTAAGGTTAAAATAAATAAAAACTTACACATAATTAATGTTAAGTAATTTAAAAGTAAAATAATTATGCCATTATATACCTATTATATTATGTTATGATGTTTTATGCATTCCAATAATGAAAGTCAAAAGACTTGATTGGCTGAACAGATATACAGGGATAAAATTATAGTCGGAAATAACACATACTTTTATTCTTGGAATAGGTTCGCATGGATTGCGGGAACGAGGACAGAATGCCACGCAAGCGAAGTCGCGGGCAGTGCTATATATCATCGGTTCCCTTGGCACGAGAGAGGGGAATGGAAATTAAATAAAATGTTTAGAGTCTATAGCCGACAGTACGAAGAAATAAACAATGTTGTTCCGCGTAAACAACTTATAATAGGTACAAGGCAAACCTTATTTTGTTTTATTGGACTTTATGACGGTGGTTTATTTTTGTGGTGGTTATTTATACCGAAGTGTTTATTGACACATTCCATGAATGACCGTGAAGGTCCCGAAACGGAAAGATTAAATGAGGTAACTTTGTGGTTACTTTTTTAAAACCACCCAGATTTCTTCGTACAAAATCACTAGAAAGCAGTCAGGTGAAACAGTAAATGCATGTTTCTATGACAATCACCGATTAAAAAAAATGTGTTACGTTCGGATTTTTCTTAAACGAAAACGAGAAACTGTTTATAAAACGTTTGCTTTTAAAAGTAACATTATCTGTGGGAGCCAGGTTTAAGTATCAATTGTTTATTAAGAATTAAGCGATATAATTATCCAACTCAAGTCACATTACTTGACAGTCACTCGCAAACAGATAAAAACTGTAAAACCCTTCATTTTTTACCCATTCAGACAGACATACCAAACAAAAAAATGTTCACGAAGCTATCACACCATATAGTTACATTCTTATGTTTTCACGTGTGTTAAAAATCAATCGCCTTGACGTACCTACTATGGAGCGCTATCTGTTCCTCTATACATAGTCAGTGTCCAAGCAACAAGTCGGTACTTTGACCTACATTGGTACACGCCCTTCCAATATAAAATGTCGCCTTAAGTTACACTCAGTACTTTATAGCCTCGGCAAACGAGTGCGAGGCACCTCGCTTAATTAGTATAATTTGCGTTTGTTTACTGACGGCGGTGGCTAGAATGACGTTAGTATGTAACAAAACGTTAATTTATTAAAGGCTAGCCGCACTGTACATGCGTCTTCATCCGTCTTAAATTTTGTAAGTTATGTCTAGGATCCAAGATTTTTGTCACTCATCTATAATGACATCACTTTGATTGGCAAATAATAAATAATGTCTTATTTCAACTTATGAAAATATACCGTGTTCATAACGATGATTTTCAAAGTAAGAAATTTTCAAACTTTTAATCAAATATAATGTTCGCTTTCTCATACGTATCTACGACATACTGATGGAGTGCTGAACTCCTAGCGAGATACTTAATTATCTAACTTATATCAGATTCTGGTGAACTTTACTTTGTGCCGCATACGAGCTGTAGACAAACTTTCACATACCGAAAATCATAAAATACATAAGCAGATAATTTTCGCCATAAATTATCAGCAAGGGCAACTAGGTAAAGTTTGCTTCAATTATTAGTCTAATTAGTAAATGATTCCTGTTATCATTGTAATGTATTACTAGAATAGGAATATTACGGGGCTTTTATTAAGTTGCCACTGGGGCGGAGCGGAGAGAAGACATACGCAAATCGACAATGCGCTATTAACTAATAAGCTATACAGTATTAAAATTACTTTGGCTAAAGCCTAAGACATAATGTTGTCTTTTATACGAAATTTAACTTCTAACTAAAGGCTTGAGTGTATGTAGAAGTAGAAGCATCAATATTGTACACCTACATACACCAGTTTGGTATTGGTCCCTGAGGACAAAAGGGGCTACGGCTGAGCCCTTGAAAACTTTCAAACAGATAATGTGTGTTCGACTTAAGAATCGAAGTTGGGGTCTGAGGAAGGTCGGTATTAGTTTGGAGGAAAAGTAGGAGCGTATTGGTAACGTTACGAGTACGAATTTACTGCACAGTTAGTAATTTATCCCAACTCAGTGTCATTTGCTCAAAACCGTTTATTTAAGTTTATAGGCTGATTTACCATTTTGTCTAAATACGTATCAACGATTATATTTGGAACGAGTCGCATTACTCATCCATCAATTTATATTCAAAAGTTTATAACATCAAAAAGTAACCCAAAAACTAGTTTATGAGTTTGATCCCTTTATAGGAGGAAGTACTCTGTTTTACGAAATTTTGTTGTGTCAAATGGGTGGCTGTTTATGAATTCAATACTGTCTACTTATTCTGAACGGGCAGTTTAGTAGAAATATCAAACAAGCGCTTTGTCACAATATTATATAACTAGCGTATGCCCGCGATCCTGGTTGCTTGGACACCGGTTTTCTAGTATTCTGACGGTTCTACTTAACTGATTGTGATCAAATATACCTTTAGTCCGACCAATACCTTTCTGATAAAAACCGCATCAAAATTGAAATAACGTAGACTGAAAAACGTAAAACTTGGTTAACTTATGATGTTACATTTTCACTGCCTTCCCAACTTACGATGTACTTATTTACTTACTTAATAACCACTATGATTAATTTTCGATGCTTTTTGAATTATATATTTATAAGTGCCTAAACCTAAACATAAACTGGCGAAATGTGGGTGCTAGCACCTCTGCCTACCCCTGCGGGGATATAGGCGTGAGTTTATGTTATATTATGTTAATAACCACTATTAGGTACATTCGTCTACAGTATAACAGTGACGTGATTATGGCATAATTTTGTGTGAGTTTGCATGCTGGGTCCTTACATGTATCTTCTGTGTTGGCAGAAACATACCAGCCGTGATGTATTTATCGCGAGCGAGTGATGAGGCCTTGTTTTGGTGGTCTTAGTTTTGTATCAGAAAATGTTTAGTACACGCATTGATTACATATTTTCTCGTTGAATAGAACTCTTCAAAATTAGACGTAAGAAAACGTTTGTACATTAGGTTATTGTCTTTTAAATTATAATGATTATTTCGTTAAAATTCACTAAGCTTTTGCAATTTTGAATGTATTTCATGACTTCCTAGTACAAGCAAGTTAGCTTAGCTGCTGGATTGATTAACGAGACTGTAAATTCGGTTACTAGTAATAATAATAAAACGTTTTCTTATAAGAAACGAATGGTATAAAATCATTTAACTATTTTATTAAATGTCTTGTTCAATTATAAGGCCCCGAGCTCCATCCTGCAACGTTTTTGGTAAATTTCCCTTCGGAGAATTTATAAAATCCCTCCCGTTATTGTATACTGAAAAGTGTTGGAGCTTTATAAAATTCGAGGAAAGATAAAAGTAATAATTATATTTTTCGTGAGCATTTTAAAGTTATTGTCATTTATTGTAACTTTCTCGTTTGCAATTAATTAATGAATTTGAAAATGTTGGGTATTGAATACACGATTACTTCATTCGTAATTATTCGAACTAGATTAATTAATTAAAAATGCGCTGTTTTTGATCTTTATCTTTACTTGTGCCATAAAATCTATTTTTGTCAATTCTCATCATTTTGTTATTCTCAACAGGAAGTGCCCTACAGATCATGATTTCCTTGCAAGTGTCTAAATATAGTGCATTATACGTATTTAACTTTTGATTGTGTTAGCTTTGAAATATGATTCTTTTACAAAAGGTTGCAGAGGTTGCAGACTGAAGTCGATGATGACTTAAGTGTGCAACCTCTGCAATCTCTTCTCTGCTCCTGCCTTCATCCCAAATTTATTGAGGGTCGGCGCGAAATATGTGCTTCTTCATTCATCTGTAGGTACTTACAGTCCTAAACATTTGGTCCCTAATACACTCTGCTTCTGCATTTAGGTATTACAAACAGACAGACATTTATTTTATGAAAAAGTTATTTTTTGTTATATGTACCGTGCGATATGAAAATATTATTACAAAATAAACACTTTGATTTCATGTATTTACATAGATAGATACAGAGCCAGCCAGACAGCCTATGGCGTAGCGGTATTGAACGCGGCTGCTGCGTAGGAGGCGCGGGTTCAATCCCCGCGCAGTGCAAATATTTGTATGCATGAATATGGGTATTTGCATTGGTCTGCCAACAATAACAGACTAGCTGCAATGCTTCGATATCTTCTAATGTCACCATTGGGTTGTGAAGGTCAGATGGCAGTCGCTTCACGGAAAATATCGAGGTCCAGCCAAATCCGCAGTTAAGACTGGTAAAGCGGACCCTAGACTCCGAGGTGAAAGCTTTTGGATGCGACTGGGAATTAACGCTAGGTTGAAGAAGAAGATATAGATATAGAGAAGTTACTGGCTAATGATACATTTTTCTTGATATCAGGCGTAACGTCGTTCTATCTACGTATATTAAACCAAGTGCATCTCCTTACATTTGGTTTACCATCAAAGCTTTTTTTATGTACGCCTCTATGCCTCCATCGCACGAGACGTGCGAAGTGCTTAAAAAGTTAAAAAAAATTTTACTCGTATGGCGGTAGTGGCTAGACTTTTAAGTGTATAATTTTATACCTATTTGTGTGAATTAGGTACAGTCTAACACTTTTTGGAAACGAGGCTAAGTTAGAATGAATATAACGTCTAATATCTTAGCGCTATTCGTAAAAACCCTGGCAAAATGTACTACAAAGTAAACTGTGAAGCACCATGAAATATTCTCTACTTTTATTGTTCGTATCTAAAGTACTGGGGCGTTTAAACTGCAATAAAGCTTCAGATCTCGCTTAAAATCTGTGTGCTTTAGCTGCAACTTGTTGATAATATCGAGCGGCGTTTGGTGATGTGCCAAGTAATTATGTCTCTCTTACTGTGTTGCAATTGGATATTAACAACTTATAAGTTAATTTGCTGGCAACTGAAAGGAATTTCGTTTTTTAATATAATTATATTTCTGTATACTCGTGTTATGATTGAAATAGTTTGATCTGATTATCAATTCGGCACATACAGTATTATGTGTTTTCTATTAGAATTGTAATGTACTCACATTGGTCATTCAATATACCTTTTTTTTTTAATTTACATTTTTTTTAACATTTAATTTTTTTTTTTTATTACGAACATTAACATTATATATATATTATTTTCTTTAACGTACTGAACAGTGAAAATTTCTTCAAAATATGTTTAGTAGTTTAATTTAATAATAAGTTTCCAGTGAATGTAATAATTACACGGATATATTAAATACGTAAGAAGCTAAATTGAGGCACAGAAGGAACAGACCACCATTCCAGATACTGTCGATCACCACCACTCCATAAGGGGTGACAGTTCAGTCCAATATGTTTTGATCTGGATAGGAGGGGAGATGGTGGAATTAATTGCAAAAAGTTCATCAGCATACTCGCCGTGGTAGAGGCAGCAAAATACTACTAAAGAGGCAAAATTTCTATGTAACTGCAAAGGATATAAGGTGTTAGTGATCACAGAACTTCCAATGATACGGACTGCATGCCGTGCCAATCTGATGACATCATCTAATTTATTGTTCAGAGTCATTCCACAGAACGACATTCCACGCAAGTTAATGATAAAATTGATATAATAATGATCGTATCCTTATAACTTTAACGATAGACATATAACTACAATATTAGAAAGCTACCAAAATTTATGAAAATTTAAGTAAAAGTACTAATGGTACGGCGGAACTATTCTTTGACACGGGCTTGCCATACCCCAAAAATATACCTATGACATGACATAGATAATAAAACGGCAACTGGTCAGTGCCTCTATTGATCAGAGTTTCATTTTTACCAGCACATGTCTAGGTAGCTAAGTTGATCAGAGTATCTTGTCCCGTTCTGTATGTTCACTTTTTTCCGATCAAAAATCATTTTAAAATATTTTTGAGTTCCGAATCGTTTATAACATGACCCAAGTACTTTTTTTAAATCTTCAATGTATACTATATAATAAAACAATTTTATAATAGTATAGATATTCAGCCAAGAATATCAATAAGTAGATATGCAAAACACCTAATTTATGAACACGTACGCATATGGATCTGAATTCGTAAACTTCCATGTTCATATTAGCACCTATATCTTTCAGTCGTGAGTGCGTGATCGAAATTTAGATCGTTGATTGCCTCGGTAGCGCAGTGGTAGCACGTGCTTCATCTATGGTAGAAATTCCTAGCACTCTTCCGTGCCGCACTGGGCATTCAAGATCTCAGAACGATCTGTCTTTCATGAGCACGGCACTAGGGGTAACAGTTCGGGTAACCTAGGAAGCGGTGGTAAACTTGGTATTAAGTAGTTTTTGACGTCAAAAAGATGTAATTACGTTGCACTATTTTGAAAAATAAAGAAATTGAAATTGAAATTGAACCGTCGTCCTTACAAAATAGCATCAAGATGGCGCCTAGTGTTTCCGTACAAGGGAAGGTAGGATTTTATTATTTCAGTTTACAAATAGGAGAGATTCAACACAATCTCTAATATTTGTTTTAAGAGAATTTCAAACTCCAATAAGCAGTTGAATTATTAATTTAAAGTAACTAATCATATTTTATTATTATCAGATGAAATATAAATTAAATTACTTACTTTATCCTTCTATTAAGTAAACTGATTCAATTTGAAGATCTTAATTATGAACAGAGATGTTAATAGGGTCACGCCCACGTTAATTTAATATCAAATTGTGTTTTACGGTCCGTAAAGTTTACTTATATAATATAACTAGCTTGCGCCCGCAGCTTCGCCCGTGTCGATGATGGTTTTCGCATTTTTTGTATAGATCTCCGGTTCTACTCAACCGATTATGATCAAACATGCGTAAGATTTTAGGTCAGATCAAAACCATCTGAACAAAAAAACCGAATCAAAATCGATTCGTTCGTTTTTGCGTCCATTGCGCACAAACAGACAAGAATAATAATTCCAAAAAAAGAAATATTCGTGTTAAGTGTGTATTGTGTTAAATACCTAAGTAGTATAAAAATAAAAATAAAACAAATACATAATGCTCGGAATAGGAGAGGTCTGGCTCTATTTGGTGGTTGTATAGTCCTACGGGGCCCAGCCAACCTCACCTGCAAGACGGTATATGTGCTGATGTCAATCAGCATATGTACCGAGACTGACGCAGGCTATCTTATCGGGGTTCGGCGGTCAGATGGCAGTCGCTCCCATAAAATATAACCTTTTCATAACATCTTAATTTAGTACCTATGTTTAATAAATTAATAATAACAAAAATCTCTCATTGTTTCAGACGCGTGTTCAATTGCCATATAACGCCGCGAGCCATGTGTTAATTCAGTATAATTGTGATTATATTTGATATTTTTTTATGGTAAAGTGGTTATGAGAAGGCACGATGCAGTGGCAGCGAAGTGTTCAGCTTCTACTGCTTTTCACCAACATATCGGGAATTATATTGGGTAAGTGAAAGCCGTGTATAAACTACCAGTAATTATTTAGTTTATAGACATGTTTCCACATACTAAAGGAATCTGAAATAATATAATTTATTTTGTACCCAGTTTTTCTTTATCGAACCAAGAAATGAATTAGGAATAAACTAATACACAAACAGGAACTTTAGAACTCATTTGCACATGACAACATGAGCTTGCGTCATAGCAAACGATCCTCCACCATTAGCATCTAGCCTTGTCCACCTACCTTTTTCAGATCCTCAGTTCATTTAACTGGGAGCGTCCTATCATTCGTTTACCAATTCTCAATGCCCATTCTAGAACTCGTTTGCGATCATCGGTCCTTCCGCAAATGTGACCAGCCTATAATTATTAGGTGTTTCAGTCTGCGAGCTATATTAATACAATACTATACTACTATATACTACAATTTTCCTACAGCAACGTATTGAGTGTTTTCCTCAATTTAATTTTTTTCAGAATCCTCAGTGCGCGAGTCTAACTCACACTTGACTAGTGTTTATATATATCTAGATGTTTATATAGAATATAAGCTGACCCAACAAACGTTGTTTTGTATTTTAATTCACTTAGGGGTATGAAAAATAGATAGTACCCGATTCTAAGGCCTACTGAATACGCATATAAAATTTAGTAAAAATCGGTAAAGCCGTTTCGGAGGAGTACGGTAACTAACATTGTGACATGGAAATTTTATAGTATATTTGATTAAGGAACCTAAACATTCCAAATATTTATCAAAATCTGTTTACGTGGATACGTGGTAACGAATATTCACACTCACTTTCGTATTTATAATGCATAGCATAGAATGAATGGCAATAAATAAATGGCATTTTAATGTAGATAAACGAAGTTCTATTCAGTTACAGTAACCTTTATTAACTCTTAAAATATTTTTTGAGATACATATACCTACCGAAGTATTTATTTCAGGTTAAAATTTGCAATCATATCCAACTGCAAAAAATATATTCTCCTTTCCCAAGGGGGCTAGATATGTATCGCACAAAGAGACTAATGGATTACGCAAAGGACGATCACTGTGGATTTTTTCAATTTACCGACGCGGCGACGGCAACTTCACCAATCCTCTTGACAAACGTGGTTACCGCTATATCCTATGGAGTTACAGTAAAGAAGCGCATAGCTTTCAGATCGAAAATACGACAATTTGATACCCTGATTAGTAGCGTATACAAAAAAAACAAGGTTATATGTTTTCATTACTTATTATTGTGGCATATTTTGATTATTTTCATGAATGGTTGAGGCTTTTCCCCTCAAATTTCCATGGATATTTTAAGCATTTTATGTTGCAATCTATACTTACAAAAAACAGTAGGGAGGTCAATTCTGTACATTGAATAATTTACAAAAGGACAATAGAACGAGAACTTTGCTTGTTCGCGCTTTGCTTAACAATCCATCATTTCAACATTCGAAGGTTTGCAACCATATACTGAAAGTAGTTTATAGTGCACCGTTATACCTTTCAAGAAATTGTTGTGGTTAACTGTATGTTTCATTTCAATATCTTTTAACACTTGAATGTAGTCGTCCATAAAGTCATCACACTTATCCATCGGAATCGGGAATGGGTTGATTGCTATCATATGTTCTGAAATTTTTATAAAATAGGTAGATATAGATAATATTATAATCAGTATCGTAAATAAAAAAAAATTAACCAACTTCATTAGGGTCCGTTCACACAGACCGGCTCGGAGAGGAGAGCAGATTCTTATCACGTTGAAAACAGAGTTTTTAGTATTTGTAGTAAGGTTTATTTTTGCATCTGCACTGCTTTCGTCATTATTAAAATCATTTGTCAGTGTGAAAAGAAAAATGCGCGCCGATGCTCTCCGAGCCTTAATCTGCGTTTTGTACTTCATACAGTAAATAATATTTTAAAATGAATTCAAGTATAAAATACTTAATTTATTACTTCTTAGTGCACATTTTACAAGAAAATCGTCGACCACATCGTCACTTACCATCAGATGAAATAGTGGACGCGGGCCTATCGACTATAAAAAAATGTAATTATACAATGAATTATCATCACGGTTAGTCCAGAAATTATCCATAGCAATTACACCTACATAGGGCGCACTAAAAGTATCCGGAACTGATCACTTACATAAAAAATATTAATCTATGTCTTCACTAGTAAGAAGCAGGTTCAAAATGAGAAGTTATTCATTTGAACTTTATTTTGTTTGAAAACTATTTAAGTATGTTAATCCTGATAAGAACTTGGACATTAAATATGACTAAATACTTACTTTTCATAATATCAATATCAGCGTAAACAAATGTCTTATTTTCACACTCCACATCAATGTTGACGAATCCAGTATTTTCCATCAATTTTATAATTTCTTTATGTGGTTTCTGAATAAATACATAATATTAATTTGTATCAGTTGTTATTACTATCGTTATTAATGTTGCACGTATGTATTATACCTACACTCATGAGTGAATACGATTGGCAATGAATACGATTTGCTTACAAATTTTCAAATATTTCCGAAACTGCAAATGTTAGCTTTTCATTGTTGCAATAAAAACAGCAAACCAACAATTTTTTAACAAAATGTATATAAAATACTTTCTCTGAATAAGTAGTAGATACATAAAATGAAAAAAGATGAAACAGTTCAAAGTTCAGACAAAACTCTTCATGACTTATTTCTAACTAGCAAGTCTAGCAAGTCACTTGGCTTCGCTTACACATAATACATCCATCAGGGAAAATGTGTCTTTCAAATGGTGAATGAATTTTTCCAACAATTGCTATTGCACTTATTAGAAATTAAATCTTTCCTTAAGTTTTCGGGATGTAATTACTGCCCAGAATTTGTTTCTTATTGGTAGCACAATCGAATGGTGTAATAATATAAAAAATAATATAGGGTGTGTTTAAATTTTCAAGATCAATAGGTTCGATTTCTGGCGTATTGATTTTTAAAATTCAATGATACAGTTCTAGTTTTTATCAAAATCGGCCCCGAGACTCTTTTGAGTGTTTTTCGCTATGCCTCATAGTTTCGGATTTGGCTCTCCACGCCCAGTTGGAAAATTTACCCAGTAGATATGCAAGGGGTACCTTGATGGTATTATTTTTCGACTTGAGGTACAATTTTTATCAGTTTAAATTTTTTTTACGTCAGGTTCAATTGGATTCGTTGAGGTATACCCGCTATCCTGACCCTCACGATAATATTAGCTTAAATTTATGATATAGTTGAAAGCATCAAATTATTACTTGATTACCTCTGAGTCATGATATGGTGAAATGTAGTTATCAACATCGTAAACCCACGTACTCCATTTGCTGTTACGTGACAGGGCACGATAGACTTCAAAAACTGAGTGATAAGCTAAAAAAATCATGAAGCAATCACCATCTGTATTTAGCAGGTTGAAAATGTTTTTGAATGCTTGCCTGAAACATTAAGTGCACTTAACCTTTCGGTATAAATATTTAAATGGGTGTATAAGTAAGTGAGGTCCATTCTTTATTGAACTTTTGACAAAAAGACAATACCCAGCAGCTGCAGCAGCAGCTCTTGCGTTGAATAAACCCACTTTCTAGAGGTTGCCTAGCCACCCTAGCCACTAACACCCTATAATTGGCCACCTTACACCCCGGCGCCAGAAGCCCCTAGATGGCGTGTGGCCCCTAGTCGGTAAGACTCCGACATAACCTGCCCCGCTGGCTGCAGGGGAGGTATTCATGAGGATTTCTGCACGAATAAAAAAAGTTGCCTAGCCACTAAATCATAACATAATATATTGGTTTGCAAACACCATTTAACCCAGACCCGGTAGAAGAGGTAGCCTCAAGAACTCCTGGCTTGACGTTGTAAAAGATGGATAATGGTCCCGTTGATACCGAAGATGCATCGAAGATGGAAAAGGAGAAAAAGCCGTAAAACGTAACGTGTGTAATGTTAATGTAATGCTAAAATCATAATGATGAATTACTTAAATAGTTGTTCAATAAACCCGTAAGTGATTAAAAAATCTATAGGTAATATAATAATATTATATGTAGGTTAACGTGATGTTATTATTATTATAAATGAATTCCTATTTCCCTTCAGCAGAAGGTTCCTTAGAAAGAAAAAAAGAATAATATTGTGCGGAAAATAAGAAAATTGAAAACCTAGCGACCATATTACATTTTATAATATATAGTACGGGAGGTAGCGTTAATTCTAACAAGCAATCGATAGCCAGTTGATATTCTCCACGATAATAGAGCTTTATTAATACATAACAGAGTTGACCGTCAACCGGTCTGGTAGCGGTCTAGTCGAAGGTGACACCATGGTAAAGTTGTCAAAAAAAATTACGCTCCGAGCAATCATTTGACACGTGAAACTTTATATGGTGATTCCTGAGGTCATTTTCAACTGAGAAATAACCGTCAGATGTGGTGTAGAGTAGTGGTTATACGTCAGTCGCGTATATATTAGACCAGTGCCGATAGTCTTTGAGACAAAATAATTTTATAGTAGGATGAAACCTGTTGGAAAAGGATCAGAATATGACAAAAATGAAAGGAAAAATAAATTACGGGTGATCTGAGGTCGGGAAGTGGGGAGGGGGGTGAGTTTTAAGGGTAAAAACGGTTTATCTCGATTTCTGGCAAAACTACAAGTCCTATGGAAAAAAGTTAAATGACAAAGTTGTAGGTAATAAAGAGACCTACAACTTTTCATGTACACTTTTTTCACATAACCTCAAAATGTATGTGAAAAATTCAAATAATCAAGTTTTTGGTTTTTTATTTTTATCTTAAGCAAAACAAATTTGTTTTCCACGAAATTTGGTGAAAACTTAGCTTTTTATGTCCTACAGACACTGTATTTTTTTTGATTTGAAATACTCTTTTTTTCAGCTTATTTTGACTAAATATCGAAAAACCACCCTAATTTTCAATCGAAAATTCTCACGCCAAAATATCAGCTTTTTAAAAAAGTCAGAGAGTTTTTTGTTCTTTGAAATCTCTTCTTTCTGATAATGTAAAAATACATATACATTGCTATGGTAAATTTTCTCAGAAAATGCAAAGAAGAAAAACTCGAATTCGAAATTAATATTTTTGTATTTAGTCATTTCCTGAGAAAATTTACCACAGCAATGTATATATATTTTTACATCATCAGAAAGAAGAGATTTCAAAGAACAAAAAAATTTTTGACTTTTTTTAAAAAGCTGATATTTTGACGTGAGAATTTTCGATTGAAAATTAGGGTGGTTTTTCGATATTTAGTCAAAATAAGCTGAAAAAAAGAGTATTTCAAATAAAAAAAAATACAGTGTCTGTAGGACATAAAAAGCTAAGTTTTCACCAAATTTCGTGGAAAACAAATTTGTTTTGCTTAAGATAAAAATAAAAAACCAAAAACTTGATTATTTGAATTTTTCACATACATTTTGAGGTTATGTGAAAAAAGTGTAAATGAAAAGTTGTAGGTGTCTTTATTACCTACAACTTTGTCATTTAACTTTTTTCCATAGGACTTGTAGTTTTGCCAGAAATCGAGATAAACCGTTTTTCCCCTTAAAACTCACCCCCCTCCCCACTTCCCGACCTCAGATCACCCGTAATTTATTTTTCCTTTCATTTTTGTTATATTCTGATCCTTTTCCAACAGGTTTCATCCTACTATAAATTTATTTTGTCTCAAAGACTATCGGCACTGGTCTAATATATACGCGACTGACGTATAACCACTACTCTACACCACTTCTGACGGTTATTTCTCAGTTGAAAATGACCTCAGGAATCACCATATAAAGTTTCACGTGTCAAATGATTGCTCGGAGCGTAATTTTTTTTGACAACTTTACCATGGTGTCACCTTCGACTGCTCCGCGGGTGCGGGTTCTGACGGTCAATTCTGGTATGTATCAATAAAAATCTATTATCGTGGAGAATATCAACTCGCTATCGCTTGCCAAAAAAAATTAACGCTACCTCCCGTACTAATAGCTTTATGGCGTGTGACCTACCTTCCTACCTACCTACCTACCTACCTGTCAGTCGTTTGTAATTGACGCGATTAACATATTGACTGACAACTCAATGTTATAAATCTCGTAGTATGGCAGGACAACGTCTGTCAGGTCAGCTCGGGTCAGCTAGTTATGTTAGAATGAGTTAGAAATATACCTAACATATTGAGGTTTGTATAAGAATACGTTTATATGAACTTTTGACACATATGGTAAGTACATACAGAAATAATATTGCTGTGAAAATTATCAATGACCACGAGTTTTAGTACCTAATATTATGATTTATCGGTATCAGGTGTGACTCACGCCGCGTGAGTACCTATAATATAGTTAATGTGCCCCTGGTATGGCATATAGGTATATCTAATTCAGTGAAATAAATCAAAAAATGGATGCTAAATACGATAAAGGTATTAAAGTAGGTACAAGGAAGCTCAAAAATAAATATTTTCTTCACACTGTATGCCTTAAACTTTCACCAATAATGCAGAGCAGTTAATCGTTTGCAGCTATCAAAGATTCCCCGTGGCAAAGAAACGACATTGAACGTGAAAAACAATACATACACGGCGTGACGAATACCGAATAATTAACCAATAATTCGGCACGCAAGGTTTGCGTTTTATGCACCTGCTAATGTATCTTTAATTTTTAAGAATATGTAGGTATTTTGAGTGCGTACGAATAAACTAATTCTTTCTTATTTTGTTCTGTCTATTGCATTGATAAAAAATTATAACCAATACACAAAATAATGTAATATTTTATGGGTATTTTGTATATTTTCGAAGCCCATAAGGCTTTCCCTTGCACCCCAGCTAGCCCAGGGTCATCTACAGTTTCGGGATGGGTTGGGAACTCCTGTTTTGAACAATGGTGTCCCGGTTTTGCCCATAGAAGAGTGCTTATATACTCGTACATGAATGGTAGTGAACGCTCTGTTTGGTAGAGATAGAAAAAAAAACAACTGAAAACTATAACAATACAAGATTCGAAAAATCTAGCTGGAATGACATTGATGGAGTAAGGAATAAGTGTGATAAAGAAACGTTATGGTGTAGAACATTTGATGATCAAGATAGAGAAGGATAGTTTGATAGTTTGGATGCACTCAGAGAAGGGACGAAGCGTACCTAATAGAGATTAATGAAACTAAGATGAAAGGGTTTAGGTGTACCTATTACAGACGTTCTATGCATTCTAAAAGAGGCCTGGTTAACTATTGCCACAATTGGTAAACGTGTATGAAACAATGATGAAATTCAATGAAGGAAAAACAAAGGTAGGTATAGTATTGTCTCTGTCAGTCTGAATGGGAAATAGTTATGACTGGACCTATACAGGGTGAATTTTTCAAAAGGGATTGGATGGCCAAATCCGAAACTATAAGGAATAGCGAAAAATGGTCAAAGGAGTCACGAGCCCGATTTTGATGAAACTTTAAACCTCATCATTAGATTTTTGAAAAACCAATAATCCTAGCCAGGAATCGAACTTGTTGATTTTGAAAAAAAAAACACACCCTTTATTATTACACCATGCGATAGTGTCGCTGTTAAGGAACAAATTCTGCGAAGTAATGATATGCGGCAAATTTAAGGAAAATTTGGAATTTAATTTAATTCATGTTTCATGTACCTACCTATTTGTTTCGTACAAAATCCCAAAAAAGATCGTAACTATTCCGTGTTTCAAATTATGCTCAGAATAATTATAATGATTGATGTTTTTTTTAAACAAGATGGAGCTCCAGCCCATAATAGCCGTAAAAGAGATTTTGATTCAGCAGTTTGACGACAATTTTATTGTAAGGCATGGTCCTGTGCCTTGGCCAGCGAGATCCCTGGATCTTACTCCCTTAGATTACTTTCTCTGGAGGTATGTCAAAAACGAAATTTACAAAGACACGTATGATACAGAGATACAGTCGATGACTTGAAACTTAACGTTCTTTGGAGAATATTCTAAACGGAATCAATAACATTCTAATATTGAATGCAGTGCGATTATGTATTGAAAACAATGGTCTACATTTTGAACAATAATTAATCAGTTAATGTAAGAAAATTTTATTTTTCTTACATTAACTGAAGTATTTTGTTAAAGATGAGCTCTTTCCTTTAGTTTGCGGTATGTCATTACTTCCCAGAATAAGATCCTTAATAGCAACACTATCGCATAGTGTAATAATATAGGGTGTGTTTTTTTTTCAAAATCAACAGGTTCGATTCCTGGCTAGGATTATTGGTTTTTCAAAAATCTAATGATGAGGTTTTAAGTTTCATCAAAATCGGGCTCGTGACTCCTTTGAGCATTTTTCGCTATTCCTTATAGTTTCGGATTTGGCCATCCAATCCCTTTTGAAAAATTCATCCTGTATATACTCGTATATAGGTAGGTATGTTATCTGTATAATTTGTTATTTATTTTCAATTAATTCCACAGTGTAGTAAACATTATATAAACACATGTTTTCAAACGTAAATGGTAATTGTAACTTGAATTTGCATAAATATCCTTCTGTAACGTGTGCTTAAATGAACTATAAAAATTAACTCGTTTAACATATTTATCAAGTGTAAAATATTTTATTGTTTCGCAGAAGCAAGATTCTTGGGGAGGTCAAATAGAGGTGGTATTAACAACCTTTGTTTCACATATAGAACAATAAATAGGTGTGATTTGATAGTATTGTAATATATGGGTACATAAAGTGCTCCTAGTTCATCTAAGATGAGTATAATGTGTTTTCTTCTTCTAACAGGGGGGCTAAAAAGGCTTTTAGCCCCTTTGATAATCATGTTTTTTTGTTATGTCGGGGGCGGTTATGTCGAACTTGAACTGACTAAAATCGCACGCCATCTCGGGTCTTGACGCCAGGGTGTAGAATAACGCAAGAGGCATTCATTACCCTCACACACCGGCTGATCAAAAGCCAATCTCTGGTTTCGAGATGGCCTCCACGGGTTTGGGAACCATGGCCACAACAAAACGAGCGAAGAAGAATGAAAAAAAGGAGTGCGAGCATAATGCCGCAGCGCCGGGCTGGTTACTAGGATGACAGGTAGCCGTCACCCTAACCTTGCCACACTCGGCGAACCTGCCCGCCTCCTGCCTGCTCAACACTGTGCTCTCTGCTTGTCAGAGGGACACGCAGAGAGCCTCCGGACAGCCTTATACCGGACCACTGCCGCCTCGGCCGTAATTAGCCGCAGGCGGCAGCATCTCCCCTGCAAATGTCTTTCGCACCCCGGCTGTTAATTATCTGCTAGAAATAATTCTTCTCTTTTATCGTAATTAAATAAATAATCCACAGGGATTACTCATTACTTATCACACTACGAAGAAAAGTCCATACTTATCATCGTCATCTTTGCGTTGTTTCCGGTTTCATTCGTGGCTTATGCCACTGAACTCAGGATCCGCTTACTCTTCCTTTTTGTTATCCAGCTTTTATGGGAGCGACTGAAGGTGAATTGGGCTTGATCCCGAAGCTGTACTCAAGTACTCAAATAAATGGCCTCGGTTGGTTTTTAAGAAACATTTTGTGATAGTCTTATAACCTATAGACAGTACCAATGTTTTGAAACTAACCTATTCGTATAAAATAAATATACTTGTGTTAAGATTCAAAAGAAACTATGAGTTAAGTTTCAACAAAATAATATAGTTTACAATTTAGAATAATATAAGAAGCATAGACAATGAGTACTCACTTTTGATCAATAACCCAGTTAAGAGAATAATTTGAGAATACGTGGTCAAATTTCGCCTTCATCTCTTCCGGCAAATCACCGGCGATGTCCAGCACGGTGAAAAATGTCCGCTCATCTAAATGCTTTTCAGTTGCAAACTTCACCATATCCTCACTAATATCAGTGCCCACCAACGTGAAGTCATTAGGCAAGTACTTCTTGAGTATATTTGTGACGCTACCATCCCCACAGCCAACATCCATGATCCTATTATTCTTCCTTTTCCATTTCATTTTCGGTGCACGTTTTTGCAAACATGCGAGTGCATCTCGTTTCTGTAGGCTGTTGCTTAGTTCATATAGATCGGCCTTATGCATATTATTAACAGTACCAATTTAAGACACCACGAATTGTATTGTTAAAATAGGTAGTTACGTTTAGTATTTCTTGTCTGTAATTTGTAACGGCACTAGAGATTGATTGGCGTACTGAGTCGGTTTAAACGGACGATGTTGAGAAGTGTGCATTTATATTCGCCCTTGGATAGGTGCGACGGTGCTAGAGAGGTGAAGAGCTGCATTACGTACTGAAGAGCACAGAAGTGTATGCAACAACGGTACTAGAAAATCGCCCATTACTTGCAGGGGATATATTATTTATAGAATTAGTAAAGTATTAATAATAAACATCAATTTATTCACGAAATACCCGCGTTTTGGCGTGAATAATGTGACACTGACCCACAGCCTACTACAATTTCACACCAATTCCAAGAAAAGCAAACCTAGAGCATAATAAGTACCTATATTTTTTATTTAAAAAATAAACCGACTTCCAAAATGTACAAGGTACTCAATAAGTGAAGTACTTATTAAATTAAAAAAAAAAAAATGTTTCAAGCCAAACAAAAAATATCAATGAAGACGTCTGACATCGACGTCCATCCAGCACAACTCGAAAACACTGTCTTCGCTTACATTCTGTACAATCTGCAGCGCTGTCTTACCTGTAAGAGTCGTTTTCATTTGTCCGCACTCCCGATGCTCCATGCAGGTCAAGTTTTAGCTCCATGATTGAATCACAAAACTAATTTCTACTCTTACTCCTTCTCTGTACATGTGGTTTCCGATGTATAAAGAATGCTCACCCATCCAAGATTGATTGACTTGTATTGCTTGACTTTGCAATGTGTTAATTAATCTACTCAGCTACCACTTAGCCACGAGCCCCTTGCTCAATAGAGAATGCTACTGATCAATCGCGTTGGAGAAGTTCCATCAGACGAAACTTAAAATTGCGAATGGCAGAACCATCACCTCAAAGTTCGAGATTCTGAAGGAGGTCAGAATGAATATCTTAAATAGTCTGTTGCTAGTGCTACTTAATTGTTCAGGAAGAGTTCCGGTGAACTGACTGAGCTCGTCCATCCAGTTTACATTGGTACAATATTCCCATCAAAAATATTCCCTTAAAAATTAGTAATAAAAGCTTCATAAATGCATTCATAAAAAAATATTATTGGTTGAAAATAATTTGATAAATACCGTATGGATAGTTTGTGGGACAAACAAAACTTCATTGCTAATGTGTTCACGTCTTGACGAACGACAAACTTCACACTCACGTACGTTTGTTCATGCAAACTTCAAAAGGGAGAAGGCCTCTAATAAAATTTATTCGTGCGTCTCAACCATTAGCAACTTCAGCTCCTTTCTGGTTTACCAGAAATCTAATCTTCCTAATTTGTAGGTGAAAGATATATAAGTGAATTTCAAAGATACATGGGTAAGGTAAGCTAAGGTAAACTAGGCTATATATATGTTTATAAATAACTAAACATATATTATACAGGGCCGCTAATTATTTAATTTTGATATATTATAATATTGTTTAATTGACATCGACGTATTTTAACTTGACATAACTTTTTAGTTTTACGTGACATAACTTATGATATTCCTTGTTTTCCCTGTTTTTGTATATCTACATCTTATCATATGATAATTTGACATTTTCATTGATTTGCACGTATTTATTCTACCTATTTGAAATTTCAACGCAATTATATTTGTCCATAAATAAATTAAATTGAATTGAACCTACCACGCCCACACCAACAGAACTAAAAATAAATTCATAGACAAACAAAAAACATTAAATATAAATAGGCTAAATCCTGAATGGTATCGATTTTATAAGCTTCACAGAATTTAGCAATCTAGAATATTGTATTGATTTTGACATAGGTATTGCTTTTGCTGGTTAAAAATCCTCCTACCTGTCAATTTAAAACTTGCACTAAGGTGGCCCGGGGTCCACTCTCCTACTCATTGCCATATTTGGATTATTGTGTTATCTGACCCCTAATATGCGAAACAGCTGTTAGTCTTATTAAAGAATTTTATTATACCTACGGGACATTTATAAAACTAGGAACCTATGGACATACAATAGCAGCAAAGTTACAATGTACCTCAGTAGATATTTTAGTATGACTTTTATCTATCTAAGCAAATATTTATTACTTAATACCATTACATAGTAATATTTATAAATATGTATTTGAATATAGTACGTTGCATTGTTAGCTTCGTTATGTAAACAGGAACCCGTTACCCGAGCTACATCTTTGTGAGTCGAGATAAGAATAGAATAGGTATACCTTGGCGGAGCATGTAGATGATTCCGGAACTTGCTACACCTACCTATACGAAGCTTCTATGTTTGAATCCATAAATTGATGAAATCATAGATTACGGTTCTATCTATAATATGAAGGTATTTACAAAAAAATGTATTCCAGTTGTAACGCACTAGCCTAGCTAGCCTACTTATACTCTATAGATAGCATACATCACTCGCGTACATCTCATCCACCCATCAACATTCGTTCACACATCATCATACACCTCATATACATTCATACCTTACGCATACATCCTCTCATACTTACATTCCTACCTACACTGCAACGGTTCGTGTGTTAGCTTCCCCTCTAGAACGCACAAGTACCCTGCCTATAACCTCTCTTCATCTACCTATGAATAAATTACAACTAATCGTCTACCGTTAAACTACTAGTTTGGCCATGTGATCGTTCAGCGGTATACAGAACCCAATTATGATCCGAAGTCTCCCTGACTCTATAAGATCTCTGGAATAGTCGGTTCCTACCCTCAACTACTTAAATCTGACGCCTAGCAACAAGCTATTAATCTAGATAACCTACCTATATTCCTACTACCTTCCATTTCACATTCCGCAAACCTCAACAAACCTACCCTACTGTTCATTTTTATAATCTATGACCTTCCGTATTAACAGTCGATCTCGTCAAAGTTACCCACACAATATCTCTCACTACCCAAACTATGTTTAAGACGAGCGTCCTTAGAAATAAATACTTAGTTTTAATATTAGTTATTATAAAATATCAGTTGCTAAACATTCTTATAAGATATTTGATTAAGTTATTTGTTTCCCCTTTTGCGTGTATCATTATATACGCCTACCTACTCTTTTATATTGCTTTGATTCCCCTTTTGGCGTATAGTTGTATGAGTATACTTTACAATATTTGTGTTCCCCTTTTGGCGAAGGCTCCAAACCACGCCTATCGCGATGAGATACAACACATGATGGAAATATCTCCCCCCTGTCTTTAGCGAATTACATTCTAGTTATACAACTAGATATGCAAGGGTCGCACAGAACCGAGACAGCCGGAAATCCCATCCCAGTGTTCACATAATCTTTATGTTTAGAACACATAGTGTTACAATTGTAGGTATTATTAATCTCACTTTCTAACTAGATACGATAGACTCGTGTAAGGGTACACTGAATATTTAGTTCTACATGAAACTAAGTCCAATGACCAATCCATCGAACGGACGAATTTGTGTAGGTATTTTGCCTTAAGTAAGGACTTTTAGATCGCTCCAATACTTGACACGTATGAGGCAGAATTCTACAGTATCCCTGGTCTAGAAGATATCTGTACAGGTGGGTAACCTGAAGCCAATAGATTTCGATGCAGTTCTCAGATTTGAGAGGTCTCAGCTAAACGTGAGGGTTGATCTAGATCTAGTTGACCCATTCTAACTATTACGATACAAGTAATGCAGAATAGCAAGTTTGATTAATGATTGATTCAAACGTCCAATCGATCGGTCACCAGATAATAGGTACTTAAGTCTTTCGGAACAAACTCAGTACAATTACAAACTTAATGTAAGTAATGTTAGGTATATCAAATAATATTGATTTAGTTAAACAAGGTAAGCCCTTACAGATTCTGTCGCAAATAACTAACTCTTAATGAGTAGCCAATGGTATTTATAGACATTAACTACGTCCAACAAACAATATTTCATGACAACACATCATACTAGTAATTGAAACGTAATAAAACATTAACCTTCAGTACCGTGAACATACCTCCCAGCACTAGAAGTCACCTCTAACACTCTCACTGCCTAGTCTTGATAAAGACTTAGGTATAGTAACCAACAGTCCGCACCATTTATACCTCCACTGACACAACTAGATAAGTTTATTATTGAACACTTGTTTTATTAGAAACACAATGATTATAGTTTTCACTAACGAATAACCTCCCTAATAATTTAAGAATGAGTACCTAACCTACCTTCAATAAAGATTATTATGTAAAGCAAGTTGGGAGAACGCCTCCATATTTGAATTAAACGTGTGGTGTGTGATGTACCCTGACTACGCTGTAAAGATGCAAGCTGGTCAGGCTTGGCTTTGAACCTAGTAACGACCGTGTGCTTGCCCATATCCACCAGCTGACGCTGAGGTTGTGAATATGAACCAACTAACTACTATTTTAGTGTATATATACATAGATACATAGAAGGCCAGACTGAACGTCTGAAGGTAAGGGCACTCCCTTCAGATACATCCATCTGGAGAGCTCTCCGACCCTGTAAACAGGAAAAGTCGAAGTCCGACCCGCTCTAGAGGGATCTCGGAACCCTAGCTATAAAAGATGGATATGGCTTGTGTTGCCACCGTTAGGTTTCCGCCACAACCCAATACCATGACTGGGGTTTTCCTATTTGGTCATCCCTAGTCTATTTCGGCAGCCGCAGCCCCTATTTCTAACCTACAACTATTCCCCACCTATCCTCGGCAAAAGACAGATTTTTATTGATCGCAGAACTGCCAGGCTCAGCAGCCCTGCAAGAGTACAAATGCTACTACATTCACATTAGTCCTCCCGCAACTAAAGGTGTCTTGGTTACGATCAATCCCTACCCCACTTCCCTTACGCGCCTCAACTCTTTGAAAACACAAAACAATTTATTAATGCAACCCCCTATTAATTTAATAGCAATTATAACCCGCACAACTTTACAATATATTGGATGTACTCACATCCCACGTGATAGAACATCCCACCCAAACTCGAACTTTAAAAGAAATTACATGTAATCTACAACAAGTGTCGTATCTATTACCCCGTTAATATGACAGAATTAACCCATCGCAATACAAATTTAGAATTAACACTATAAATTACAACTCAACAGTACTTACAAAATGGCTGTCTAAACCTATCTTAGAGATATGTTCGACTTTCTTCAGCTGGAGCCCGATGCCGAATGAACGAGAATTTCCACCGTTTCAACTACGATCCTATTTACCCCTTATACACTCTGCTCTCCTCCTATTGGTCCCCCCAACGCATCTCAACCACTTCCACTTATTCGAATAATACCTTTATTTGATAACTTTTAATCCGTTGTTTCAATAAAGTGTAATCCAATAAAAAAATTACTCAATTAATTATTTATGACGTAATCTAGTCCTATATTTCCCTATTTCTTAATATTTAAGGAAATCACATTAATTCATGCTATTATGATTACACATTTTCGTCCAATTTACCAAGCCACGCCATTATCAACTTGATATTTCTTTTAGCTATACATATCTCATTCACGCAATATAGTTCTATTAAAAGAAGTGGAAATTTCCTATTTCATTATTTAACTAATATTACTGTTCAATTTCATTATATTTATACTCAATTATTATTATCTAATTAATAAATCGAGTCACTTCCTCTCGAGACAATTCATTTTTTTTTTACATTTCGAAGCTACGACAACTAACTTTTAATCAGTGATCAGAAACGCCTTTATTATAAATAGATTTTTAAGGTAACACAATATTAGTCTAAGGTAACATGCCTATATACGGTAATTATTACTCAATTAACAAATTACTTTAAACTTAGCCATCACCATCATGTGCTATAGTATCGCCATCTATGTATAACGGCTAGAACTTCCTAAAGAAACCCAATGCAGTCATATCGATTTATTATTTCACCGATAGATGGCGGTTGTACATATTTATATCGTACTACTTTCTATCAAAATAAATATCAAAATTTTCACGCAAATAAGTAACAGAAACTCTGGTCTGTTACACAGTATGTATATCCCGCATTCTAACACCCACAACACAAGCAACAAGACAAAAAAGCATCTGGATAGCGCTCTGGATAGAATGTCGTAGATATATATATATATTATTTATATCGTTATTATTTAGTCCGCTACTTCATTATTATTAACCAATACATAGATCATATTCATACTTGTATTATCAGTCTATGTGATGGATACGGAAAATATGACCGAGGATGTAGCTATAATCATCAATAGTACATTAGTAAATTAATTTATGAAATCTATTACGAGTTGGTTCGGCCGTTTTATCCAACTGATGTGATTTTTTTTTTAAAAGTTTGATGTGGTTATTTGACGATAATCTAAATCCACCTTACTTTTACCCTTCTAAAATTAAAGTCAAACACGATATTTTGTATCATTTTTTCCTAACCTTTTTCTCTATGTCTTTAGTCTGAATTAAAATACATTATTTGATTTAATGACACTTTCAGGAATGTGTTCTACCATTTGAGCTTCTAACCACCCCAATTGGTTGAGTTGGGGGGAAGCCAGATGTGAAAATTCGACTTAGGGTTACAGTCTAATGGCCTTGAATAGTTATTTTAGATCTAAACTCAATTATTTTGTATTTGTAAATATTTTGAGAAGTGATTATTGTTTTTTATATGTAGACAGATTCACAATCAAAAGAAAATTTATCTATTGTCCTGCCTGGAATGATATTGCGGATCTTAATTAGTTAGCAGCAGAGCAACATTATCTAAGAACATAATTTATTAAATAAATATTATTATTACAAAGCAAGGAGGACGGTGGAATACATCTGCGGCTACCGATTTTGAAATTTACGTAATTACACTAAGCATAAACATACCTACTACGGAACCTCATATATTATAATGGAATAAAAAGTACTCCTTATAAGTTCACAGTAGAAATTTGTGCGGAGGACGATAAAACTGCGTTCAATTTATTCGCGGGGACTGGCCATTTACAACATCTGCGCACTAGCTTTCAAGAAGATTTTGCCGTAATAGATTTATTCCGACATCGTTGCCGTTGATTTCTGATATAAGGAATAAGATTATAACATTAAAATATTCCTATTAAGAAGTATGGAGTCCCACTGAGATCTTTGAGACCCAAGCCAAACATAGCAAAGAAAAAATTACTGTTTTTATTTGACCGGTAGGACACCTACTGATTGAGAGACGATGGCAATCGCTAAAATAAAACAAACTGTGGCATTTAGGAGAGCGAGTCCGGGCTCCAAAGTGCAAAATCTGGATGAAAACGAAATTAGCGTAGAAGAAATTATTGAAATACTGCTGTTGCCGGCAATATCACTGACTTCACGGAATTTTGTTCCCGTGCCCGCTTCCTACAGGAATCTATTCCAGAAATACAAAGCTTATTTGTTATATAACTGACTGACTACTGACTATAATAACTAACTGACTATAATCTATCCCTATACTAAATTTCAGCATGACCAGCTCAGCCATTAGATTGAGTGATTGAGTAACAAACATTCAAACATCTTCTGACACTTACACATTTATAATATTAGTAGGATAATACAAGAGAAGTAGGATAGGATAGTAGGAAGTAGAATTTTATTAATTTTCATTATTCCAAAACTCTCCAACATAAACAAATAAGTTTAGTAACTATAGTATAATTATATTACTTAGTTTGAACAACCAAAATATATTTAAGAAGTATCTAGTACGAAAACTAGCGTCTTACATTAAATTCATAAGAACCACTAACCTGTTGAAAATAAAGTGCTAAGTTTCGGGAACTGGTTCCACTTCCAACATGGATTGAAATTTTATACTTTACACTCCAAACTTAGTCCTTAAAGCCAAATCTCATTTGTCCATAGCAAGTGATTGGAACCGATGACTTGGTACCGAACTTTAAATGTTTAATTACAAAATGTTACTTGAATTTTTAATTTGATTATCTTGTATGAAGAGAACTACTAATTTGTAATTTTAAGTTGTCAGTAGAAACTGCGAAATCTTTATTTACTCATATGAGCAATACGTGAACATTGCCTGCTGAGTAAAATAGAGATTGCAATCCTAGAACTAAAAAAATCGTATGACATCATCACAATTTAATTAAACAGGAATATAATCCAACCAATAGGTAGAGACAATTCAAAATTCTGCCTTGCAGGATCCATTGGCAGGTGTCATAAAAACTTGCATGCAGTGACGCGGACGCGAGTGCGACGCTGCCACTCTGTTGACGGAGTTGCATTGTCTGGTATGTAAGCCGCAAGCGAGCGTATAATGACGACAAATGACGAATACGCATCTAAGAAGAGCTACGCGTCCGAAGCCTTAGTATTTTTCTCAAAAGTAGAACGAAAAAATATATTTCAAAAATAAGTATCTTCCGCATCTCCATCCTCTTTTCAATTATATTGAAAAGAATTTTTGGGGAATTTCAATTGTCCGTAGAGAGAAGGAAAATGGATACCTATTTTAAACGAATCCATTGTTTGAATGGATTACACTCGCCTAATTGCATTTTTTTAATTATTAACGAACTCCTTTTAATGTGATTATGCGGTCTGGTACTGCATGATTAAGATGTAATTTATTTATAAATATTTTAAAGGAAAAAATATTTAAAGGTAAAAATTGACTGCACCCCGCCTGATAGTAAGGTATATTTTATTCAGTAGCTAAAGATGATGATGGTCTTAAGTCATTTGATAACTCATAAGCGTACTTTGATGTACTCGTAGAGTAAATCGAGAAACCTGGACGATCATTGAGATGATACCCTACCGATATAAAAATACTAACGTAGGATGAATGGAAACACTGAACTAAATATACCTATCACTGGGAGTAAATAGTGTATACCACTATACCCCATCGCTAATATCATCTTATATGGCTGAGAATTATGGTTCCCAGCGCTTACATGTGAATGAAAATCGATGTATCAAAGCCGTTGCCAAACGAGCAAGTGATCATGAGGACCATAAGTTTGACACTGAAATCAGAGCAGTAAAACGCTAGCAGATTGCGTCACTAAACAAATAGGCCACCAACCCAGCTATGTGCAGCAAGCCTTATCGTAGTTACCTTTACTAAGATTTTAGATAAGACCAATGCACTTATTGAGAAGTCGGTCAAGTTTATTGATATAATATATATGATTTTGCATTCAAGTCGTGACCACTACAGTCTAAGTCAGGAAAAGTAAAGTCTCCTCTGTCCACTGTCTTGTTTTTGGCTGGTAGAACATTTTTGAGGCGATTAAGAGCCCGAAGTTTCCCGATTACCCTAGCAGACGTTTGAGCTTTAATCCACAACTCAAGGTTGAGTCAAGGTGTAAGCCCAGGTTCTTAAAACTAGGCGTAACAGGCATAATTTTCTCGTTAAATGATACCTATTGATGATAGACTTACACAGTCCCCAACTTGTTGATCAATGCTACAGTCAAAATAACACTGTTTCTACTTATTTATATATTACTAGCTTCCGCCCGCGGCTTCGCCCGCGTGGAGGTCGGTATCGCCACCAAGTCTATTTTAATAAAACAACTCTCCACGCCACTCACTCCTCCACTCTCCACTCTCCACTCTACTCTTCACTCCACTCGTCTAACCAATACCTTCCTATTAAAAAGACCCCATCAAAAGCCGATAATCGCGATGGACGTAAAAACTACTAAATGTATTTTGATGAGGTACCGGCTGACGCAGGTGATCTCTGGTAAGTGCTTCGGGGTTCACTTGTGTCTGATTCGGAAGCAGCCGACGCACACGCTGGTCAAGTGTCTGGCGTGGGAGGTGCAGAGACAGGCCCTCCTGGCAGCCCTCGGGGTGGCAGTCCTCACACTGCCGGTGTTGATCGCAGCGACGATGGTGCAAAGTGCGGACGCGTATTCGGCCGCCGCCTCCTTCTGCGAGCAAGTGATGCTCTAGGAGGAGGCGGCGGAAAGGGTTCGGGAGAGGCTGCACAGAGCTCTCCCGAACGGCGGTGACGGAGGCGTCGGAGCCCGCTGTCACCCTAACAGAAGCAGGCCAAGGCGGCGGTGCGTATTAGCGCCCCCCCTCCCCCCCTATTCCGGGGGCATGACGGGAATACTGTGGATGCCAAGCCCGAGGGAGCCATCTCGAAACCGGAGATGGCCCGGGTCAAGTCGGGAAATGCTCTATGGGCCATCTTAAACCCTGGGGTCAGAAGACCCTAGATGGCGTGCGGTTTTAGTCGGTAAAAGTCCGACATAACCTGCCTCGCTGGCCGGGGTGGGTATCTATGAGGATTTCCGCACGGAAAAATAGGTGGCTTTGTATAAAAAGTAGTCTTATGTTGTCCTGTAAGTGATGGTAGCTGAATGGATAAGGACGCGGCCTCTGCTCAGAGGTATCGAGTTCGAATCCGGCCGGATAGTACCAATGTGAATTTCACTTTGTGGAATTTATTATGTGCTAATAGGTGCTAATCACATGATTTACCATCTGCTGACGGTGAAAGAAAAATATCGTGAGGAAACCCACATGTCCTAGAAGGAATTCTAAGGACATGTTCGATCCACCAAACCCCATTAGGCCAGCGTGTGTGGATTAAGGTCTAAACCCTCTCAACTCTCTCGTTATAGGAGAGGAGACCCGTGCCCAGCAGTGGGACATAAATGGGTTGATATTATTATGTTGTTCAGAAGTATGAACTATAATAAATCGTACCAAGTTTGATCAAAATCCCTCCAGTAGTTTTTTATCCATGTGTGCACAGATAGACAGACAAACAGAAAGACAAAAAAATTACTGATTGCATTTTTACCATTGATATTGATCACCAATCATCCCCGAATAGTTATTTTGTAAATATTTCAATGTACAGAATTTACCTCTACAGTTTTATTGACGTAACCTACGACAAACTTATTATTTGCGGTTGGTGCAGTAATCGGGTCTACGGATTGAACCGCAAAATTAAGTTTGTTTTTTATTGTATAATTTATCGGTCAAGTTACTTATAGTATAAAGCTAGCTTATAGCATGTTTAACACAATAACACCATTCTAATATGCATGTTTAGATTACACGTTGTTACAGAATGCGTTGAAGATATAAACGTTCACTGCTCGTTCCCCGTAGGTGAGAGCGTGATAATAAGTAGCCTATGTGTTGACCCGACTTCCTAATAATATTCTTGCCAAATTTGAAGTAAATCCATGCAGTACTTTTTGAGTTTATCCCGGACATACATACAGACAAACAGACAAAAATTCCAAAAAATATATTTTTGGCTTCGGTATCGATTGTAGATCACACCCCAAGTATTCTTTTAAAAAAATATTCAATGTACAGTTTTGACCTTTCTACCATTTTATTATATGTATATAGATATATAGATATAGATGTTTGAATGTGTGTGTATATCAATAAACTCTGTCATTTATCAGGGTGGACGACCAGATCAAACTAATCACACCAACCAAGCCTAAATCTGCGTTTGCATACAAGTAATATGCACTCTGAAGACTGGGGGTTGCAAATTTGATTAATTAAAAAAATAAAAGAAGTGAATGAATGTCGCCGCACACTGGTTCCGTTTTAAAAAAGGTGGACTTAGGATAGAAGATGCCAAATTCTATTAAGAAAAAATAGTTTTTGTAATATAAAATATATTTATATAGATACTATACGAGTATAATTATGTTGTACTTAAATTCAATCGCAATAAAAATTGTTACAACATTCAAACATCTAATTCTGCCACAACATTTTCAAACGTAAAATCTCCACGCACGGTGACCGGATACAAGAAATATTAAAATCGCGGTCCGGCGGCTCAAGTCTACTTGTTCAAACAAAATAAACAAGAAGTGAAGATGACATTTTTGCGTTGGGTTCAGCTGCGACCTGAATATATAATGAACTGGGAAACGAAATAACCTCGTTGAGGGATTTTTTACGAATATACTATACTGTGTTAGCTAATCAACTGTTTTGGGTTAAGATTTTTTTGCACATTCTGAAATGACTTTAATAGACTTTAGTTAGTACTAATTAATCACATTAAACATCGAGTTAGTGTCGTGGGTAAAAAAATATAATAGTGTAAGACCCATTATCAAACTTGAGTAGAAATTTATGTACCTACCTAACTATAATTCCAATAATACTCATTGAAAAATTTGACTTGATTTAAATGATAAATATTTAAAATAATTAACTCTAGCAAAACGGAAAACTACTATTAGGCATTAATAAATAAAATATTAAAAAGTACTAGTAGGTATTATGAAACAAATTAAAGGTATTATTAAACATCACATCATGGCTATATTCTGCTTAGTTTGTGAGGGTTCACAAACCGAAGCTGAATATAGCCATGATGACGTGATTTTTCCACTGTACAAATGTGCACCAGCACACGTCTTAGACAGATGCTCGACTGATTCTATAGTTTGGCGTAGCATGTCGTAAATACCTTATAAGTACCCCGTCATACTGAAAATTTAAACGTACCATTCAAATCAGTACTATTTCAAATAAAACATCGAACTTCCATCTTGAATCCTGGCTCAACTTCTTAACAATTATTGCAGCAATTAGATGACTAATTAATTGCTGCTCGATAAATATTACATTTCTACCATTTACAAATTTGAGAGCCTAAACATCATCTCCAATACACAATGAATTTGAAACATCCGATAACAATATTTATTAAACAGAGTTTTCCCTCAATAAATTCCAATAATTTCATAGCATAAAATGTACCACCAATTACTGAACCCTCTGTCACACCATTCGACAAAAAATAACAATTCCTCGTTTATAATAACAACGAATAACTAAGTAGGGTAACAGATAAGCAAATCAAAGCAGTATTAAATTGAAATATCCTGAGCTGTAACAACCGAGCGTTGTAATTAGAAACATGGGTTTACATATTTTTAATTAACTTCTCCCCAGCCTTATTGATTGACACGGTTTGAAATTCTCCAAGCCATTAAACTATTAAGGATAGGGTCAGAATACTGTTAATAATTCAATATTATCACAAGTTTGAGATACATATATTTAATGCCAATAACTTGGCAATCAAACATGATACACTCATATGCAATGCATTAATTTAAAACCTGTTATTTTAATTATGACACTTCAATTTATAAAGTAATAAATATTAAATTTTAATATTTATTGAGTTTTAACTTGTAATTATGGTACAAGACGTAATTGTGTGGTTATCATAATTATATCAACGTACTAGCAAACCATTGTATAATGTGATACTTCTACTAAATATTACTCTAAAGTGACATCCTTCAGTTCACAGATGGGTTCACAGACGACTATTATCAATTGTAACGAAAATGAATTTGGACCATATTTTTATTACGGTAATATTGAGCTTTGCCTTTGTTTAGATTAATGTCAGCCGTGATGTATCTATCATGCAATTTTGAGCAAGTGATATTGGCCCTGAAATAAGGGTTAAGAATAAACAAATAATCATTTTCAACTTTTCTTTTCCTTGTGACGTCAGGTCTTGCTTCTTACCAAAATGGTGACTCTAAAACAAATTACTTTATCATGCGCTACGAAAATTCTATAAAAATAATGTTGTAAGTATGCATTTGAAACAGAACGTGAACTGAAGGAATATGAGGGATGATTCAAATACAACTGGTAGTTAAATATAGAATTACAGAATCTGATAGTATTGTAGACTATACATAAAAGAATTGCGAATACAATCGTCTGTTGAAGCCATTTCTCGCTTCCATAAGACGAGAAGGAATCTCCATCTGGCGAATGAAGGTGCCAGACACTAAATTTACATTCTGTCGGTTTACGGACGAACGTCCACTCTTCTGAATAAACAGCTTGAAACTAAGTCAACATTTTATTAACAGTTTTCCTCGACATTGTTTTTGAAGTGACAGTTGCTTTCAAGCCTAAGTGTCAAAGGGATTATTTATTTTATCCTTTTATTTTGAATACTAAACCGACTGTGAATAGTCTATCGTTAAATGGAAACTCAATAACAATGATCTATAAATAAAAAACTTTTCTAAACGGAAACGGGCTTCTAGCTCTTTTTCATTCGGAAATCAGGTCGGATAAAACTCCCCTGTCTATCGGGGATAGTTCTGTCAAAATCGAACTGACTAAAACCGCACACCATCTTGGGTCTTTAATGCCGAAGTTACCAAATAGTTAACCCATTAAGTTAACCCGGTGATCCCCTCACAATCGATTTCCCTCGCAACCCAACAAACCCCGGGCTATCTACGATTTCCAGATGGCCCCTTTTTTTTTTTTTTTTTTTCGTGCGGAAATCCTCATGGATACCCACCCCGCGGCCAGCGGGGCAGGTTATGTCGGACTCTTACCGACTAAAACCGCACGCCGTCTAGGGTCTTCTGACGCCAGGGTGTAAGGTGGCCCAAAGAGCATTTCCCTCGCACCCCGGCTTGACCCGGGCCATCTCCGGATTCGAGATGGCCCCCTCGGGTTTGGGAACCGCGTGGTTCCCGTCATACCCCCGGAATAGGGGGGGGGGGCGCTGCCGCGCGCCGCCGCCTCGGCCTGCTTCTGCTAGGGTGACAGGCGGCTCCACCCGTCACCCCCAGGCCAGCGCTCATGGAGGACGGAAGTCGTTAGACCTCCGACGCCTTAGGCGTCCGCGCCCGCCGCCGTTCGGGAGAGCTCTGTGCAGCCTCTCCCGAACCCTTTCCGCCGCCTCCTTCTCGAGCATCACTTGCTCGCAGAAGGAAGCGGCGGCCGACCACGCGTCCGCACTCTGCACCATCGCTGCGATCAGCACCGGCAGTGTGAGGACTCCCACCCCGAGGGCTGCCAGGAGGGCGTGTGCAGCCCTGAGTCCTCGCCCGCATCGCAGTGATGGCACTCGGGCGTTGGCTCCTTCCGAATCAGACACAAGTGATCCCCGAAGCACCCCTTACCAGAGATCACCTGCGTCAGCCGGTACGAGAGGCCCCCGTAAGGCCTCTCCAGCCAGTCCTCCATGACGGGTCTTACCGCCGTTATAACGGCGTGCCCCGCGCTTGGTTGCCCAAGTCGGTCCTTCCACTCCACCACGGTATCCCGGCGGAGCTGGGCGTGGACGGCCTCGATTACTCGAGGCTCCGGGTCCAGTCCCCGCTCCTGCGCCTCCTTTCGCCACCAGTATAGGCGCGAAAGGGCTCTCGCCTCCAGGTCCCACGGTGGAGTCCCGGCAAGGAGACTCGCCGCCTCGAAGGAGATCGTGCGGTACCCCCTGATGACCCTGATAGCCATAACGCGCTGCGGCGCACGCAGCCTACGCCAGTTACGGCTATTCAGGGCCTCCGCCCAGATCGGGCATCCATACAGGGCCATGGACCGCACGATCCCCGCGTAGAGCCTCCTGCAGGAGTCATCCGGCCCCCTCATGTTGGGCAACAGCCGCGCCAGAGCGTTAGCCGTGCCCTTCAATTTGGGGGCCAGCCTTCGGAGATGCTCCCCGAAGTCCCATCGGCCGTCGAGCACGAGCCCCAAATATTTCATCTGGGGCTCAATGCCGATGGATATGCCTCCCACCCCGAGGGCTGCCAGGAGGGCCTGTCTCGGCACCTCCCAAGCCGGACACTCGGCCAGCGTGTGCAGCCCTGAGTCCTCGCCCGCATCGCAGTGATGGCACTCGGGCGTTGGCTCCTTCCGAATCAGACACAAGTCATCCCCGAAGCACCCCTTACCAGAGATCACCTGCGTCAGCCGGTACGAGAGGCCCCCGTAAGGCCTCTCCAGCCAGTCCTCCATGACGGGTCTTACCGCCGTTATAACGGCGTGCCCCGCGCTTGGTTGCCCAAGTCGGTCCTTCCACTCCACCACGGTATCCCGGCGGAGCTGGGCGTGGACGGCCTCGATTACTCGAGGCTCCGGGTCCAGTCCCCGCTCCTGCGCCTCCTTTCGCCACCAGTATAGGCGCGAAAGGGCTCTCGCCTCCAGGTCCCACGGTGGAGTCCCGGCAAGGAGACTCGCCGCCTCGAAGGAGATCGTGCGGTACCCCCTGATGACCCTGATAGCCATAACGCGCTGCGGCGCACGCAGCCTACGCCAGTTACGGCTATTCAGGGCCTCCGCCCAGATCGGGCATCCATACAGGGCCATGGACCGCACGATCCCCGCGTAGAGCCTCCTGCAGGAGTCATCCGGCCCCCTCATGTCGGGCAACAGCCGCGCCAGAGCGTTAGCCGTGCCCTTCAACTTGGGGGGCAGCCTTCGGAGATGCTCCCCGAAGTCCCATCGGCCGTCGAGCACGAGCCCCAAATATTTCATCTGGGGCTCAATGCCGATGGATATGCCTCCCACATCGATGCTGGATCCCGCCGGTGGCGCGCTCCGAGGCCCATGGAAAAACAGGGCCTCGGTTTTATGCAGAGCCACCTCGAGACCCAGCTGCCGGATCCGACCCACGACTTGGGCAACCGCGGTCGTGGCCTTCAGGGTCGCTTCGCTGTGAGACGCCCCGCACGCCGTCACTAGCGTGTCATCCGCGTAACACGTGACGGCTGCCCCATCCACGAGCTCGCCGCGAAGCACCCAGTCGTAGCCGATATTCCACAGGAGCAGCCCCAAGACCGATCCCTGCGGAACACCGCACGACATCTCACGCCTGCCGAGACCGGTCATGCTCGGGTAGATGACGGCTCTCTCCGACAAATACGCCCCGACTATGCGGCGAAGGTAGAGAGGCACTTCGTGATAAACGAGCGCCTCCCTAACGCAACTCCAGGGCAAGGTGTTGAACGCGTTGGCGATGTCCAGGGACACCGCCAGCATCACCTCACCCCGGGCAACTGCATCCTTCGCCAGAGCCTTCACGCGCATGATGGCATCCACGGTGGAGCGCCTCTGCCGGAAGCCGTACTGGCCATCCGACAGGTCCGGCCCCACTCTGGAGAGGTGCTCGACGAGGCGCTTCGCAATCACTCTTTCAAAGAGCTTGCACACCTCGTCGAGCAACACTATGGGCCGGTAGGCGGACGGTGAGTCCGCCAGGCGCCCTTCCTTTCGGATGAGGACCAGCTTCCCCGTCTTCCACAGTCTCGGAAACTGGCCCCGCTCCAAACATGCGCTGAAAAGCCCTCTCAGTCGGGGCCCGATAGCATCGTCGTCTAGAGCTAGGATCCACGCTCGGCCTGGAATGCCGTCGGGTCCCGGGGCGGTGTTCTTGGCTTTGAGCCTTCGCACCGCCAGCTCTAGTTCTACCCAAGCAACCTCGGGTACGTCGTCGTCATCCACGCTGGGCGCCACAGGCGACCGAGGCGGAGTCATTTGCGGCGGAACTTGTTCCACCGCCCTCGCGGGGAACAGAGAGCTAACCACTCCTCCGAGGAGATCTGGCTGGAGACACTGGGTCAGCGGCAGGGCCCATGGGCGCAGCTTGCCCCGCACCATGCGATAGGGCCGCCCCCACGGGTCCCGCTCCAACGTCTCCAACAGCTCACGGCGGGCCTCGGCTTTGGCCCGCCTTATCTCCACTCGGAGGGCCTTTCGGGCCTCCCTGTATTCCGCGTATAACTCCGCCTATCGGGCCTCCGCATCTGCGGGGCGGCGACGCCTCCTACGGAATCGGGCCCACCGGCGGTGCGTGATCACGCAGGCTTGACGCAGCCTCGCGATCTCCATCGACCACCAGTAGACCCGACGCCTCGGATTATAGGGCAGAGCCCTAGGCATCGCCGCGTCGCAGACACGGGTCATGGCCTCCTGGAACCACTCCGCTTCATCGTTTACGTCGACAGGCCTGTCCGGCGCAGGGGCCCAGGCCTGTACGATGGCGGCTTCCAGGAGGAGCTCCCGATCTAGTCGCTTAAGCGCCCAGCGTGGTGCCTGAGGAGCCGGTGTGACCGGCGCAGAGTTTGCAGGGGGGGAGACATCAAACCGAATGTATCGGTGATCCGACTTTGTCTCCTCATCCACGACAACGCGCCAGTCCTGGACACGGTCGAACAACAAGGGGCTCGCGAACGAAAGGTCCACGATGGAACTGCCCCTCGAGGTCACGAACGTGTCCTCGGCTCCCCGATTGAGGAGAACTAGACCGGATCTGTCAGCCCAGTTCTCCAATGCCGTGCCCCTTGGGTTCGTGTACCGGGAACCCCAGGCCCGTGACCAGGCGTTGAAGTCCCCGAGCACCAGAACCGGATGGGGTTGGCAGGCTCTGACGACGACGGACAGCTGTACGAGCCATCGCTCGTACGCGTCTATACCCTCGCCTCGGCTAGGCATGTAGTATGCGGCCACGACCGCTATTTCGCCCACCAACGCCGCAACACATCCGGGTCCCCTTGCCAGAACAACAAGGGGAGGGGTGCCGGCAGCGGCGTTGCGGACCAGTGCCGCCTGCCCGTCCACGTCGGTCTCCCAAGCGGGCCCGAGAAACCGATGCGTGTACGGGTCGGCGACAGCAGCGACGTTTATGGACCACTGTGCCATGCTCTGGAGCAGAAGGTCCTGAGCATAGGCACCGTGGCCCACATTCACCTGCAGGATGCGGAGTTGAGGATCCATTATGGAACTCCCATCTCCGCATCCTGCCGCGAATTAGAGGCGGAAGGCCGGCTTCCCGGCTTCGGCTCCCCTCCGATGCAGGCCTTGCTGCCAACCCTGTGGCCAGCCGGCTTGCCCCCCGCTGCACACCTGTAACAGTGCAGCGGAGCCCCGCACTCGCCGGCTTTATGGCCGGGTTGGGCACAGCGGAAGCAACGGTCACCGATCGTCACCTCCGCCGTGCACTGCACCCCCACATGGCCAACCGCCAGGCACTTGAAGCACCTGGCCGGTCGGGCCTGCAGGAGCCGTGCCTGCACCCTCGTGAAGCCTCCCACCAAGAGGCTCTTGCCATCGGCAACCTTTTGGGCCGCCGCGATAGGGCAGCCGACAACTGCTGTCCCCTGTCCACCGCGGCCAAAGCGTATCGCTCCGACCTTAACCGTGTCCGGGGAGCAGTCCCCGGCCTCCGCCACGGCGAGCCTGAGCTCTTCTGCCGTGGTGGAGTCTTCCAGGCCCGTGATGCGCACTTCTGCGCATTTGATGGGCCTGGACACTCGGACGTCGGCTGCATCCAGCGACTCCCTCAGCCTAGCCGCTAGGGCATCAGCCTTGGGGCCACTGGTTGCGCCGGGAACCTCAAGAAGCCGGGCTCCCGTCCGTGTGCTCTTGCACCGGACACCCGGGATCTCGAGCGCCTTCAGGTCGACGTTGGCCTTTCCAGATGGCCCCTTAGGTGTGAGAACCACGGTATCGCCATCTTGCCCCGGAAAGGGGGGGAGAGGTGCCCCTCACCTTGCCGTCCCGTCCTACTTTTGCTGGACGTCAAACCGAATGTATTGGTGATCTGACCTTGTCTCCTCATCCACAACGACGTGACGTGAAGCGAGATTGTTATTACGAATTGTATTACAAATTATAATAAGATACTTTTATTAACAACTAAAGGAACGGCAACATCGGGTGTTTCAGTTCATTTTCAATTGCCATTTTAGTTTTAGTAAAGCAGAGAGATGCCGACAATAATACGAATTAAAAAACATAAAAATAACTTGTGACAAACAACGTAACACACCACGCCTTCCCTACCCCATTAGACGTACAAGATTTACGACTGGAAATTTACTTGCAAACATTATAGTAAAACTACATAGTCAACTAACTACTTAATCAGCAAAGCACGAAATTGTCTAGGCTTGATTAAGTCTCTTTAATGACTGTTAAATTTATCATCAAGCATTAAAGTGTATATATGTGATACATACCTACAGCATTAATTCAAATTTTAATTGAAGTTATAAAATACGTGACTTTCAATTTGCATTGATCTAGCGAATGTTTAGATTTCAAAATTTAAGCACATAAAAACCAATGATTTTTCAGCAAAAGGATTTGTATTGAAATTAACTGTAATTTTTTTTGTAGCTAAAAAGAGATAATTTGATTAAAGGGAGTGGTTTTCTATAATTCATCACATCACATTGCGGACACTATCACTTATCAGTGCAAAATGAAGCTTATTTCAGATGTATGAAGCAATTGAAGTTTTAAGTTCAATTTACTTCTTTAGTTGGTGATTATAAAAAAAGGCATTAACTACCAAAGTTGTCAAGTTTCAGTAGTCCCAGTGGTTCAGGCCTTCTTTGATGTATCAGTTATCTATACTTATAATAAATCTGTAGAAGTGAAAATTCTGTACATTGAAAATATCAAAAAAATAAATAGCAGGGGGTGTTACTAGACCGACACCGAACCCAAATATGTGATTAAAAAAATTTTTGTCTGTCTGTCTGTCTGTCTGTCTGTCTGTCTGTCTGTCTGTCTGTCTGTCTGTCTGTCTGTCTGTCTGTTTGTTCAGGCATCACGCAAAAACTACCGGTTCGATTACGATGAAACTTGGTATAATTATTCTTCAATATCCTGGGCAGCACACTGGATACTTTTTATCTCGGAAAAGTACATACAATAAAAGACAAATTTAATTTTGCGGTTCAATTCCTAGACCCGATTACTGTATCAACCGCAAATAATAAGTTTGTCGTAGGTTACGTCACCCGCAGTGGTGTTCAAGTAAGATTAGTGGATAGTGGTGTTATTATTATTTAGGGATTTTGAGTTTTTTTTTGTATTTATTAACAAAAATTTTACATTTTGAGTTTAGATTAGTTATCATCTGAAATAGGTTTATGGGAGTGATAGTGGGAGTGGGAGTGTGTGTGGGAGTGGGAGTGGAAGTGGGAATGGGAGTGGGAGTGGGAGTGGGAGTGGGAGTGGGAGTGGGAGTGGGAGTGGGAATGGGAGCGGGAGCGGGGGTGGAAGTGGCAGTGGGAGTGGGAGTGTGCGTGGGAGTGGGAGTGGGAGTATGCGTGGGAGTATGGGTGGGAGTGGGAGTGGGAGCGGGAGCGGGAGTGGGAGTAGCAGTGGGAGTGGGAGTGGGAGCTGGAGTGGGAGTGGGAGCAGGAGTGGGAGTGGACGCAATAAGTGACTTCCACGCGAGCGGAGCCGCGGGCAACAGCTAGTTAAGAATAAATTTATACATTTACCATCAAGGGAGAGAAAGAGACTATCAAGCCCCAATGCTCATTTTTAACACAACAAATAAAAACTTGACCTAGAACTTGAACCTACATAGCAAATTATCATAACTACGTCAGCTTTCTCACATCAACTAGCAAAATAGCTACGCGTAATTGCACATCTACTATACGACAGGTACAAGAATTATGTGAACAATAATTACTGAATTATAACACTCGAACTCTTGACGCAGCTATTACGAGTCGAGTATTTCGCGACATTAACCCTAAAATGTAACGAAGTACCTACACAAATACCTCTTGAGTGTTATTCGTTTACTCCAGCAATGTTCATTAGGAACAGGCTTGTCATATTACAGGTTGTTTTTAATTAGGAGCTCTTAAAATCATTATGCCAGAAACCAGAAATGAAATAAACAGACCTATGGGTTATCACATCACATTAAGAAATTCAAGTCATTAGTTCATGTGGCTGAGAATGTCCCGCTATTCAGTCTTCATTTCGCGGTCTACACTTTAGGTCTCGATTGCAGCCATTAGTCTCTCGGCTTACGTGGTTAGCCCATTGTCATTTTTAGTGTACTTATTCTAGCTATATTAATAAGCTCTAATTTTCCTCTAGAGGGCAGCTCTGAGGCACTTCAGGGGTCCCTCTGACTAGCAGAGGGCACAGTGGGGAGCAGGTGGGGAGTGGGCTGATTCTTCGAGTGCAGACAGGGAGGGGACGGCTCAACCCACCCCCTTTCTGGGGGTTTATGGAGCCATCTAAAAACCGTTGATGACCCAGGGGTCAGCTGGAGTGCCAGGACAATGCCTTTTGAGTAACTGACGGTGTGCGGTTTTAGTTCGAATCCGACATAACCATGCACCGCTGATGGGCGATGAGGGTGGCATCCGCGGGGACTTCCGCACGAAAAAAAAATGGTGCTCTTCGCGGACTAGGTTAGGTACAATTTGCGTACGTGCTATTCGGAGAAGTGCTAAAAGACTACCTACTTCAAAATATTTTAGCATACAGTGTAACTCACAATTAATTATGTCAGGATATGACACATGCTTAGCACATCACTATTAAAAGGTTAAGAGGCCTTCGTTGTTAGTTTTTCCTTTTCAAAGGGCGACTGCCTAGGGGCTCCGAAAACCATAATGTAATTAAGAAACAATATTTAAGCAACATATATTTATACGAAATACGACTATTAAAGTTAAATTAGAAACTGGAAACATCGAAGTTAGTGAAGGCTGTATTTACGTAGTAATGAAAAGCTTTAGTATTTGCACTCCCTTGGGAATGTTAACATTGAATAATAAATATCCTTGTTTTGTTACTACTAAAATATACGTAACAAATATTTTTGGATTAAATAATGAATGTAAATGTAAATATTTATATTGTTATAGTGTCTCTACTATAATTATATATCACAAACCTTTTTCTGTGTGGAAATCCCCACGGATACCATCCTCGCGGTGGTTAGGGGTGGTTATGTCGGACTTGAACCGACCGAAATGCTGGGGTAATAAGGCAACTCAAAAGGCATTTCGCTGGCACCCCAGGCTTTACATAATATACCTCAAATGGGTTTTCTTCTTGATGGTTGTGATCATGGATAGTTTGCTTGGCCATTTAATATTTCGATATAATTCTATACCTATAAATGTAACGCTATGAATAGCTTCCCACAGAAAGCGGGAACGGGATCAAATTTTCACACGGGCGGAGCAGGCGTCAACTGCTGCTCCGCTAATTTGATACCTACAAAATAATTTTATACTACTATATTTCGTTACGTTCTACCGATAAGGGTTAAGCCAAACAAGCGTAATTATGTGAGTCGTGAGTCGCACAATTTCGGTACCATAAATTCTACTGCATTCGATTTCATACAAAAAGGCTCGTTATGTTCTACCGATAAGGGTAAAGCCAAACGAGCGTAATTTTGTGAGTCATGAGTCGCAGAATTTCGGTACCATAAATTCTGCTGCATTCGGTTTCATACAAAAAGGCAGTTGGTACCACACGACGACCCAAAATAAGTTGTCTGCGGACACAATTTGCGTAAATTCGACCAAATTTCGGTCGTGGTGAAGAAAGGGCAAGGAAGGGGAGCGTTAAAGAGTGCTTTCAAATAAAGTATGGAATTGTCCATAGCTTTTTTTTTTTTTTTTTATTCATGATAGGCTTACGTTTGACCTCAATCTCACCTGATGGTAAGTGACGATGTGGTCTACGATCACGCTTGCCTAGAAGGAACCTATTCACTCGTGACTTGAATACTCCCAGGTTATAGCTTTCCGGAAACACAGACTCAGGCAAGGAATTCCACTCCTTAGCTGTACGCACGATAAACGTGTCAGCAAAGCGCTTTGTGCGTATGAGTGGAATATCGACCATATAGCGGTGGCGTGACGCTGTTCGTCTGGTCGTTCGTTGATGGAAAGGACTTGGAGGTATCAGGTTATGCAATTCCAGAGCGCACTCCCCGAAATGTATCCGATAGAACACCGAGAGACCTGCAACTTTGCGTCGATGGGCAAGGCTTTGAAGCCTTTTCTCGACTAGTGCATCGTTGTTGATGAGCCTTTTGGCTCGTCTCTCGATCGTCTCCAGCGCGTCAAGTTGGTATTTAGCTGAGCCATCACACAGATACGAGCAGTACTCCATACAGGAATAGCTTCTTTTTCTGGTCTCCTCTTCGGAATATGCTTTGCTAACACGCAATATTTTTCATTAGAAATACACTTACGATACTTACCTACGAAGCATATTCCAAATCTATCGTGCCACATCGTGAACAGCCCGTACCAACGCTCAATACTGAATAAATAAATTAAGTTCGTCTGGCAACTCAACAGAAATTCAGATGAACATAAAATAAGTGACCAAAAATACGCGACTCTCGACTCACAAAATTACACTCGTTTGGTTTTACCCTAAATCCAACAATACTTTTCACCTTGAACATTATCTACTATAATATTGTACATGTAGACTAAAATATGTCATTCTAATTAATTTTACAGAGGAATCTTCAAATCACACGGAAGAATTTAGATGGAAGATTAAATTTACACGGCACGTTCGTAACGCTGGATCGCGAGGGTAGATGTAAAATACGATGTCGTTAAGTCGGTAGGCCGGGCAAGATGATCATCGTAAAGTCGACTAGGTGACTTGCGCTAATGCTTGCAAGCGCCTCGTTATAAAAAGCTCTTGTCGTCTGAGCCTGCACGTCGTCTTATAATATTCATATAGGATGTCTACGTATTGCAGCTACAATAAGCAATGCAAGTAATTACAGGCTTCATCGTTTTAAATAATCACTACATACTCGTATTTATCAAATAAAGCTCTCCTCCGCTTCTGTCTAACTATCTGTTCGCGGTAAACTCAAATACCACTGAACCGTTTTTATAAGCTGCTATCAACAATAGAGTGTTTCTCGAGATAGATTTAAGTATATAATTTTCAAAGTTTTTTGTACCTACATTAGTTGAAATATACTCAAACACTTACTATCGGGTGAGATTGTGGTCAAACACAAGCCTATCGACTATAAAAAAGTCGGTTCTCCGAGCGCCGACGGGGGATGACAGGACGGCCGTCACTCTACATCCCATCGTCAGTGAGACGGCGCAGCCTCCTTCCCCCTCCTTTTTCGGGGGGGTCGAAGGGCCATCTTAAACCCAAAGATGACCCGTGGTTAGCTGGAGTGCGCGGGATGTGCCTATTATTGGGTAACCTCGCATCCCGGTAATTGAGACCCGAAACGGCGTGCCGTTTCGGGTCCGACATAACCTCCCCCGATGGCCGACGGGGGTGGTATTCGTGATGAATAAAAGTTTTGACTGAATATTTTCTTTTCAGTGGCAGGCATGGACGACGTGTGGGTTGAATTACGCGCGCCTCGGTTCGTCGTTCATCGACACAGTGTAACATTGAAATGCGAGCATAATGTAGATCCTGAATCACTTTATAAGGTAATTAAATGAATAAAAATTCTATAGCATTCTTGAAATAGTCTATAATAACAATAAGAACACTTCTACTTACTGGTGACCCTAATAACATTAAGATAGTTACTATTTTGCAGTAGGTACTCATCGAAAGACTATAAATAGTCAAATGCTTTTAGTTTCCCACCGGAGCACCTCGACTCGGTATAAACAAACAATTACCTAACAATGATTCTTTAGCCCCTGAAGCCATAATTATTATGGCTACTGATAAGAAAAAAAGTGTAGTGCCCACAAAAGCTCCAAACACTTTAGCATAGGTAGATGAATAGCCGACTCGAGTCATACCGGTTCCTAATGGAAGACATTTCAGCAACTGCACTAGGGTAGTACCTACATCGGTTAAATCGGCCTAACCCGTATTGTTTGAGACGGATTAGAGCACACACCCAATCCGAATCGAAATTCTAAATCACATTTGAAATTCGAATGCGAAGTTTCGGCAAACACCTAGCGTGCAGTGTGTTGCGCAGGTCCCCATAAAATAAATCAGTCGCATTTGTAACGTATTTTTAGCTACTAGGGTGGTTTAAAACACATACGAAGCAACACAGATATACTCAAGATAATTTTTAGCTAAGCCTGGACCTTGGTCTCTTATCTAATTACTGTATTGTATAGAAAATATCTCGAATTATTTACAAATCATGGGTCATATTAGAGGATTAATTCGAATAACACAAAAAGTGCAACTGATTTTGGTGTTACAATTAATTCAATCATTGTATAGGTGGTATTCTTCAAAAATGGTCAACGTCTCATGAAGTTTGTCAGGGAACGCGATCCACAGTATGAGCTCTACAACATTACTGGTGCAGAAATTAATGTAAGTAACAACAGCTTTTTACTATTCTTTATTAGATTTTCAGTACAAAGTAAACAATATTAAAAATGAAATTACTCAGCTTTCCAGTTTATCTTGTGTAAAAATTGGGTTTAAAACATAATTTCAGGGAATGACTTAGCTCAAACAATAAAATAAATTCAGTATAATAAATTATTTTAGCAAGATTCATCTTTTTATTAGTGATAACTTTAGTTTTCTAATAGCAACGTTAAGCGTATATTGTTCCTCAATCCAGTTATTTACGAGTTCGACTTGCAACTGGCCCGTTTTTGTGTTTTAAGCCGTAAGTTTCATTCAGCAGGACATCAAATATCAGATACACAAAATATCCTAGTATTATCTGCCTACTTCTAGTATTTATACAGTATCCCTCGGTGATGCGAAATGTAGGAAAAGTACGAGTACCTTAAATAATGTAGACAGACCATTTTATTTTACTGGTAAAAGACTTAATTTTTTAATTATTTTTTTATTTTATTTATCATGTTTGTTACAGATTTTTGTTAGAGACCTTATCGATTAAAATATAGGATGTTATTTTTTAGAATAAATTAAAGTACAGAATGTTATTTTTTATGGATTTTAGACGGTTCGATTACCGAGCGTTGCAAGTTACTTTTTGAAAACCTTTAATTGCAGTTTAAATTGTTTTTTAAGTCAAAATTTAATGAATTTTTCTTTCAGTAAAATTGTCTATTTACATTATTCAAGATACTTCCTCTCTATGTGGCACTTGTGGTAGGACACCCGGTATATCTCAGATCAGTTATAAACAAAATTTATTACACATTAAAATAACTAACACTGATACATCAAAGAACTCAATATAACGGCACCAACCAATTTTAGGACCTACACTTATTTTCCTTTCACTGAAACTGCCACTCGATACTCTTCAACTTGTCACCTCATAAATAATAAAAGGAGATGAAAAAGTTACCAAAATATGTTATTTTTGTTTTATTGAGAGATAGTTATTGATATCACTGAAGTAAAGCCTCACAAAAATTTATCATACGAGTACTTTTCTTTTCATGTTATGAATGTTTCTCAAGTTTCCTTTAGGAGCACTTTTAATGTAGTATTTTTATTATTACAAGCTTTTATCAGCTTTCTCTGTTAGTTTGATAGTATGTAGGTATGAGTCAAATCTTGGAAGCCTAATTTTAACCACTTCCTGATTTCGATTGGACCCAAATTGTAACATATTTTGTTGAGGCAACGTTGTCAATGAAGGATTTTAATTCATTTTGTATTCATAATATATTTATTATTACCTTGCTTAGTAGATCGATTTCGTTTCGAAAATCTCTTCCCCTCGAATAAATTTCATAGATTTATATTATAGGTCTAATAAATTTACATTATCTTGTCATTAATATTTATGTAAAATGTTATTCTCATAAAGTGCTGCGCTTTACGAGTAGGTATACTCAGGGGTCGACCACAACCGACGCAAATACGACGATTGTGCCACACAACAATACCAAATCCTTAAAGTTGTATATTTACGACAATTGTTGTTTTAATTTATATTCGGTTTGGTTATTTCTGAAGATAAATTTATAGATGATTTTATTTTTGATTTTAGGAATTTAGTTTCTTGGAATCAGCTCAAAAAACCAGTTAAGTACGAATTGAACTCACGCAGTAAGGATTCTGTAGACATCTGAATTAAAGAGAGACTTAACTTTAACGTTACTTTTCGCAAACTGGAGTTACCAACATAACTCGCAGCTGAAATGATAATGAGGCACAAGGATGTTATCTTCCCGCCTATGCAAGATTCAGCCTAACAACCAAGACATCCTTTCATGACAAATCATACCGACAATAGATCTTCCCCCCCCCCCCCCCCCTCCGGATTGTGGGTTTTGTTGTCTGGTAACTATTAGTCATTATTTTAGTGACTAAAGGTTTAAATAAATGATAAACTTTATTAATTAAGACTTTATAATTGGTCTAATTTAAAAATTAGTTACCTTGAACAGACATAATTAGTTAATCATAGCTGCGTAACACGATACTACTGTTTTATTTGTTATTTCTTTGTTTGTTATCGTGTTTAGTTTGAACTTTCAGGAGATATCAATTTTCTGAAGAAGACCGACTCTATGCCAAATGCATACTCGTATACCTAAACAGAAAATTGACATTTGTTATTTACGAGTAATAGACCAAATAAACCTAAAGTAATTTTTTTAAAATGCTTATAATATCCATATTATTATAACTAGTGTTTTTTAGAGGTATAGAATTTTCAAATGGAATAAAACACAGATGACTTTTTTAAAAACTAAAAATCGAAGATTATAGATCTTCAAAGTAGGTATTCTGTGTATTCTATGAAACGAAAATAAGGGAAAAAATATGTGAAACGAAATTCTATAAAACAATTAGCTATAAAACAACACACACCCTTGGGAAATCTAATATTTCTCTCCATTAGCATACAATATTATATTAAAGATTGTACTTGGGAGTTTTGAAGTCTCTCGTCAATGCATCTGTTTTATTATAATTCATAATTAGATATTATAAGTAGCTGTATCAAACTTATGCTACGCTAAATTTGCTAAACGACTTCATTATAAGTAGGTACAATAATAATACAAAGTGCTTAAGTAGTTAAAAACTTTAACAAGTTTCTACCTACGAGTATATTACTCATGGAAAAATATAGATTTTGGCAAATGACGAGTTTCAGAAATACAATGACGAAATAGCACCAATTTATAATCATTATGGTATGAAGTACTCAAACAAATATTGTTTTTTCAACGTAAATAAGTAGATGAGAGATATTACGCTACAGAATATTTTGGTAGATAGTGTTTTACTGTGTTGGTGGTAGAATCAAAATTATCCAGTACTAACTGTGTCGCCCGTGACACACTTCGTCCCCGTGGCAGGATAAAAAGTATCCTATGTCCGTCTCCTAGTTCTAAGCTACCTCGCAATCAATTTTCAGCCAAATCGGTCCAGCTGTTCACGCGTGATGCCGTGACCAAGGGAAATAGGAATTCATTTTTATATATATACAGATGAAAGGGCTTCACTGGGCTGCAAGTGTCACTCTCTAACGCGATATCAACTCTATGCACTCAGCGTATCCGTCTTTAACGTTCTTCTATGTGAGTGATATCTCTAGTGTTACGTTAATTATAATAGTGTTTCACTATCTTTTTTCCTAGTATAAAAAACGGTATTTTAATTTTGTTCACAGTTAAATACTCTATCACCTACGTCGGTAACTCTGGACAGACTAGATTTCACCGCATCGGGCCCATATGCCTGTGAGATCGCATTAGAAACTCCGCTATATTCCAAAGTTTCGAAAATACATGAGCTGAATGTTATCGGTAAGTATTTCTAGTGAATGTGCACCACTCTCTTTATTCATAATGCTTAGTTTAAATAACTTTTTTTGAAAGAAAATGTATTTAGATATTCTCTGATACACACTCAGTTATTATTACTTTATCATCAATAATTAAGAGAGGGTTATTAAGAGCCCAACCTTGACGCAATTTGTGGATTAAAATTATTAGACTAAACTGCTAACTGAATGACGTATTCAGTCGGTTTCAATAAAGATTTTCAAATCAATGATAGCCGAAAGGAAAATTGTTTCCACGGAAGGTAGTGTTCAAAATTAATAGTGCCAGAAAGCAAGAGGTCTCTCCAGAGCGGTACAAGGAGATGTAACCGCAATATTATTATGGTGTCAAAACGGTTACTCTCTCAAGATATCAATGCAACTGTTTTTCGCACTTTCAATGCAGTTCCTCCCTTGTGCTACCTAACAGGCTACTTCGTTGCACTACCAATGTGAGTCCTTCCTTAGTTCTGATTAAATAATTCCAGGTCGATTTCTATTTTTATTTTTCATTGAATTTGCCTGTAATGGCTTTTTATATTAGAAAATCATATGCAACACGTTACACTTAAAGTAATTCGTAAATAATTTGTGGTGTACAATAAGGTATATTCTGTCAATGTACCTATGTTGATAAAATCGTTGTCTTCTACTTTTTTCATAAAAATAAGCTCGTATGGAGTCAATAAATTATGTTTGTTTCAGTTCGTCAGAAATTCCGTCCAAAAATAAAAATCAAGCATAAAAAGTTATTGTCTAATGAACACCTTGAAGCGACATGCCAGAGCGCCCCTGCGTATCCCGCGCCCCATCTCACCTGGTTTATAAATTATATGAAGGTAAGTAGAAAGGGGTACCATTCGGCAGAGAATGAAGCACGTTTTGCATTACCTTTTATTACTCCAAAAAGTGAACGACAAAATTAAAGAAGAGTACTTTCACATAAATTTAGAGCTTATGAATAGGTAAAGCTCTTGCAATAATTTTAAAATATCTCATTCCCTTTTTAGGGTTCCGTAGTTAACATACCTTCCGATTGAGATTAGTAGCAGGTAGTTTACCCAAGGGTAAACATTTAAAGAAATTTGCTAAATTTTGCTATTCATACAACTTCTGAACTTATTAGACATTTGCCAGAGAATCAAAACCTATAAGTTAAAGACTTCCTGTTTACCTAGAACAATGAAATTTGTTAACAAGCAAGGATTTATAGCCCGTCTTTTTGCCCCTTTCAAGAAGCACATACGAGACACAAGCGCGCCGTTTTCTCTGGCCCTTTAATTATGTGACATACTGTTACTCCTCGTCTACTAAAGACGTGATGCTTCTGCGATCTAGAAGATAATTTTATGACATCGAGACATCGCAGAGAAAACGCAGGAGAGTCACCTTCGCTGGAGTGGACACGCTTTTTAGCGATGTGGGCTACGTGGGTAATCAATTTCTAGTCATGCTACCTCTGCCGGGCTCCGGTAGGAGGGCCAGACCAAAGAAGTAGGTACTGGCTCAGTGTCATAAAAGATAACATGCGTGCCAATAGTATCACTAGCAGTCGCTTGCGTTGCCCAGAATGCATAGTGATGATGCGATATTGTTTATCCTAATTATCTAGAACTTACGAACGGTCATCATACTACACCATAACCACTATTTGGAAATTGTGATACCTTACTACATTTACAGCTCATCTATGCAAAGCAGTGCACTGTGAATTATATTACTTGAATGGTTCTTAATAATTTTAGAAAATGGGGATCATACCTTATAGGAAGCCTTGATGAATATTTATAAAATCAAATCAAACTTCGAATACCTACATCTCGCGCTTTGAATTTCACTGTCGATTTATTCTAACTTTACAACTGCAATGCGACATATAGATAATGCTATCATGATCTATTTTCCTTGAACCTTCAGGCGACTGTAACATAAAGTGAATAGGTTATGATCAAATTAAATTATGTAGGCATTAAGGTTTGAGAGACTAAAAGGTAAATTCCGAATTCTTACTCTTGAAGATGGGCCCATGTTATAATATAGGTGAAGCTTTTATGAAAGAGGTCATTAAGTGTGCAAACGTTCAATATTTATAATTTCAAATAGTTATTTACTTAACGAATCAAAATAAGGGTAACATTTAAACTGCATGGTACTACGAGTATAACAAAAAACCACTTGCATTCAGGTTTAAGATCCGACAATTAAAGCATTGGCGATTTGAAGCGTTGGCAACTTAGTGGTTAAAGAGTCGAATTTACAATCGAGAAGTCCCGGTTTCGAAATCCGGGACTTCTCGATTGTAAATTCGACTCTTTGTAAACCCGACCATTAAACTATCACCGTGAACCCACCCTTAACACAAACAATTTAGCTTAGTTGAAGGAGTTAGGGTTATCACTAGTAATTTCGGTTTTCTTTTTAATTATAAAATATAAAGAATAAAATAACCAATATCGTATAATGTCTAATCCGTATCCTGCTAGAATCAAATAAAATAATGTTTTTTTTTGTTAATAAAACACCCAGAAGATCGATAATTATATCACAATATCATATTTTATTTATGCAATTCAATAATTTTAGGTTGTATAAAGAAAAATCAATGTGAATCGCGTGCTTAGAATTATTAACCTTCATAACCATAACGAAAGGAAACGTTTGGACGCGTTGAGTGGCATTTTGGTAACTGTTGACCAAATGAAGGAAATTACTTGGAGGTGTTATTTATATTTAGTTACATTCGGCAAATCTGAAAAACGAAAGTACCACTACGGTTTAAAAACTCATAGCACTTTTGCTTAACAGTAAGTATTTTTTTGCTCCTGAAAAACAATTTCAAGAAAGAAATATTATTTCTTGCACGAAAACAGACATTATGTAGCGGTTACTATACATTTTTTTAAAATCTTTATTAAAATAGCCAAGAAATCAGAAATGGAACTGGTAATCGTCCTTGTACGTTACATTGATCTTTCTAAGCTATAAATAAATGGAGTGGTGTGATCTACTCCTGCTGCTTCTGTAGAATGGATCGAAAGAATTCACAATTCTTGTAAATGAACATTATATTATGAAAAAGGGTTAAAGAGAATATATTTTATAGGAATCCATAAGCGAATAGGGAATCTCCAATTTGTGAAAATAGCTAAATGCTTACGGAAATGTTGTGCGTGTGATTATTCCATAAATGTGTATTAAAGGACGGAATAATGAACTCACAGTACTGTATACCTACTGTGTCTAAAAATAGTATTTTTATTTTGGTACGGTTATACCAGTTTCTTTATAAATGTTGTAGGTCATCAAATAAGTCGTAGAACTTGATTATTGGACTAATTGGAGCTATTAATTTTAGTGTTTGTTTTTGTTGTATTATTAAACCAAATTAGGTCAATTAAACGTACATATCGAGATTACTTTGACAAGAATTGTTTTAATCGATTATTTTAATCGAAACTTTGATTTATTCGTTTTCATGTTTATTTATTCATACAGAATAATTATTAAACCATCTTAGGTAAATACAAAATAATATATTTACATTATGAGAAAATATTAAGTATGTACAAATTTCGTTTTCATTAGAAAAAATAAACTGGTTAACAAGCGATTCGGACTAATAAGTTTGCACGGGTAGTAGACTTGGTTATTTAATGTTAACTACAACTTAATATTCACACGCGTTCCTAAGGCCTTGACGGACCCACAGATATTTTTACATGTGGGTAGTATATTTACAGTTCTCAGAATTTCCCCATCCCTTTTGCTATGAGACCCTGCGTTTTCTCAAATTTCCTGAGTCTAGCTTAACGGGAAGTAGGTATTTTATAGGTTTTGCTTCCTTTGCTAATGTATGTAGACTAAACTGTACCTATTGATAACGTTACCTCAGAAATTTGATTGAATTTGAAAAAAGTCTCGACTGACAAACGGACAACGAAGTGGTCCTACAAGGGTTTCGTTTTCCCTTTCGAGTTACGGAACCTTAAAACTACAATAGCGTGTGTGTAACACACATAGTATCGTAACTGCTTCTGGTTTTGTTAGTTGCTCTCTCGACAATGTTATTTATTGTACCTACTGTCAATCTCATAATGTAGCCAGTGTGGTCAACTGTTGTAACTGACCGGTTGGCTTAAGTCCTTTTGACGCAGTATACTGACTCATAATACTAAGTACCTAACTATGCTACAGTATCTGAACTGTAGGAATCAGAATCAGTGTGTGTGTTTGTGTGTGAACATTGGCTCACGTTAGCACATTAGTAGCAGTGGAATAAGCTGGTAGTACAAAGTGTTAGTACGTGAAGCTATAGCAAATCGTGGTCTATTATAGAAAAACAATGTAATAGCAGTGCAAGGACTTGACAAAAGTTCCCTGAGCTAGCTATATGCACATTTTGTTATTATTATTATTCGAAACCATTTTTAAATATTATGTAGATTGTAGGTACTGGCAACGCATTCACTGACATATCATACCGATCTACGATTATATTACTTAACGCGAAACATCTACTTAAGGATTTCATTAAATTATTTACGTTTAGAATGAAAAATGATCAACAGGTGGACGAAAGACTAACAACACCTCACGGCACAGTGAGTGTGCGTCGTCACCACCACGGGATGCCGTTGTCCTTGACCAACTCTTCCCTGGCATTCCCGCTGACAAGTATACAGTTGCATCCAAACGAAACTTTGGACATCACCTGCCTAAGTACAATACCGAGCTATGCGAATCTAGGTGAAGGATTTGCCGATGTGCAAAATAATACTGTTACCGGTAAGTCATAATTAAATTGTATATTACTAATAAATGTTTACCATCCGTAGGTGAAATGATTTCGGGGTGATTATGACGATACGAGTACTACCATTTTCACTTTGTTCAGCTGCGTGATACCACATGGGTGAAAAATAGCATAGAATACCGATTTTGTGAGAAAACTTAGATCGCTCATTCTGTGATCATTTTGAACATAGTTTAGATTATTGTCATTTAAATGTTGTATTGATCAAAAGTAAACATTTCACAGAATACCTATTATGTACACCGTAGTTAACTTCCTAAAATCTTTGTCCTTAAAAGTTTGCAACATAAATTCAAAATAATTCGTTTGAATATTCATGCGTCTTCACCGCTTGGGAAATAAAAAGAGCTGCGTTAATCGATTTATGTCATTTCTAATTCAAAATGTAATCAAATACCGATCACGTGTTACGCAATCAAATTATGTCTACCAATTTGTGTAATGTTTGAGATGAATTAAATTTATTCATATTTAGAATGAACCATTATATTGAATACATGAAAAGACAGAAATTCTCGAAGTTAGTATAATTATTTGTTCTCTTTTTCAGTGAACGTAGTTCGCAATGAACCAGCTCCAACTCAGCTGCCTGTCAAAATAGTTAGTTCCGAACTGAATTTATCACCTCGATGTAATGTAGAGTGTATATTATTTGTAATAGTCATAATTGTGTGTTGTATCAACTCTTAAACCTACATAAACTCGGCTGTTACGTCAACTAACCATTGTTTCGTAACATCTATCAAATTTGTTCTCATGTGTAATGTGTTTCATATCAACAGTAACGTCGGTCTTGTGATATGCCGCTGTGGGAATGTTTGATAAAGGTTGATCCATATTATTACTGAGGGAGAACAACAGCTGTTGTTTGGAATAGGTTCAATTCGCTACGAATATTGCTGCATTATGGCTGTCCCGTCAATATGTGTCATCCCCTGTGCATATACGAAACGTGTATTATCACATTTTATGAACATTATAATCAATTTTTACATTGTATTACAACTTTAAGAGCTTAGTAGTCAAAGTGTTCTATCAAATCACTTGAATTGAAATGTGTATAATTTAACGTCGACCTAGAGTACCTGTATGTAATTTATGAAAATAATTTCCGTAACCTATACTTTAAAACCATCAATTCTCAAGTCATACAACTAAAAAATAAACGCAATGTTTCGTTACAAAACACATAAAAATCTAATTCTATTCGACATTATAATGAACTTCGAACCGAATTTATGAGTGGTAGGTATGACTTGACTATGCAATTCAGTGGTTTATGCAATGTAGTTTTGACAGGCCCTATGAAAGTCACTTTCATAAACCAACCGACGGACGTAGGTATTTGATATCTGTATATGAAGTTTGGCGTCACCGTCATTTTAGTGTTGCTAATTAATTTTATTGTGGAAACGATCACTTTTATAAATTATTTACCTTAATTTTATTATTCCTTGTATGTTATTGTTTTGTTGCTAATATGAAACAGATGTTTATCGTGCACTTTTTGTCGACAAAAACATGTTAACTGGCAAAAGATGTTTTTTTTATTTGATATTTGTACATATTTAACAAAAGACTGGCAAAAGATGTTTTTTTTTATTTGATATTTGTACATATTTAGCTGATAATTGGCTTGATTAATGACTACAGTAACGTTTTTAGTTCATGAAAATATGAATATGGAATCTTCCAAAACATTTATTACAAAAAAATCTAAAATTCCAATCCCAGTAATAAGTACGAACGTATAACTATCGTTCTAAGATAATTTTTACCATTTACAGGGTCTTAGCACAATTTAAGATTTGTTTAAAGTTCATTCCTCATAAACTCTACGTTAATTTAATAAGAATCCTCTATACAACGAGGATTCCAGCGACTGGGACCGCTAAAGCTGGGACCGCGGTTCCAGTTGCCGGTTCTATTAAATTTAAATATTTTTCTTCCGTCGACTGGGACCACCTATAATTTTATGAAAAATCTATAGTTTAAGCCAAAAGAGTACAGTCAAACGAAAAATTGTTAAAGTTATAATTGGGTATGGCCACCAGGATCCCCTAACCTAATCCCCAGGGGATATCAGTGAACTCGTCGGTTCACCAGAATTCTCTTGAAATAAAAATTAGATTGAAGATGTTTTCACACTGTTTTTTCTTTCACAATTTCTAAGAAATGAGATGTAGATGATTTCTAGTATGTTTTTTTGAATGTAGTTCCACCCTTCAGTAGTAAAATTCGTGGGTAATAACTACACAACAAAACCAGTCTCCTAGTATAGAGGGTGAATTTTTCAAAAGGGATTGGATGGTCAAATCTGACACTACTTATAAGGAATAGTGAAAAATGGTCAAAGGAGTCACGAGCCCGATTTTGATGAAACTTAAAACCTCATCATTATTTTTGAAAAACTAATAAAACTAGCTGAGAATCGAGCCCGTTGATTTTGAAAAAAAAACACACACCCTTTATTATTACACCATACGATAGTGTCGCTGTTAAGGCACAAATTCTGCGAAGTAATGATATACCTACGGCAAATTTAAGGAAAATTTGGAATTTAATAAAATTCATGTTCCATTTACCTATTTGTTTCGTTCGAAATCCCAGAAAAGATAGCAACTATTCCGTGTTTTAAATTATACTCAGAATGATTATAAATTATTGATGTCTTTTTGATTGATGAAAAAAAGGTGGAGCTCCAGCCCATAATAGCCGTAAAAGAGATTTTGATTCAGTAGTGTGACGATAATTTTATTGCATGGCATGGTCCTGTGCCTTGGCCAGCGAGATTCCTGGATCTAACTCCTTTTTTTTATCGTGCGGAAATCCCCATGGATACCACCCCGTCGGTCATCGGGGGTGGTTATTTCGGGATCGAACCGACTAAAACCGCACGCCGTCTCGGACCTTAATTACCGGAGTGTAAGGTTACCCAATGAGCATATCCCTCTCACCCCAGCTGACCCCGGACCATCTACGGTTTTAAGATGGCCCCCTCAGCCCCCCGAAAGGGGGGGTGGGGCGAGCATTGCGCCACTTCGCCGACGGTGGGTGTAGGTGTAGGGTGACAGGCGGCCGTCCTGTTACCCAGCCGTTGGCGCGCAGACAATCAGCTCGTCCCCCGCTCGCTCTCCACTGTGCCATCTGCTAGTCAGAGGGACACGTGGAGAGCATCGGAGCAGCCCTCTAGAGGGCCAATACCACCCCGGCCGGATTGGCCGCAGGCAGCAGCGTCTCCCGTGGCGAGTGGGAGGCGCTGCTCGCCTCCGTTGCCCAGGTGCACCACGTGGAGGTTCCGGCCCGCACCCTGGATCTTATTGCTTTAGATTACCTTCTCTGGGGGTATGTCAAAAACGAAATTTACAACGACAAATTATGATACAGAGATACAGTTGATGACGTGAAACGTTCTTTGGAGAATATTCTAAACGGAATCAATAACATTATAATATTGAATGTAGTACGATCCTTGAGCTCCAGCTCCCGCTATGTATCGAAAATCAGTTAATGTAAGAAAAATAAAATGTATTTTGTTAAATATGAGCTCTTTCCTTTAGTTTGCGGTATGTCATTACTTCCCAAAATAAGATCCTTAATAGCAACACTATCGTATGGTGTAATAATATAGGGTGTGTTTTTTTTTTCAAAATTAACAAGTTCGATTCCTAGTTAGGATTATTGATTTTTCAAAATCTAATGATAAGGTTTTAAGTTTCATCAAAATCGGGCTCGTGACTCCGTTGAGCATTTTTCGCTATTCCTTATAGTTTCGGATTTGGCCATCTAATTCCTTTTGAAAAATTCACCCTCTATACTAGGAGACTGATTTTGTTGTGTAGTTATTACCCACGAATTTTATTACTGAAGGGTGGAACTACATTCAAGAACACATACTAGAAATCATCAACATCTCATTTCTTAAAAATTGTGAAAGAAAAAACAGTGTGAAAACGTCTTCAATTTAATTTTAATTTCAAGAGGATTCTGGTGAACCGACGAGTTCACTGAGATCCCCTGGGGATTGGGTTAGGGGATCCTGTGGCCATACCCAATTATAACTTTAACAATTTTTCGTCTGACTGTACTGTTTTTGATCTTTTTTATGGGTGGTCCCAGTTGCCGGAAGAAAAATATTTAAATTTAATAGAACCGGCAACTGGAACCGCGGTCCCAGCTTTTGCGGTCCCACTCGCTGGAACCCTCTATACAACACACATAACATAATAACATAACATAAACTCACGCCTATATCCTATATCTATAACACACAAAATTCGTAAATAAAATAAACATTTTACGCGCAGGATTAAAGTCTGTGATTTTATCAGTAGCTTGCGACTCTAATGACATTATAAAACTCTCATTGAGAAACTTCTACCCGATGTCTAGAAGACATTTTTTTTAATAGAGAATGTGAAATTTTAAAAAAATTGCAAGGCGTCATCTTATAGATAGCTAAAATTCATGACCTATGACATCATATCAATACCAACCAATAAAATTTAATCATCATAATCGCAATACATATAAATTATATAAATAAATTATCAAGAACTGTACTGAACATTACCCACATGCTTCATTCGTCAGTGTAAAGGTACATTAGGTAGGTAAGTGAGGGACTAAATTATAATTAATATACATTTTGCTTGCTTTGATAAACGTACGAATAACGTCAATGATAGCGAGTGCAGTGAGGACTGTGTTACTGTTTGGAAATTATACACACTATATAAGTATATTAAATCACTAATTTAAACCAAATGGGGTAGCGTATTCAATATATTTTATTATTTAGAAACTTAAGCTTTTCACTGCTTCTTGAAATCTTTAGTACATACATCCTTTTACCTTGTGTATGCGTAATTATGAGACTGAATTAGAAAGTTAGAGATGTAATTGACCCAATTTGACATAGCCACCTATCAATGCTAGAAACACCGAATAAATATGTCCATTTTATATAATATCTAAAGTTACGGCCATAAATAGGTAAAAAGTAATTAAGACCAGTATAGCCACGTAATGATCAAAGAACTAAAAAGTCAGAAATTATTTATTTCTAATACTTTCTTAACGTATTTCTTTCTAATGGACTTCAGATATATTTACTTGAGAAAACGTAGAAATGTATGCTCATTATGACAATTCATAATAACGAACATGATACTAAATTCTGCATTCAATTTATTTCACCATATGGATAGTATTTGTGTAACGCTTTTAATGTAGTGAGAGCTGTATAGTAGATTTATGTGAACTAATAGGTACATGTGTCTCGACAACATTTATATTTTCTGTTGAAAAATATTGTAATGTAGAGAAATCTGCAACGTAGACTAATGATTTTAATATAAATTAAACCTTAGACCTAAATAGAAATTATAATTATAATTTTTGTTCAGTAGTAAAATTTTGCAGCAATTAATGCAAAAATTGTAAAAATGGATGTACGACATGCCAGAAATTTAGGATATATAGTGATAGATAATATAATTTATGTATGCTTAACTCTTTAGTGTATAACATATTTAGCAATTATATTTTTCGTATATTGTGATTGAGATGACGTCAATTCTCTTCGTAATTTTTTGAAATTAAAGTGATAATGCGTTGGACGATGCGAAATTATACAAGTCACATGATATGATGTGAAACATCTCGCAATGTGCTGTGATGTGGCCAAATCTATTATTAAAAAAAGTGAACGCTTAAACAACAGTTAGTGACGTGTACCTAGGTACATATTAAACGTCACCGTCTTAAAATGAAACTTATTTTTAATATGGTATTTAACTGTAAAAGAAAGAATACAGTTGCCTATTAATCGACAACAGGGCCCTTATTCGGATTGACCAAGTGTAATATGATGTAATAATTTGTTTTGACATTTTAATTTTAAATATACTTTTTTTACAAACTTGGTTAAAACACATTTTTTCCGTTATATTTTAAATTCTTTTAAATTCTGTGTGCATGATTTTAGCTCTCTAATGAGTGTACTAGTATGTAAGTAGAGACTTATCAGAATATTTCTTTTTAATAATCAATGTGGCAATCCTCTATCTCCATTATGAACCATCGATTTCAGTTCATATCCCGTTAACCCAGCATATTAGGTAATATTATCTAACTAAATATGTAACTAAAGTACTTCAAAAATGTAGTAAGTCAAAGAAACTGTGACATAATCGGTTTTATTTAGTTGACTAACTGACTGAGGGGAGTAGTTATACTGCACTCAGTTAAGTTTCTAGTCCATCAGGAAGTTAAAACTTAACTTCAAAATATTACTAGAAATAATTAATCAAGGTGTAGTAAAACCGTTAAATTGTAAATTTTTGGCTATCGGATGCAGCTAGGTTGGTTTGGTGTTTTAAGCCAGACACTATTAGGAAAGCTGCGCGATCCTGCGTCAACAAGTATCTAACGGGCTGTGCTGATATTAAAATAACACACACTTTCAGCAATTATCGTATGATGTGATGTGATGACGTTATATTTTATAACGATGACTGGTGACAGTTGTCGTTATCCGTTGAAAAATACAGGTTCACTGTGTAAAAAAGTGTTTAAATTTGATCACCACGTACATACGATGATGATGATGGTGACGCGGCCTTAGTTTGAAATGATCTCCACAAAATTCTTTAAAATATTTTTTCTTACCTACATTTTTGTAATCAACGTTATACTTGTTAATATAACGTTATACAATATCATTTATAATATATTATTGTATATAACGTTCATTCATAAAACTGCATAAGAGGGAATGGCCACATTAGAAATGTTGTGTTGTCCAAGTACGTTGTCATGGTTTGTTGATGGCAAATATTAGGAGCAATTGAGTAACAAAAACATATCATGACTAGGAGTGAATATTTGTAAACAAGTTTATAAGTGTTGTCGAAAAGAGAAGCCTTCATATAGTTTCAAATATACTATCGCAACCTACTAATGCTAAATTTATACGTTATTGCTGCTGAATCAAGTTTAACTTGCAATGAAAATCCCATTCTAATGGAGACAGCTCTAACCAGGTTTGGGACTCGAACATTGAGATGCGTATGAGATACGGCTGAACTACGTGGACGTTTGAGACGGATGGTAAGATGTACTAAAACTCATAAAGTATGTTCCCTGCTTAAACGCACTCTACTACGCACAACGCGAGTGCTACGCTACGCGAGCTACCTGAAGCGGACAATAATTACATCCGCATGACTCCGTAGGTCCTTTTGTGGTTTGAACGAAATTCATCTGTGACAAATGGCTTACGATAGCTCACGTCACACTGTATAGATCTTTATTCGTTCACACCGCTACGGACCCACCGCATCGCGACAAGCTATCCGCTGACGGAGAATCCGCGTCGCATTGTATATAGATCTTAAATATTGAAAAGTGAACTACCGAATGGCGAAAATAAATCCATAAATTGGTTTATAAATGTTAAAACTTATTATTTTTTTATTGATTAGCTTAATGCAGGAAGTGTGTAGAAACATATAATTTTGTGTGATATTTTCCAACCTACGAAATAGCTGCTTACATTAGAATAGCCAGTTTCTGATATTATTAATTAATTTTTTGCTAAAAGTATTTAGCACAAAAGATTTATTTATCAATGATAATCAAACCACACGGTTAAAGGTGATGTCTCTTCTCTCTTTTGCTTCATATCCAATTTGGGAGAAACAAATCCAGTCGTATTTACCACAGGAGTAAATAGGTACGACTGGATTTGTTTTCTACGTTTATTGTACCTAATATAATTATATATTCTACATTTACTCAGAATGTGTTAAATCAACATAATAGGAGGCATCTCCACTTTGCCTCTCATACCAATAATTAAATTATTTTTTACTCGAACTGAAGGTTGCCATCAAATCCAAATAATCATTTACTGTATTTTCTATGATGATGATGTAATTCATGCAGGCTATCGATGTCTTCCTTATTGCTATACACTCTTTATATAAACTGTAAGTCTTATTGTAAGTTAGATTTTATATTGTAAAGTTGTAATAGACTACATGTGGAACGATAAAAAAATATTCAAACGATATCTATCTTGCTTATCGGCTGATTTACAGCGATCCAATCTAACTCAACAGAACAGGTGGGAATAGACGAACTGAATGTAAACATTGGATTTATAAGATACTTAAGTGTCCTAATATAATTTAGCTATTTAATACTTTGAAGAAATTTAATATAATTTATCTAATATCAACGTGTATAAAAATTGAATTCAATATAATAGGACACAAAATGATTGGGTCAATGAAAATCGTCCTTTAAAATCATGTCGTAACTATTTTTGTCAATTAAGTATAATCGTAAACTAATACTAACTGTATAATCAAAGGTTTTATTATGCAAATAATTTTACCCTCCCTAAAGTAATTAGACGTAGGTATATGAATGTGAACCATATATTTTGAATTCAATTTATTTACGACGAAATTATAATCGACTCATAGGAACTGAGAATAATATAAAACTTCCTCCTGGCAGTTTTAATTTAATGTTTGAGTACATAACATATTACATTCTATATATAACAAAAGTGTGTTGTTTACGAGGTATGTAAAATAAAAAAGTGAAATCGGGGCAACAAGACGATATATTATGTATTCTCCCCCATCACGCAGTATATCCAAACCCTTATCTAATTAAGTTGAAGAGACACAAGGAGACAGCTGAGCTGATAGTAATATAATAAATAAATGTTATTATATTCGTGTATTTCATCATGTAACAATCCGTTGCGCTGGATTTGTATGGAAAATAATGTCTAATATTTACAAGATGTGAAATTTTATCTCTTTATAATATAAATGTATTACACGTTGGTTTACATAATACTTGTATTTTTATTAATTTTTGCGATATCCTTCTCATCTGGCTAAATATTCTGCAAAATAGACAAACACCTTAAAACGACAGATTCACCGTCAATGCCTAGGGTAAATGAATTTATTTAAACAGTATGCACAATTAAAATGGCGGAATCGTGGCATAGAAAATAATAATAAGTAGTACTAACGTAATTCTGGGCAAATTAAGAAATGTCGAAAATACGAGTAGTACGAGTAGTAGGTAAGTGAATGCAACTTTTGAAGAAGCGCAAGACTCTATTTACCTTTATTTTGGTATATTTTCATCCTTATTCCTTATCATTCAACCTTCAAACATACTCGTACCAGGAGACATTTGACTTTACTACCTATTTTATCTACACCAGAATAAACCCTTTTCATATTCTCCGCACAATAACTTCTATATAGAATCACACTTTCCGAATACACTCAATATTTTGCAATTTCTAAAAATTAATATAGCCCCGTATTGATGCGCAGTAGATATAAAAATTCGGTAACAGTGGGTGTAACAAGATTTTTGCCGAGAACGAGGGAAGGGATAAAAATAAAAGGGCCCAATTTGGCTTTTGTGCACGCTTGACTGATCCCTGTATTATCCTATAGACCAAATCTCACAAAATACGAGTGTTTATATCAGTTCAAATCTGTCGGGACGATTTCGATGAAGGTCAAAGCTAACGATGCGATGTTACAACTTTACTGACTCACTTGTTTTGGATTTATTTGTTTTCAACATACCGAGCTAAGGAGAACATAACGAACACTATTAATGTAACACATCTAACTTTTACAATAAACTCCTTTATAAAATAATAGGGCTGTCGTTGTAACATGTTTGAGTGCCCGTTTTAAAACTTAGGTAATGAGTTAAGCTCTCGGGTGTTTTAAACGACCTTAGGGTATAAAAACATTTTTCGTCAAAAGGGTCGTAAAGTTTTTAGCTATATTATTTTACAAAAAAAGTTTTCGCAAAGTTGTTTTTTATACATATACCTAGGTAGGTATATTCGACATGGCCGCGTTTGACCACTATCTCACTTGATGGTAAGTGATGTTGTGGTCGATGATGGAGCACGCTTGTCTAGAAGCAACCTATTCACTATTGACTTAAATAATAATAATAATATTTTAATTCAAAGCAACTGAGACTCAAAAAATTGTTAGTAACACAAAACTATGTTAGTAATAGGTATGTATAAATTATTTTTGTGTCCCATGCGAGATTTGACAGCAGCGGTTCATATATCTGCAGTCCAGTCTGCTTGCAATTATGTCCAGGGTACTGTTGGAGCCACCCCGCACCCTGTTCACTAAGGATGGGCATCTTTTACGCATTGTAGCATAAAATCAATCTATATGTGCATCCGCAAACATCCCAAATGCTCTACAGAAACGGGGCAGCCCCACCAGCACCCTGAACGCATTGTGGAACTGAACACGAAATGCTCTGTATGTTTTCTGAGTATATTTGGCTCACAGGCCGCATATGTAAAAAGTTGTAAAAACTCCCTGGTTATAGCTTGCCAGAATTTTTTTTTTTTAATATCTTAATTTAAGTATCGGTATATCCTACAAAATTTTTTTTACTGTTATTTTCAAAGCTCCAAAAAGTAACAGTTAACTGTTAAATTACCACATTTACACGTTATTCGAAAAAACTGCAGCACAGTGGTCGACCTCCTTATTGGTTCAGTAGATTGTACAGAAAGCTGAAGAAAACAAAATTTCTTCAAGGAAACGTCTAGATGTTTTCTTGCAAAAGGACTGCGTGGAGCGGATCAATGGAAGAGATCCCATTACTGGTGCAGTTCACCACAGGTCAGCCAGGAAGCGAAAGTGTGAGTAGGTATTTATGGGCGACTATAGACCCACTCCATAACCATTAACATAAATACTCATTTTTCAATATACATGATATATTATAGTTAGGTAGGTATATAGTTGTATTGTTCCTAATCATACAACCCGTACACTTTATAACGTGTATGATAATTTTGCAAAGCCCATGAAAGCTTTCACGTTCCCTCTCTTAACTTTTCCTCGAGGATTTTCAATGTAAATTCGCATATTTTAATATTAAAAGCACTAAAGTAAAAGTACATTTACTCACGTAAAGTAAATAACTTATTCCTACCTCATATAAATTCGAAAATGAACAACATAGGTACCCATGTGGAACCCTGAGAAGGTATTGTTGTGGGTACATGTAAGTACTGCAGAATGTCGTGTACAATAAACGACCTGAGACGTGAGATTGGAGCGATTCTACTTGAATCCTACTTACAGATAGCGGGGTTTCAATCATAACCTAGGTACCTACTACAGGTAATTACTACAGGATATCGAAATGGTTCTATACTACTCACTACTAAAACCATTTCGATATCCTGTAGTAATACCGTACCCTGTACCGTACCCTCTGGACTTTACCCTAGCTTTTTACCATCCAGCGGGGTTAAGTCAATTGACGGACTGAATATAAAAAAAAACAGGTAAGTATCGCCAAGTTGACATATTACAAACAAAATCACAGTCGTTCCATTATTTTCTCCATGACTTTAAACACTCTTGTATTTTTATTATAAATGGATACCTATACGGGATACATTTTCATCCCTCTCCAGATTTCAGCCAGATCAGATGAGTTGTTTGAGTAACAAACAAAACGACATCTTCAGACTTAGGTATAATATTAATAAGATTTTCGTTCAGAAGCATTCATTAGATATTTGGCGACAAATTATATAGACTTAATTATTTATATTCAGGTACAGTATATTTGTTTATATCATAGACAAATTTATAACAAGTGTATTATTGGTCTATGATTTAATGAAACTGAGAAATCGCAGTTATTGGTAATACTATATTATACTATATATATACTATTTATACTATCTTAGAAATACAAAAAGCTGCAAAACCTATTTACGATATATTTAAAATGGGCTCTGCAAATTCCACAAAAAATTACACGGAATTTCTACGAGTATATTGAACTAATTTCATTGACACAAGTTATGATCAAGAGTTATTTTACTTATATTTCATCACCTATGTTTTTTTTTAATATTTTTACAGATAGATAACCATAATAATTTTGGGTGCAGCCCCGTGCTTGACCTAGGATCTCCACCTGGGTGAAGCACGGGGTACCAATAGGTCCTTTGTTGGGTTTCCCTAAGCAGTGGATCAACGGTAAGGGTGGGAAAGGGGGTATTAATATCGGCAAAGCGTTGGTAGCCTAGCGGTTAAGGAGTCAGCCTTACGATCAAGAGATCCCGGCTTGGCGTTCTAGCCATTATACTACGACGTGAACTTAGTTCTAATGCAAGTAATTTTGCTTAGTTGGGGAATTTGGGGGAATATATTTTGGCAACTAATATTGTTTTTAGATAAAAAAATATTATTAATCTATCATCAATCAATACGATCTAATCATAGATAATGAAAACATACTACAACCTTAATTTGAAGCATCCAAAAAGAATATATCCTATTCTAAATAATTAAAGTATCTCGTTAACTTTATGTGGTTCAACAAAGTTACCACTAATAAACAAAATCTAAATAAGTATTAGTCGGCCCCAGTATCAGTTCCGGTGAAATGAATTGAAGCGGAAGGTATGAAATTGCTTTGCTCCAGCGTTCCCTGTTTTTATCCGGATTTAGTTCAAATGTTACAAACCTTGTTATTCCAAAGTTATGAACTTGTTTGCATTCAGAGGGGACGAAATAATCCTGGGGCCAACAGGTGTGAACCAAATGTATCTTGTTGAATATTGCACTTACGCTTACATTATGTTTTGTAAATAATATGTTACCTTTAATCATTTCTGTTTAATGTTGTTCGTTTTTAGGAAGAACTTCTGAAACTATAAATCTAAAGACATATCACCCGTGGTCTCACGATTGGTGTAGATTCATAAAAAACGTTTTTGTAATTTAAAATTCATAGTAATGACATTCATTAGCAGTAACAAAGATTGAATAATTGTAACAGGAATATATAATAAAATTATACCTAATTATATTATCATACGAAATATAAAACTATGCAGTTACAAACAGAAGAAAAATGTCCAAACTCTAATTAATAACGCTTAAAACTTATTACGACAGACTAAAATGCTAATAAACTGTGAAGGTATTCCAGTTGAAGCACAAGTGAAACTGTCTTGAGTCAGAGTCTATAATTATACAAAGTTTTGACTTTTCAACTGACAGGCGAAGTTGAAGGGACAGAGAAGGTCAGACGGAAAGAAATTTACGATTAATCAAAGGAAACCCTTTGAAATGTTTGTGTAAGAAATTCCTAAAACTTAATAATAGATCAAATGTATACATATTTGGCATGCTGTTTGTTTAGGAGAGGCCGATTTGCAGGAATGGACTGTCATAGGTTAATTGATGGATAATGTTATTTGTTATGGATCAGAATTTTTCGATGGGGCGATCTTAAAACCGTAGACAAATGACCCAAGGTTTGCTGTAGCGCGCGGCATACACCTCGGTAATTGAGATCCGAAATGGAGTACGGTTTTAATCAGTCCGAGTCCAATTTAAGCACCACCGATGGTTATCTAACGAAATATGACTATTTGAACGTTGTTAATGCGTCGTTAATAGTCAAGTAGTAACGTAATGTAAACAACAATGTACCTATCACTGACTTCATTACGTACCTAATACGTAGCACAATATTGGTCTCAAATAGAGAGACCCTCCGTCAAATCAAGCAAATTCATAATTAAATAAATGAACGTATAAAATATAGATTTTTTATATTTTTTATTACTCATGTCAATATGACTTTACCTTGCCTGATAGTAAGATAAAGTTAAAGTTTCGGGGATAGTGATCACACTAACCATTACAGACGGTTAGAATATTTTCGTCTCCATGTTTATTTCTCATGAGAACTCATGCTAAATTTGTAAGTCTCAGTACCTACTTAGAAGTCATTCATTTAAATTTGGACAATCTAAGATAAATATATTTGACACAAGAATTTCTAATTCAATTCAAAATAATTGAATGTAAAAACAAAACCCCTATAGTGGAGTCAATTTAATAGGCCACATTTGACAATTCATCAAAATTCAACATCGCAACCTTTTACGCGACGCGCCGCGGTGGGCATCAAATTATATATTTTTCGTTTTGTTAGAACTGCACAATTGCTTAACTTTTTTCAATTACTATTACATATTTATTGTAATAATGACAGAAACAAGTAATTTTACGTTTTGCTTTCACCAATAAACCATTCTAAACATAATAAACAATTTCTGATTTATAGAACTGAACGTCATACGTCATTGTCTTTGTCATTACAATGTTGTGTCAGTTAATCCTTTTTCTTTTTAAACATTAGGCATGTTACCCTAAAAATCGAAAGCTGATAAGTAGAATCGAATGCAATGATTACTTGTGAAGAAATATCATCATAAAATTAATAACCACGTTGGGACAAAAAAATTACTGATTGCATTTTTTGCATTAGTATCGATCACCAATCATCCCCCAATAGTTATTTTGTAAATATATTCAATGAACAGAATTGACCTCTCTACAGTTTTATTATAAGTATAGATCATGTACTTGTCTTATTTTGCTCCTTAAATTTACGAAAGAAAAAATAATAATGAGACAGGGATTCACCTGAGGATTTTAAAAATTCACATTATCTTTCAAGTCCGTATCGATTCATTCGTTTTAATCGACCTTTTTTAACAGGTCACCTCATTATGAATATAAAAATGACAAACGTCAAATGTGGCCTATTAAATTGACTCAACTGTAAGTACATTATTTTGACGGTGGGTAATGAAATAAACCACCGTTAAAAGCCACCATTAAAAAAATTAACCACTATTAAAAAGGTAAATTATTTTTTTTTATACTACGTAGGTGGCAGACAAGCACACGGCCCACCTGATGGGAAGCGGTCACCGTGGCCTATGAACGCCTACCCTGAAGGGAAAGGGGGAGAGCTGGGAAGGGGTGGGGAGGCTAGGAAGGGGAGGGGGAGGAGGGGTACAGTGAGCTCTGGCTACCCTACTTACCGGCGGGAACACAACACGATGGTTATTATGGCCGCGGTCTTCTGTAGGGCGGAGGTAAGTACTTCCCCCGTCGGACAGCTCATTTCTGACGGGAGATACCGTTGTGTCCTACCTCCTTGCATTATTATTCTCCATTACGTTATAACAAGCGAATCATTCAATTTATATTCTTTTCACAATATACTGATCCAACTTGGCCGTTTAACAGTGCACTGTCAAGTAATTCAATATGGTTTTCAAAACGTAGTATTTTAAGTGTTATTATAGTACATAGAGGTAGAGTCAATTTGAATTAAAGTATTTATCTCTCAGATTATAATCTTTTCAATGAACGAACGTTACCTTTAGATAAATGGTTTTCTTAATGATAACAAAATGAGATCTAGGCGATGAGAGGCAGTAGACAAATTGTTTTCTCGTGACAACATGATGAGAAGTAAATTAGCAATTAGTTAAGGATAGTGAGGAGCAAGCTTCAGGCTAGTGGAGGCTTGGTAAATGGATTAATGAAGTCGGTAAGTAGCGTGAATACGAATATAGATCTCTTTGCAATTCCAAGCTTTATGAAACAGATACTGAATTGCTACAGAAGGCCACACTAGTAACACTTACACAAAAAGTAAGGTGACTTTATGACGAAGGTGTAAAAGACAAACGTGTTAACTACGAAAGGTTTTACATTCAAATATGAACCTTTAAGTGCTGGTCTAAAGACAAACATGCTAAGTAGAGGATTCTGAAAAGATTCTGTAAAGTTGAATCAGAATAAACTTGTACCAAAGCTTTTACAATCCGCAAAGCACTTCCATATATTCTGCAGATACCAATACGGATGGTGCATTCATTAATAATTATGTTTGTCAATCTGACCTGTCCCAGTTTTGCACGGAAAAAAATCGTAAAAAGAGTCCTATATCTCGATTGAAGCGTCATCGTGGCGTCAGCGCTACAGAATCCAATAAATTATACTATAGACATAGTACAACCTTAACGCAAGTAGTGTAAACAATACCTTGACGAAGTTATATATCGCAATTAGATCAATACCACAGTATGGAACACAGGTGCACACCTGTCAATATACACCAATCATATTATTAACCGACTTCACAAAAGAGGATGTTCTCTCTCAACTCGATCGGCATTTTTTTGTTTATCATTATCACGTAAAAAATTAACACTGCCGCTCTCTGGAAGGGTGTCACCCGTGTGCGTCAGGACCGCGGGTGTACTCTTCAGATTTCCCTAGATTTATTACAGTTATTTGGTACCTTCTGTGTACCTTTACGTTCAATGAAATTTTAAAAATTAGGTACACCCGCCATCCTGACGTCAGAACCGCGGGTGTACTGCTAACAACTGCTAACCAATATTATGTAGCCAAGCGTACTGTATAAGTAAATTTGGTACCTCCTGTGTACCTGCAGATATAAGTATTAAATAACCGAAATACTGTGAGGTTGTTGCGAAAAATACAAAATAGATTTTTCGTAGACGGCACTATTTTATAATATACTGGCGACGCGGGATCCGGCTTCGCCCCGGTGTAAATTCCAATTTTCCAATAAAATATATAGCCTATGACACTCACGAATGACGTGGCTTTCTATTTGTGAAAGAATTTTTAAAATCGGTCAAGTCGTTTAGGCTCTGCCAAAGAAATGGACATACCTACATACATACATATATTATATACATACATACATACATACATACAGTCATTTCATCCCCCTAGCACTGTATACGTAATTTGCAAATACGACAGTATCAAAGTTCCCGTAACGATAGAAAAATGCTGTTGTTAGTGAATCGTGGTAACAGTCGTCTAACTCCAAGTTAGGCAGGGGTTGACAACCGTAGGATGCATTATTGAAACAACAAATAATTTAATATAAGTCATCAATTTTACATAATATTGCATATTTTACATAATAAAATTATTAACTACAGAAAAAACAATTTTTACTAGAGGTAATTATATATAACTATTATTACTTTATCAGTGTTATTATCAGTGTTCTTTGAAATTAAATACAACTGTCCTCGAAAGTTTCTCGTACAAGGGAAAAGTTTGCTGTTGTGTTATTTATAAACGAATCGTTATGATTTTTGACTGAAAGATTATAACGTACTAGCTTCCGCCCGCGGCTTCGCCCGCGTGGAATTCGGTATTGCCACCAAGTCTATTTGAATGAAACGGCTCTCTACTTGACTTTCCACTCCACTGTTCACTCCACTATCCACTCCAAACTCCACTGTTCACTCCACTCTCCACACAACTCTCGACCTCCACTCTACTGTCCAATCCCGTCTCCCGACTCCACCCTACATTCCACTCTCCACTTCAATCTCCACTCCACTCCACTCTCCACTCCACTTTCCACTCCACTCTCCAGACCACTCCCCACTCCACTCTCCACACTACTCCCACTCCGCTCCACTCTCCACTCCACTGGTCTCCACTCGTCTAGCCAAAGCCTTTCGGATAAAAAGTACTAAACGGATTTTAGTGCGGTTTTCTTGGTTAGACCTAAAAGGAGATATGACCAAAAGTTTTTTTTTTCCTTATTTATTGGTTTCACTTTACACCATCTTTACAGGATTCAAAAACTGCTGAACAAATTTTGATGTCGCCTTTTTATTAGAAAGGTCTTGATTTTACATAAAATCTGCCGTATGTTTGATTGCATTTGGTTAAGTAGAACCGGGGATATGACCAAAAAACGATTACCAACCAATCGACTCCCACGGGCAGAGCCGCGGGTATTAGCTTGTATAAAAAGCAGCCTATATATTACTCCAGACTATAATCTATCTCTGTACCAAATTTCAACCCGATCTATTCAGCCGTTTTTACGTGAAAGAGTAACAAACATACATCCAGATATCCCGACTGATCAACTCCATGGGCGAAGCCGCGGGTATTAGCTTGTATAAAAATTAGCCTATAATTATGTTATTTCACACTACACTCTATCTCGGTACCAAATTTCAGCCAGATCCATTCAGCCGTTTTTACGTGAAATAGCAACAAACATAATATTTGGACATCCAGACCGATCGACTTTGCGAGTGGAGCCGCGGTATTAGCTTGTATAAAAAGTAGCCTATATGTTATTCCAGACTATAATCTATCTCTGTACCAAATTTCAACCTGATCTATTCAGCCGGTTTTACGTGAAAGAGTAACAAACATACATCCAGATATCCCGACTGATCTACTCCGTGGGTCGACTGATCGACTCCGTGAGCGGAGTCGCGGGTATAAGCTTGTATAAAAAGTAGCCTATATGTTATTCCACACTTTAATCTATCTCGTTACCAAATTTCAGTCAGATCTATTCAGCCGTTTTTATGTGAAAGAGTAACAAAGATATATCTAGAAATCCCGACCGATCGACTTTGCGAGCGGAGCCGCGGTATTAGCTTGTATAAAAAGTAGCCTATATGTTATTCCAGACTATAATCTATCTCTGTACCAAATTTTAGCCAGATCCATCAAGCCGTTTTTGTGTGGCAGAGTAACAAACATAAATCCAGACATCCAGACATACATTCTTACAAACTTTCGCGTTTATAATATTAGTAGGATAGGATAGGATAGGATACCTATGAAATTGTAATAAATAAATGTTGTGTAAATGTGACAAATAGGCCGACGGAAACCGCACGCCGCCGTCTCAAGTCTTCAGTTGCCGGGGTGTAAGATTACTTAGAGCATATCCCGCGCTCCCCAGTTGACCCTGGGGTGGGAATTGTTAGATTTATGATGCCTACAGTCACTTACTATCATCGCACCACTCGCCACAGGCAGGGAATTCATCCCTACACGTTGCATCCACCTGCAGTGCGTACTGTAAGGTTTGAAAGAAATTTCATTCTGCGCACGCTTAGGCTGTGGAACGATCTCCCTGCAGTGATTTTCCCTGGCGGCTATAATATGGAGTTCTTGAAGAAGGGCATTAGAAGGATTTTGCAGGGACGGCAGAGCGAGTGTCACGCCCCTGGTGTTGCGCACGTCTGCCACCTAAGTGGTATAAAAAAAAAGCATGATGTCCCTACCGAACCCCGGAAAAGAGGGGATGGGGTGACAGGGGGTAGCCATAATAGACATTGTGTTGTGTTTCCGCCGGTAAGAAGGGTAGTCAGAGCTCACAACCCCCCTCCTCATCTCACCAATCCCCTCCTCTGACGTCCGATTTCAATAACTCAAACAGTCTTTAAATAATTTTTACACAATTGAAAGTCTTGATTAAGATATAATTTATTTGGATGGGAATACAAAGATATACCTCAGCAAACATAATCTTAGACAGGTATAATTCGCGAGACAAACGACGTCCTGGCGCGAGTGGATTGTTTTGCAATAATCCATGATTGGTGAATTTGAGCTCGTCCAGTGCTGTAGCACCCCGTGCTATCCTCAAAGGCACCCAAGAAAACCGTACTGCGTGTATAGAATATAATATTTTGTGCACAGTTTAGATACCTATAACCTACGTACCTATAATGTCCCGAAGTAGGTATATTGGTCTGATTACGTCCGCATTTCAACTTGCATTTATTTCGCCGCGCATTATTTTTCATATTGCGATAGCTCTTAAACTATTTATGGTAATTATATAGTGTGACTGACAATTTTGATCTACATTAAACGTACAACGTATCTAACGTATTTAATTGGATAAGAAATAATACTGTATTGTTAAAATTAGCTTCGAAAATGACACATGATTTTTTTGTAATTTGTAAAGATAAAAATGGTTACTGTGGGCTACCCTTATTAGGTAGACATATTATGCTATCGTGGACTTTTATGTAGACCTTTTTAAGTTATACATTTCCACAGTACATTATTTTGTTCTATCTTCAATAGTTTTCGCAGCGCACGCGATGTAAGTAATTTATTTAGGTCATTTTTTACACTTTGGGTTACATTATTGAAGTTTTAGTAAGGATCCTTAAATTTTTTGGAGATAAATTATAGCCTATGTTACTCACAGATAATGTAGCTTTCTATTGGTGAAAGAATTATTGAAATCGATTTAGTAGTTTTGGAGCCTATTCGTTACAAAAAAAAACAAAAAACAAATCTTTCCTCTTTATAAAATTAGTATTATAAGTATAGATAAAGAGGTAAAGTTTGAGTGTTTCTTAAATTGTAAGGGGTAATTTCGGAATCTACTGAACCGATTTTAAAAATTCTTTCACAAATAGAAAGCCACGTCATTCGTGAGTGTCATAGGCTATATATTTTATTGGAAAATTGGAATTTACAGCCGGATCCCGCGTCGCCAGTATATTATAAAATAGTGCCGTCTACGAAAAATCTATTTTGTATTTTTCGCAACAACCTCACAGTATTTCGGTTATTTAATACTTATATCTGCAGGTACACAGGAGGTACCAAATTTACTTATACAGTACGCTTGGCTACATAATATTGGTTAGCAGTTGTTAGCAGTACACCCGCGGTTCTGACGTCAGGATGGCGGGTGTACCTAATTTTTAAAATTTCATTGAACGCGTTTAGGTACACAGATTTTCAAGAGAGGTACGTAAAGGTACACAGAAGGTACCAAATAACTGTAATAAAACTAGGGAAATCTGAAGAGTACACCCGCGGTCCTGACGCACCGCCCATTCAGACTGTCATTTTTAATTGTGTCCAAAATGTCACTTTGATTTTAAAAGATTGATCACAAATTTTATCATCGGCTTGTGATGAAGTGCGTACCAACGTTATTCGTCTCTAGTATAATAATAATGCAAACGGATTTGTTGTTTACTGGATGAGGAAAAACGTAGATAACGATCGCAATACTGTTACTACGAATACTAGCAGGTTTGTACGTAATGTACTGTACGTATATAAAAATTAAAAAAGTATAGAAGACGAAAATATAAAATTGTGCCTGGATAAAGGAGTGCTCTGGGTCCCACTTTACCGGGTGTGATTTTCTGTGGGTGAAAGGTAAGTATTAGTCCAGACTTGTGACTGTGATTTAAAAAGGAATAGTTTAAGTGCCCATTTTTATAATTTTTGGCAGACAAACAGGCCCATTATGATGGGAAGCGGTTATCGTGACCTATGAACATATATGACTACACCAGTGGCGTTACACTAACGCTGCCAATCCTGTAAAAATCTTCTAATGCTCTTCTCGCAAGAACCCCATATAGGCATTTGAGAAAACCCCACCTTCATTTTAACATAATATAATATACTAACCCTTTTTTTAATCATTTTATGTACCTATATAATGTATTTAGTAGGCAATAAATTGATGTTGATAGATTTAGATCTTATTTTAAAACATAGACCAACCCTTTCACCGCACCACAGTACGGTACTATAATTCATAAAATATTATTAGTATTAAGTTTAAGACTCGCACACCATCGGAATATAATTAGGTGAAAGTGATAATTATCTTTCCTCTGTTTATAGTAATTAAATATTTGATTGCTGCTTTGTTATTGTTTTCTTTAGAGCGAGAAGTCGCACCCGTGCCTTTATGGCGTTGTTTTTGTAGTGTTGAGTGGCTGTTTGTTCACTTTATCGACGAAGTTTTTCAATTTAAATATTATAACGAAAGTTATAAACTTTATTATTGAAAAATATGTCTCTCTCTTTCTTTACATTACAATTGTATGACACGTACTTAACAAACGCTTTATGGCTTATCTTTATTAAAAAACGACAGCGACATCTAAAGAACCTAGACCATCTATTTTAAAATTTGATCATTTCAAACAGTAAAGTGGGCTGCAATGCGCGTTTTTGACCATCAGACTAAGACAAGACCTTTTTCAGCATGGCATTAGACGATTTATCGGATAGCATCTGGCTTAAGAGATCATTTACCACGTAACACAATGTGAATCTAACAAGACACCCTATAAAGTTGCGAGTAAACACGAGTCATACAATCACAAAGGGAAATGTATAAACCGTGTGGGCTTTCCACCTTCCCACTCCGTTTACTTCTAAAACATCAACAATTTGCACAGCGCTTTTGTTTTATTTATTTTATACGCCATTATAAAGCTGTTTTGTTTGGGTGTTTCAATATGTATGAGTTTTTGTTTATCCGAACATGCATATCTCCGTTTAATTTGGTAGCAAGCTGTCCCTGGTCAGTTCGTTAATAGAGCTCGAAGTGTGGCGAGTATTGTGAAACCCAATAACTGAAATTGGGTGCTGTAATTGCTAGAGAAATATTTCAGATGGAAGCTTGCGGTTTCAGTTCACTTACAAAGTGGATTTAGCTATACGGTTTCATGAACTAAATTGAATCCTTCTCGTTAGAGATAAACTTGAACATGATACCTTTACGTTTCATAATTATAAGTTATTTATGGTTTGGTAATTTATCCATACTAATATTATAAATGCGAAAGTAGCTCTGTCTGTCTGTCTGTTACGCTTTCACGCCTGAACCGCTGAACCGATTTTGATGAAATTTGGTATAGGAGTAGATTAGACCTCGATAGTGAACATAGGCTTTTGGTCGCGATAACCGACATCCACGCGATAACCGACATCCACGCGGGTGGAGCCGCAAGCAACAGCTAGTTGACAATAACTTAATAATTTAGTGAAACGCACTTGCTTCCATGGCCATTATTATTTGTAACTTAAATAAACTACAATACCAATTCTACGACCTACTGTCTATTAATATTAATAATATTATTCTAATGTGAAAGATTGTGAAGATGTTTGAATGTTTCTTCATGCTCCAACGGCTGAATGAAAAATTTGGTACTGGGATAGATTCTGGTCTGGTATATTACATAGGTTAAGAAATATAAAGATAGTCATTTGAAATCACTGGCAAGTCGTTTTGCCACGTATTCGACTATTGAATTCATCAAAGCAGAATACTTCAGCATTGACGGCAATTAGTTGACGCGTGACTTCCTTTTCATAAGTAACTGGGTGCAACATACTCGTACAACACAAAATAAATTTAGTTCTCATCTTCATTGACTATGTTCGCTACTACAACGATATAAGCAAAGAGAATGAGAGAACAAAGGGGCCACATGTAGCATGTTTAAGATCTTATATTTGAAATTTTTCCTCGGCGAGGTTAAATAATTACGGTTAAAGCTTTACCCAATACGTTGGGAAATGTTTCAGTAAATTAATTGCCAATTATATGGAGCTTCTATGTGCTCAACACAACATGCACGAAACATGAAGGAAATTATTTATATTAAAATTTCCAACATTTTTTTTTTTTTTCAAAAAACAGGGTCACCTCTCAACCACCATGAATTCCGTAGATGGCCTGGGTCAGCTGGGGGATGCCGACGTAACTGTCTGGTGCGGGGGCTGCGGCTGGCAAATTGACACCCGAGATAGCATGCGGTTTTAGTCGGTTCTAATCCGACATAACCAGCCTTAATAGACGACGGGACGGGGAATCCGCGGGACATTCGTCGGTCAATCTCTCTCGATAAAACCGACATATTCATCAAAATCAATAAGTGGACCAGAGCGCAAACTTTGGACACGACTGGTAATTGGTGTTTGAAAGCAATTTCATGCAATATTATTATTTCCCATTTTCAATAGGGTTTCCGGTGACTGGGTGGGTGATCAACCTTGTCTGAATGGGCCATTTCACCCATTTCTCCTCGCCCCCTTTTTAGGGGAGGATGTGGGAAATGCGGCAATCACGGCGTTCCGTCGAACATACAACAGGTAGAATCCTTGCAAAATTTTACAATTTGTTCCACCTTCGGAGCCAGTGTGTGCGTTCCCATAGTCTCCTAACTATTAGAGAATACATAGGGCATACGGCAAGCTGGCGGAAGCTGGTCTCGTCACCATCTATGCATTCCGGGCATCTGAGGTCGCTTTTCACGCCTATATACCTAATTAGTTTCAGCTACCTGTTCAGTTGAAGGCATTAGAAGCGAAACCAAGATAAATTGGACGCATTACAAATAAATACCTAAAGAACGTTTCAAGAGAGAAATTTATTTTAGATGTAACATCGGTTTGCTCTCATAGTTCAATATGTATATGTCACGGTACTTTGTCAGTTTCACGTTACGAATAAATGCGTGAAACAAAAACGATGTACGCACTATTCACTTTTGACATCTTGTCTTGTCTCTATTGTCTGTCTACCTACTACATAATAAAATATCTACTTTTTCATAGTATTTATTTATTTCTTTTATAAATTCGTTTATACCTATAGGTATATTATTTATTTCACAGAACTGTTTCGAACTTTTAAATCATCTGATCATTAAAAAGTTATATTAGTTGGTATATGAAACATTTTTCTTGCTGCTGTTACCCGCAATACATAGTTTTAAGTCATTCTAGTACAAGATTAAGGACATAAAAATAATTATGGCCACTAAACAAAATATTTACAAAATTAGTTTAAAATTATATTCAATCTCAGATAACAAAATTTACACAGATACTGTGCCTAACATAATAACTTTGAAACGATAACTAGTGTTAATAAATAAATTATAGGTAGGTACATAGGTATCAATATTGTGAACAGGTCTTGTGTTGTCAAAAATCGTGGTTATGTACACTTTGTTGTATAGTTATATTGTTACATAGGTATTTAAGTAGTTATAATATAAATAAGTCTTAAGTATTTTCCCTAAAATAAACTACTACATCAATCGTTTCTATTGGCCATTTATGCCAACAACTATAAGTTAAACTTTTAAAAACGTAACTCGAACCAAAAATATATACGAGTATAAGTTATTCAGTGGACGCTGATATATCATAATATCATTATATGTAGGTACTCCATATACCTAATAACTTGAACACATAAATTATTCATCTAGGAAAGAGTTTATGATGTATAAACAACATCATCATCATTATCATCGCACCATTTGTCCCGGGTCCTGACCTGTCAGTGTATGTAATGATTATTTTATAAATTTCTTACCAATAACAGTCTAATCATGGACTATAAAACAATCTAATAATGCCTATTTACTATAATTTTGTGCTTTATTACTCGATATCTTAACAAACTATGGAAGACGATTTAAATTACTGATTAATTTAACATTCTTCATAACTATTATTCTCAGTAGACATCTGGGTAATTGAAAACAATTAAAATGTATAAAATTAATATAAGCTAAATACTTTTTTCAGGCTATAAATATTACACTTACTATCAGACGACCCACCAAATTGCCCACAATTTATTTAAACATCCGAAATGAAATTACGAGGGACAATTGGGATGAAGCCATTAGGTTAAAAGACTGTTACAAAACATTTAAAACAAAATGGTTTTGTAGAACGACTGTAAAAGTTAGAAATTTAAAAATATTAAGCATTCATTCCTTCAATGATTTCCATTTTCTACTCAAAATGTAGAACTTAGACCTTGAAAAAGTTGGCTAAGAAAGTCGTACAGACTGTTGAAACTTAATGACAAAACATATAATAAAATAAAAACCAATTTCAAGGTAAAATACTTTTACATCCACAAAACTAATAAGAGAATAGAAGTGTTGTCGCTAGCATTTTCTACCAGATACGATGTCTTCATTTTCGTCGCCACTTTCTTAAAACTGTAACAAAACTCATAATATAGAGCTTAAATATTTAATGGTTGTTTGAGCGATGTGTATATAAACACCGATCGCGGACGCGAATCACGATATGCGCATTGCGCATTAACCTATACGGGATCTGTACTCGTTAATGGATGTTTAAATTATACTTAAAATTAAACTTTCGATATCATCGGAACAGACCATGAACAGGCGTCGCAAGGGCACCTCGCGCTTTTAACTCGTTAGATTAAGAATAAACTATCCCTACCCCATGGAAGAGATAGGACATTCACCTGTGCCACGTTAGTAACGGCAGTAATTTTGTGCATTCGCCCACTACGTGATCAGATGGTCGATTCGGACGTATAATTAACCTTGGGCTACGTCAAAAGCACTCGAGACCAGCGATCATGTTAGAGGATAGGAAGCTCGTAAAGTATGTAAGGACAGTTGCAGATGGCGGTGTGTTGCCTCTGCCTAGCCCCGTAGAGAAAAAGGCGTAAATATATAATGTTGTACCTCTTTTTTCATACAAATTTTTGGCTTTAACCTCATTTGTCTCAATTCAGGACTACTTTTTTTTTCAAAGGTTGTTTAGCTTACATTGTTTTAAGTATTATTCTTTTTGGTAGTTAGAGTACGAAAACTTTATAGAAAGTGCTTACCCTGGCGTAAATTCTGTATATGTGGTAACTAATTCAAGAAACTTCATGAAAGAAAACAGTATTCCTTCCACTAGCAATGATAGCGCAAATAACATCAGTATAGGAAACTTTTGAGCAGCTACTTGTAAATACACACGTAGGTAAACATTCTTATCGAGAACGCACTCGGAGAACTTGTAAAACAAAGTTATCTCATTAGAGAGAGTTCTGTAATTCAGTATACCTACCTATTTTATCGGGAATAAAGTAATTGATGTTAGATTAAGATTGTATCTTTTTATTATAGTTTTATGTTAGACATACTGTAAAAGTTTATAATACACAGTATAAAGTTGTGCTCACGTTAGGAAGGACGTGATAATATAATTGAATCAAGTCCTTCAAAGTAATATGCATTGCATAATATTGCTTTTGCATTTATATTCAACTAGCTGACCCGACAGACGTTGTCCTGTCTTAATGTGCTAACAACGAACGAATAGCGAGTTCAAATTGGTCCATTGAATCTGCCATTGACTACCAACAACCTACGACTCCAACTACCAAAACTCCATTTGACAGCTAAATATTGAAACGTCTGACATGAGGTTATAATTAGAAAAGTGTATTATTGTCAAAAGCACTAAGAAGGTTGAATTAGAAAAGTTAATATTATGGTCGTTAAGTTTTCTTAAATTTTCTAATGTCCCGCGCAACTTTCTTGACTTTTTCTTTCATAAGAACCTTCTCCTGACAATAACAAACACAACAAAAAAAGAATTAACGAAATTGGTCCAGCCGTTCACGCGTGATGCCGTGACCAAGGGAAATAGGGATTCATTTTTATATAATAGATTATATTATCACGTCCTTCCTAACGTGAGCATAGGACATAGGCCTCTTTATTGTTAAAAAAGGCTTGAATTGAAATAAGGGATGAAAATTTGCAGAAATTTTCTATAGATACTTGGCGCGTTTTTGAAATTGCGACCTGTGTGGGTATGAAACAGGGGATGCTAATTCATATGAACGTCTACGCTATAACCAACCTCTACGCGGGCGGAGTCGCGGGCAACAGCTAGTATTAATTAAATAAGTTAATATAACCCGTATAGTACAATTCTATGTGATATAATTTATTACCTACGTCAGATTTTCATGACGCTCGAATGAATGAGTTCCATGTGAGCCAGTTGACGGTTAAAATATTTGTATAAATAAATATTTTAAGTATTTTTTCACAGATCTTATTTTCTAAATTATTGTTTTATGAAAAAACCTCGAAAATTAATTCAATGAACGAGAATCGGGTAAAGGTACTTGTAATATTTATTCTAGCCGTAATCTGACCTGAGAATGGCAAGTGAGACCGCCTGACACCCCAGCGGAAGCTGGCCAGGGTGACGGGGCCTTTCTGGGGCCAGATGGCGTCACTGTGGTTCCATCACCCTTATTAAATTGCTAGACCTGGTGTTACTACTTTAAACATTTTACTGGTGATATTTGCACACCATTATAGTACTTACTAACATCTCAGCCAGTTTATGAAGTGAAGTAGTAATAAATGATAAATCAACTCAGCACTTCTAAATAGCGCGCAAAAGCATATTCAGTGAAAACGTGTACGACACATACATTTCCCCCAAAAGTGGTAATTTACCGAAATTGACAGAGCCCACGTCACACACCCCTGCAGACTCCAATAAATTATGTGTAAATTGTATTGTAAACATCACCCCTGGGACCGATTTAATAGAATAAAATTTACATATCGTTACGTGTAGTCGCATCGAATGTCGTCTTCGTCATTCGTCTATTATAGGTAACGTGGCAAATGTGGATAGATAATATTTTCCAGAACTCCTTGTTAGGTATCTATACATGCCGTGTTCTCTATTACTTACGATTACACGTGTAATCGCAGAGTACAAAATGCAGGTGGGTGAAATTTCATTGCTTTATGTAGAAATATGTCTGACTACAGGCTAACTGGCTTGTGGCGCATTTACAATATGAGCTGAAAACAGAGTTAAATTTGTAACAAAATGCTCACGCCTTTTTCTGTCCGGGGCCGGGGTAGGCAGACATGCAAGCTCGCCATCTACCTCTTTGTGTATAATATAGTGAATGATAACCTGTAAATATATGCTGTGTAATTTGGATTTATTTAGCGAAGGGCCCTGATTTTATAGTGCCTTGAAACAATTTCTCTTTGAACTCACATTTTCGTAAAGCAGATTTCATAATAGCTAATGATAATGAGTGAGAATAGTCACAGATGGCTATTAATAATCTTAATCTACATTTATTATGTGTATAGCTTGCAATTCTCTTGATCTTAAACTCAAATATTAGGCGATACTTCTTGAACACAAATGTACTTATATTGAAAAATAATGTTGCATTTAAAAATAAAATCATTTTATTTTGAATTTTCTTAAAATGGTTAAGTACCAAGTTCACCTCTCTCTACTTTAACAAATCCGTTTGTCAAACTTTTGTCGTAAATCAACATGAGACGGAGATTATTTTTAAGTCGTCTTTAACTTTTCACGACATTTTTTCTAATAAAACAAAGTAGTTACTTATACTTCCTGTATATAGTTATGGTAAAGTAAATGTGGTACTTAAATTATAAAAAAAATGTCTTTCAAAATTAATTGATTAAAATACATATATTCGGGTGAATCAGCCCTTATATCTCATCAAAGGATACAACTCTCTGACGCAGTGGTAGCGGCAGTGATCGAGATTTTAAGTGAGCGATATGTATGTCTAACCTGACGAAATACTTATTTTCGCAAATGCCTTTTGAACGCAATTAAAAGCTTTCAAGTAATAGTAGAATACAAATAGCATCTCACAAAATGTCTTAGATGTTAAAAAGAGTTCTCTATTGTAACACATTAAACTCCTTTATATAACTTATAGGTTACAAAATAGTATTGAGCAATTTCGACGGACTCCAGTAACGGCTTACCATTAGCCAGACTAAATACTACATTTCAAAATGTAAATTTAAAAATAAAAACAATTAAAATGTTGACATACCTACCTCAGTCTGCACAAAAACAGTATTGTGGGTACCCAAAATCACATGAGAATCAAGCAAAAAGTTTCATACAACAACAATACAAACATGCCCGGAGGACTGCCTTGTAGCGACTCAAAACATTATAATGTGCGTAATTTCCGACGTTTAGCCGCACGCGACTTGTTCCTACAAAATTACCTACACCACCAATTACGTGTAAGCAGTCCCCGGTGTGTAGCTTTCCTAATTCTAAATAATGGCTAAACAGTTTTTGCAAACACTGATGCCGAGACTTTACACCTGGTATTGTTTAAACAAGTAAGTAAAGTAACGTCCTTTTGATCTGGGAATTTTGTCTTTTGTGGTGAAAGAGTTTATTTTAATGAAGTGATATGTTTTATTTTATGAAGACATCAGCAAGGAGCAAATGGCATTGTCAGAAAAAATGAAACACATGAAAATAAATGTCTCGTAAAAATTATACATAGTAACTTATAATTTTCACGTGCAAAAATTAATGAACCTATTATTGCAAACGAAAGGCCCATTAAGCTTAAAAACCGTATAGTTTTAATAGAATATTAATACTGTGTTCTGGGTGCACTGATGGAGTAGCCACGGTTCCCAGCCCCATCAGGGATTTCATTTTGTTTCTACGTCACGCTGTAGAAGATATGCGCTGCGCGTCTTGGCTATATCGCAGAATAATTGAAACTTATATGACTGTGTGAGTAGTGAATGTGAACCTAACTTAATTTGTCTGTAAAATTTTAACTACGCGAACAAAGAATAATCTGACATAATCAATTCAGTATTAAGTAGACTAGATCTTCAGTTAGACTATCGTAATATAGATAACTATAAAGCTAACAACTCACTGTCATTAGTTGCAGGCACTAATTTGATTAATCAAAGATCTAATCATTGAAATTTTAAGTCGTCAGTTTTTCTTTTCATTTTAATAATCCTTTTCCTCAATCAAATTAAATGCCTTCATCCCTTTTTATAAACCCATAACAAAAGATTTCGATTTAAATGGAAGAAATGATTTGTTACGAAACGTAGAATAAAGTGAAAATAATAGCGGTAATCATATTTTTGACTTCCATTTTTGTAAGGTTGTAAAATAATAATATTGTTTTAAAATTTGTCCCTAATGCAATAAATACTGAAGTATAAGCTACATTATTATTAGTGTTTCAATGGAGGCAGGAACAAATAACGTTTTCATAACTGTGAAGTATTTTGCCAAAACATACATTATAATCATGCCTCTTTTTCATTAGGGTAGGCAGAAACCACATCTTTCTCTTCTAGTATCATTATTGATTTCTTACTTGCTTGACATTTCCGGCCACATTTAACTAAGCTTTTCTTTAGAATGTTCTCGATCTTATCGATATTATGTAGATACGCATAGGTCGACCGTTACGGAATTTGAAATACATCTTTACCTCATAAATCTGTTCGTTCAATTTTCTTTCGTTCATCCTCTCTACGTGTGTGAACCATTTAAGCGTCCTTTTCTCACCAGTCTTCAAAACGTTCCCTTACAATGCGGTTCACCTCTTGGGCCATCGATACTATACTTTTCGAATCTATTATCTCCAGTTTAAGTTCACTTACAATTTATTTTTCATTTATTTTAAGAAACCAACCGGGAATCGGGTGTCAAGTCACATCTTACATCATGACAATGCTACTACACACTGTAAATAGTCTAGACCCTCACCTTTGTAATTATATGTAGTAATGTTATGAACTACGTAATATTCTTGTCTAGGATCATAACTCGGTGGTTTATAAAAGATTTAATAAAAATTAATAGCCTGTGCCTCGAACGCGGACTGTCTGATTTTAGTGAAGTCATTCTGTTTCACGAAATTCATTTTCATTTCATTTTATTCTCACGTTATTGGTAGCCCCGTAAAACAATCAGAAATCCAAAATCATCAAAGCCATTTAGTCCACCTACGAGATTTAAAATAATTTGATATTGGTTATAAAATCTACGTGAATTCTGTTAATCGGAAAAACAAATGAATAATTATGCTAAGAATGAAAGGCAATGAGGTGTCTGGATTGTATTACGATAGCCACGGGTAAATATCTCTGTCCCTTCGTTCAGTCTATTCTAACTGGGTATGCCGTTGGTGTCCATTTTCCAATCATCTCTAAGTCCTACTGAAGTCCTACAATACATATTATTATGTATTGTGTACTTCTTGTCAATTTATGTCATTATTTTTAAATCAGTGGTGGCAAATAAGCACGCGGTTCGTCTGTTGGAAAATGGTCATCATAACTAATGGATGTTTGCAACACCAAAGGATTGAAATTGAGTATCTATCATATCATCTACGCATTACCAAAACCATAAAAAACTGTTTTCCTCTTTTTTAATATAAAAACAAAAGTTACTTAGCAAACCATGACAGTATTTGAGCTTCATCAGTGAAAGAAATTCATCAATAATGTGATAGGATGACTATACCTACCCAATACTTATGAGCAAAGACATCAAAAAGTAATACATTCTATTTACGCAGTAAACAAGTTAGAATGAAATTTACTAAAACCATGTCATAGGAATAAGATATAAAATGTCATTTACTCGCCATTTATAAAATAAAGGGAAAACTAAAACATACATAAAGTATATACTAATAAATAACATAAGCCCAACACGCGTGGACCCTGCGGAGTTGGCCCAAAACTTCAGAACCCATCATAATACCGTTCCGCTGGTTGAACAAAATAACTTCATTAAACTTTCGCAGCCGCTTCCGTGTCGAAAGTCGACATAAAATAGAAAGAAAATATCCACGCTGACTGATTGCCTCATCAACGTCCAGCCTCTGAACACGAAACCCGCGAATTATTCTCTTATACTTACTATGCCCCAAAAATAATATTAAAGAAAATTAACCAAAGATCTAATTACATTAAGTATTACTTACTTGAAAATAACATGAAACCAAATATGTCAGTATTGCCTTCGTTAGTATAATCACTTAATGGTTTTCTTACGGATGTCTAGTAACTGCACTGGGGCATTATTCTGTTTGATATTGATTTCTAATCACAGTCGAAATGTGAGAAGTCAGTCGATTTCAATAGGTTAACATAGAGGAAAGAACCGGTGTAAAACTAAACCAACCCTAAATGTGTTGGCTAATACGAACGTGGATGTTTACGGTATGATTTGTCAAATAGAATAAGGGCCCTGATTAGATATTTAATTTTAAGAATTCTTTGAACTATTACAAGTCGTTTTATATTTTTGTAAGTTACCGGATTCCGAAGTGAGATGGGAAAAACTTAGAGTAAACAAGGATTTAATGTGTGTAAATAACTGAATGACCAACGCCATGGCTGAATGGTCATCTTTTGTATAGTGGATTAAATTATAATTTTGTAAAAGTCACCCTAAATTAACTACTTACCTATTTTGTGAATCTCTCATTATGACAGGACATAAAGGACAAAATAATAATTCTCAAATTCTTATATACGGGCCGAAAAATTCAAAAAATGAGGCATAGCAACTTTCATCAGCTACAATATTACAAAGGAATTCTGAAAGATGTCAGTACTCTGTTCACAAAATTTTTCAAACGAAGTTTCAAACTCAATTTGCATTTGGAATAGAAATAAAAAAAATGACAATTGTGCTCGAGGAAAACGCGAGAATCGAATGAGAAGCGAGAAAATTCGAGAAAGAATATTCATTAATCGCATTTAACAATTTACGGAACAACTCAATGCCTCAAGCGAGAAATCAAAATATTACAAAACAAAGGGAGTTTATTACATTACATGTAGGTATACCTATTAAAAATACACAAAAATCTGTGCATCTATGTTGACGAGCTAGTCTTCATAGTAAGTAAATTCAATAAGAACACATTCAAATTATTGAACATTGTATAAAATGTTCATTGATTCTATATAATAACATACTAATAATAGTGTAAATTGCCTCCTTTCTTCGGCAGTCGGGTAAAAAGCCTGGCACAACAAGATTTATACATTCGTTGATTTCCTTTTCATTCTCATCATATCGTTGAAGTTCCATGCAACTACCAATTTGTGAACTGCCAGGTTAGATTATTTACTGTAGGTACTAGATCTATTTCTTATGTGGTCATTGGAGCTTCTGAACTAAACACGATAAATCCATAATGTTTGAGCTTATTTGATTTATCTGCTTATGTACTTACCTTGTTTTTAAGAAAGTCTTTTTAAAATTTATAAATTATGACTAGATGAAAGTTGCCTATTTCTAGTAAACGAATAGTTAGATTGAAACAATGCAACGCTTCTCTCGCAAATGAAAAACACGCCTGCAAAGTGAAAGGCATTTTTTATTCCGTACGGCGAGGTCCCTTTGACAGCGATTATCAATCTCATAGTGCTATTTGTAAAATGTTTCATTGGCTATTATCTGATTTGATTACTTGCTTATATAGACAACATATTCTGGCATGAAATATAATTACTTAATTTTACTTCGGAAATGGTTGGCGTTAAAGATATATTTAGCTAACTTCCATTCCAAACTTTGTGTTTCAAAAGATAACGTTTGGAATATAATTATTATATTTCTTAGTCAACGAATTTACTCTGATTAAACTTGTTGCGGTAACGAAGACAGTTTAACTTTTCTCGACTTTCTGAGCGTCATGGTCCGTGTCAGCATTTGTAACGAGGGTTGAAAGCAAATTTCATATTAATTTACAAATCTTTCATTCGGATATTAACCTTCAAAACGAAATTCTTTTTGATCGCCTCAGGTGGTTATAGAAATTATGACTATATAATACGGCTAAATGTAGGTCTACGAATTATCCTGGGTTAGAAAACATCCTTTAGCACTCCAGAAAAACAGCTTGTTAGCTTTACCTTAAAAATATTGTTGCTGCTTATGGCCGACGTCCTGCCGAGACAAATAATGTTCTATCATCACGCGTTCCGTTGATTAACAGGAGGCACAACCGGTTTAGGCAAGTGGTAGGTCAATTCCTAATCTTGGTTTGATTTTGATCCCAATGTGTCGAAATTTGTGCACGAAAATGCTCTTATACTATCCCAACAGAAAATAGTGTCTAAAATGTAAATTTATGCTTTCTAGTCCTGATAATTAGAAGTTACCGCAAGTTAGAAGCACGATTAAGTTTCACTGACTTTACATTACCCAATCAGTAAAAATTAACTTAATTATATATTTCATTTTTTATTTTAATATTCCAAGTGTAAATATTAACCAAATGAAACATGAATTTGAAAAGTTTATTTCAAGTCAAATTATTCATAAGTTAATGCGGGAAGTTTCAGTTTAGTGGATAAATTATAGGGCGTTGTTATAACGAAGTTTGTGCAAATATACGCCAACGCTGATATATGATCATTAAATATTATCCATGTGTGTTATAATCAAAATACTCCTTTTATATTATGGTAGGTGGTATCAGTTCTTAAACGTATTAAGAGTCTGCAAATAAGTAAGTAGGTACACAATACTCGTCAGATAAAATCCTCAATGACATCCTGGTGCCCTATGTTCAGTTATACCACTAAAATTTACGTAAGAATACATAAATTAATTTTGTAACCCAGCGTACGTAACGTTTACAATCTGGCAGCAGTCTTAGCCAGCACATGGATTCGCGCTTTGTACTAAATGACAATACCAGCACTTAGAATAAGTACGCACTGCGTTTGTACATGCGTCTGCGGAAATGATGTATTCAAAATATTGTAAGAGATGTTAGAAATGTCTATCACAGAGTACTGTGCGGTTACGTCTCGGTAAAAATATTTTCGTGTCTATTTAGGAAGCTAATATAAAACCAGCCTTTACTTGAGACTGGTTTCATTCGCATGAATGATTTCTAGTAAGGAATAATCATTTCTTTTTTATAATTTCATATTACTTAATAACGGTGCCTACTGACAAAGTTGCCAGCTGCCTGTTTTGGTTCGGTATTATTACTTCTCCTAAATGTTAGTCAGAAATTAGAAAATTTGACAACGGGTAGACTTTTCTTTTAATCTAAAAACTTTTTTGTAGTCGATAGTTGTTGTTAATGCTGATGGAGCACGCTTCCCTCGAAGCAATCCATTCACTCTGGACTGATAGCTTCCCCGGTTCAATGCATATACTCGTAGTAATGTATAATATATAAATAAAAATGAATCACCAAAATGTAGATATGCACGCGGATAACTTTTGAACGACTGCACCAATTTGGATAATTCTTTCTATCGTGTGTTTTTCATTGTTAGGATAAGGTTTATATGAAAGATTTTTTTGAAAAGTCCAAGTGTATAGTGCTATAATTGCACCGGGGCGAAGCCAGGGTGCGCAGCTATTAATATATACACATAATAAAGATATCTTTCCTATAAGTAACTTCTTCATTAGTAAGCTTGCTACTACTCAAAATATATTTCAATGACAAGTTATTACAAACCAATTTTGACTTTACATAATAAGTATATTCCTTTGTCTACGGCTTAGGTGTAAAAGTAATATAAAACCGCCTATGGGGCTTTTATAGCTCGGATTGACATAATCAACTTTCCGCACGCGCATCATGATATAAATACCATTGTCATAAGTATATTTTCACGACACGGATGACTTTCTCATAAAATCCATTCAAGTCACAAAAATATTTATATTTAGTTTGGCAAAAACACTAATGGTTGCCCAGCTGTTGCCATATCTCTTAACCCAATTTTTAGATAAAGTCCACTGACATAACATAGTTAATGATGTCGTACATTGAATATCACCATTAAAGACAAAAAAAAAGGGTTGGGTCAAGCTTAATGTTATCAAAATGATGCTATTTATGATACAACTGTCACGAAAAGAAGAGAACAGCGTTAGATGAAGGGACATTGCCGAAACTTAAGACATTTTCAGTTAAGAGAACCTCCCGCACATACTACAGTTGCTGTTATACGTATGAGATGTTATTGCTTCAAGTTCGACAGTAAAACGGGGAACGGATTAGCATTTTATTTATTTTGAATCTGTCGTCTAAGCGTAACCGTCGCGAGGGGGGCACTTTACGACCTCATTTAACATTCGAGTCAGAAGATCCGCAGACGAGTTACATTCTTTAACTCTATTGTAATCAAAACTTGCGTCTATGTAGCGTCCTATATTAACGAGAAGGTAGCTGGACATTGATCTGAATTTTTGTTTCTAAATGACTGGATATTTTCCGCGACTGGTTAGTGGTATACAATAGTATTGAAATAAATACTATCTGACTCCAATCAGTACATTCTCTATGCACTGGTAGCTACATTTCCTGCTAAATTTCGATATAATTATAACTATACATTTAACCTGTATGCAACTAAGTATGTTTTTTTTTTCATGAGGGTAGGTATTAATGAATGGATTGGATGGATTTGGATTGCACATGCCCTAACAAAAGTAGATACTTCACATTAGCATTACAAAATAACAATACCTAATCAATGCGATTTGGCACTCCAGACTCAAGCTTTGAATTGACCAAACTAAGTTGCCAAATAACTTCCTTGGTAATACACCATGGATAAACTAAATATGTGAAAGGTGAAAAAACAGAATGCTTCATGCAATATATGGCATATAAACATAAAATAATCAAACGATAAAGACAACTATATAGATAACATTTGTCGGTACTCTTTGCTATATTCTCATTTATATATTAGTCATTTATATATTGTTATATTATAAATGACTTTATCTTCAAAATTAATAAAACCCTAGTATGTTTCTCTTTCCAAACAGAAGATACCTATCCTGAAATCCTTGCAGCTATTCTATATCTATTAATTTATGCGAGCCTAAAGGATAGTTGTGAATAGATTAATGTCTGGAATAATAACTGAAATACGTTCTACAATAATAATGTTTACTGACCCGTAAATCAATTCTTGCCGACTATTATTCAACAAACTTGTACCTACTTACCTACTACTTTTCGAAATAAAGCACTAGTAATAAACAATCCGCGAGTTCGATTTCCGCTTAGTGCAAGTATTTGAATGCATTAGGACATAAATATATTATATTTGCATCAGTGTGGGTATTTCTATGTATGTATTTACGTATCAAAATGTAAATATTTAATTGTTACATAAATAAGTACGTATTTATTTTATCCTTATTCTAGAAACCATAACACAAGCTAGTTATACATTAAATTTCTTCAGGGCATATCGTTTTAGGGCACCACGCTGCACGCATGATATTGACTATTGATAAAATATGAAAATATTGCTTTTTATATTTCTGAACAATCTCAATTTCCAAGACGGATATGAAATCTTTAAGAGCAATGTACTTATACAATATAATTGCTTCTCTACTTAAATATAAGTATTGACGAAAACTGAACTAACGTCGATACTAATGCCAAAAACTAAAACGAGATTTTTTACAATAAAACGTAATTTAAAATAGAAAATATGAATACTGCTAGCACAGGAATTTTAGTTTAATTGAGTTCTGTATACCAAACTAGGTACAAATCAGAATTATTTTGAACTTTAGAATAATAATAACAACGGTACGTGTTAAAGACCATGACCAATCTATGTTGCCAATGTCGAAGGATAGGTGAGATCCGCCTAAAAGGCGCACTTCACGCGTCCTATGTAAAGCTGGGGCGGGCAGTGAAAAGCATAAAAGGAAATGCCAGAAAGCGTTGACGGTTGTAAGGGAGGTAAGGGACGTATTTTAGGATCGTATAAAGTGGTGCTCTATTGTCTCTATCCTGTATTCCCGAAGGGGTAAGCCCTTTGAGAATACTGTTTGAGGGTTTATTATGTAACTCGAGTAAAAACGATAACCATCGATTTATTTTATTACGTTATTATGTTAAGAATAAAGTAGGAACCGTGAAGGAAACATCACATAATAGTAGCAAATTTTGCCACCACTATCACTATGCGAATAGGTCTCTACCTACAGTACTACTGTCTCTACAGTAACCATATAAATATTGTATTATAATAGGAACGACAAGCTATCAAACCTCTGAATATTTAAAAGTAGGCTACGATCAATTTCTAAGATTTATTTACAATTTATTTATAAATTGACAATAGTATGCACAAGTCTTAAAAAGTTTAACTAATGGTAAAATCAACTATATAGTTAAACAATCGCATTGTAGATCTAAAAGATTTTTCGGTTCGTAATAACACAGGCCTTCATTATTTCTAATCACCATCGTTATCTTGAAAATTAGTGTAATGGCGTGGGGTGTCGTTCCATTCCATTAATTACTAATTATATCGATATCCCCTAGCCTTAGCCTGAGCAATGTCTCCATTACAAAGGTCAGTAATGAGTTATCTGATGAAAGTAATGAAAGAAGTAACAAAAGATCTGGTTGCGGTGCGTATTTTTGTATTGGGTTTATAAAAGCATGTCGTAAAACGAGCAATAACAACATCTTATGATATAAAAATTTAAAACAATTTTAATGACTGAAATTAATAAAGAGTATAACGAAAGTAACTTAAAATTCAATAGGGACCCAATGAAATAGGGACTACATTTGGGGTTTAGTAAGAGAAAGTATTTAGAAATAGGTACAAAAGAAAATTTATAAGCTTTAAGGAAAAAATCTAAGGTTTTAAACATAAATTGAACCGGATTTTTTCAATTATTATCGATTAACCGTTCTTCTGGACACAAAAGCAAACTTTTCAGGTAAACAAATATTTTTTGTCGAATTTCTCCATAAATCTACTGAAATTTCATTGCATAAATTTCAGTTAAGGAACGCTTATTTTCTTATCTTTGAACTCAATTTTCAAGCATTTTTTAAATCAATATTTACTTTGTATTGTCATCGATCGCTAAAAAGTGTGAAAAATTTATAATTCTGACGTTGAAAATGCTCCAAAATTTAGTTCAAAGATTCTGTTATATAGGTACAAACATACAATACTTATACGAAGCTAATAAAAGCGTATTAGCAAGAAAAGATAAAATTATGTTTGTAGATATGAAAGACTATTAAAATAAACATAAGGTGAATAATATATAAAATAATGAAAGAGTCAAAATAATATAATAGGCACCCACTCACACCCACTCCATGGTATGTCGGAAATTGCCAATTAATACAAAATAAGGTATCGCTCTAATGTATTGCTCATGAATCGTCCAATACAGAAAGAAAACAGAGGTGAATGTATCGGTTAAAAGGTATTTCTTACGTTTTCCCTGTTTATTTGATTTTCCAGCACTCGTCAATATGTGGCGAAAATTCTGTAACACAACATAACATAAACTCACGCCTATATCCCCGAAGGGGTAAACATTTCTAATTTGTTATAATATAAATTGATAATTTAATATAACATAATATATTGAGCCTTTATACCTAGACCCAATTTCGGTTTGTTAATCTCATAGTACCTATCTAATAAATGCTTTAAAATTTTTGGTTTTAAATATCTTCATTCATTGCATTTTGTTAAAAGCAAGATAAATTTTATTAATAGTTCAGAATTAAAAAGTTTAAAAAAATGTAAGTCCACATGTCAAGTGCCTGGTTTTACAAGTGAACAAAATCAAGTGTAAATGGTGTCACATGTGATCAGATTTACATATCCCTTCAGAGGTTCATTGAATACAAAACTATTTATTAATAACCTAAACTTCACTTTCCATTATATAACTAAGTTTCCAGTAAAAAAACAACAGAAATTTACTTTAGCAACAAATCCAAATACCTATTCGCCAGTTGTTGCTTCAGCTACTCTAAAGCGAAATCGATTGAGACCGTCAACAGACACAATGGCTTTCAAGTGTAATTAATCATCTGATAACAAAGTGTCTATACTTCGAGGATGATACAGCCATTGAATTGTTTCGTAAATAATAATAAATTAACAGGTTAGGAAAACGAGCATTGCTTTCATAAAAAATAGAATGTACCTACCTAAAAAAACTACTGAAACCAGAATTCCAACATTCAGCGGACTAATAATTATTCACAATCTATTACGAGTATTATAAAGGTAAGCATTAGAAAATTATAGCCTCGAGGTATTTCGTATTCGTTGTGTAAAAACTAGCAGTTATAAGCTTAATATTTCACAAACGGATCCTATAATCAAGAAATATTATTCACAAACCCAAAATATAAAAAAATACTAGTACAACCATACCCCATATCCCCTATAGGGATAAACAAGAGAGTAAAAAACATACCTACTTTACTGGTAAGGAAGCTGAAATTAGGGTGCGGGCTGGAAACTACACGCTGTGCACCCGGGCAACAGAGGTGAGCAGAGCCTCAAATGTTGGCCGAGACGGGAGTGGTCCTCCACGTGTCCCTCTGAATACAGAGGGCACAGTGGGGAGCAGGTGACGGGCTGGCTCTCCGCGCGCATATACGGAGGTGACAAGACGACAACCAGTCGCGTCGGCGAGGCAGGGCGATGCTTTTTTACAGGAGGTAGGACACGACGGTATCTCCCGTCCGAAAGGAGGGTTTAGGCGCATTAGGGCTAATTCTCATTAGGGCGACCGACTCGCTAAGAGCTGTCCGACTGGGGTAGTACCTCCGCCCTACAGAACACCGCGGCCATAATAACCATCGAGTTGTGTTCCCGCCGGTAAGTAGGGTAGCCAGAGCTCAATTTACCCCTCCTCCTCCCATCCCTTCCTAGCCTCCCCACTCCTTCCTAGCCCTCCCCCATTACCTTCAGGGTAGGCAGCGCGTGTGTGACACCCTTAGTGTTGCACACGTTCATAGGCCACGGTGACCGCTTCCCATCAGGTGGGCCGTGTGCTTGTCTGCCACCTAAGTAGTATAAAAAAAAAAATGCTTGCCCCACTCCCCCTTTCGGGGGGTCGAGGGGCTCATTTTAAAACCTTAGATGGCCGCTGTCAGCTGGCGTGCGAGAGATATGCTTATTGGGTAACCTTAACGTAAAACCCAAGACGGCGCGGCGTGTGGTTTAAGTCGGTTCGACATATCCATTCCCAATGGCTGACGGGAGCGGTATCCGTTGGCATTTGTGCACAATAAAAAAGCAAGCTGAAATTATAATATATAATGTATAGAAAGACATACTGAAACACAAGGCTGAGCGCTCATTAGACAAGAGACAAGACAGTCTTATAACAGAATTATAATTTCTCTACAGAAACATAAGAAAACCTGCATAGTTCGAACAAAACTCTTTCATGAACAAAGCTATCTTGATGCCTGAAAGTTTTGCAAAATATGCGTTCTAAAAGTTGCGTGTTGATTACGACATGCTAAAAAATTAATGCACTAAGTAATTTAAATTATAAATGTGTGTCCAGTAGGATAACGACTCCACAAGTGAGTTTCTTGAATTAGGTAACGAGATTTCCAAGGCGATTTGAGGTTTATGCTATGATTCTGACTCAAAATAAGGTGGTCTGCGGAGGTGGACGGTGGAAAAGAATCGGAAATATTATTGTACCCGTCCAAGAGCTCTATGCCCTCTATTGATAAAATCTGGCAATTATTCGTACTTATATGCAATGGAATTCATAAAATAGGTGAACCCTAGTGAACCCAACTGCCAATTTTAACAGCAATAAAGTACTTTAACATGAACGTAGCGCCATCTCTATGGTATTAGTAAAACCTTTTTATGCTACAAAATGGTAAGTAGTGCAGGAAAATGTACATAGGTGGCGCTTGTTTTGAAGTCTTTAAAAAAAGAATCCTATAATACGAGTATTACAAAATTTTTGACGTGACCGAAATATAAAAAAATTTGAAGATATTTAAAAAAATACTTGGCTTAGGTATGTTACATGAACGATTCTGAACACAAAAATATATTTATTTTGCAATTTTATTCTTGTCTGTTTTTCTGTTTGTGCGCGATGGAAAAAACTAAGGAACGGATCTGGATGCGGGTTTTTTGTTTAAAAAGTCTTGGCCAGATTTAAAATCTTACGCATTTTTGGGATGTCAGACGGCGTGCACCCGGAAAACCAGATAGGTACAAATCTAAAACAATAAGCGGAATGAGACAATTCGGTCTCGAAATAAGTGGTTAGGTGGTTTCTTTCTTTGTCGAATGGCGGCCCGAATCCTCTGGACTTTACCCTAGCTTTTCACCATCTAGCGGGGTGAAGTCAACTGACGGGCTGAATATAAAAAAACCTCGGCGTCTCAAGCGCTAACTTTGAACACAACTAGGAAAGCACTATGAGGATGATGATGAAACGATGCAGATTTCATATCCATTTAAAGTTTTGAACTATCTTGCAAAAGTACAAGATATTCGTCTTCGTCCTATATTCCACCGTGAATCCTACACCAACTAATATTATATAGGTGAAAGTTTGTGAAAATTTTTGAACGTTTGTTTCTCAATCACTCTCCAACGGACTCTTGGAATTTGTCACAGCCTCACAGGGGACAAACTGCCTACCTACAATAATAACACATAAGCATTGCATCGCCAAAATAGGTTCTCATGAGTTGAGGAAACGAGAACAGAATTCCACGCTAGTGAAGCCGCGGGCGACTATTAGATTATATTATTTGTACCAATTTCAACATACCTACCCTCTTTTTGCCAAGACGAGTAGCAATTAATGAAACAGTAATAAAACAACAATCGTGGTCACGTTTCTATCCCTTGTGGAAACTTATGTTTAATGAAGACATAAGTTTGTTTGTTTACTAAAAGTCACCTGTTGTCGTCACGGTGGTACCTACTGGTTAGAACTTTTCCTTGCTTGTATTTTGTACACGTTTTGAAATACTTCAGTCACGTTGAAGAAGTCTTACAGTGCTCTAAGGAAACTTTGTTTAATAACTTTCTAGGTGATTGTACAATTACTATATTCGGCGTATTTCGCAAAAATTTCAAGAAGGAAGGCTATTCTGTAAAAGTTTCGCCACCCCTAATTGCCCAAAGCACTGAAAGTAGTTTTGTATGGATTCTCCACGCAGTTTACATCAAAATAGGTTACATTTTTGTAGAAACTGCTTTTGCAATCATTTCTGTATAAATATGTAAGGCACCTGGACAGGCAAGCCGGGTTCGGCCTCGCAGAGTAGGTATAGGTACACTGACCAAATTAATAATTTATTGCAAAAAGGGCAGGTCAAAAACACTCGAAACTGGCGGGCTTGCATGAAAGACAGTAGAGGAAGCGCGTGAAGTATGTAAGGACAGAGGCAGAGCGCGGTCTGTTGTCTCTGCCTACCCTGGAGGGAAAAAGCGTCAGCATATGTATGTATGTTCTGTATAAATAAACGAAATTGGATTGTTTATTTGTCATGTTAAAATAATAGCTTTTTACCAAATAATATCCAAGTTGGGTTGATATGTGCCTTTTGCGTGACTTAAAAGCTATTTTATGAATGACTAGCTTCCGCCCGCGGCTTCGCCTGCGTGGAAGTCGGTGTCGCCACCAAGTCTATTTAATAAAACGACTCTTCACTCGACGCACCACTCCACTCCATACCACATTCCACTCCACTCGCCACTCCACTGGTCTCCACTCGTCTAACCAAAACTTTTTTACGCGATGGACGTAAAAAGTACTGGACGGATTTTGATGCGGTTTGTTTTATTAGAAAGGTCTTGCGTCAAATTTTAAGTCTAACTTAGAATTTGACGTATGTTTGATTGCATTTGGTTGAGTAGAACCGGAGTTAGGACGAAAAAACGATAACCTACCTAAAAACGACGTGCAGGCGGAGCCGCGGGTATCAGCTTGTATAAAAAGTAGCCTATATGTTGCCCAGAAGTATGAACTATAATCGTACCAAGTTTGATCAAAATCCCTCCAGTAGTTTTTGATCCATGCGTGCACATACAGACAGACAGACAGACAGACAGACAGACAGAAAATCAAAAAAATTACTGATTGCATTTTTTGCATTAGTATCGATCACCAATCATCCCCCAATAGTTATTTTGTAAATATATTCAATGTACAGAATTGACCTCTCTACAGTTTTATTATAAGTATGTACAGAATTGACCTCTCTACAGTTTTATTATACCTAAGTATAGATGGGGGTGCCAATTAAAGAATACAACGAAAATTTCTAAGGTACATTCAATTCCAATCAAACTGTTTTCTGCCTGATTGCCATAGTCGCTGTATAAAATTCCACATGCTGCCTCTAGTAGACCGTCGCGAATAACCGTCGCAAATAACCATCGATTTGGCATTTTTAATTTCTATCTGTAACGGATTAGCGGATTTACCAGAGCTGGTACAAGGTGGACCAATACTACGTAAGCTTAACTTACTGCATCTTCCTCAAAAACTACCTATAAAATAACACTCGTATCTACTACGAGCCTGCCGTACGTATAATGAAGCATATCGGGATATTTTGATAAAGGTGGATATATTTTTCACAAGTATCTCCAAACTGAAAAAAACTTTGTGATCGGTAGGTACCTACTTTGATTAATGAAATAACTGTTGTTGTAGGTAGGTACAAGGATTCAATATACAATATTGTTCTATTTTTCAGTTTAAAATCATGTTGTTTGTGAAAACTCATATTAGCCTTCATCATGTTAGTAATTATTTTATTTTTACTTGTTAGCTGTGCGTTTTCCTAAAACTGTAAAATAAAATGAAAATCCAGACACGTCAATTAAAATTTCAACATCTTCTATATTTAACGTATTGTCCATGTCATACAAGGCAACGAGGGTGACGAAACAAACCACCCTGTGGGTCAAGTAACAGTGGTGGCTGAGGATACCTGCGTAGTTGCTCACAGGGCGCGTGCGCGATTTGATCGACCCGCGGCGCGGCACTCTCATCAGCCTTCATTCGACCGGTTCTACCCAATTGGTGAGTACAAAATTTATCCGTGTACGGAGTATGTGATCAAATTTCATTAAAAGGTCGCTTAAAACCGAGTGCATGTATCTTGCAGTGGCGCTAATCATAATAATAGCAAGTTTGGTCAGGCTACATGTAAGTCATTTTTTAATATTAACCCGAGTAGGTATCTTCCGCTTCTCCTTAATCTGTCGTTCCCTCATGGCACGCATTGTATCTTTTTTACCATAACATATGTTGGTACTTGGTATTGATTTCTGCTTATCGTGTAGGTATATGTACAATAAGCACCATTGAATCATCAAATGTAAGGCGTGATAAAGTGTGATAAAGCATAATGACTGCATACCAACTACTTACTTTGGTCAGCTAACTAGATATTTGACTATAGAAAAAACAACTTGTCTTATGCTTGAATGCAATGTAACTAAGAAATACTAATCTTCGAAATTACAATTTTTTATATAATTCAAATACTTAACTAACTTTTGAAAAATTGAACACTACTCCTACAGGTGTCATACATACTACATACATACCATCTACATACTCATACCTAGGTATAAATATTATAGGTACGTTACTTTCATATAGAATTACCAGTTACGCGGTAGATGCCTACTTATTACAGGAGTTTATACCTACTTTTTCAAAATCATAATCCTACATCGCTATTCCAACTGCTCATCGATCCGTTGTGTAGCGCTTGTAATTTGAAATTAACAAACATTTTAATTAGGCATATTATATGAAAATAAAACATTCTTGTAAGTATAGAATATCATGAATTAAGGAAAAAATATATTCTACCCAAACGCATACGTGGCATGTCATACGCATGCGCGGTGCCATCTTTTCTACGCTCATCAACCCTCAAATCTTACCTAGTATCTGAACATAAAGGCAATAGAGCTTAATTTCAAATGAAGCTGGTAAACAAAATTCAAAGCCAAGGCAAATTGCCATCTGTAACCATTTTGATCAAAATACGACAATTTTTTGATTACCTGGCTGCATTGCTATTGCAGCAAACAAATGGTCGGGTTCACATCTAGTAGTACCTTAGTACCTACCTATATAATATGAGTGAGTACTGGGTGCCTACTGTAATGTATAACAGACTATATTGAAATGGTATCGAAAGCTTACAGTTAGGTACTATTTGAATCTTAAACGTGAGTGACGATAGAGTCAAATTCATAAGTTTCTGGTTTCATGTTTGTTACTAGAATTTGCAAATAACTTTGACAAATATAATTAATATACATTGCTGTCAACAATAGGAAGCGGTTCAGTCATTGAGATTCGTCAGTTTTACCATAGAGATAGCTGATCTAAGTTAGTAATTTTCAGTAACACCGTTGGATCTTCGATCTTAAACTCCTTATTTGGAAAAATATATAACGTGTTAGGGTTGGCAGCGCTAGTGTGACGCCCCTGGTGTTACATACGTCCATTATAGGCCATAGTGACCGCTTCCCATCAGGTGGGTCGTGCGCTTGTCTGCCACCTAAGTGGTATAAAAAGAAAACAATATGTGCAACCTGGAATGTTCCAGGTTTCGTCGCACACCTACGTGTAAACTTCACGTTACTATTAAACCATCACGGGTACGTTTTTCGCAATCTTAGAACTGTATTTAATAGCAGCGTCAATCAATAACCATAATATATTTTCTTTGTCTAATATGATAATGAAGGAAATTTCATACACCGCTAACACGCCTGCGCAGTTTTTGTTGGCCTGCCAACCTACGTAATTAATAAGCTGAAAAATTGTTACCAAGCGGAGATTATGACTGTCTATGAAATTATCTACTAGGATGTTTTAATTTTCCTCTCAATATTTTGAATATTTTCAGAATTCCTATACAAATTTACACTTTTGAAGAAGCGCTACATTCATAAATTCATACTTTTATAACAGGTGGTTGTGCATGTAAACAAAGCAGTCTTTATAAGGGAGGTTAATTCACGCACCCTTCAGCAGTAAAATTCGACCCTTATTCATTTCCCCTCTTAACTCAAGGTCAAAGCAAGAATGTCCTCCCCATCTCTATCTGTTGCTCGTTTGTATGTAACAACTTTTTGCTGCCTTAAACTATTGAATGTTATTAATGCATTCCTGAAATTGATTAAATACGTACCCTGCTAAAGAAATGAGATTTTTTGGTTTTTACATAAATAATTCGATTTCGTACGTATTAATTAAGTAATATTTTTTAGTTGTAGACTCAAGCTACATAGACATATCCCATAAACATAGGTGGATCATTCTATTTTATTTAATATAGGTACGTAATATGTACTTAATGCCATTGAAATATAGAACTCGTAATCGTATAATCTAACTCACTTTAGTTCTCAACTCGTTAGTTGGGTGTAACAATATTGCGAACCTACTACTCTCTCGTACTAACGTACTTCAAATATTTAAGAGTAAAACTTTCAATTTGAGAAAGAAAAATATGTTATTATTACCAGCGGCGTACCTTCCTACTGTTAGTAGGGTACGCGCGTGCGCGATTTCGTAGTATCCCGCCACATCCCACTAAGTTACTACGTAATAAAGTCAGTATCCAATCGGAATATAGACGAAAATAAAACACGATCAATACACAGATTGATGTCGCAGAATACGCCTGTGCAGAAATCTCAGGAAGACCCACCAGTAGAATGTTGTCAACCATTTCACAAAGCCGTCTTCTCCAGTTTCCGTTTCTTTATTTCTTAATTTGGATTCGATAAACATATAGCTTCCTATATTTTTAGATTAATCTAAGTGCTATTCGTATGTTGTAAAGTCAAAAGACACATGAGCCCGGGAGCAATCTCAAAAATTCAGCCTACAACCTGTTGCCGATTATTTTTGGTAGGTACGTAAACATTGTTTTAGAAAATATATAAATTGGGTAGTTCATATAAATAAAATATATACCTGTCCTTTTTCTACTAAACCCTATATAAATACACACATATCTTCCACATTCGGGTAGGCAGAAATATCATTTTTGAAAATTACATAATGTAGGTACCAAAATAAACAAATTTCAATAAACAAACGTCCTGGCTAAGTTACTTTAGTTCTTATTAGGAGTGCCTAATTTTAACTGAGATATAAGTTAATCATTCATATTCATTCAAAATATAGGTACGTCATAGCAATCTACGGAATAGCGCCCAGAATCTCGTGCAGACCTTTATTTATTAACAATTTTAACTTAACTTGTTTTAACTGAAGTCTATAACTTTACCTTATAGGTATGTCTATTCTTCAATATTCAATTCAATAAAGAACTATTTATAAAATCAAATCAAAATAACTACATAGTTCCCGAGAAATAACGACAATATTATATTATCTGAAAATTTAAAAATGCTCTACATAAAAAAATGTCTGTATGTTAAGTTACGTACTTATATACTTAACACAAATAATATTATAAAATAATAAAAATAAATTAACGCTAGGTTGAAGGCTGTGTGCTGACCAATGCGGCGTCATAACAGTTGTTTAACGCGAATTTTAAGATCCAAGACCGGAAAATTTCTAAACACCTCCCACACACTTTGCTCAGTTCTTCAAAAGGCTATACAATCTTCGCGCAAAAGAGAATATTACATGGCAATAAAATATCATATTATTACAAGTATGCCTATAAAATATTGTTACCGGGCTTCATGGAATATTATAAAGTAACAGTGATTTCAAAATTGAAGTAATATACTACATACATACTGTTTGATAAGTCGGAAACCCATTCGTTAAATTTAGGAGACGCAATGTCTTTATCAACACCAGTTGTGCGTACATGGGAATAACATAGATAAGAGACCTAAACCATTAGGTATCTAAGATACAATTAAGCAATCTCATTTACTTTCAATTTATTCATGGTAATTGAGTAATAATAATAAATTCAATGTTTGATTTATACCGGCAATCATGACAAAAATAAAACAGTATTTATTCATGAATAAATAATGATTAATTTGCTAACTTGCTATGGCGTTTACAAAGTGTTTCCAACGTTGATCAAATAGGATTGTTTAATTATAGCAATTAGGTTTAATTTGATGAAGTATAATACTAGGCACAAATCTGAGCTTAATTGCTTAATCTGTAGGAACTTTAAAGTAGGTATAATTTACACGCATACAACCTATGTAATATGGTAGTTTGTATCTATATTGTGACGATGGGCTTCTATATGGCGATCGATACACTTGGAGCCTAGGCTATATTTAAGACTAGACTTGTGCAATAATGTCTGCGTTAGTGAGGAAACGTACTCATTTAACGCAAGTTAAAACTCTTGTATATAAGTTACGAAGACATTCATCCAGAGATTTTTTATGTAACTCAGAATTTCTCAAAAAAGCCATATAAGAAAAATCAGTAGGTAAAAATTTTTACACCATTACATTTTACTAAAATCAGGAACAAGTGAAGATAAATCCATTTACGCTGTTCATCAAGGAGCTTTACTAGCACATTGGCACTCTATTCAGTAACACCGCATTCTTAAAACGCGTGATTTCAATTCGATAAGAAGGACGTTTTGGAGAAAGGCCAGGTCAAGAGTACACGCAACCAGCGTGCGTGTATGAAAACTAAAAGTTGAAGAAGCGAAAGGAGTATGCCAAGATCGTAGCAAGTGGAAAGATGTTGTATCTGCCTACCCCAATGGGAAAAAGGCGTGATCTGTATGTATATATGTAAGAAGGAAAACTGTGTACATGAATCTTCGTTATTGGGTACGATCTGTCGAAATAAAATCTACCTACGACTATGCTTTCTTGTTGTCAAACTTTTTTAATATTCTTATTTAAAATCACTTCTAGATTATTTCATTTACAATTAGATTATGAAAACTTAGTATCTATAAGCTAACTTAGTAATATAACTTAGTTCATAAGCTTTGTAACCACTCGTTTTAAATACGAAGGTAACTTTACTGAATGAGGCCTCTGGTCACGTAGGTACGTCATACACATCTCACAATATCCAGTAGCCCATTATCAACCATGAACTATCCATTTTTCCACCTTCTTATTTACTAGCTTTTGCTCGTAGCTTCGCCCGCGTGAAAGCCTTTGATGTTCCCACGTTCCACAAGAACCTATCCTATGCATAAAATTAGCATAAATGTGTTATTCCAAATTATAATAGCTACCTCTATCAAATTTCAGCCAGATCCTCCTATATTAGTAGGATTTTATGTCCAGAAGCCTAATAAAATATAATGATTCTTGCAGAAGTTTCTCTATAACCATAATTATGTTATTTAATAATCAGACCTTTGTATTGAAAATTAAGCGTCAGTAAAAATTACCCAGGCACCAACTACGCTTGCGCACCTTTACGGGTTTTACCTCTATATACATGGAATACAGTACTATCTAGTGACAATCAATATCTGTATGCGCTTCCCATGAAAGAAATATGAGCATTGCACATCGACACAGCAGTCCCGGGCCGAGCTTTGATCTCGGATGACGTTGCACTCGACATAGAACTCTATGAAGTGTTAACACAGCTCATTTCATCGTGGCTTGCACTGCAATCAGTTTCGACGGAGATGGTTTACTTGTGGTCAAACAAACAGTATGTATTCGCGAAATAGCTGTGCAGGTTCATTTGGTCCTACCCAACTAAGTCTTTGATCACCTCATTATCATATTAAAATAATCTAATTATACACACTTATCTGATTAATAGCAATGAAGTAGTAAATAACGAATATAATAATGATAGTAAGCGGTAACCAGACTATTAAAAAAATAATGAAAATAATTACTCAATGGCAATAATCCTCCGAGCCTTTTTGTAAACTCAGTTTGGATTGTCTTTTCTATCTAACTACGTAACTAACGGCTGAACCTCCATAATTTTCGCGACTGCCATCGGACCTCTACCACCTACAGGCGATATCAAAGTTCTGTAGTTAGACCCATTGTCCAACTTTTTAGAGCTCAAGCTACGCGTAACGACTGCCATAGAAGTTCGTATGGCAACCAGGACCAACGGCTTAATGGTCTCAATGTTAAGAATGGGCACATTGGTCGCACATCCTAAGACTGACCTAGCTAGAATATCTATGTCTAGGATCTAGGACATAATGTTTCCATGCAATTTATGCAATTAAAACATAATTATGTCTTTGTGGTGATCAATACAGTTGGTGCCTAGATTATATTAATATACGAGACAAGACTTGCGCAGTAATGGCCGCGTTATTGATTTGCGCGCCTCAAAAATAAAGCTTTCTGGAAATTCCTAGGAACCCTGCGCGGAACAAACTCCTCCCTGTCACCCCGCTTCCCCTTCACCCAATCACAATTAATTTCCTGATAGAAATAGTTTCAATTCCTATATAGAACGTGTACAATAAATTTAAACCCGCCGCCATTTTCGTGACACACACGCCTCGTATTCAACGAGTTTTGTCCGTAGATTTTATAGCGTCATGATCACTAGTTACTTAGTTCTCCAATGAGACGGATTCAAAAAAAAATACAATAAATAAACAAATAATCACTTAATCATTTAGACTTACCCTGACTCGAAGGCATTGACTGCTTGTCAGGAGTTGATAACTGAAAAGTTAAAAGTTTGCACCTTTAGTTCTCGTATTTCTATCTGCTTCAATAAGCTTCATGATCACATATTAAACGTTAAACCATTACTACACATCTTACAAATAAATAGAAATAGTACAACGGACTTTATGAATATACATTATAAATCTCAATTTTACGAGATCAAGATTGTCCCTCCCTCTTAATTAGGTGGACACAGCGAATTGATACGAGAAATGAATGTTTGCAATGTCTAAGAATAATACGAATACCTAGAAATTTACAGTGTTATTACTAGTTTGTTGTAAGGACACATTTTGGTAGTTACCTATGAAGATTTAGAAATTTGTGAAAGTGATATTTAACTAGTTTAAATGATTGTAACTAACTATACCTATGAACTAACGACTGCAATAAATTATTTGAATTTGAATTAACGTCACAAACTTATAATAAACTTTCACATTATTTAAATAAACGTAATTCACAAAACTATTTCCCTCATAACCACAAAAGAAGAAGATATTGTTTAAAATAAAACAAATGACTACTCGTATGTAACCTTTGATTTCATCACCGCGTTCTTAAAAAATTGTAGGTACATGCGGCCTGTAATATTCTCAATAAAAGTATTTTTTATAAATCTTATTTAGATCTAGTTTATGGACATACTTCAAGCTGTTCCATTTACAAAATTTAATAAATATTTCATTGCTATCTAAAATCAAAATACCTAGTTCCTTGTTTAGATCTTTCAAAATACTTTTTGACTTGACCATAAATATTTTTTACTATTACTCTACGAGTTATTTTTTTTAATATCAATGCTATCGGTACTTTATATTACTAGTTTCTGTATGTTTCTACTATATTGTAGGCATCAATATTTCACCTTTTTTTAAATCAAAATTGATATAGTATATAGGTACTTATATTTGGCATCGATGTTGTCTCTATCGATACTTCAATTATTAGTATAAATTTAGTATTTATTATTGGAGCCAGGCACTTGCTTCCCACTCCGAAAAATACTGATCCCCTTTAGGCCCACGACCCCCCCGGATACCTGAAATGTCATCCAATACTTAGTAAAAATAGCACGTCAGCAATGTATTTATTTGGCTTCTATGTCAATTTAACCTATGTGAGTAAGGTAAATAGTTTTTAAACTGCAGTACGTACTCGTTGATTGTAATCGAACCGAATGATACTATATCAGTGTATAACAACTCATTATTATTCTAGTCTCGTAGGACACGTTTAGTTTAGGTATGTTTAGTCGTTGATCCGGGATCCGGGACCAAGTTGCTTAGCTTAATTTGTCATCACTATTTTTACTTGAATGAAATCCGAGAAGACGCTTCTGTTATTTATCTTTATATTTTTTTTTGTGTAATTTTTCATTCTTAAAATTAACAACAAAGCTTCCATATACAGGGTGAATTTTTCAAAAGGGCTTGGATGGCCAAATCCGAAACTATAAGGAATAGCGAAAAATGCTCAAAGGAGTCACGAGCCCGATTTTGATGAAACTTAAAACCTCATCATTAGATTTTTGAAAAACCAATAATCCTAGCTAGGAATCGAACCTGTTGATTTTGAAAAAAAAAACACCCTATATTATTACACCATACGATAGTGTTGCTATTAAGGATCATATTCTGGGAAGTAATGACATACCGCAAACTAAAGGAAAGAGCTCATCTTTAACAAAATACATTTTATTTTTCAAAATGTAGACCATTGTTTTCAATACATTTCTGGATTTGAGACCTCAAGGATCGTACTGCATTCAATATTAGAATGTTATTGATTCCGTTTAGAATATTCTCCAAAGAACGTTTCAAGTCTTCAACAGAACTGTATCTCTGTATCATATGTGTCTTTATAAATTTCGTTTTCGACATACCCTAGATAAAGTAATCTAAGGGAGTAAGATCCAGGGATCTCACTGGCCAAGGCACAGGACCATGCCTTGCAATAAAATTGTCGTCAAACTGCTAAATCTAAATGTCTTTTAAGGCTATTATGGGCTGGAGCTCCATCTTGTTAAAAAAAAACATCAATCATTATAATCATTCTGAGTATAATTTAAAACATGGAATAGTTACGATCCTTTCTGGGATTTCGAACGAAACAAATATGTACATGAAACATGAATTTTATTAAATTCCAAATTTTCCTTAATTTTGCCGTACCTATATCATTACTTCGCAGAATTTGTTCCTTAACAGCGACACTATCGTATGATGTAATAATAAAGGGTGTGTTTTTTTTTTCAAAATCAACGGGTTCGATTCTCAGCTAGGTTTATTGGTTTTTCAAAAATCTAATGATGAGGTTTTAAGTTTCATCAAAATCGGGCTCGTGACTCCTTTGACCATTTTTCGCTATTCCTTATAGTTTTGGATTTGGCCATCCAATCCCTTTTGAAAAATTCACCCTGTATATAGGTACCTTCTATAAACTCAGTTTATGTTTTATTTTTCAGTTTTTATTTTAAACCGCATTAACGAGTAGGTAACTCATTATGTTATAATTAATGGATACTCGTGTAAGTTTTCATAAGAATCTATTTAGGTTTCTGTAGTGTTAGTTGGTTTTACTATTTTGAAGTATTTACTTTTTAACGTAAAGGAAAAATTGTCTATAGTCGCCAGAACAGTATCATTATCATCAAACTTGCAATAAAGCAGGAGGTAGTATATGTACCTCCTGTGTTGCGAAAGAAAAAAGTTTTTCTTTAATTAATGGCTTCTATGCGACGCATTTTGCCACAAATAAGTATTATAATCTGTATATTTTAATGTATTACTAGCGACCCGCCCCGGCTTCGCACGGGTGCAATGCTGATACTAAATTAAATACACTACAGAAAAACTATGAACGTTGTATATAAAAACATAGCGGCCCGCTCCGACTTTGCACGGGCATAAAATATATAATGCCTATGTCACTCAATGAAAACATGATTAAAATCGATCCAGTATTTTTGATTCATTCATTACTGCCCTTGGCCTGCACGCATTAAATTTGGAGTAAAACAATTCCTCTTTCCCTATACTTACCGACCGACCGGTACCGCCCGCCGCAAACGCAAATTTTAAATTTGTAATATCTCCGAAAATATTTGTTTAATTTACATGCTGTAAGGAACCATATTGATCTATATTAATTGCACACTGTATTTAAGGTACTTAATTCGATAAGGATTAATGCCGTATTGCTTAAAATAGCTTCGTAAATAAGCCATTTTTTCACGTAAACAGTAAACAATAAAAATGGTAATGTGGGTTATCCCTAAAAGATAAACATATACCATCGCGGACTTTTTTGTAGACCTTTTTATGGTGTACAATACTGTAGTACATTAATTTGAACTAACTCGTAGGGTTTAGGCAGCGTTTTTGCTAAATTGCTCAATAAGCCCAAAAAAATAGGTTAATTTACGACATCACGTTAGAAACCTCTAAAATTAGCAATGTTGCCTTAGTATATGATGCATGTATTATACATATAAACCTTCCTCTTGAATCACTCTATCTATTGGAAAAAACCGCATCAAAATCCGTTGCGTAGTTTTAAAGATTTAAGCGCACATAGGGATATAGGGACAGAAAAGGCGACTTTGTTTTATACTATGTAGTGATGATGCAGCGGTTTCGTCATTTAGTCTCATTTAGTAGTAGTAAGTATATACCACTTTCCCAAACTTGTGCACGTTTTCGAAGTATGTTAGGTATGTTTAAAAATCCACCGTTTTGACACATAAGGACTACCTACATTTTACACTAATTTTAGAAAATGATGCAATGCCCCGATGTGTCTTTTTCCTTCCTTTCGCCAAAGAAAAGTTTGTAATTGTTTGTAATTATGTTAATTACAAACTTTTCTTTGGCGTTTTGGCGCCAACGCGGTAAAAGACACATCGGGGCATTGTATCATTTTCTAAAATTAGTGTAAAATGTAGTCAATGATACGTCATCACGATATTTGAAACCGGAGTTATTGGAGTTTAAGAAAAGTGGAGAGAAGTCATGCTTTGCTCTACTTCACACTCCCTGTTTAATTATACTGTTGCACTTGTGCTTGCAGTGAGTAGGAAGAATTAACTTAGCTTTTGGATGAATAATTTGTAACGGTCAGTTCTGTATTTTTTGTGCTGGATTATGGATATCTGTTTACCAAGAAGTTTCAGTGACGCCCTCGAATAATGAACACAAATGATCTGTTTGCTGAGAATAAATAGAACTACCTCCGTCTACCTCAATGTCATTTCAGAAAATAAATACTGCTTGATAGGCTAGACTAGACGCATACGCGCCATATACATTAAACTGCGTATATTTACTTTGTTTCATTATAATTTCTAGCCCAGTTCAATAACAACACAACACAGGCCCACTCGTGAACTAGTTGAAGCCGATAATCTCCACACTGGGGCCCAATTCAGCACCGCCTCAATTTCTAAACGAGTAATTCAATTCTACGTTCCGTCGCCACCGAATACTTTAGTATTCTGTATGATCAACACCAAAACAAAAACAAAACCTAACTACATTATCATGAGGTTATTAAGGCTTTGGATTTCTACTAATATTATCAACGCGTAAGTTTGTGAGTATGGATGTATGGATGCTTGCTACTCTTTCACGCAAAAACGACTGAACAGGTCTGGCTGAAATTGGTACCTACCGGGATAGTGCATAGTCTGCGATAACACATAGGCTATTTTTTATCCCTGTAATAAATTCCCATGGGAAGCGAAAACGTGAATAGAGCCGCGAGCAGAAGCTACATTTATACACATACCAAGTCGAACATTTAGGTATAGTTCGACTTGGTTTCTATTTGGTTTTTAAAATTTATATTCCTTAACTTTTGCTATCGCACGTTTTAAAAACGCGTAACAGATGCATAAGTCTGATGCGAAATAGAAGCTCCAATCGATTTTCGATTAATCAATGTTAGCTCATCTTGTCGACCTCAATTCGATTGTTTATAAGTACCTAGAGTGAAAAAGGACAATATTGTAAATTGGTCTTTACACGTACAAATTCTTTACTCATAGCAGGTACCTAAATACGAATAAAATTTAAACCTTACTTTAGCTTACCATCAGGCGAGGTGAAGTCATGTTGACGTGTCTTGTATAAAAAAAGTATGGTAGATTCCCAGGACTGCCAACAAAACCAGTTGCAATTAACTTCACCTAGAAATGCTATCATAATAGGTACTGGTGTTGGGCAGATTATGATCGTTTAATATTACAGGTACATTATTTGATATTATTTTCTGCCTTAGTAAAGCTGTCATAACCATAACTATATTTTAGTCGCAACGATGACGTAACTCTCAGGGCTTAAAAGCATTTTAATGGTCGATATACTTCCAGATGACTTTTATAAGAGAAAGCAACGGAGACTACACTCATAAGTGGCTGAGTCATATAGTTTAGGGCTGTAGTAATGGGCTATCTACGATCTTCAACAGCTGTAACTATACGTCTGAACTAATCACGTTGAACTGATTAGAAATCGTCAGATGGCAGTGTAAATATCATTCACCTTATTTTCTCTTTTTTTCACCCCCTTCTTTATAATCAAATTGTGCACTGTAGAGCTTTAGCCGTTGACTTATCTCATAATTGTTACGTTTCACTGTTATATCACTTGCTTTTGTCTTCATTCCCAAGTAAAACAAATACGATTTTTTAAGCCTTGATGAACAGTTTCTGTTCAGCCTTAAACTATTTCTGTTATTATCCAAGTATTGAATGAAATAGAAGAGAGTATGACAACGAAAACATCCAATGTGGTGAACTAGAACCGTCATTATGAACATGAAACCCTTAAGACATTTGACTTTAATCTCAATTCTATTTATTTCCATTGCACTCTCATTGAATAAACTTCTTAAAACTTTGTCTTTTTACTATATTTTTTTTCGAATTTTTCTAATGATAGGTATTTTTTATTTGTGTAACGTACGTAACGTACGTAAGTTTCCCAGATAAAATAAAAGTACATGTCTAATTTAAAGTAAGTGTATGTTGGCAATGGCGACGGTGCAGTTGAAATGTGCGGGGGCGGGTATAGCGTGGACGCGCCGACATATCGTCCGCCCACGAGCGGCGCCCGCGCATGAGCCCCGCACACCCGCCATAAACACAGAATAAGCAAATATGTAATATAGATAAGATATTGAAGAAAAACGATGAGATACGAGTATATATTATAATAGGCGGCACCACTACAACAAATCGTTCAAATTGCAACCATAAATCGATGCGTGTGTGTCCTAAAACTGTACACTTTTTGATTTTTATTCATCGATACAATCGATACGAAAAGAATAGGTGGGGCCATATGCTTATCTGCCACCTAAGTAGTATAAAAAAAACAATAATTAATCGGTACATTGTGATCGTTACCATGATTGTCTCGTAGCGTTGTGCACCATCCATTACCGATAAGATATACCTAGTTACTTTTATAATAAAATTATAACAACATTATTTTGTAACAAATACATTCGAGTCCCAAAATATTTATTTGTAACAATTTGAGTTTTGAGATAAATTTATACTAGTATATTTTCACATAAGAACAGAATCCCTTAATATAGGTACATTCACAAAACAATATTATTCGTGTTACAATTTATGATTTTAAGTTAAAATTATTTACGATCACAGCTAGTAGTTTTCTACTTGTTTTTAAGTAATATGTTAACTAGGTAGTTTACAAAAATACTCATTTACCAAAACAGTAGTAAATTAAAGAGGATCATTAATATTTAATTTCATTTTTATTTTGAGTATATGCTAATTTTTGTAGATACTAATTTCAATTAATTATAGCTATGATTTATAAATGAATTATAAAATCGAATCATAAACATAGCCGTATATAGTCTAAAGACGAAGACCTAAAAACGTATTACGTATCTACTTCGTTGTTGTATATTTTGATTATTTAGGGCTCTACCTAGGGAGTCGTTGGCCTATTACTGGAGAGGAGGCCTAGGAGAGCGGGATACGGACTCCAAGATTATGATACATTTGAATCGTTCTATGTTTAAAGGATAGGCATATGACGCTTCTATTTTCAGATGTTGAAGTTGATCTTTGGTACTAGAAAGCTTGAATGAATACTAGTGAATGGACATCAAGTTTAGTCCTGCTTGGATGCACGGTCATGTCTGGGCCATGTTCACTGGTCCAGACCGGTACATTCTGTATGTACTTAACGAACAAATTCACAGGGTTTCTTGATCTCGGGTGCGAGCAAGCAAAACTCTGTGTCTACATTTTATATCCAGCGAAACGAATATAATAATAAGTAGCAAAAAGTTTGAGTAGGTTTGAATAGGAATACCCATATTTATTATTTTCTTTCATTACTCCTAAGGACCTACTCAAACTTTTGTTGATGTGGATCAACATAGTTAGATTTTTTTGTAAATACATATATATGTAGGTACTAGCTGTTGCCCGCGGCTCCGCCCGCGTGGATGTCGAAATCCGTTTCAAAAACTATCCTATCTCTCAAGTCGGATCGAACTGCACATGGTGTGCGAATTTTATTATAATCGGTTAAGTGGTTTAGGAGTCCATTGAGGACAAACATTGTGACACGAGATTTATATATATTAAGATATAGAAACATCCAGTAACATAATAATGAATAGGTACTAGCTGATACCCGCGGCCCAGCCCGCATGAAAGTCGGTTATCACACCATTTGGTCATATCTCCGGTTCTAGGTACTCAACCAATTGCAATCAAACATATGGCAGCTTTTAAGTCTAACCCAGATCTTTGTAATAAAAAAAACTGTATAAAAATTCATTCAGTAGTTTTTGCGTACATCGTGAACAAACAAGCGAACAGACAGAAATTCCAAAAAAATCTTTATTTTCAGCATCGTTCATATTGAACCCAAGATTTTTTTTTCCAAAACTTCCAATTAAATGTACAGTAGTAGGTACCTACAGACACAGCTGAATTAAAATTTTATAATTGTTTATGGATTTCAGTTTTGAGAAGGTTTATCACATCACCAATTACGTCTTTGAATATGAAATAAATAAGTGATATTGATTTATGGCCTTAATGTTACGATCAATGCTTGCATGTGACTGCTCACATCGTCATCGCGAAATTCGGCCGTGTTGAGTATAGTAGTATAGTAGAGTTCGACCCCCATATGGGCTTCTTTTTCTCTTTCTCTTACACTCTGTGGTTGGCAAGTGTAAATAACACACCCATAGTGTTTGAACCATTCACAGTAATCGGTTACCATCTGGTGTTCCGTATACTTGTTACGTACCTTAGTAGTATACAAAACTCATCATGGAGTGTAAACGGATCAAAGGACGCCGGCATACACATTTTGATAGCATCTTAATCCCCTACCCACGCCACTTCGCACAATGGAGCCTAAGCTTGTTTTTTGTTTACAAAAACATCAAACAATAATGTTATGTCATGTATCATTTGATTGATATGAATTATACAGTCAACACCAAAAATCTATAATCATATAGGATTTCCCAAATTAAAATAATACCAATTGCAACTGTAAAAGGTCAATCTTGAAAAGTATTTTCGTCAATCCTACTAATATAGCTTACCTTTGATATTAATATTATGAACGCGAAAGCTTGTAAGGATGTTATTCTTTCACACAAAAACGTCTGAACGGATCTAGCTAAAATTTGGTACAGGGATGAATTATAGTGTGGAATACACACAGACTACTTTGCATCCCTGGAATAGATTCCCATGGGAAGCGAGTTCGGTCACAAAATTCCACATGGACAACGCTGCGGACCAAAGATTTTGTGTATATATCGCAGCCAGCCTCTCAATCCGATTACACTTAGGCATTCAATTAAAAGTTTAGTCTAGCTATTTTTTCATGATCAACATTTACCAGATGTATCTATTGTACTTATTCCAAAGTAAAAAAGTAAATATTTTGATGTTGATCAACTTTTGTCGTTGACTGTACAATGTAGGTATTCATATTTTTAAAGATAGGTGTATAGAGGCTTATGGATTATAGAGGTGTTGTCTGTACCACATTGATGGCAAATCACAAAAAAATACTGTCTTCATTTGTATTAGGTATACGATGAGTAATTTTACTTACCGAGGTGTACCAGTGCCGATAACCGACCACCTTGAGCTTCTTGGCGTGACTCTCACTCCTACCCTCAACTTTGGTCCATACATTGAGGCAAAGGCTCAAGTAGCTGCCAAAAAGCTGGGTATTATTTCAAATGTGCGGCAATATTTCACACCGGAACAGCTGCTCAACCTTTACAAAGCGCAAGTTCGATCGTGTATGGAGTATTGCTCGCACCTCTGTGACGGCTCAGCAAAATACCAACTCGAGGCACTTGAGTCAATTGAGAGAAGGGCCAAGAGGCTCATCAACTGCGATGCGCTGGTGGAGACTAAGCTTCAAAGCTTGGAACATCGGCGTAGAATTGCTAGCCTTTCTGTCTTTTATCGGTTGCACTTCGGGGAATGTGCGCTGGAATTGCATAACCTAATTCCTCCAAGCCCTTTTCATCACCGAACGACCAGACGTACGGCAACGCGCCACCGGTACATGGTGGATATCCCACTCATACGCACAAAACGTTTTGGCAGTGCGTTCATCGTGCGTACTGCTAAAGAGTGGAATGCCCTGCCTGAGTCTGTATTTCCGGAAAGCTACAACCTGGGTGTCTTCAAGTCTAGAGTGAATAGGTTTCTTCTAGGCAAGCGTGCTCCACCGTCGACCACATCATCATTTGCCAACCAGGTGTGATCGTGGTCAAACGCGTGCCTATTACCAATAAAAAAAAAAAAAAAAAAAAAAACTAACTTTGAAGTATTTATGAGTCTTTGTTGAGTTGATTAAGATACTATTGTACAGATCAGAGCTTATCGCTTTTCATCTTAATGCTAACAATGATGACTAGAGTTGTCATAAGGTTAAGTTCTTTAAAATAAACTATAAATAATTGTCTTCTGTGAGAGTAGGTACTTAGAGACCTATATAATCTCCATTTACCATATACAGGGCCGAATTTAGGAGATCCGGAGCTCCATCCTCCAGGGTTGTGGCCTTTACAAAACAGGGCTCCATAATTAGTCTTCGATTTTTTTTTACTTATTGGTAATAATATCTAACAGATGGGAAGGTTTATTTTAAGTTCACGCCTACATTTTCCTTATTGGTTGATGAAGACGGATTAACTCACATTTTTGATCAACTAAGTTTAGATCCCACGTAATAGGTGTAGCCACTTTTTCTAGACTCCGTGCGAATTGAGAATTAGCTAACAAAAAGCCACAATTAGCCACCATTTGCCCATCCTAAAAATCGAAACGTTTGCTGTATCTAGCGAGTAGAGAAGCCTGAACATGTTTTCTTTTCTTTTCAGATTCGAAATGGGCCTCCACGAAGTATTAATTTTGGTGATAAGCGTCGTCGGAACCATGGGCTTTATCCCCCATGGTTCTATTGGGGAAAAGGTTTGCATTACAATCTGATAGCGTTTTATTATATTTATAATAGTTCTAGATCAGTTGCAGCTTTATTATTATTACTATAGATCATAAACACGCCCCCTGATGATACAATTACCGTGGTTCGTAGACCATTTGCTACATCTTGCTGCACCATCAGGTGGGCGAAGGGCTTGTTTATGATTTATGATCTGTGTCGATGCCAGTCAGAAAGGTGCCAGTTAGAAGTTTGGCTTGATTTCGCTAGATGGTGCTAAATGTATGTATTGTCACCACAATTTATTGGTGAAAACATTCCTTAGTTCAACCAACATAATCTGCATTTTATAAATGCCAAAGATATATTGTGACATCGCGATGACACCGCAGGAGAGACCTCCGATGGTAAGAGTAACATCTGCTTGCTGTCTGAAGAACCCCTTGTAAATTATAATCAAGGGGTTCTCCAGACGGCAGGCGGCTGTTATGTACCAAAACAACGATAGAAGATGCAGTAATACTCGGGAGTACCGACAGAAGTGAAACTTGAATAATTACGTGTAATTTTCCTTTTCGACAAGTAATATTAAGTAAGGAACTACAATCCTTAGAATTTTGGCTTGATTCCGCTAGATGATGCTAAATATATGTAATATCACCACAACTTATTAGTGAAAATATATTATACCTTAGTTCAACCAACATACTCGTAGCTGCTTAATTATGTATAATTAACTGTTATCTATATTTGCTTGTTACGTCTATCGCAAATATATATTAAGATGGTGTAGTAGGTAGTGAATTCTGCCTTTCATCAATGTCAAAGATAAATTGTGACATAATTAGCATTACCTTCCTGAGGACATCCCGCTGACGCCGCAGGAGAGATCTCCGATGGTAAAAGTAACTGCTGCTTGCTGTCTGAAGAACCCCTTGTAAAGGTATTATAATCAAGGGGTTCTCCAGACGGCAGGCGGCTGTTATGTACCAAAACAACGGAAGAAGATGCATAACTTACGATGGATTATTATCAACTCTACACTTATGCGAAACTCATTTTAATATGAGAAATGTTTAGAAAATATTAATATGAGCATTTGATAGTGACCCAGCGATTAAAAAAGCAGTAGTGCTTGGGAGTGCAGACAGAAGTGAAAACTTGAACAATTACGTGTTATTTTTTATCTCTAGTAAGTAAGGAACTACAACTCTTAGACTTTTGACTTGATTTCACTACTAAATGTATTATGTGATGTCACCACAACTTATTAGTGAAAACAGTCCTTAGTTCAACCAACATGATGTGCTTAATTACAATTAAGTAACTAAAATTATCTATAGAATTTATTTGTATTAATGCCAAAGATAAATTGTCAAGTAATTAGCATTGCCTTCTTGAGGACATCGCGATGACTGCGCAAGAGAAATCTCCGATGCTTAAAGTAGCATCTGCTTGCTGTCTGAAGAACCCCTTGTAAAGGTATTATAATCAAGGGGTTCTCCAGACGGCAGGTGGCTGTTATGTACCAAAACAACGATAGAAGATGCAGCAGTACTCAGGAGTGCCGACAGAAGTGAAAACTTTTCTCAAACAATTAAGTGTTTTTTTTATCAACAAGAAATATTCATAGTGTTGGTCTGGTACCTACTATTACTGCAGTGTGGCGAATTCCATTATTTTTGCCATCTCTTGTCTAACGCGTCTAAAAACACTTCACAATAACGAAGAGAGTAAATGAGAAAGAAGGTAAATGGACAGTAATAATAAAATAAGATTTAGAGGAACAAGACAAGACGTGGTGAAGGCATTATTTTTATATATTATAAAATAAATTGTGTGTAGGTACTTAACAGACTATCAAATTCACTTGGCGAACCATAACATAACATAAACTCACGCCTATATCCCCGAAGGGGTAGGCAGAGGTGCTAGCCTGCTAGAGTGGTGAACAAGACAAATTCAAATATAACATATCACTATTGGTATACCTAAATATGTAGTTTGAGTCAAACAATCCGTCAAAATATTAAAAAGTATATTTATGTATACTATTACATAAATTTGTAATAAACTATTAGGTATATAATATTGTATACCTAAGTATTAAATATTAAAAGCTTACGTGATGATAGTCTACTACAGAGCATGCGTTTGTGTTGAAATACCTTCGCCACCTTCTACCTACGCCGCCCACTATCGCATTTGTTGCTATTATTTTAGTCAAATGACCATCTTGTTTACTTTTACCAGATATTCATTTGAGAAATTGAAATACGTTTGACAAAATTCAATCGATTATGTTACGACTCTTAGATATAGGTAGTTAAATGAAAAATACTGTATTCATAAAAAGTTCTAGTAAAAGACCTTAAGCTCAAACAATATATAACAAGATGTCAACATACACCTAAAATTATGGACAAATTAGTATAAGTAATACAAAATTAGTTACTAGCATAGCCTTACCATGATTTTTAGTAACATTTCATGAAGTGCTAACTCTTTGCCACTGGTCCTAGGATCATATGCTAACGGAGGCTTTGCTACGTGAAGTGGTCGAGCGAATGGGCAAGGACTTCAACGATGCAGCGTCCAGTTACCTAGAATTCCCTTCAAACGAACGCCACCTTGCTCTGATGGCTCGTGCAAACAAAGAACTGGAGAACGAACAACTAGACTACGACTCCCTCATCGATGGCAATCCCAACCCCAGCTTGCGCGACCAGGAATACCTGCAGCACAGGTTGGATTATGTTTTTACTGATTTACGCGTCTCAAGAAGCTACTTTAGATTTTCAATTTTCTTCTTTAGCAAACGCTATATCGGGAGTATAGGTCTACTGTTGATAGATTGATTTACAGGTCGCAGGAATATTACATCCCATAAATACCTACCTACAATAAAACATTATTAAGAATATAAATAACCTTAAACACGTATCTCCAGCACCATTATGTGTAAAGACCAAACAATAGGCACAATCTGTTATTTTCAATCATTCTAATTGCAGAAGACAAATCAAGTCTAGACAATAAATTAGAACGAATTAACAACATTAAGATTGACGTATAATACGATTAGGTAATGCCATTAAGGTGTGGCTCTGCCACAAGCTACGCTATTTATAGCTTAACTCCCATTTATTTTACTCCACTGGCAACTGGTTCATACACATTAGACTTTATCGCATATAAAGTGTAGCTGAGATAATCGACCGAGAAGGAGCTTCATACAAAGTAATATGTATAAAATTGTATGTACGTATACTCGTATACTAGTAACCCAAAACATTTTTTTTAAATATATCTAGCAATGAAAAAAATTGCCATAACCTAATGAAACCTGATTGGATGCCTAATTGTAGTATTATTTTTATATTAATGACATAATATATATTATCTTCATCAAATGATAGTATCTTTACCTAAATTCCTTCTTTTTTGAATTATTAAGTCAAATAAATGACTGATACCAGATAACTTTATGAACATTTTTGGGGTTTAAGCCCTCTTCACATTCAAGTCAGTACCTGCTGATTAACGGAAGGCCGGTTTACTTTCGGGGTTAAGGGTCAGACAGCAGTCGCTCACGTTAAAATTTAAAAAAAAAAACAAATTATGTGAACATAATGCGATATGGTAAAACTGGAGCTTACTTCACCATATTTTGTTTTTTTACCCTAAATATCATTTTATTCCTAGTTCGCTCTGGGGCCATCAGTACGTGACCGGGGGCGCAGGCGAGGGCGAACCGGGGCTCAACCGCCAGATGGTTAAGACCGACGCGGTCCTACCAGCGTACTGCAACCCCCCTAACCCTTGCCCGGTCGGATACACAGGTAAGTTATCAGTCATTGTTATTTTAGTTTATCCAAAACCAGCATAGTTTAATTGTAGAGGTTAAGATTCTAGAAAGAACTTTGGTATTCTTTTTTATAAAGACAACACTTATTATATATATCTTGATATTAGACAAATGCGAAAAGGTGCATACAAATACATACAAATATTTACACTAACCGAGAGTCGAACCCGCGAAATGTAACGTAATAAAATCAAAATTAAAATTCGAACTCTGTTTAAGTACGCCACACTTACACAATCCATAGGTACATCATACTTTATTATTAAAGTAGGCTCTAATGTTTGATAGAGGACCAAGGCTGTATCAGCGAGTTTGAGAACACCGCTGCGTTCAGCCGTGAGTATCAGCTGGCTCAGCGCTGCATGTGCGATGGGGAGCACATGTTTAGCTGCCCTCCTGACTCTGGCTCTGATCTTGATCTCCGCTTCCCTGAACACCACAAGAGTCTCGTTGCGAAGAAATACAAACCTGCCGTAAGTATTTTGCAAACTTTTGTAGTGACCATTAGTGACTGCATAGTATAAAGTAAAGCTGACTTTTCACTATGGGATGTAAAATATATCACATCCCGAGTTCTATTATTATATATTATAATAATATGTAGTAGAACAGGTGACATAACCATAAAAATGCGAAAACCGACGTTCATGCGGGCGAAGCCGCGGGCATAAGCTAGTGTTACTTAATTTTACAAAAACAAAGCTCACAAAATTTGGTATTTCGTAAGATTCCAATAATTAATTACTTAAATTTAAGTAAGTGTATATTTAATCATGACACCATACGATTCTACAAGCTTGGTACTTATTCACTTTAACGTAGGTATGAATAAAATACGTGACAGGCGTGATAGCTAGTGTAGCTTAATTTTTCAGTAAGATAAGATAATGCTCTTGTATACTGTTAATTATTGAAGACCATAGACTATTTTACTGTTTATCATAAACAAAACTACTATTATAATTTCTTTTTTCAGAATGAAAATCCTTATTTGACGGGTGAACGTTTACCGATTGCTGCAAAAAAAGGTTTTGATGTTAATATGTATTAAGTCTAACGCTAATTACTAAGTATTAAATTGATTATACTACATTAGTTAGTGTCTATTTTGTACCGTACAGAAAGTGGACATATCATCCCGTATTTGTCCACTCTTTATTACGGGTTTACTATTTACATAATAATTCTGTTACAACCTCATTTTAAGGTAAAGTGGTGTGTTACAAGTGTTGATGAAACTGCACTTTTTGCAACGTCTTAATACTGCATTTGAAAATAAACCTCGGCTCTTAAATTGAACTTACGTAACATTTTTTACGTACAGGAGTTTGATAAGAAATTAAGAAGAAGTGAAAGATAGTGTATAAGGAATATAGATGGTAGCTTTATATTTTTATAATCCTAAAAATACAATCTCTATTTTTTTATTTTGCCCTTACTACGAAATTTTTGAGTGAATATTGAACTCACTATTAGGTAATATAGACGTATCTATAATAGAGGGGCGCTAATCGACACGTAAAGCTCAAAGTAGAATGTGAATACAATTTGTGACTTCTTAAACAATTTGAAAAATTATATAAACGTTGAAGCTGTGAATTTCGTTAGTTGTACATAAATAATATTGTTTTGTTTTTAGTCAGCTATATAATTTATGTATATGCGGTTACATATATATAATTGAGGAGTACATATAATTACGTTACCTACGTTACACGGTTTTTTTTACATTTTCTATACTGATAATTTTCTATTTTTTATAATCCAAATTCTAAGGAATATAATCCTTTTTATGCATATTTATATGTATGTAAATTCTTATTTTAACTGATACGCATTTTTGTAAATTTAAATTATAAATGTATCTATCTAATAAAAAAAACTACAATGCAGCACGTAAATAATTTTAGAAAATATAAAATTAAGTAAATATAAAAACCAATTTACAACTTTGGTAGGTATTTTATCTATAGAATACAACAAAATCGCAATCCAGCACTGGATATATACGAATGGTCCTCCACTTTAGAATACATTACAACTATCTATTGAAATCATAACTTATTCAAGTAAAGTATTTATGAAGTATTTAATTCGAGTGTAGGTTAAGAAAATAAAACTCTGTGAAGCATTGTAAACAAACATCAATCATTTACAATGCAAACCTATTACATCTTAGGGTTACTACAAAAATCAACAAAATCACAATCCACTGGTCCTCCACGATAGAATATATAATAATAAGTAAACTAGTATGTAACGTATTTATATGGTGTATACCTATCAAGTGTAGGTTATTAATATAAACAGCAGTTAAGCATTGTAATTGTATAATATTTATTGCATTATCATATAACCAGCATATTGAAAAAATATGTAAATATGGATTATGTATTTAAAATTTTGGTAAGTATGTTATCTACAAAATACAACAAAATCGCAATCCACCACTGGATATACGGTCCTCCATTTTATAATACATAAAACTAATATAATATGTATAGTATTGTCATAATAGCCCACGTATTGTAAACATTATGTAAAAATAGTAATCAATTTAAAAAATTTGGTAAATATGTTATCTATAAGAATACAACAAAATCGCATTCCAATACTGGATATACGGTCCTCCATTTTAATTAAAATCATAACTTATACAAATAAGTTATCTATCTATACAGTATTCATATACCTACTGGTATCTGGTAAACATTTAAAACTAACAACTGTACATTGCAAACCGATTACATCTTAGGTTTGTTACAAAACTCAACAAAATCATGGTCTACTGGTCCTCCGTTAATAAATATAAGTATTATAACTTCTTAAGTCGTAACTTAAACTAGTTACGTATTTATATAGTGTGTAACTCGTGTGTAGGCAATTAAAATAAAACGTTACTAATTTGCAGGCCTTTATCTATTAAAATGTTATTTTAAAAAGCTTCTTTGAACTGTAATCGACTAATAATCCTATTTACATGACCTTAACAAACTGAGCACCCTAGGCGATGGCTATCTGACTTCACACATTTATTGAACCTAGGTACCTAAGTGTTAAGTCAACAGCCATGAGATTTCACAATCCTGTGAGATTTAATGACCTGCTGCAATTTTACCTCATCTTGATCATCTTGATCTTTGACAAGGCTCTTACCGATATTTGCCATTACATTCAATATATAAAGAAGCAGCTGTAGATCTGAAAGAAGGAGACGGTACCTTTTCCAAGAGTATACCACACGTCCACAGCAGTATATTAAATATTATTCTTTATGAATGTTAAAAAATGCTAAAAGATATAGGTACAAAATTTCACAATAGCTTTAAATACGAGTAGGTATAATCATGTAAAATACAAACATGCATGTAAACACAATACCTTATTGGTACTAATCACTTCGAAGGCACTTAATAACATCATTCTATTCTATTAGCGACATTTAGTTTTGATAGTACCTAATATCATGTCATCAGCCTACAGAAGGTAATCTGCACTTTGTCAATGGTTATGCCTCCATCCTAGTCATAACTAATTTGTGCTCAGTGTAAATAAGCTTACAACACGCAGAGGCAAGTACTAAACATTTTTTAAATTAAAATTAATTTTATTGTATACCAGATTCTTTTTTAATTTTATTGAGTTGTTGTTTTTTAGTTTGGTCTTACATGCAACAATTATATTCGTAATTATATTATAAAAAATGTAAATATAAATATGGAAGCGTAAACGATCATCAAATTGAGTAGATAATAGTTATAATTAGATAGGAATGTGGTTATAAATTACACCCTTTACAACTGAAGTATTTATTTGTATTTCTAAAACAATAAAAGCTATACTCTTTTTAATATAATATACATATTTATATCTCACTATATAATACGTAAAAAATAAATCTTAAACCATTGAAAACTTTTTAAATATATATATATAAAATATTAAGTCCTCAAATTGATGTCTTCATTATACCTACGTTCAAGAACTTATTTTATCAAAGCCTACCTACCTAATTAGTTGTAAAGGGTTTATTTATACGGATAAATTAGGCAACTGTAGGTTTTAATTGGTTTAATACACGTCTTCCTTAGTATTTATATACAAAATATATATGTACAAGTTCAGTTCAGTTCAACTTGTCACAAAATTTGGCATAAGGTAGAATTAAGTGAATGTAAGCATTTAATAATAAGTGTACATACGCAATAAAGATGCAACCGAACGCCGACACTAGAAAAAACATGTAGATGTAATAGTGATAAGTAATTAGTCACTAGTTAGAAAAATAAGTGAAAGTAAGGAATAGCAATCGATAGCAAGCGCCTTTCATTAGACTTTTATTCTTGAATTCTTTGTGCTGAAACATATTATAAGTATGTACCTTATGCAGTTTTAAAATCTATTCTATGATTCGAATGAATCTCTCAAGCGCTGAACTTTTAAATTTTTCCGGCCCGATACGAAACTGATATGAAGTAAGTAACAAAACAAGCTTTGTACATACATACAACATACTAACTTACCCCACTGCCGACGTCACGCAAATTATCATATATTGTTTTGTTAGAAATGGGATTTAAAAATGTTCATTTAAAATTTTATGCACATTAAATTTGAAAGGCGCTTAACTTTTTGCTTTTAGATCCGACGCACACTTACTAATCTTAGAATAGGTATTCCTAAGTTTAATTAGGAATAAAAACTGTATCTTATAATAATATATAAGTAATCTTATACTTAATGTAAGTAACCAAGCAAGACCTTGGGTGCGAAATGAGTCAGTCTAGTCAAAACCGTAGTGTGTACATAAAATATATTTAATATAAAGTATAGATTTAATTTTAACGGGAATAATGTGCAAGATATATGATTGATACTTTTACATCATAAATTAATATCTACTTGATTTGTAAAAAAGTACCGAGAATTAATCCATAAAATTTAAAATAAGGAATTTATTCATCAAAAGTTTTAAATCACCGTTGAATTTTTTGTTAATACTCAAACGCTAGAAACAACACAATAATCATTAAAAAAATTATAAACGTATTTTTGAAAGCACCTTCAATACTCGTTGCGAATTTATTTGATGACATATGACATGTATCGACTGAAAACAAGTACTCTCGAAGTAGATTTGGCAATAGTAAACTTTTCACCAAAAATTGATCCACAATGATGTGTACTGTCTGCGAGATGGTGCGTTATAGCGGTGACAAATTCATGCATTTCATTTCAAATCACTACACTAGACGTCTAAAAATTTTTCTATCTACGTTTCTTTACACGGAAGAGAAATTGGATATAATATTTATACCGAAACATTTTTTTTTATATTAATTGAAAATCAGAAAAAAAGAAAACGGTTCTTTCCAAAGTAAAAGTAACAAGATACATAAAATTATCACACTTCTAAAGAAAAGAATACAGTAAGTTACTACTTTAGCATATTATTCCCTTTGAAATCAACTTTAACAATATGCTAATGAGAATATATTTTTATATAAAATACAAGAAAAACCCAAACACATCTAAAAGGTTTATATTTTTTTATACATAAATGAGTAAATATATTTTTTCAGATAAAACTATTAATACCTCGTTTAAATCTAATTGACAGTAAAAAAATTAAATTTAAATATTAGATGTAAGGAAAGTTTATGTCCTCACAATCGTGACATAACTCAGAGTCACCTAGTTCCTAGTTGAATCTCAACTGGCGATAATGTAAATAAAATAATTGATAATATTATAAGATTAAGACTAATATAGCAATACGATATCTTAAGTGAATTTGGAAACGGAGCAGAAAAGTGAAAGCAGGTAAAGTAATAGATGTTGCGTGTTCGTTTCCAGATAATTATTACGATTATCACTATCAATGAGTACCAATACCTACATAAATGTTACATAGTACCTACTATCGGAGCCACAATACCAGTGCCCATACATTCGTTTCAAAAACATCATTAAAAAAATGATCCAAAACTTAAACAGTAAAAAAAATTAGAAATAATATTACTCTAATGAATATTCTATGAGCTAGTTCATTAATTTAATCAAAATTTAGTTAACAGTAACAGTTTGCCTATTTACCTCAGTCGTAAGCTAATGCAATACTACTACTACCTCAAGACTCACCAATTTCTTATTAATATTGCTACCTGATCGAAACTTCTACCTGAAACCTACGAGATTCATACACTCAATTAATAGCAAACAAATATTAATATTGTTTTTATTCCAAATTAAACGTAATAAACTATGCCTATTCATAAAATCTAATATTTTAGGTAGCAATATTAGTAAGGCATACACGGAATACATTAATAATTACAACCAAGATACCTCTTGATTATTATTAATACAAATTAAATAGGCACGTGTTCAAATAATGTCATACTTACTTATATAACAGTTTGAGTAAAATAACGTCATATTATTAATAATAAATAATCATTGAGGTCATGTATGACAAAATAGTTGTATACCTGTATATACCTAATTATGCCATATGTATTATGTTGTATGTATATAAATATAACATTATATTTATTTATTATATAATATAGTGTTACCGTACAATACGCATCACTAGATTACTGTACTTGAAAGGAAATAAACTAAGGTACATAAATGTACGAATTAATCCAACAGATATTATTCAGGGCAACTGAAGGTAGTAAGGTAGGTACTAACAACCATTTAAAAGTTGAAATTCAATTCGAAACAGCTTCAAAACCACAATAAACTTTTGTTTTTCGCAATTTATTCGTAACCAATATTAATTGTAGGTACTTACCAATATTTCTTTGTTGGAGATGTGGAGTGCTGTACTTAGTTTTATGCTTAGAAGTATAGTTGTAAGGCAAAAAAAGAAAACGCAAAAAAATATGAAAATATAAAAAAAAAAACAAAAAAAAACGTGTATAATTTTAGAAAGTTTCATATAATTTATTATTTACGCAATTATTTTAATAACCTCTCGCAATATGCGCCACGGCACCTTCCTGTTTTCAACAGCGATCCTCTTAGCTTTTCGCATTCAATCTATGCCAGCTAGCTTTCAGGTACACGACATCAGTCCATCAGGTTATTCTTAAATTACTCTATAATAACTTATAATTACAAAAGAAAAATACCTCAGTAATAGTTTACTTGAAGGTTCCTTCGTTATTTTAATAATAAAATATTTGCCCTGACTATTTAACTTAACACTCCATTTAAATTTGAAGGTAAAGACTTATCAAGTCCTATATCCCCTCGTCTGGCGAGCAACCATAAATTATTGGTCGCATGAAAAAAACACGTCACTGGCGAGCGACCAAATAGTACGGGAGGTAGCGTTAATTCTAACAAGCAATAGATAGCCAGTTGATATTCTCCACGATAATAGAGCTTTATTAATACATAACAGAGTTGACCGTCAACCGGTCTGGTAGCGGTCGAGTCGAAGGTGACACCATAGTAAAGTTGTCAAAAAAAATTACGCTCCGAGCAATCATTTGACACGTGAAACTTTATATGGTGATTCCTGAGGTCATTTTCAACTGAGAAATAACCGTCAGATGTGGTGTAGAGTAGTGGTTATACGTCAGTCGCGTATATATTAGACCAGTGCCGATAGTCTTTGAGACAAAATAAATTTATAGTAGGATGAAACCTGTTGGAAAAGGATCAGAATATAACAAAAATAAAAGGAAAAATAAATTACGGGTGATCTGAGGTCGGGAAGTGGGGAGGGGGGTGAGTTTTAAGGGTAAAAACGGTTTATCTCGATTTCCGGCAAAACTACAAGTCCTATGGAAAAAAGTTAAATGACAAAGTTGTAGGTAATAAAGAGACCTACAACTTTTCATTTACACTTTTTTCACATAACCTCAAAATGTATGTGAAAAATTCAAATAATCAAGTTTTTGGTTTTTTATTTTTATCTTAAGCAAAACAAATGTGTTTTCCACGAAATTTGGTGAAAACTTAGCTTTTTATGTCCTACAGACACTGTATTTTTTTTGATTTGAAATACTCTTTTTTTCAGCTTATTTTGACTAAATATCGAAAAACCACCCTAATTTTCAATCGAAAATTCTCACGTCAAAATATCAGCTTTTTAAAAAAAGTCAAAAAATTTTTTGTTCTTTGAAATCTCTTCTTTCTGATGATGTAAAAATATATATACATTGCTATGGTAAATTTTCTCAGGAAATGACTAAATACAAAAATGTTAATTTCGAATTCGAGTTTTTCTTCTTTGCATTTTCTGAGAAAATTTACCATAGCAATGTATATGTATTTTTACATTATCAGAAAGAAGAAATTTCAGAGAACAAAAAACTCTCTGACTTTTTTTAAAAAGCTGATATTTTGACATGATAATTTTCGATTGAAAATTAGGGTGGTTTTTCGATATTTAGTCAAAATAAGCTGAAAAAAAGAGTATTTCAAATCAAAAAAAATACAGTGTCTGTAGGACATAAAAAGCTAAGTTTTCACCAAATTTCGTGGAAAACACATTTGTTTTGCTTAAGATAAAAATAAAAAACCAAAAACTTGATTATTTGAATTTTTCACATACATTTTGAGGTTATGTGAAAAAAGTGTAAATGAAAAGTTGTAGGTCTCTTTATTACCTACAACTTTGTCATTTAACTTTTTTCCATAGGACTTGTAGTTTTGCCGGAAATCGAGATAAACCGTTTTTACCCTTAAAACTCACCCCCCTCCCCACTTCCCGACCTCAGATCACCCGTAATTTATTTTTCCTTTCATTTTTGTTATATTCTGATCCTTTTCCAACAGGTTTCATCCTACTATAAATTTATTTTGTCTCAAAGACTATCGGCACTGGTCTAATATATACGCGACTGACGTATAACCACTACTCTACACCACATCTGACGGTTATTTCTCAGTTGAAAATGACCTCAGGAATCACCATATAAAGTTTCACGTGTCAAATGATTGCTCGGAGCGTAATTTTTTTTGACAACTTTACCATGGTGTCACCTTCGACTGCTCCGCGGGTGCGGGTTCTGACGGTCAATTCTGGTATGTATCAATAAAGATCTATTATCGTGGAGAATATCAACTCGCTATCGCTTGCCAAAAAAAATTAACGCTACCTCCCGTACTAAAATATTGGTCGCTCGTGTCAACTCGCGCATTAAAGCATACAAGTTTTGGGTAATCGCGACACGGACATATTAAAATTTGTTTTATTATCAAGTTATTAACTTTGGTTATTTACTAGCTGGTATCTGCGGCTCTTTTTTCTTTACCATAATCATTTTTTCAGTTTTCTTTTATGGCAATAATGAACGCAGAAAAAGAATCTACCTACTTATCCAGTTAGAATAATAATATGTTAGTTTGATGCAGTCGTTCGCAATTCATGCATGTACATAGTTTTCGGTGATTAATTTTTATTATACCTCATTTTTAAATTTATTTTTTTATATTATAATTTTGACTAAAATAATAAAATAGGCTTAATAACTTTAGACATTACTCGGAATGTAAATATAGAAATTGAAATGGGCTAAATAGAGAACAATTAAGGTTTAAGGTTTACTTGTGTACTTAGATATTATTTGTAAAGTCAAACTACAAGTCAGGACGACTGAACGCTGGAACAAGATCTAGTTCAATATTGTTAAGATTCTACGTACTTTCGATATATGTTTTTATTAGAATTGTAAGTTGTACATTCACCAGAGAGGGGTTGCCAGTGTTGTAATGAAAAACTAGAGTAGGAATGTAGTAACAAAAAATATTTAGGAATCATGTAATTCAAATGTTAGTATTTTATTGTACTAACTCAGGATAATGATAATGGATGTCTCATGGCTATGAAAATCTTATTCGCAACTACTGCGAACGTACCTACTATAGAAGTTGAGAGTAAATAAAGTTGATCAAATCCTTATAAACTAAAAATGAATTTATGTTTAGAAGACTAATTATATTAACATCGATTTTTTTACCTAGAAATTAGGTAATGATGACCTAAACCTGTAAACATCACCTTAACAGTCACGAAATAGTTCTCCTACGTAATTGACATTTTAACACCATAAATGTATGAATGTTAAGAAATATACATACTAAAACAGGCAGTATCAAAATATTTCTAGATAAATAAAAATGAATACGATCGAGTCTAATGACTAAGTCTAAGTTTAAAAACTTGTGCACGATAATACATACATAAATAATAATGATTAATAAGATTACTAATAATGTAAGCTGTACATTCACAATTCAAACGCAAAGATGATAAAAATATGTAGTGAAGTAGATAAAAACGAAAAAAAATTGTCAGTAGCTTAATTCTGTAAGTAGAATAAGTTTAAGATTAAGGAGTCGTGTATTTAATTATAGTTAGTTGCATTTTCATTAAAATAATTATATTAATGATTATTATATTAATATATTTTTGTTAATATCATTAATACTGCGATATTCCTTTGCCCACTATATATTATATTATTTTGGGTTGAATATAAATTAAGAACAAAACTACACAAAATTAAGAACATAGCATATTATTATGATTTGAGAGTCAGACAGGTAACCACACTGTTTGCTGATTATTTGGTTCTCTGATGTTTTATATCAAAACTGTCTAAAATATTTGTTTATTTATTAGCTAAGCTATTGGTTAATTAAATACAACAATGCTTATAATACTAACACACACATTCAAATACGAGGCAAATACAAAAAGGGGCAGAGGTTGATTACAATTCACCTAACGTATTAGGTGTTATTATTATAGCAAGTATTTTATAAATAGATAATGAAACTACCTCTTCTTATATTACTATATACATATTTATGTATATATAAATCATTATTTATGTATTTTTATATTATAAATATATATAGATATATATTATATAACATTATATAACATTATAACATTACATATATTATTATTTTATATATTATTATCTGATATCTATTAATATATTATAAATATATTACACGTATATATTACTGTAATCGTAAATAATATATAACAGAAGTAGAATGATAGTACGACTAACTAGCAATTACATGTATCTACATATAAATACGAGATATATATTTGTGCTAGGAATGGTTCTAAATTCGTTTAGATTAAATGTAAGATTATGCATAAATAACATTAAATTATAATAAAAATATCTTAAAATAAGGCAAACCGTAGTAGTCTCAAAGACAAATAAATCTAAATTAGGATAATTTAGTCTTAAAGCCCAAACGGCGGGAAAAGCAGTACATACCAAAGATAAATTATTATTTGCGAGGGTTGAACGAACGAAAGTATATCTCTTATAATAACTGAATATTTTTTAGAATAGGACTTAAGTGTAATAATTTTAAAACTGAAAACACTTTGTAATCTGAATGAACCTAATAAATATGGAAACTTACCTGGAGACAAATTATGAAAAAAAAAAACGTAGACGAAAGAAGAAATGCATGAAGGTTTGTATATATCCACATAACATTAAGTTGACAGATGTGGCAATATCTGATAATATGTATTACGAATCCTTTACTATATTTTACAAACTAAGTACGAATTTGGTCACCCTCAATTAATTATGTCGTAGAAATAATGTTTACGTATGAATAATGCTCTTAGCGAAGATTTTTGATATATGTATTTAGATTCTTGTGATCAAAATTTATTTGAGAATAGATACTCAATATCGTAAAAATTTAACTTATCTAAAAACTTATTTCATCCACTTATGAAAATTCTGCCCTAAAATTACCTACATAAAACAAGATAAAACAGTACTTCTTTCGAAAACCAAAACAAATTAAGATTCATAAAATAAGTATGTTAAAGATGATACACGCGGAATAGTGATACTCTGCATTAGTTGGAATTGCTTGGTAGATATTATTACCTATTCAATAAACATTTCAACTTCAGGAAATGGAGATTCTTCAGAAGATTCAAATTTTCTGCATTTCGATTGAGGAACCCCATAATACAGAATACAATTCTCCAACTAGCAGTTATATTATTTTTACTAATGTCAATTCTGTATCACAGCCATTAGAAAAAGTTTAGATATAAATACATCCAGTGTTGACACATCGAAATTGATACCATTTAATAAATGAATCGTCGCCGTTTCAAACATAACCAAAATAATAATGATAAAAAACACAAAAGCCAATGAATGAAACAAGATGATTAATTTTTAAGTTTGTTAACCTAAACCACTTAAAAACCACATTGCCTTTTTTCTGTCGACTTCAATTACAGTTTCCTATCCAAAAATGCTCATACCAATTTTAATTCCAATACTACTTTCCAAATCCTATTCATTTCAAATGATGCGTTATTGACACATTTGTAAGTATAAAATTTAATGTTTCATTATAACAATTAGTAACTATAATAAGAGCTATCGCTTCATAATTACGTCCTGTAACTATTTAATTTGTGTAACCTAATTCGTTATGTACCTATTTAATAATCCCTAATAATAATTTTAGAGGTTTCGCAAAAACGAAAGGAGATTACGAGTGGGTGCCAAAGGCATGATTTAATACGTTGTTGTTATTTATTTGTTGTGTTTTTATATGTGTTTAACAGTATTTATCGTGTGTCCGTCGTTCGTTATAAAATTAATAATTTGTATTAAAATTTATGATAAGAGCTGTGCTTTTTGTAAAGGTATCTTTCATCCCTCGTTGTTCTATGTTAGTCTGAGTTTACATTGTAAGAAATATTGTTGCTACGTTGCTATAACTTTAGTAGATTGTAATGTGTGTTCGGTGTTTATTCTAAGTCTTTAGTGTTGTAAGATGGTTGTAAGCCAATTGTCACCATTCTATTTCAGACCATTCCAATTATTTTTACATCAAAATAATAAACCCCCCGCAAATATTACTATTATACTCGGTTTTTCATAAATTTGTAATTGTTCATTATACATAAAATGAAGTTGTACAGTCGAAGAGTACTAGCTAGGCTACCTACGTACAGGCACCTTGATAATACTCTTCTTATTCGTAACTATATATTTATAACAAATGAAAATAGTCGGTATCGTTTACTTAACTATGAATTCTGATTACAATTGACAATTTACATTGAATTTAGACAATATACGAACAAGAGTTACCCCACCGTAATCATTGAACAATATATATAACCGGCAGCGTATACATTTTGTAAGTTCGTTCGTCAATATTTGTTTGTTCATTAGTTTTAATCGATATCATTATTCAAAATATCCATTCTAAATTTAAAGATGTCCGAAAAGTACCTCTTAGTTTGATATAGGTATGTTTTCTTCATTCCCCTAATAATGAAACGTGGCTTACAATACGTTAGTAAGTAATTGTAAATTTTACGGAAATGGATCGCAAGCTAGTCATGCAACCATAGTTCTTAGGTTAACGGAAAATTACGTTTAAGTAATGTAAATAAAATAAACCATAAGTACCTAAATGAAAAGTAAAATGTCTAATATGTTATATAGTACCTTTCTTAGTAATAAGTAAGGAATGACAAATGTAAATATAAAAAATAGCTCATGACATAACTGCGGCATTAAGTAGTGTATTAAAAAAAAATGTAAGTCATTATTAAAATCATCTCATTTTACTATAGTTTTCCAATATTACGAGAATGTGTACTAAACTGCATGAAAATCATAACGCGTTGAACACTGTCCCGCCTAACACAAAAGTTGATGTAATATTAGGTATGGTAAAATTAATAATAATAAATTAAGTGCAGGCTCATTGTTGATGAGAGGTTTTCAAATTTTTAAACAAACAATATTCTTACAAGAAATTATTAAAGTATCTATGTATAAAAAAATGTTATGAAAACATCAAAGTAACACGCGCGCTACCAAATTTTAAACGTAACAACGCTATTTTAATCTGTAATGAAAATAAAGAAAAATATTGACATTTATAAGCCATTATTAAATATATTTTATGGTCTGAGTTATAAGTACAAACAAACATTAGAAGTTCTAATTCTAATTTAGAACGTACAAAATAAGTAAATAATGTCGTTTATAATTTATCAGAGAAGTCAAAATCGTTACTTTTTTAAAAGTCGAAATGTGTTTCCACCGTGTACTAAAATTCCAGGACGTGATTGTCGCAGGCAATTACCGTAGTAATTATTTTAATGGTAAAACCAAAAAGTTCTGAAGGAAGTAAATCGAGATAAAACCGAAATTTAAATTTGGAGATTTTAGTTAATGTAGTGAAATTACACGTCGGAATCGACTCCAATATCAACACAGCATAACCAATTTGTAAAGCAAAGTAAAGGTGTGTCGTCATACGAGTACAACTAAAGGAATATGAACTTACGCGTACAATAACCTCTTCTTAGGAATCCCTCACTAACAGTGATGAGAAGGAAGGAAACCAAATAGCATAAACTAAACTAGTGATAGCAAATAAGTCTAAGTTACATATTTGATTAAATATACATCCTTATACCAGCGTGATACTCCCTTAGCTTTCAGCATTGGCTGACACCAGACTACCGTCGTCCACTCGTGTGCTTAAATTTAGATTATAACTTGTACATTAATGTAAAATGTAAAAGGTACTTGGCAAGTATGTACTCCTATAAAATTGGACTTATAAAGTCACTTAAAACCAGTGAGTATTTACTGCGTCAAACGTAGAAGCTGCATAGTAGGTAGTTTAAAGAGATGTACATTGTCAAACAAATCGATCACGTTGTACTCACTATCAGCAAAAAGAAGTAGTTGTAAATATTTTGTGTTCAATAATTCAAAATTTTCAACAAATCTGTAATAATTCTGTAAAAAATTTTTAGTAGGTAGATCTTAAAATTAATATTTCTAAATTAATAAATATAAATATTTCTTAAAACAATTAAAATCTATTCGCCACTGTTTACTTTGATAATGTGTTTTATTCTATCTTACGTTGCAACTTTAGCTTTTCAATATTGAATATTTGTGGCATTTTATGTTAATTATTTGCCACCAATATTCCGACCGATATCTGTTGAAAGGTTAGGTATCGTTTGAGATACGGTTTAGGAGGGCAGTATTAAGGAAATTAAAAGGAAAAAAGAGGTTGTAACAGAATATTCATTGATGTCGTTGAACTAGCGGAGCGCGATCACATAGATTAACTGGATTACTTAGATCATGTACAAAAAGATATCACTCAAGCAACATTATATATTTTGAATTATAAAAAGCACGTAGGAATGACATTTGTAATGTTTAGAAAATAATTTTGAAAATTTTATGACAACTCAACAACATTTTTACACAACACGTTTCAAAGAAGATTGTGTTGATTTCACTCCGATCTGTCACTGATTTCAATATAAGAAATTTCGCCCCGGAGCTACTTATTGAACTCTTGATACGTTTTCCTAACAGTAGGTACATAAACTAATATTAGACTGTCAACTTAAATATTACTCGATATATGAAATTAAATTCGCCTTATGTTCAAACCTATTTCGTCTATAAATCAATAATGATTAGTTATTCACCGCACTATGTAACAGATCTTAATGTTTTCACCCATTAATGTTACTAATAAATGTAATGTATTTAAAGAAAATGATGTTAGATTTCAATTCATTATTGCACGAGTACCTACATTTTGTAGAGTCAACATTGCCTAATACCGCTCTGCATGTTAAAGTTCTTGAAGTTCTGTTTCTAATTTGTGGGATTCATAATGATGTTTTCTAAAGAAATATCTTAATGTAGTCAGTAATAAAATAAATGTTATATTCGAATGAATAAAAAGTGTTAAGCATCATGCAAACATTTAAAGATATTATACGTTACACTTTGTTAAGTACGTTATATTGAGTAAAGATTGTAGTAGAAGAAAGTTGTAGTTGTCATTTAACTTATGTTGCTGACTTTACTTGTTTTTTAAAGTGAAAAGTTTCGACTTAATTTCTACTTTGATTTGAATACATTTCTTGGTCTCCTGAAACGATATTGTTATAACCACATCCCGCTATGGTACCTAGCTTGACACACTGAAAACCTCTCATACCATTTGTAGAGTGTCACAAGGCAACTAATTTTATCTACGAGTATGTGGAGGTGCAGCAGTGTCCATCTGAGTAGTTAATATTTTCAATTTATATCACTTTTATATGCATACTTTCCTATTACCTATTATGCTCTTGAATTTTAATTTTGGTAGATGTGCCATGCTTATCGTCTAAAATTAACATCCATCAATTTACTCATTTCGAATGACGTGTAGACAAGTCCTTGTGGTGGCCGAGGTACCCTTTCTTTTCTTTTTATATATCTATTTTATATACTTACCCCTTTTTATCTTCAGAGGGTTAAGCAGAGTTATGTTAAACATAGCTGGTATAAATCCCTTCGTAAACTACTTAAACTATCAATTACCTTCGATTAGTGTAACATCACGAATAAAAGAATTTCTCTCTACTTACTAATAATACAGTTACTTTTCTTATCTCGTCTACTAATACCTAAATCTTAAAGCTACATTCGAACCTTGAGATGGTGTACTAGTTCGGCTTAGGTTATTATGGTTATAACAATAACGTTAGTAATTCGTTTGTAGTTATTATCTATGCCTCTGCCTAATAGTGCCTCTGGCGACAGTGCACTAGTGTTAATATTCACCATGACAAAAATATTCAGCGACCGCGCATCGTAAGTAAATCTATGTTGTATTTAAAATATATAAATAAAACCAATAACAATATTGATGCTGTTTATTTTTGCACCCATTAATTAATGACCCAAATTTTCATATTTCATCTTTTTGTGAACCTACTCCAGTTGGGGTCCGCTTTTCAGTTTTGCTACAAAGCGGCGTACTTCCATATTTTTCGTGAGGAGACTGCCATCTGACTTCCACAACCCACATTGGCAAAATCGAAGTTCTGTAAATAGACCAGTAGTCGGACTTTTTAGGGCTCAGCTACCCGTAACAACTGCCATAGATACTATGTACAATTTGGGTGTTTACACGGAGATGGCGTGTAACACTTTCTGGAATACACAAGCGTAAATACGAGTTTGCCTACTACCGATGTAGGTACCACCCGATGATGATGTTAGAACCCAAATAAAGTGTTGTACTAGCTCTTTTTGTAAAATAATTTTGCCTTACCTATGTATCCTATTTCCTAATAGTAATACAAATGTGAAAGTTTGTGAAGACGTTGGTAAGTTTGGATAACGAGTAATATTCTTCATACTCTAACGACTGAACGGATCTGGCTGAAATTTTGTACACGGATAGATTATTTATAGTCTGGAATAACACGTAGGCTCTACATAGGTTTTTATCGCTGGAGAAGGTTCTCATTGGAAGCGAGAACGGTATCAGAAATCAACGCGGGCGAAGCCGCCGCCAATAGTTTTTTTGAAAATTATTTACTTAACTTCATGCACAAGGTACATTGCCGGACTTAATAGGCACAATAGGTATTCTCTACCAATCAACCGTAGGGCACAACCCTATCAGAGCTAGAACAGCGCAGGTATAAAAATGTTGAAAGGACAGTTTGTAACATAAGAAACAAGTGAAACATAATATTATTCTAACTAAAAATCATATTCTAACGTCGACTCCTCCAATCTTGTAGCTCTCTCTCTCTGCTGCAGAGTACAAAGTGAGCATTATCGTTGGAAACGCGGAAATAATAGCATGGTGTTCAATAAAACATAACAAAATACTCCATACAACTATTTAATTTTGAAAACGACATATTTTTGGTAGATACTTGTAACATCGGCTTATATTTGTATTACATCACAATAATAAAAACAAGTCGACGCACATTGCATGTCGATTTGGACACACAGGATCATAAAATGATTACACAGGTACACATGATAAAGCAACACAATATTCATGCAATTATTATCACTATGCTTATTGCTATAGCGTTAATAATAGTCTGCATAAATTTGTAATACAGTAAGATATTTCCATTTAATTAAATCAGGCATCAATTGACATCACATCATGGTTTATTATACCTCTACAACTTGAATGACATTATAAAATCAAATGGAAGAATACTAGGATGCAGTTTATTTATATTTTTTAATATCGTAGGTCATTTTCTATAGTAGCTTTTGATACAACTAGATTTGGATAACCAATAATAATTGCTGCAAAGGACCATTTAGACCAGTTTAAATAAGTACTGAAGGCATTAAGGGCACAGAAGCACTTACAGTTTTTTTAATCAACTACAACCTAACCCTGATATTCGTGACATCTGTTTACCGACAACACAATACGCATTTTCAGTAAAAAAAATACCTTATTTAAAATATCTATGAAATGGAATGATTGTCATATATTGATGAATATTTTAAATGTGGTTAGAACACACACTGATATAGTTGATCAAATGATGATGTGTCTTCAAAAAAGGACAGGTGAAAAACAACCTAACCTTGACTCAATCAGGTCAATCAATTTTTAACACTGGTTGAAAAATTAGCATGAAAGGCTAAAACAGAGGTTGCTTGTAAGCTTTTTAAAGACAGAACAAAATGCAGGGTTAATTCTAGCAAAATCTGCACCCAGAGGCGCGATATTCTATTTTTGTGTAATTTACAAGGTGACAACAATTCAGATGCTTGAAATTATTAATAATATACAAGAAGTTATACTCGTAGAGGTTATAGAAGTTAATATTTTATATTGAAGCTATATTTTTGTTAAAACAATTTATTAAATTCATATTAATTGTACTGTATTATTATTGAATATGATGCCTATATGGCTAGGTTCTGTTATCACACCGCTCGTTACCGGCAGGTTGACCTTCACAACGTAAGATATAATCGGTTGCTAAAAGCTGTTAAAAAAAAATTAACAGAGTCGCCAACATACAGGTAACACCTCTGCCACCCTTGATGCTGCAGCCGTTTATAATGGTGCAATTAGTCTTGAGCCCGTATTCGGGTGCACGAAAGACGTTACTCGAATTCGGGCACTGATTACACCACATTATTTTACTACTCACATTACATTGTTTTACTCACATTTACCATTTTCAAGTAACCTTAATGAAAGCTGTTCATATGTGGGCCTACAGAACTCCGTTTAGACTTTATAGTTTGTCAGAATTCGATAGGCCATTGAATACGAGCTAACAACTAAGTTTAGTGTGATTACGCCATAGTTTACAGTGACCACTTCGCTTCAGGTGGGCCGTTTATTTATTTCCCACCATTTAGTGAAATAACAAATGCAACTACTTTAATTCCTTGTACGTTTTCATTATTAATATTTCGAGCGCATTCAGCCAAGTGTAATGCAATGGCAAGATTTTCTACAACCTAACAGCCTACAATAATATTACTAGATCTATACAATTGTAGAGAGAGAGTCGCCTTTTTGTTTTTTAAGCAACTTCATTACTTCAACAATACAACGAGTACCTACGTAAATGCTTAGAGCTTCACAGAATCACTCGCAATTACCTTATATTAGACCCAATTTTGGATCTTACGATATTACTGTATTAATCAATGAAAGTATTAACAATATTGCTGTCGTTCATTTAAAAACAAATGTTATTTGATTGTCTGATAAAAAGAATATTATGTACTTATGTGTTGGTATAAAAAATAATGAAGCAAGTATAAGCAAAAAAAAACATTTTTTGTTCATAGTTGTTAGCTATAAACATACTTATCCTTTCTCTACTTATGTATTAACGATTCCCTTATATTTTGTCACATCATAATAATTATTACCTATCTCCGGCACAATACAACTTTCTAAATCGAGGAAAGCTCCTATGTTAAATACTTGGTTAACAAGTTTTTTTAAATTCACTCCTACCATAAAAATTGTATTAACTGAAATTTTGTCATGACTGGATGGAATTTAAAAAAAAAAGAACAAACGTAGTGTGAAAATCGGTCCACTTATTTATATGCCAAATATGAATGATTTCTTATAAGCTGTTTTGGATTCTATATGTTACAACAGCTACATAAGGAAGTAAGTACATAACTAATACATAATCGTTATAGTAAAAATAATAAATAACGTTATAAAACCTGTATTTACACGAATATGTAAACTTGAATACAATAAACAAATGCATTTATGTCTTGAGAGAGAACAGAGATCACAATTTTGTTTCGAGTTATCATAACATCTAACACTACATTATATTATGTTGAAATATATTTAAATACATATCGTATACCACGACCTACACATATTTTACCGCAAGATAACAAAATGCAACTACAATCAACATTAAATAATCAACTTAGTTATAAGCGTATTTTGTTTTTGCTACAATATCTTTATTACAACATAAAATAAATAAATTAAATTCACGGACGTGATGTGATTTACATCACTACTCCAAAATCTCGTTATATTTAGACTGACTCACCGACACGTCCAAAAACACATACTTGAGAAAACTATAAACTAGTATCACACATTATTCTGAAGGCATATTAAACATAATATTTTCAGAATAATCGTATTTCGATAAACAGGCATAATACTTAATTTTTGTACCAAAACAAATCTCTAATCGATTGGAAGGCCACTCTACTCTAATACACTAGCTAATTAGTTTCGCTACGAACAATTAAAGCTTTTGCTCGACGACTTGCAGTCGAAGCCGCTCTATTACAATGTAGTTCTAAATAGACATCAAATCTATGCATCACGTTACGTCATCGCTATTGACGTATGAGAGCACAGCGTTTCAATTTATTTGACCAGTTCATACTTCACACACAGTCTGTACACTGGGACGGGATCACAAATATTGAACGGTACCGATCTTCAATATCCAAACTTCTAGTCGCTCTCAGTCATCTCTACGCTATTCCTGGTGGGTTCGTGTGCACTTTGAGGACGCATTGGCTGACCTCGATGCCGGCGGTCGCACCACCTCTGAACTCGAGGGTCTGTCGCACGATCAATGTCAATTCACTCCAACTGGTAAACACTTGCACTGTTTCACCTTTTGCAAACGCTTGCGTTTAAAGGGAGGATTTTGCCCTGGACAGCGCAGTGTCACTGTCACCCAGGTGAATTTTTTAGGCCTACAAAATGAACAAGACTTGAACGCAGGTTGCGGTCGATCCGGATTGTCACGACGTCGCGGGCCCTTCGGTATGTAAAACGAGTTGCACTGTCCGTAACAGAACTTATTTATCACCGTCGTGGGCAGACAGCCCGGTTCTCGGATTTTCTGAACTAACGGCTCAGTTTTACACCAATCTTCTTTGAGATAATCCTTCTTGGTCACAACTAGAGCATTTTTGGAGGACTTCAAAATATTTCGAAATTCCACTCCAGGCGGCAATTCCGTCGCATCTTCCTGTTCTGGTACTGATACGACCATGCCCGTCTCTGAATTACCATCACCGAGTTCATTTCTTTGTACGAAAGATGTCGGTGGTGATGCAGTGGCCTGTTCCGCACGTCGTCTTTGCGCGAGGAAGGACTCCACTTGCTTGATGTTAATAATGTCCATGACCGAGTCGGTAGGAGTGAATGACTTTCTACTACCAACGCCGGCTCCAGTGCACTCCCCGCAGGCTGCGAGGAGCGTCGCAGCTGCCAGCCAAATATGAGACTTATATAAATTCTCCATCTGCAACAATAATACGGATATTAATAACAAATACAATTCACTGCAATTAAATTGTCGTTCAAATAAGGAATCATAATTATTTTAGAGTAGGTTTCGCTGGAGCGGATGTCGTAGGCTAAACTCACGTTGTATCTAGAGATGCGAGGCGACATGTCGTAGGCAGTGCGTCGGTGTAGTTGGTCCGCGAGCGGCGCGCTATGTGCGTGTGCGCGGGCTCGGCCGATGGAGCGGTAATGAGCGCAAGCGCGCCTCAATGGACCACCGCTCAATGAACGAGAGATGACTCACGCACCGCGCCTCCGCCATAGAACCGTTACTAACAACCGCACGGCGCAGACACGACACTGCATGTGTTTTGAATTACGTACCACAGATGAAAGCCGACAATAATAATCTACAATGCTGGCACTGCCAGATAACACGACCATCTGTATACAAATAGTTGTAAAAAGGTGTCATGGATAAGTACGAGTACTAATGACAAAAAAATATTTATCAATGGATTTAAGCAACCCAGCCAAATGTTGCAGCATATTGCATTGTCCTATTCTTTTTTAGATTTTAGCATTAGGTCCAAATAAATCATGTGGTTTAAGTCCGTCTAATAACCATATGACCAAAGTTTTCAGATTTACCTAACGATTTTTTTAATTTAGTCTCTAATAAAACTGCTATGATTAATAAGTTTTTTTACAAAATTTTACTAACTCAGCCTCTGACAGCTAGAGGTAATATAAGCTGATCAAAGAACAGAAGCCACATTTGTTTTGCGTTATGCGTCGCGTTGTTCGATGGAAATTCAATAGGTCTACATACGTCAGACTCTCAGTGAGGACAATTGCGCGTAGGCAAGGTATTTCTCTTTTATAGTATATAAACTTACAGACACCGGTGAGATTTTCTCACCTATTGTCAAACGGCGCCAGGCAGAGGTTGCAAGCGCCGGCGCACATGGTGCTTCGCTTCCGCCCATTTGTGCCCACAATGCCCATACAAACTGCACGATCGCAACTAACAGCCTTCTGCGAAACGTAGGCGACGGCAACGTGTGGGTGCAAGCCCTTTGAATTATATTTTTAAATTATAATTTTTTTCATTAAGGTAGAAATATAATAGGAACACAGGAAGTTTGCTCCAAGTGCCTATTATACTACGCACCGATTGTGACAATATACTACAAGTACCTACACGGGGAAAGACATCCTGTTTAAATAAATCATACAAATCGTTTTTTTTCTAACGTCCCAAAATCTGACTCTAATTTCGTTACTTTTTTGTTTTTATTTAGGTATATATCTTTATTTTTCTACAATAGTATTATTGGAGTATATGTTAAGGTAATAAGCAGTCATAATACAGGTAATTACCGGATAGGTCTAGCTAGGCTTAGGATGAGTGACAATCTTTAACACATTGAACCCCCGTGCCATGTCTGTGAGACGTACATGCACGTTGTTGCCATAAGAACATTACATCACAAAACACCAGTTGATACGGAAATTTTAAGCCACAAAAGCACGATAACCTGATCTATCAACAGAGTTTTGTTATCACCAGTGAGTTGTGGCAGTCAGCAGTGCTATTCTCCAAGGACACGGCCTTGCGTTCGTCGAAATGCTTAGGTTTTAAAGATAAGTGGTAAAATCAAACGAAGCAATGGCACCAGGCCTTAAAAATCGGGCAACGCGTCGTGACAGGCTGCTTTATCACGACACGTTGCCCGATTATTAAGGCCTGGAACCACTGCTCCGTTTATCACATAAGCAGTTCGTCGCTGTCGCAGTGACGAACACATGGCTGTGTCTTTAGAGAATAGCAATGCAGATGGTTGTTGCGTCACAGAATTTATCGAGATTCGGCCATTTTGAAGTTAGACTTAGAGGCAACCCCAACTGAGTTAAGAAAATGCTCGGATGTAGCTACGAAGTATATTATGAAAATAAAAAGTTAACGGTGCGAGCATCCATACAAAGAATAGTTAGTATTTTTATATGCAAACTAATAAACTGAGAAAATCACAGAATATTAAGGTTGTAGGGTGCGGGCCAAGACCACCACGCGGTGCACCCGGGCATCGGAGGCGAGCAGCGCCTCCCACTCGCCACGGGAGATGCTGCTACCTGCGGCAAATCTGGCCGGGTTGGGAGTGGCCTTCTAGAGGGCTACTCCGAGGCTCTTCACTTATCCCTCTGACTAGCAGAGGGCACAGTGGGGAGCAGGCGGGCTGATTCTCCGTGCGCCGACGGTTGGATGACAGGACGGCCGCATGTCACCCTACACCCCACTGTCACGGAGGTGGAGCGATACTCGTCCCACCCCCTTTCGGAGGGTCGAGGCGGCCATCTAAAAACCGTAGATGGCCCGGGGTCAGCTGGGGTGCGAAGGATATACGTATTCGGTAACCTTACACCCTAGTTATTAAGACGCGAGACGGCGTGTAGTTTTAATCGGTTCGATTCCAACATAACCACCCGTAATGGCCAACGGGAGTGCTATCTGTGGGGATTACCGCAAGATAAAAAAGGTGCCTATTAAGCTTGTATATAAAAACAGCTTATAATAAATTTATAGCAATATCATCATAATTATAAATTACGACGAGCTATTCATTGTAAAGAACCCCAAATTCCTTAACGTAAAGGAAAAAATTTACGACAGAAGGAAGTCCTTTTCAAATTGTTAGTTTTTTTTATTACTACAGAGGCGCTTAGCACGGTTCGGTGAAGGAATTCCATTCATTCATTCATTGAACTGATCGTTTTGTTCACATAGGGATATGAAAAAATGAGGCCATAATGGGTGTTAAAGACGACCCTTAGCGACAGGCCGTCTACATCAACCACGCATATACAGCGGGCGCCTAATAGTAGATACTTGAAGAACAACAGGAATCTGTTACATTAAAAATATCAAACAAACAAATAATGACCGATGACACATTATTGCACAGTTTTACGTCGGTTAAATTATAGGTTTTTATGTAGATTACTGTGTTACATTAAACACAGTGATAAATAAACACTAGCATATAATTAACAAATAATAAATAACCAGTCATGCAATCCGTGTCTAATTGAAATACCTACACACCTATATACTAGTATTATTGTATTACCTGAAATAAACAGGTCACAGTGGCAATAATATAGACAATAATTTGTTATTACTGGATTTTTGTAATAAACATTATTATCATTTATCAAACTTATAAATAAGAACTGTATCGGTTAAAAAGCTATAATCTAGCTTGCATCTTTGGAGATCGGGACCGCTCTCTCACGCTTTTTCTGGATTTGACTTTTATTGGTGCTTACAAGAGCAAATACTGTCCGACTCCCCCAACTCTAAAAGAAAACCCTTCGCCATAGCCTCGACCATCAATCAGTAGTTCAATACGTGCAAAGACAGCTATAGAATAAAGCATACCTAACCATTGTGATCTAAAAAGCATAATATAACCGCGTCATATCAAACAAAGGGATATTTTTGATTGAGTGGCATATTTTAAGAACTGCAAAGGAACTATTATAATTGAAAAAAGCTTTTAAATTATCCATTAGCACCATACAAAGTTCCTAACAAATAACATTATTATTAGAAACGGTTCAGATAATATCAAATACAATAAACGAATCAAGGGTAAGAACTTTGATCGGAAAAATTGATGTAACAGCCTGTATATCGTATCGGGTCCTGTGATCTATGGACTAAACGCCTTAAGGTGTTTGTAAGCGGTAATTTCTGAGAAGAATCTGAGGAATTGCAGTATTTAAGAGTTTCAATGATGTCATTGATCAATATTGTTCAATCGTAATATTTTATGTATTGTGTAGCATCCCGGATGTTATTGTAAACTCTACGTGTAGGTTATTAATTAATTATTACATGAATAAGTATGACTGTAACAATCTTATATAGTTCAGTTATTGGTTTCTTAATTATAAATATGCTTTGATAATGTTAATTATGTTATTGAAATTATGCACTCAATTTCACACAAAAATTAATTCATATTTTTTAAATAATGATTACTATCTACCTACCTTTATGGTTGAAACTCGAAGATCGTTGTATTTTACAGATATTTAACGAGGGTTTTCGAATCTATCATCTGAATTAAACCAACCTAGTACCTTATTGCGTATACCTTAACAAAATATTATTTCATAGTCTGTTTTTTTTTACCAATTCACTAATAAATTGATGCTCAACCTGTAGGTATACTTATTACCCAATTTGCCGTTCTTTGTAGCAGTCGAATTAGAAGTACCTACTACAACCCAAATTGTTTGAACTTGTTAGCCTGCACTTTAATTAATTTCATTCAGACAGCAATTACGTCATCTGACATCGTTGATCTTAGTTTAAATTCAGACAAAAATACTCGAACATCCTGCTGCAAATAAATAACGTAAGTATTCGGTTCGATGCACAACAAGAATGCATTACAAGAAAACCATATAATCAATGTAGCAGCATTATTCGTCATTTGAAATGTGTACCGCGACTGAGAGGCGCCGTGGTGTATTGTTGACCACCTATATATCAACTAAGTTTAATCGTCTCCAATCGCTTTGATCAGCGTTCTAACGCGGCGCGCGGCGCCGGCGCAGTGCCGCAACAAAAAACGGGAACGCAGAAAAAGGTAAAGTTCCTCAAACGGCAGGTATACACGTTTAATACAAGCAGACGTATAAATCAAACCAAGGGTTCTAACAACTTATGACATAAAATCCTTTATTATTCACACGGATTCCAATAAAAAAGCATTGATAGTGAATAGCCGGGCGGCGGGCGGCGCGCCACGCATCGAATAACATTATAGGATTAAAAACACTTTTGGTTTCTTTTTGAATGGAACAATTAGAAACGGACGTGATAGGTGTGACAAAAAATATCTTAAACCTTTTGCTTTTGTAAAGAATCAGCTTAAAGGTGAGTGTAGATATGGATAAGATGCACTACCACTAATAAATTAGGAATTGGCTAAATGTAGAACATTCTATGTACCAATTTTTTTTATTTATTTATAAAAGTATTGAAATTGTTCTAAGAATCATAACTTTTGCCTAAAACTATTTCATTTATTTATCATAGACACGCCAACAGAAATTTTATGTAATTTTATATAGGTAGGTAGGTATGTACCTACTTATAAATAACACTGTTAAGCTGTAAAAATATTGTGTAGACCAATAAAAGACATCCATCATTATACCTACCTATACGCACAGGAGGAACATTTAAGAAGTCGGTATAAACTACAGTAATATTGACCCAAACACGTTATATCTATTTTAGCGTAGTAAAACTTTTTGTGCTGATTTATGTATCTATGAATATGACTTGGATTTATGAAATGAAATGTAGGTATATTCCTGAGGAAACCCTTATCGGATTCCAAATAGAAACCGAAATTAATTACGAACGGCACTTAATTCCAAATATGCTCGTCCTTCATGGGCTACGTACCTACAGTGTGTGCACTTATTAGCGATCACTTGGCCGCGTTTCGGCATCTAAAATAATGTTTCTGAGAAATTGGATTAAGTGAAGCAGTAAAATATTTATTTTGTGTAGAGATTATCATGAGGGAATCAATTTGATAATATAATTAATTGAAAGTTATGTTAACCTCATATTAGGTTTAAATAATCCTTACCGTAATTTATATCTTTTTCGACGGTTTTATTGCTCGAAAATTTGCATATTTTAATGGCTATATTGTAATCGTTGATGTAGGGGTTACTCGGAAGCAGGAATAAGGTCTTAGAATGTTTCTATGTATTATGGTTTTTACATAGAAATTTATATTATGTTTTGTGCATTTATTGAGTAGAGATTTAACCAATTTACATTTTTTTTATTTGAAAAAACATCAAAATTTGCTTTAGTAGCCGCTAAATTTAAAATTCTAAACCCTAGAGCAGTTAAAATGAGGACAGGTCATAATTTTTTATTTAAAAATTAATAAACATGTTTTAAAAAATCTGTTAACTATCCGATGTAAATTAGTCATGTTCAGTAACGCTATATTAAAAACTCCATAAAGGCATTATACACACTTGTTTTGCCTGGGAAATTTGATACGGCGAACGGCGATAGACAAACTGCAGTCTAGACTCGCCGACATCTAGGCAATAGAATGATACCAACTGGTTATAGAGAAACAACGTTTATTTTTAGTTACGTGTGAACGCAACACCAATTAGAACATAACCCATAAAAATATACGTTGACTAGCAGCACGACCTGGTTCCACTTGAATTAAAAAAGATAAATGCATGTCACTATAATATTATTGGGCAGTATCGTACTCCTACTAATATTATAAATATGAAAGTTTATGAAGATGTTTGGATGTTTGTTACTCAATAACTCTGTAATACTGGCTGAACTTTAGCACAGGGAAAGATTATAGTCCGAAATAATGCATAAGGCAAGCGGAAACAAGGAAAGAACAGGGTGAAGCCGTGGGCAATAGCTAGTCAAGAATAAAGAGACTACTAACTCCTATGAGTTATTTGAACGATATTTAAAGTGTTTAAGCTACATTGTACTGTACTCACTGTACTTAAAATACAATATTTACCTTATCTGTCCTGTCTTTTGTGTTAGAAAATTGAACACCTTGCCATATGGACATCCCATAAACGTAATTTTCTTATTAAAACTGATATTTAAAGCTGACACTGTGTATTTATTATGAATATAGCAATATACAACAAAAAACAAAAAGCTCTAAGTGAGAACTAAGCGAAATATAGACAAGTAATAAGCATTTTTTACACCAGCACAGACAACGTTGTTTCCTAAAAATAATGTCATAGTCATTGTTAATATTGAATATTATCTATATAAAAAAACTTTACACATCATCAATTGAATTCATAGACAGAATTTCGAACATGTCTATAATACCTAACACATTTTATTTATCTTTAGATGTTGTGTTTAAAATAAAATAAAGTGAGTATTTAAATCCCTCAATTTCGAGGGCACAAGTAATCTGATCATAATACATGACTAAATGTTCTGAAATCACTATTAAAACATAAAAAAAATTATTATTTGGAATGAGTGAAATGCTAAAGAATAAAACACGAACAAACAAAAATTTAAATTATCTTATCAGTTAGGATACGTTGCAATGTAACTGTGATGGCTAACACAATAATTAACGTACTGCCCAAGACCAATGGTTGATTGTGTATTTAGTAGTGCGTGATCAACGGTAGATGATCGGTTTGACCGCAAGAATTGACCGACTAACTTATGCCAATTAAATAAATGCGCAAAAATAAATTGAGAAAATGTTACGATTGATTACTACTATGCTTTTCTTTTAATTAAGAGCTTCAAGATTACAATATTATTATATACATAGTACCTAGATAATATTATAATATTGTAGAGGAACTTTCTCATGAGAACCTATTTTAAAGGTTCTACGGGAACAGGAACAGAATCCCACTCAATCATATTTTGTTTATTACTCGTATTTCGTGGGTGGTTATACTTAGAATAAAGATGGCTTGTAAATTTGAACTTTTTAAGCAACTTTCGTGGTTGTCTGTACCTACACAAGTGGATGACTTGCACCGAATCTCACCAACATTGCTTAAATGAATAGCCTGCTGTTGCCCGTGGCTTTGCTCTTGTTACTCATAAAAACCTTCAAAATAGGTTCCCACGAGAGAGCTCCTCTATAATATTACCTATTATACCTAGTATTCCTTGTATTATTCACATGCATATTTTTGTTGGTTCAATATTATCCACTTCTGAAATAGGCACATCCGTCCCACAATAGCTACTTCACCACCATAGGCAGGTAACCACTGATGGTGAGACCAATTAGAATTGACGCAAACCACGGTGGGCGCTAATACCGAACATGGGGTGGTGACGTCACGCTTATTGATTATTGTTATTCGTCATTTGTAATTAAATCGAGTGTCTGTCATCATCACTCATCAAATGTTCAATTAATTCGCTAACTTTATAGAGATGCAGTCAAAAAAAAAAAAATCTGATTTTACAAAAGTTTCAAAATATAGTGGTATAATGCAGACCATGTAAAGGTACGCCGGTTTACAGTTAGATTAAAAGCTGACCCAACTTATTTGATAAAAGGCTCGTAGGATGATGGATGAAACCCATGTAGATAGCATCGATTATGAGTATATTTAAGCACTAGCTGTTGCCCGCGGTTCCGAACGTGTAGAATTCTGTAGCAGTTCCCTAAATCTATGGCTGAGAATAGTAGAAGGGACTGAAGTCTTTCTTGTAATATATCGTATTATGATTAAGATTATAAATTAACCACTTACAAGTCATTTCGGTAAAGCCTGATCTAAGCCATGTCTACGAATTCTGACATTGAATTGTCTGAATAATATGAATGATGAACGATGAAGATGATAAAGGACACAATGAGTCACAAATTATGAATAGCGTACACTATTAACAATTTTCTTGTATGTTTCTGTTAAATCGTAATAGCAGTCTCTTATCAAATTTGTTCAAGTTAACCTTGTAGGTCTGGTAGCGGTCATATCCATGAATGTTGCAGTTAACAATTAAACACTAGATGAACAGTGTAAAAAGCGGCTGAGCCCACTGTTCTGGTAACAAGAATAAGAACACATTCAACTTACTATTTTATTTTCACATATACAGTGGGTCGATCTCCCTGTAATCCGACAAGCCTATCACCGTTGAATGTAGGCAAACATTTATTTGACAAATGTTCACTAATATAGGTGATGCATGATTGAACAGCTCTCTATTGTCTTAGGTATTTAATTTAGTAAATTCGACATACATATCTTATGTAGTAAGATATCTAGTTCAGATAAAATTTTATCTTTTTTCTCTTTTTCATGAAAACACCGGACTATCGTACGTCTCTATAATCCAACCAATTTAATAATCCGACACTGTCCTGCCAAACGTTTCTCAGATTTTCAGGGTCCACTGTACCATGAACTAAGTTAACTTTGTACTCATATAATGTAGTTAAACTTAGTTACTAAATAGAAAATAGGTTTCCTATATTACAGTCAGATTTCAACTTACATAATTACTTGAGGCATTCTAGTAAAATTGTCTACTCCATGATATGGTGTCTGGTTTATAAATAGCACTTAACCTAAAAAATCTGAAATATTTTTCCACGTAATCTCTTAATACTGCGGAAATGCCGACGAGCATACTCAAAAGTATTGAAGTAGGTTTGAAAGCAGATGAATGGGTTAGCTAATGAATACTAACGGATATGACTTGAATTCGACATGACGGACGGGTTCATGGAAAAGAATAAAAATATACGAAGAACTCTACATTGTGAAGTATTGTATTATCCGCAATAATGGTCTTCAGAGTTCATTTACATGATTAATTTATTTGATGTGGTTAGAAAAAAATACTCAGCATTATGTATATAAGTAATGTAATCCTATAAGGGATCCGTATTTTTCTTTAGAGGTACCAAACCATCATGTATAATTTTAGTGTATTTAGTTTGCGTTTCGGACGTATTATTTATTTATAACTTACTCATCAAGACATAAACTTATTTTAAAATAATATTTGTATATATGACAAAGCTAGTGTACTCGACACGTACGCCACTAATCACTTGTAGGTACCACTTACATGTGTCATGTACATATTTATATGTACTCTATTTTACTATTACTCTTTAGGATTTCACACGAAACACTGCTTACGAATAATACCTACATTGCATTCTAACGTTAACGTGTGACACTACAGGACAGGAATTTTCATAATAACTACGAAAATCGGGTTTTACCTCCATATGCGCTGCCTTATCCTGAAATGAGCCAAGTGCTTGTAATTCCTATATTTAGTAGTAATTTGGTCGTTACTTATAAATTACATATGAATGAAAACAATCAGGAAAACCTGGTACAGATGTAGGTAGGTACAATGAACTATCGTTTCGTAAAATGCTGATGGCTGATGCCTTTGAGCGTCAACTCAATCACAGCGTCTATATTCTCGTAATAGGTATAGAAACATATATTTTTATATGAAGGCAGACAAAGCTAGTTCCCTCATTAGTGATAGCTAGTGACAATTCATTATACCAAATTATAAAGGTAAATAAAATGTAACCAACATATATTATTGTAAAAGCAAACACGTAAAGTATATGCAGACTGAGTAAAAAAACTCGGTAAAGCAAATGTGCACGCATACGAGATCGCATCGATCTTAATCAGAAATCAAATTTTCAGGGACGTAACTCGGAGTTATTGATAATGACAATAAAACTTCTTTATATTGCCAATTGAATGCTGCCCAACAGGGATGAGAATAAGAGACCGTTTACGGGCGTAATAATATCTGCATAATAACCGCCTGCCGTACTCTGCACGCTTTAATTCATTACAAACAATTCTCAGCAAATTGTTCTGTAATTTGTACTGTTCAGTCGAGCGTTAACACTCCTTATGTCATTATGTCCTGACATTTAATGCGACAGCACTAAATTTAGCATAGCAAATAATAGGTGCGCTAAATTCTTTTATAACTACAAGTATTTTCAAGTTTTTGGATGTGATAATGAATGATGGCTTTGTAGCATTGCAGTGCAACGAGATGTTTTCCTGAAGGTGCTTAAAAATAAAAACAATAATGTATTTTTATGTACAGTCACCCTCAGAAGTAGGTGAACAACTCCAATAGATTAAAAAAAACATTATTGCATTGAAATAATTTAATCTCTAGCTAGAGCATACATTTTACATTTTTCATTTTATGTAAAGAATGTGTTAAGCGAAATACAGAGGGCGACTTTTGATGTGATATCATTTGGTGTGCAAATTTGCCAGGAAAAATTACCCTATTTTGCAATTTTATTAGTATGCAGATTTATAACTTTTGTGTCATAGCATCCCGTTTTTCTATAAGGTGTGAATTAATTATAATATTTACGTAAATTCTGTTTACACTCATAACCATAAGACGTTTTAATTTATTTATATAGTAATTGACATGACACTGCAAATAAATTAAAACGTCGTGATCAAATAATGATTTATTATCTATTTATTTTTTCTTGTAATACTGATTTATCTGTTTACCAGTTAACAACATTATTATCATAATAATTTGTACATAAAGAACAGCGTATATCCACTTACATGTATATCTATTTGTAAGGATTGCGCTCACCGAATTCATTTTATCCAACAGTTTTTTCATAAAATCTTGCTGAGCAACTGGACTCAGATATATTTTAGTTCCTTATTTGGCGGAAATTTGGTTCAATACCTTCTTTGACATAACAATAATTTATGATCATCGATATGTCTGCATCTAGAAAGTCTTTTAATTAGCAATGTAAAATTACTGGCAAATGTATCAGAATCTATAACAATGTGGGTTTATTTATTTATGTTTTACGAAATGAACTAATAGGAAACCTCATGTTGATAGTCGTAGGTATGCACTTAAATAAATAAACTAAAGTTTAGCTGAAGCTAAAGTGCACAGATAATTACAATCTCAAATCATTGAAAAGAGAGCGTTACATGATGATCATGTAACGCTCTCTTTTCAATAACAGGCGAAACTGTACAGTCGAGTCTCGTTATCTGAAGAAGTTGTCGATGTAATAGACATCATATATGTCATTGATATAATTTTTGTAATAGTTGCATTATCTAAGTTTCAATAAGAGAACATGTGAAATAGAATGCATATAAATAAATGATGACGGTAGTGCTATCACTGATGGTGTTAATCGCGCCAACCTAAAAATAATGAAATGTCTACCTCTACTGTGCAGTTTTATAACTCTTTTAAGTTAGCTATATTTTAGGTGTACAGGGCTCTACCTTGGTAGATCTTGATCCTTGAGGACCACACCAAGCTCAGCTGCTAGTTAGTGTACTTGCTAACCAACAGACATAGTTCTAACGCAGGTTTTTCTCTTAGGCTTAGGAAGTCAGATTGATGGCAGTCGCTTCCAGAAAAATCAACATACCCAATCAAAAATCGCTATGAGGAAAGTGAATAAGAAAACTGTATTAATTAATTCTTGATGAAAGTTTCAAAATATCAAACAAAATCCAGTTCATGCATAAGTGTTCTAAATCTTTCAGCAATAGAGCACATAGTTCATATAAATTGTACGTCTTAAGCTTCAGCGTGTGCCTTATCGTATTATGAAGGTAAACCGCCGACTATTACAATTTACTATCCATCCGCCCGTCCGTATGAGATCGCACTAAAACACGATAGCTGATAAACGAATAAACATTGAGTCATCCATACATCCATATACTCGTACATTGATGTCGATGTTCTACTAATATGAGATGGAACGGCTCCACTGCACTTGAAACTATATAATTGGTTTTATTGTCGAATGCATCGTTTATATCCGCTCTAGACAGTGTCTGTGAAATAAACGTTAGGTAGCTTGATGATTTGGGATGATTGTATAGGTTTATTTATACTTCACATACAGGCGCTTATTTTGTATGGTTTTCAATTTACGACAGATATAAAAGAATCTAACCCAATGGGACCATTGAGCCCGAGGGGGCTATCTCGAAGGCGAAGATAGCCCTGGGTCAGCCGTCAGCAAAGGAAATGTAAATGAGGCATCATACAAAAAGGAGTTGTGAGGCTAGCTACTTCTATGGTTCTATGATAAACATATTGCTGAAAATAATTTCTGGAACAGGCTGTTGTACATTTCATTCAAGATTTCGTCAAATTGCTTTAACCTAGTCAATTTCTTGCAATCTTCTAGCAATAGTTTTTAACTCAATGACATATCCAGAATCAAGTGAGCCTGAAAATATTCTCGACTTATAATTTAGTAACGCCTGCATTGTGTTTTTATCTTATCTTTAAATTGAATCCCATATAGGACTGAAACGAGAAAGAAAAACAATATCTTTAATCGTGGCACATTGGACACACGGCAGACAGACGTCATTACACGCACTGTAAAATTTGGCAAGGGAACTGCTGTTATCAGAGACCGCCGTACGATTTATAGCTCTAATCTATGATTCCGAATACACCCTGTTAGCGCCGAGATATACATATAATAGAAGACAGATGGGACACAAATAAATTATACTTGAGTACGATTTATAACTCTTTCTAGAACCCTGGTCTATTGCCAGGATTTGATTTCTCCAGGCATTGTAGTCAAGGCTTTTCTGCTAGCTTTCCCAATTTGACTAGTGCTGTCTAAGCCATAAATCAGGGTTATATTATATGACATAAATAGGATAAGACCTAAGCACAAATTTGGCATGCCTTTCTGTTACTAAAGTGATAGTTCCAAATATATTTAATGGCCCATTGTACGGGTTATAGACGTGAGACATACGAACTGTTCCTCTAATAAGTAATGACTAGGTAAGTATAATCGATTAAGTCCATATAATATTGGAATCCTTTCGGTGGTCAACAAAGGTATCATTATCGATTTATTCAATCAATTTAATAAATATAATGCGACATATCTGTCATTCAAACTCGCCGTAGAACGTTCGGCGCGTTTGTCGCAAGTTTTTGTTGAATGAAGTCATAACCCGTAATATCGTCCTTGTTAAGGCGTATACTGTGCTAATAACGCCATTACTAATTCGAACTATCGCTACGGTAACAATTATCGTCTGACACAAGACCGTGACTGTGTCGTTTTTGCACGACTCTACTCTGTATAATGACTTTTCACTTTTGTTCAATGCGATCATTTCTAAATACAGCTTTTTGAAGTTGACTATGATATAAAATTTATTATAATAATTATTATTTACGCATAAAATGAATTCATTGAATAGTCAAGTTACATATAAGTAGGTACCTGATAAAATAAGGATTCGTGGATCAATGCCGGATTTACTGGATTACCGTATCCTTCTTTTTTTCTTTTTCGTATGAATATTTGTATATTCAGATACAACTCGTCATCGGGAGTGATTATATCGGACCCTGACCGACTAAAACGGGTCTCGGGTCTCCAGACACCGGCGAGGTATAAGGTGGCTCTTCACCTTAACAAACAGTGCGGAATATTCCACAACTATCATGTCAAATATTATGTGTTACTAACTGTTTTCCGCAGCTCGTTTCTTTCTATAATATTATAAACTCAAAAAAAAAGAAACATGTAATTGATAAAGTCGTATCAAATTATGGCGTGACCAAGGGAAATAGGGATTGTTTTTTATATAAGCATACAGATATAAGTAATTTGGATGTGATTATTAACAAGGTAATTTTTTGTGAGAATTATTTTGGATCATCTAAATACTGGATAGGTATTCACTTATATCAACGGGCCAGTTAAAACTTTTTTTCCCATGTGGCCCGGCACCGGGCCAAGTTACCGGGGCAGATGGGATACACCCATTTCTACTGCTTTTTCAGGTTTTTTTTTCACATATTGAAAATTGTATTCTAGTTGATTTTCACTTATAAAGATTTAATTAGCAGTTTTAACGGACCAGTTTTTTATCTGTTTGTTCACAATGGACGCAAAAACTACTGAACGGATTTTGATGTGGTTTTTCTATTAGAAAGTTCTTGGTCATGCTTGAAATATCCCGTATGTTTTATTGCAATTGGTTTATTAGTGACTAGACCATCACTACATAGATCTATTATTGGCATCAGGTATTAAAAACGGTAAATATGTGATAACAAAAATATTTGCATAATATTTGCCAGAGTTATATCAGATATTAAAATTGAAGGCATAAAATCGTGCTTATGTTTGGTGTATGTGTAGTCGACCTACCACACTTTAACGTATAAGGATGCCGCCTACTATCCGCTAGACTCAGACTCACAACCAACTTACAATGCCCATTATCGGCTTAAAACGAAGAGGAAAATATAATAAAGATATTCAAAAGAGTTCTAACGAATCTTTTTTTATCAAAAAGTCACCATCCAAGACGGGGCTCAAATCCATGACCAGTTCCTTTCTAAAGAGTAAATTTAGTCTGAAGAGCATAAGGGCAGAACTAGGTACTTACTTGTACTGATCCAAACTTTTAAATTCTTGGTCAAACTGCTCGAATATTTTGAATAATGACATCATGGTATCGTTTTTCACCATATATGACGACGATATTAAATTAACACGTGTACATAATCTAAAAGAGAGCACTTTAAACGTTTTTGTTGTTTTTTTTTTGGGATATAATTATATATCATCTACAAAAAACAATCGAATATGGTTGTATAAGTTATTAGTTCATGACTCAACGCGGGAAAACTACTAGACTTGGGTTGGTCAATATAAAAATGTTTATACCTATAACCATCTATAACGGAATATATTATGTTACGTCAGAGTGAATATTTTTTTAAGATGATTTGAGATCAAATGCAGATAGCTCCTCAGTCATGCAGCATTGGTTTGTTTGAAGCCGTTTGGTCAGTTAGGTACCCGCATAACCTATCTAAATAACACCAAATAAATCACGATCTCCCTGTTGTGGAATGATCTTCGTGCTGTAGTTTGCCCTGACGTCTACAATATGGAGCTCTTCAAGAAGGGCATAAAAGGTTTGTGGGTCGGCAGCACAAGTGACACGCCTCTACTTGTTCTGTTCTGCTCTGTTGCACTCGCCCATAGGTCACAGTAACCTCTTACCATCAGGTAGGCCGTATACTTGTCTGACACCTAAGTGGTAAAAACCCCTAATATTATAATTTACGTACTTACCAACATAGGTACTATTCCAGATATACTTATCACTATAGGTAGTTGTTGACATTTCTTGTTATGTCCAGGATCTAATTAGAATTGCAATTGGTTGAGGTCAAAACTGTAACTTGACATCTTAATATCTCAGTAACAAAGCGGTTGACGTGTAAATTGTGTTACCACAGCGTAACAGCTAATTTTATTCGTTATTAATCGAAATGCGAGTGAATAAATAAGAGTATTTATGTGCTCGACTACTGATGTGGGGACCAGATACGCAAAACCACACCCACTGGCGTCCATTTGTCTCTTTTAGAGTCAACTATATTCACATTATAGTATTCATAAAAGATTGTTTAACCAATCAATCAATTAACACATGTTTAATATTAACCGACGTTTTCATGATGAAAAGCTAGCTATAGTATAATCTAAAGTTTGGACTAATTCAATGGATGGATAGGTGTAGATATAATTTTGCACCCTAAACTACTTATTATGATGTTAACAGATGTTACATACTTATGTCTTCTTGTTGCTGTTTTAATTTCTTGTTAATATTTTTAATTATTATAATGTTATGAATTTTTAGTACGCTAGCGGTCAATGCTTAAGAACCTGGAAAAACAATTCACCTCTAATATCTTCACCAATACCAACAACAAAAGCCTCTTGCAAGCCTTATAACATAAATTATGGGAAAACGATCAGGTGATCAGCAGATATAATCAGTAGTATGATCTCATTGCCTTATCTACGTTTGTTATCTATCCACGACAATGACGAGGTGGCTTGCGGCCAAACGTTGTCAGATAATCATTATATACCAATCACAATCAGTCATCCTGCGCTCAATGGCGGTGATGACGTCATATTCTATAGTGATGGAACAATGCTCTACGGTTTGGTAGCCCAAGAGCAAAGGGATGTGCATGAATGCGACCTGCATTGGGTTAGCGACATTGTCGTACTGTTTGGTTGCTTTTGTTGCCATTATAGTTATATATAATTTTTTATGAAATCTGTTGGAGACCAAGTGGCATCTGAGTCAGTAAATTAGGGCGAATACATTATTACTGCTTCGTTTTCTATTCTTTCTATTATTTCTAGTCCACATATTATATTATTTAATGTCATGTACATCCAAAAGTTGACTTTAATGATGGTACCCCTTTAATCATAGTGATTAGAGTGGTACCATCCGAAAAGTTCACTTACGGCTGTGCCATTTAGATTTATTCCTAGTCCGAGAGTGGGTCTTGGCTGAGTTGTAACTACGATTGAATTAAGAGTAATCAAATTATAAAAGTAACAAATTTAGCGAAATAGTTGTAGGTATATCTTGTAATATCTTGCAAATTAATTTTCTACATTGATAATCTCGCCAGGACCTTAAGTTCTTAATTTATCTTACTATAAAACTATTAAAACTAAATTTGTCACTAATGATAGCTTATGCCTCCACAATTGGCAATGTAAATATCAATATCCATATAATTTGATCAAATTAGTCAGTTGCTACTACGCAAAATATTGATTTATTGGCACTCCAGTTAGATATTTACATTCATAACTTAATGTCATTCATAATCAAAACAAGTTTAAAGTTACATTTTACAATTACCGTTGCATGACAATTCGGTTTGTCCTAGTTTGTTTACTATATAAAATTCATCCTGTAAACTGTATAAGGTTTTATGTCTTAAAATAAAGAGAATGATGGATTATCTACGCTGAAAACAGATGCGTGCAACGATAGGTTCATGCTCTGCCATTTTGGCCATTAATCGGGCGCTTATTCCATCCGCCCAAAATGCCGATTATTACCCAAAATGCATGAACCTATACCAGAACGCGTTTCACGACCACAAAGAGTTCATATAAAACGTATTAATTATATTAACTTCCAAATGTAAAAAATAAGTTTGAAATTAATTAAAAATTAATTTAAATTTCATGTTTAAATAAAAAATTAAACAACATAAAACATAAACTCACGCCTATATCCCCGAAGGGGTAGGTAGAGGTGCTAGCACCCACATTTCGCCAGTTTATGTTTAGGTCCCAATGTAATAGGTGGCGAGCCTATTGCCATTAACCGGGCACTTATAAAAATTAAACGCAATAATATAATAAGAACGAATTACTTTTTGGAGGTTTTGTGTAAATTACTTTAGTTATTACCAAGTATTAGTTTCTTAACCGTGCTGCTTTGTAGCATTATGCTGATAAACATTAATAAATCAAAAATTAAGCTCTTATTTGACGAGTTGTAAGGAATACCGGGGATGAAACTGATACGCTTATAAATATATTTTCATACAAACGGTATAAGAACAAGTTACGTGTCGCCGTAGGTATATTTACGACATTGCGTCATGTAATTCGTGATTGCTTCTGGCAAATTACAATGAAATAGCATTAATTAATATGATCGGTATTTTGTGATAAAACCCGCAAATACCACACTTAGGTACTTACATGTAATGTCTAGGTAAATTAAGTATTTGTTTGACTGTCTGTCTGTCTGACCGTGTGATGCCGGCGGACTAGAATAGCATCACCCCATATCTTCCCGTGGGTGTCGTAAGAGGCGACTAAGGGAGTGTGTGGAAAAGTACTGACCCCTTGTAACTTTTCCACACACATATTTTAGTGACACACATGAGCTAGCCCTAGTTCCATCCCTGGATGCCGTAGTCGGCTATGGGAATTAGGCCTGGTGCAGGTTCAGCAGCACCAAAAGGCACCTATCAGGCGGAGGGCAAACCGCCCACAACTACATTCCCAAGGAGGGTTGACGTCAGGCAGCCGGCCGGTCTTAAAATCATAGCCAAAACTATTTTGCAACATGGCAGTAGTTTGACTGTCTCGACTTACGAATACTATAAGATTACTTTTCGAATGTAATTTCGTACTTGCCCTACTGTACCTGAATCGCTTTATGCAAAGTAAAGGTCAGGCTCATGGCTGCAAATAGGCATATTATAGTTTAGATGACTTGTGTGTTATAAAACCTAACAGTTTGGTAAATTATTCGAATGTATCTCAAAATGATACTTACTGCCGCACTCAGAAAGGTTCCTTAAATTAGTCCTAAATGATACTTAACTAATTATCATTAAATCTGTTAATTGATGGAACATCCCAGAGTCATAATTTAAGGGTACATTAGTTAATCACAACTTTAAGTTTTGTAGAGCGGTGCAGTGACAAAATCACAGTATCGATAGGGCATCGATAAGGCGTCGGTGTAGCCACACCTAAAAAGCGTTAACAGTAAAAAGTAGAAAAATAATATTAAACATTATTAAAAACTTTTATTTATAGTAGTATAAATTACAATCCGTTCTTTTACTGTTAGTTTTTATGTATAGATGAAATTAAATACCTATTTTCATATACTGATAATAAAACATCTGGACTTTTTTATTCTATGGCATCACTGACAACTGCCAATGTCAATATAACCAACATCAAATTATTGTGCATTGTTCAACAGACACAGAAATAAAGGAATTTTAAAACGATATTGTTAGTTGCGATGAAAAATGAATCCTGTTTAATAATCGCAAGCGCTCGGAAAGTTGGTTGGATCCTAGTTCAGCACCTAAACAATGCCCTAAACGAAAACTTACCCCTAGAAAAGTGATGGTGACTGTTTGGTGGTCTAGCGCCCGGTGTGATTCATTACAGCTTCTTACCAAACGGGGTGAGCATTACTGCAGATGTATACTGTGAAGAACTGAACACAATGATGAAGAAACTGGCACATCTGCAACTAGCATTCAATCGCTCGTCTCCGTTGCTCCTACACGACAATGTGCGACCTTATACTGCACAGCAGACGGTCTCCAAGTTGCAAGAACTGGGGTTAGAAGCTCACCGCATCAATAAACTGCCGCTGCGTTGGCAAAGATGCATTGATTGTATGGGTAATTACTACTTCGATTAATACAAATAAAAATACATGAAAATAAAATCGTTTAATTTTTTTCGTACATAACGGCAATTTTATAGGTAAAGACCTAATTGGGGCACGGCTAGCCACGAGGTGGGTATCCATGAGGATTTCCTCACGATAATTCTGTTTTTTAGATGTAAAAATCAATCCTTAAAAGTTAAGTAAGGGTTTTGTATCACTTAACTTTAAAGTGTCATTAGGGATGTTAATGAATCCTTAACTGACTCTGAGTGGTAAATTTTTTCAAATTTTACTAAGGAACAACTTAAGTATCCGTTAAACGTCTCTGAGTGCGGCAGTTAAACGTAATTCGTATTTTACATTGAATACCTATCTAGTCTATATTAGCTACTTTCTCTATAGTGCCCTAACTTAATGACGTACCTACTATATGTATAGGTTTAAACTTATTAGCTTGTACATGCATGTTAATTTGGTTTCAAAAGATTTGACTTTATGATACAACAAAATTTTACATCAAGACGAAAAAAGTTTTCGCTGTAAATCCAAGTAACAAATTCTTCTTTACCTACCTTGATATCAATACTAAATACCTACAGAGACCATATCATCATTCGTCCTACTAACTTTATGACATAATGACATTCTATAACAAAATAACTAGTAGCTGCAGGTGCTATAACCCAATAATCAAGAGTAAAATGAATGAGCGCATACATTACATTATACACCATAATTATGTCGCGTGACATCGGTCGGCGGAGCTTGATAGCGTGCCGGCGTGCGCGCACCTAAAGATACAATCGCACCAATGACACTACCATCAATTCTATATTTTCCAGGACGCACCTATAAATTACACATTGAAGTCATTACTATAAGTCATAACCCCAGGTGCACACTGTAGGACTTGTGTCATTTATGGCTATGATGACGGGTGGATACCATTTTTCAGTACAAAGAAAGGTTTCGACTACTGATGACGATGCTAAATTAGCACGCAAATAGTGTTAAACCTTCTAGTTTTAAAAGAGATGTAGTGTCTTTATGTGTGTTCTACTGAAATACTGTGTGTCTACTGAATCACTGCTTCACGGCAAGAAGAAGAAGGAGAAACTTCTTAACACTACTGCAATCAACGTGTTGCGAAAACGTTTACTGAGTATTAATAGAATATTAGAATATCCACAGTGCAGCGATGGCGTATCACCATGTGCCTGATTCTTTAATGATGGAGAGGGCTTAGAATTAAAGTATTATGCAATTTAAGCGCACACTCCCTGAAATGCATTCGATAAAACACAATAGAGGGGCTTGTAATTTTGCAACTTTGTTTATGTAGGTACTTCTTGGCTCATTTCTCAATCGTCAAAAATGAGAGGCTGGCATTTCACTAAGCGTCACAAATTCAACCAGTACACACTCAGTACATGACCAAACTTGACTAACCAAATTAAACAAAGCTAGTATGGGTCCTAAAACATAGATCAATACACCTATTAAGTACAGTGACATCAACAAACATAAAACAATACCAGTGATTAAATTAATTGCAAACCATCTTAAAATGATCATTATACATGGTGTTACGAGCATTACGTCACCTCGTCTCTCACTACGACCGTAATGACGTAGTTGTTACGACAAAAAATGTGTAACAAACACTAGTCGTGATTCGACAGACCAAAGTACTTGCGATCTATCTACCGTAAAATTGTATTAAAAAGTGGTCGAGATAAAAATGACTCATGATGTCATAATTTATTTATGTGAGTGACGTGATATGTTAACTATGTAAAACGACGCGACGAAATAGAAAGCCTAAAATGTAGGCTTTCGTTTTCTTTGTCCCATTATTGAATTAAAATTCTCTACAAATTTTGTGTGTCGAAGTGTCGAAAAAATATATCACAATTCACAAGCAATCAAAATTCTGGTATTCAAATTTAACATAATATACTCGTACCTACTTATCCAATACTTAAACTTACAGCGTCTGGAAACCTTAAGTTGTTTATAGAATTATTCCAATAATGATATTATCCATCAATAAACTTTTATTACCTACCTAATAATTCGCCTACTAGTATGAAGAAATGCATAAAATGAAGTCATTAATTCATTCTCTGCCCTAATCTGGTATAACTACTTCATTTTATGAATATCGTCACTTAGCTGGCTTAACTAGGTACTGTCCATAATATTATTATATTCCACACATTGTACACACGATTTCGCGAGTGCGAGTGTACCAAGATACCAAGTGTTAAAGTAGCTCGTTGATAGTCTTGTCACTTATCATTATTATGACCAACGCCATAAAAGGAAGGAAAACGGGAAAAAATATACAGAAGCAGATGATAGATTCTTGTCTTTACCTACCCCAGAGGAAGAAATGGGGTAAATGACAATAAAGCTTGTTATAAAAAAGTTTTTTATTAATTATTTGAAATGCTGTTTTAAGAAATTCCAGTATTATTTAATAATCACATAATAATTTAATGTAAGGTAAGGAGTATACGAATATTGTAGAGGAAAATGTGTAATAATGTAATATTAAATAACTACCTATATTAAATTGCGGCAAGTCATCAATTTGTCAAGTGTCCTGTATTGTAAAATACCCATCCATTTTCCGCAAAAGAGATTGGGAATTAAATAACAGTCCCATGACGTATTTTAAGTTATTAATTTAAATCCTTTTAACCTTATTATTCCACCACTTATTTGGATTGGGTTTTTTAGGTTAACAATTAGCTGGTTAAAAATTATACCTCCATGATCCCGCCAATTTCCGTATTTAGTATCCTACTTCCTACTATTCTTCCTTTTATGTTCGAATAGACGTCATATTATATAGTTCGAATAGAATAGAGTATGTTTACAAGTCTCTACCTACATTGACAAACAAGTACACGGCCCCCTTAGCGGTGAGCGGTCATAGCGAAATATGAATTATTCGCACGCACCATCAGAAGTGTCAATGTCATATGCTAAAAGAAGGAATGTCAGGCATTCTCATAAACAATACAATAAAATTTTAGGCAGCATACCTACCAGTCTGACGCTACAATAAAAGGCTCTACAATGGCTCTACATCAGGCTACATCTTAGTAGATGTGGCGATGTTGGGAGCCTAAGTCCTGATCCCGTAGCCTATGGTACTCGGGATAATTCTAATGAAACAAAATTAGTTTGTACATAATTGATAACTTTAATAAGATAAATAAGATAAGAGCATTTATAATAATTTGATGAAAATGAATGTACTGGCAGTTTAAAAAAGATAAAAAACATCATTCAGGTGACATACAGACAGGTAAAAACATGGCTCTATCTCTTGATCTCTACGTATTTAAATAGTGGTGTAAGAGTAGTGTAATTTTTTTTTTCAATTTCTTCGTTTTCACAACGAGCTTTTAGTATTTCATTGATTTAGAATATACTTAACAAAAGGATTTATTTCCATAATCTGATGTACTTGCGATATGGCCCCTTTTTTTCCGTGCGGAAATCCTCATGGATACCCACCCCGCGGCCAGCGGGGCAGGTTATTTCGGACTCTTACCGACTAAAACCGAACGCCGTCTAGGGTCTTCTGACGCCAGGGTGTAAGGTGGCCCAAAGAGCATTTCCCTCGCACCCCGGCTTACGATACGGCCCCTAATAGAAACTGTACTCGTATGTCAGCAATGAACAAAATATTACATGAATAACGTAGTTGTATTAATTATCAAGGCGAAATCACTTTATAAGGAGCTGTGATTTTATGACTTGAACGTCAGATAAAAGTTGTTCAGTTAATTATTATATTTATTGAAATGAGACAATAATAGTTGAAATCGTTGAAAGTTGATTGGCTTGGCGCCGTGTCGGGTGGGAATTGTGTACAAATGCATAGACAATGCGCAGAAATAGAACGAACGTCAAATTCCTGAACGCAATCTCGGACATCGATCATAATAGTGAGTAAACCAAGAGTATAATACCTTAATACTTACATACCTTAGTACCTACTTACGGAGAAATTACAATATTTTTGAAACACATGCATACAAATATCTATCTTTAGCTAGTAAGAAAAAGTGAGATGAAGTAAATGCAATACCTAAGTGAGAAAGATTTTTTATAATTTATCAAATGCCAAAGTTGATACTTGGTGTACCTCATTAAGAAAATAGTGCAAAAATTAAGTATAAAGTGTATAGTGAGTGTCAAAAATAACTGATCAATTTCAGATTTTCAAGATTAGTTTGTAAGAAAAATAATTTATTTTTCTTAGTCCACATGCTGTTTACCTACTTAGTGGGCTCTAATTACTGTTTTAAATGTTAATTGAAATATACATAAGTATTTAAACATTTTCATTGTACCTAATTGTTAATATTGAAATCTAGGCAGTCTTCATCTACTTTTGACGCTGACTGTACCTATGGTTTAACACCAGATACAGTATATTTGTTATCATAGTGGCAACAGAAATACCTCATCTGTGAAAATTACAACCGTCTAGTTACGGTGGTTCATGGCATGAAGCCGGTGGCAGACAGACGGACGGAGAGTCTTAGTAATAGGGCTCCTTATTAGAGATCCGTACCCAAGGGGCAAAATCAGGACCCTATTACTACGACGGTGTCCGTCTGTCTGTCTGTCTGTTCCCTTCCCGTCCGACTCGCACTTGACCGATTTTTACGCTTTGGGTACAGAATCTTAAAAAAAATTAACAATAGGTGTAATCCGTCTGTTGAATGGCCACTTTGAGATCTCCCATTTAAAAACCGACCTTGGTTCTGACATATAAACTAAAACTGTTGAAGTATGTGGTTGGGTGGGAAATTACATCATTGCGTTAGGTACTACTGAAAAATATTTCTTGGCATTGTTTGATTTGTTTGTTTAAACTGCACTCAAAACTTTAACGTAGATGTATGCAATAGACGCTACAAGACGGAATGCTCACGTAAAACTAAGTGTGAATACATCATAAATATATAAACAGATATGATATAATGCCAAATGTTCAAATTGGCGCCGGCTAATGGAAAGTATATCTGTTGATATAATTTTTTTGCTTTGTATTTTCCCAAAGTGCCCCCTGTTTTCAAATGTGCAAATAAAATAAGAAATTTCGGAAAAATAATATAGTAGATACAATATTTTACACCTATTTTTGAATACTCGGATGGAGTAAAATGTTTATTGAGCCAAAGATTGCATTTCACGAGCGGAATTGAATCGATAGGCAAAGTATTAACAATTGGTAACATATATAGAACACTGATATCCCTTCTCCTCCGCAAAGCCTTTTCTAAGCTCAGTTGGGATCGGCTTTCTGTCTATCTACGAAACGGCTGAATTTCGATATTTTCCGTGAAGTAACTGCCATCTGGCCACCACAAAGTTGTCGTAGGTACCTCTTAAGCCTCCAACTACGCTTAATGAATAGCACAGATATTCGCATGGCAATCGGGACCGACGACTTAACGAGCTCTCTTTGGCTCAGGGGGGTCTCACAGTGTTGAGAATGTATCACCACTATCGTCCTAAAACTGACCTGACTAGTTTGGCTCACTACTCTACTACCACTTGGCTTCGAGACCTCACGAGCTCATGTGAGAGATTTAAAATTAAAACCGGTTTAAAAGAAATAATAGAATTAATTGTTTTTAAGTTTATTCATCGTTTTGATGCAAAATCAAATAACAAGTCAATATTTAGGTACGATGTTAATCTTAAAGTTCGTTTCAATGAAAAATTCTGTAAAAATTCTCATACAATTTATTATAAGTACCTACAAAAATATTTCAGTGCCTCCAGAATAACCCGCGAACGCCAGTGGGCTTGGAATATATAGGTACCTATTTATATAGCAATAAGTATTTACGAAGATTTTAGAAAGCTAGAATTGAAAAACGGAAAATCTCTAAAATGTATCATGTAGCAAAATTTCAAACATGCAATTGCCGCTAACAGTTCAATACAACATTACTGTATGTTTATACTTATTTTCCGATCTGTGCTACACACCAACATCATAAATTTATGATGACATTATAAGTGTAATCATATTATGTAGGTTCCACAGTAAGAAGAAAATAAAAAATTAAAGTCTTCATTTTAAATTGAAGATATTTTTTTAAGAAGTATCCAAAAAAAAACTACAAACTCACCTTGAAAAAGTACCTACTACCCTTTACACAACACCTCACTTAATACAGGAATTCATAGCAGTCTTGGGTATTATCGCCCCAATAATGTAACTAACTTTGTAAACAATATAATACTACTTCGGAGGAACGCGTTCGCTCCGGGCAAGAGTCTGGCTCTTTTGGCGGACGCCTCACATTTCCTGCCGTGAAAGTTTCAGCCTTTAGTACGTAAGAATATCGGTGAAGTTGGACAACGATAAGTGAAGATTTGTTGAAGCAAATAACGTCGGCCCATTCTTAGTTTGCGTTTTATCATGTAATGAAGTCTAAGTAAATAGTTCGTACGTTACACAAAAGAAAAGCCATTCTTAATGCTTAGTGCCTTATTTACACGAAATAGGATATGCCTATAGGTACTAATTTGCCAAATTTACGTATAGGTATGTAAATCTAGTTTTCAGGTTTTCTTGCATAATTGCATTCTGTGGATTTGACCAGATCTAGAACAGCACTTCTATGAAGTTTATTAGTATATTAGTAGTATTAGTCACGCTCAATTTACCAACTGCAATCAAGTTAGCTGCCACTGATGCGTCCTAGGCGCCGCCAGTTCTTGTTTTAATGGCATCCACTCTTAAAATTAAATTTTTTATAATAAAATTCAAAAATTAATACATAAAATGTGTTAACTGAACTTTAATACATGTACGTGTTCTGTCAAGGCACCAAAGATGACAAAAATGATGGTGATGATTTTTGTCAAGACTACTAAATAACCATCTCGATCACATCACCTTTCAAATAAAAAAATCTACATTGACATCGATCCCTCCATTTTCGTACTATTATGCCACAGACAGATCCACAAACAGACAAATAGATGAAACTTATAACAAGCATAATGGTTTTGCATCGGGGGTTAAACATTATACCTCTACAATGTTGTGGTGACAGTTAACTGTTGTACCTATAACGTTTTTATAAATATCTAATGATAAATGGACTGTTGAGATGTTCTCCGGCTGCCACAAATCACATGTACCTACTTATCGGCATCTTCATCTACCATGCATTTAAGAACTTTTGATCTGTCCTCATGAACTTTGTTTACGCAATAAGTTATCTATTTTAACGCGCAAGCACTATCTGGCGGTAGATGGTTAAGTCAAGTTTACCGCGCACACGAATATTTATTATGGATATAGGTATACATATTAGCACTTAGTGTTGCTAACGTTAAATTGTGCCGCAACGGATAGTGCCTTTTGGTGACCCAAATCGCAAATCGCACATCAAGGTGACCCTTGATGTGCGATTTTAGTAGGTTCAAGTCCGACATAACCACCCCACTAGCTCAGCGAGGGTGGTATCACGGAAAAAGGGGGTAGTGTCATAGCAAGATGCCTCTTTTTTTACTGGTAGTAAAAATAATTCGATGTTTTCCAAATCATATCAAAGTTGCACCTTATACCTACGACACTGCACTGCACACATTTTTTATAACTTATCTATTTGTAAATTAAGATTCTTGACAGTCACTGAGACTGACCGTACCTACCTAAATCAGAAGCCAAACATTACAATTTGATCTGCAATGTTTATGGAATGTCAATTCATATCAATCTACCTACGTCTCCTAGACGCGAGACGCTTAGAAGTTCAGACGACCACTATTCTGAAGTTGATTGCATTAACAGTCAAAATTTTGGCAATACTTCAATGACATTAAACACAATGTTACACAATTGCTATGACGATGATGATGTGACTCGTATGGGAAAAAGATAGCGGACTCCGGTCTTTTTCCGCAAAGACTGACACGAGGTAAACAGGTAACGGGTAACCGAATGAAAACCTTTAAACAAATGTAATGTTACCAATATAATGTTACATGGCAATAAAACCCTTTTAAGACGAAGTTATTATTTTGGTTGAAGTATCTAATAAAGTTTGAAATTCCTTATGTTCCTGGCAATACCGGCTAGGCGCCGCCGTCTGCGCTTGCGCTGATCCATCCCACGTGCGGCGTCACCCGCCAAATTGTTACATAGACGATAAATAATATACTGTACGATGGCGCTCTGGTCTGGCGATGTGACATAACAAATCAACTTAGCAATTAAAACTCAACAGTATAAATCTGTGTTATGGTCTAGAATGTTTAGGTTACCTTTTTTATATTTAGTCCATCAGACCTGATGGTAAAACCATTTCCAAAGATTGCTCCAAGAATAGTGGCTTCTACCAAGATGGCCACGAAAGATGGTTTTTCACGCCCAGCTTAAAGAACGAAGAAAAAGGGAACACGTGTGTGGGTAAAGCAATCGAGTTCCTTATCATACGACATAGAAAGGAATAGCCAATCCGCTTGGATTATTCCTACGGCTATATGTAAAATTACTGACATAGCTCGCAGAATAAGCAAGCTGAAGTGGCAATGGACTGGTCACATCTGCCGAAGGACTGATGGCCGATGGAGCAAACGAGTCCTAGAGTGGAGACAGCGAATTGGCAAACGGAAAGTAGGACGCCCCCCAGCACGATGGACAGACGACCTAAAGAAGGTAGCTGGGATAGACTGGATGCGCAAGGCGGAGGATCCGGTGCTATGGCGTACATTGGGAGAGGTCTATGTCCAGCAGTGGACTGCAATAGGCTAATTGATTGATTGATTGATGTAAAATTACTTGTAATACCACATTATTTACCCTTTGCGTACGTAATTAACGGACTCAGCCATTTTAGTCCATCTGATGGTACTTAAGCGGTTATGGTAGCTAATAAACGCTAGTAGGTAATATCACAAGTTGAAGTTAACTTTTTTAAAGAGGCTTGCGAGCTCTTATGAAGGCCTTCTCGTAGATGCAATGTAACCTTCCCAGATAGACAGACTTAAAAAATAGTTTATTTCAGCGTTAGTTTGTATTTCAATTCAATTTTGTACACGAGGCGGACTTGCACTTGATGGGTTCCTAAAAACATACTCGTAAATTCCTATAAAATGGTTAATGACCAATGAAGGGGTAAATTTCTTCAATTTAGTATTTCATTCTCTGTGCAAAATATTAATTAATGAAAACATATTTGTATTTTTACCATGCTTTTACACCGTAAGTATTGGCATTCAACTTTGAATCCGTATCGGATTGTCAGTCAAGTTGTACGTTCGCACGGTGCTTTCTCTATTTTTACCCTGACCGCAAAATATCATCTCCATCTGACTAGTCTCGCCACTGACAACGTTTAACGCACAAGGAACCAGCACACCTATTTATTCTCATATTTTACCATCAGACTAGATGTATGGAGGACCACTATATGAGATCTTTTAGACTCAAGACAACCTCACTTGCTAACCGGTACACCTGCCAAGTAATAGACAAATTCGGGCCTAGGCAGGTTGGAGGTGAAACAGCAGTAAAAACTAAGATAAGTTGAATCGAAAGGAATGTAGGAAATAATAGTAGGGGGGCGGATCCCGGGTTTCATGTTACCTATAAGCTTTGGATGCAATCAGCTAATGCAGGTATTTTAATAGTCGTTTCAATCCAACACCTCTAAAAATTTGCATGCCATAATGTCAATTTGCGATCCTAATGGTTTTAAAAGTAATAATATAGGAATAAAAATAATGGTCCGACTAATCGGTGCTTTTGACCAACTAATTAATTAACTTGGCTGGACCACGGAGCCGGACTACTAGTTTCGACTAACTTGACTAGTTGGCCACCAGACGGTACATTGTATGTAAAAGCTTCCACTTTATACTTCAGTATGCTTTATTAGCTTATAACACCATCCCTCGCGCACTGTCTGAGGGAACCGTATAAAATGGTTTGCGGTATGACGCACAGTCGTCAATATCCGAGGCAATACAAAATTTCTGTACCTATAAACTCCCTATAGGTACTTCATACGTACATACAGATATACACATTCGTCCCACATATCGGTTCATAAACAGTTTAACTACGAGGCAGGCAGTGCCCCTTTAAAAGCCCGCATTAGGCGATCACTCTGTGACCTAATGTAACCTGCGTACTAATAATTCATGATTTGGCGGCATAAGTCGGAAATATGCGTCAGATTTTTCATTATTTGATAGTCAGTTTCAATACCTGATAGTGTATTAAAATTAATAACAAATCTATTGCTTGAAAGGAACAATCGTCGATTACCTAAACAAAGAATCTGAAAAAGAAAATAACCAATGGACCAATGAATTTTCAAATCGATTTTGTTTACATTTTGAATGATAAATAATGTGAAACCTTCCAAATCATAACCCATTTCTGATTATGTCAGATTATAAAAAAATATTATAGTGACCTCGGTGCCGTTTGCGTTCGTGGAAATAATAGAAATAGGTAGGCCATGGCAACATTAGACATATGGTGAATTATACCATGTCGTTCATCAATACACATTGTAAGCACCTTTGATCATTGTTATATTCCATCTTAAGTGAAAAGTCCCTTACTAACAACATCTGACTTGTACGTTTTTTCACCTGTTAACTAAGTAGGTCGAATGGACTGGACATGTCACATCGAGACCGATTGACGTCAAATTGGTTGACACTCGAAGTTTTTCAAGAATACATAGCTACTTTGGGCAGGTATTTAGCTCGGTAGAGTCAACTTCGACGGTCTATATTGACCCGACGTATTTTGCAAATGCTGCCCGCATTCACCATTTTTTGCCAATAGGTTCTCTCTTCATCCTTTCCGCAATGTATTAAAAATAGGGTTTTCGATCAGTGCGTCCTGTATTATGACTTACCTACGGTGCCGAAACGTGAACACTGACCGCAAATTAAAGTGTCTCGGGCTATAGAGTTATTACTCGAAGTTTCTTTAGAGATAAAATTCGTAAAGACTTGATAATTTAGGTTAGGTTACGTTAAGGTAGGAACAGGCTTTTATTGCTTGTTCGTCGTTTTGGGCATGAATTGTTTAAATTATCAGCTTCCTAAGACTACGCTTCAATCGATTGCGACATGGTTTAACTCTTGTGACTTTGATGTCTTAATAGCCTAAATTATCTTGTGAACGTTGCACGTTGGGTGATACTGGTGCACATTCTGCACGTCCACAATAAGTTCATTCGTCTCTGTCAACGGCCACAAAACCAAAACAGTGACAGTTCGACACCCACAAGTAGGCAGGTACATGGCACTTGTAAGTTCAGTAGTACAACTCACAACATCTACATTGGGGTCTCTAATTTTCTTTTAAAGTTTAGCGAACTTTAAAGTTGCGAGGAAGAAAGCTGAAATTCTCTGATATATGAGTATTATAGGTAATACTCATATATCAGAGAATTTTCAATATCCATGATGAGCCCTAAGTTTTTCAGAATATACACACTGTAAAGGGCTGATCGTAGGTTCAAGTCCCGTCCTTGATGTTAACTTTTTCAGGGCTAAATCTATTGGAAAAGTTAGCATACTATACCTACTAATTGCTTCAAATTTCATTAAGTATATCATACGTATTTATAAATTTATAAAAGAAAAGCAGCAGCGGTTAACCGATTAATATTAATAGACTTCGTAGCAGGTATTATAGGTATATTATTTTTAAAATTTCCACTTATTCAAGTTGGTTAATTAATAAGATAATTTTGCGTTCAAGTTGCAGTAGGAAGCTAACCTCTTTAGTGGGTCTAATTGTGGTCTTACGTAGTTTTACATTTATTTTGCAACGGACAGTGCAGAACTGTAATACTGTACGAAGTGTACGTTCATCCTCCGTGATAGTGCCAAAATGTGACCGTCAAAAATGTTAAATCATTGTTCTCATAAATATTCAGTAACGTGTCAACATTATTACGCTTTGTGTCTCCGCGGTTTATTTATTGGAACAATGTGCCCGGTGTTTATCTTTATATGTGTTTTCTTCTTCACTTACCTCAATTATATCCATTGATTATCACCACATCACGAAACATTCCTTCGGACTCGTGGCCCCACTCCCCATCTCCACCAGTGGGGCCACGAGGACTTTTAAATACGTAATGATGTCCCCACTGTAGTGGGTCAGTGGAGCCGGAGAACATTACCTACCTAATAAAAATTTACTAACGCTAACCGTTATAATACCTAACAACTTAATTCAGCCCGCAGAAATTAAGCCTGCCAAACAGATTTATTAAAGAAAAATAATAAGGTTTCCCTGTATAAAACTTAAACCGAGCTAGTGCCTTTATAAAATACTTTCAGGTAGGTAAGCTTAAACTTGCGCCGATAATGGTTTTGAGATTATTTTTATGGCGCCCCTATTAAATGAGAAAGCACTTGGCATCTTTCATCAAGTAAACGCAGGCAATGTTCCAAAATATTTGTAGATACCATAGTTGGTAAGATCAGACATAGCAACAGAAGAAATGGCCGCTACTTACACCGGACTCATTATGGGCAAGGAATACAAAATGTAAGTTCGATGACCTCTGTGGGGTAGCCGTAGCGCGATCGACTGCTAAGTCAGAGGTTGTGGGTTCGTGGTGGACAATATCCAGTACAGACTGTCAACTTCTAACCCTGATCAGCGACGGATAGGACCTACTCTTGTTCCACACGGTGTTCTGTCACGTGAACCTTTTTCCAGAGACCCCGGGTATATCCAAGGAAGGAAATAACCAGGAACTCCGATAGACTTTGGCCAACAGTTGTGACACAGTTGGTCAGGCTGTGGCATGCGGGGGTAACTCCCCTTCGTTTAGAGAGGCGTGCAAATAATCACACCTCACCATTCAGCCCTTATAACGTAAGTACTCCAACTTATATTGGTTAAGGCTATTAATTATTAAGCTCTGCAACAATAAACTCCATTGAGAACTTTATCTGAGTCTCATGAGATAAACATGTACCTAGATAACAAATACATTGTCTATTTCTGTAGGTACAACATAATTTATGTAATGAAGAGTTCATTCCGTTCCACATAATCAAAGTTTACATTATAAAGCAGCCGTTTATATGCATAGCCAATTCGTGAACTACGCATTAGCGTATTTATTGACCCATAAATACTTTGAGTTCAGTACTGTGCTTACTACTGCTTCCGGGTTTAATATGAGTACTTTGTGTGAAATTATATTATGATCTTAAGGAGCTCGTGGCTAAGTGGTAACCGAGTAGGTTAACAACGTGGTATCTTATCCATTCTAAACCGTTAAACAATACTAACCAGTCAGTCTTAGGATAGGTGACCATTCTCCGTGCCTCTTCTGTAGGTATGCCTACCGGATAGCAGGTGAGATTGTCTTGGGTCCCGTGAATCTTGGTTGGATTGGGTGGATATAAATCTAAGTACCTATGTAAGTAGGTACGCACCGGAATTACAGTCAGAACAACGGAATATAAAATGTTTCTCACGTTACGTTATAGTACGGGAGGTACCGTTAATTTTTTTTGGCAAGCGATAGCGAGTTGATATTCTCCACGATAATAGATCTTTATTGATACATACCAGAATTGACCGTCAGAACCCGCACCCGCGGAGCAGTCGAAGGTGACACCATGGTAAAGTTGTCAAAAAAAATTACGCTCCGAGCAATCATTTGACACGTGAAACTTTATATGGTGATTCCTGAGGTCATTTTCAACTGAGAAATAACCGTCAGATGTGGTGTAGAGTAGTGGTTATACGTCAGTCGCGTATATATTAGACCAGTGCCGATAGTCTTTGAGACAAAATAAATTTATAGTAGGATGAAACCTGTTGGAAAAGGATCAGAATATAACAAAAATGAAAGGAAAAATAAATTACGGGTGATCTGAGGTCGGGAAGTGGGGAGGGGGGTGAGTTTTAAGGGTAAAAACGGTTTATCTCGATTTCTGGCAAAACTACAAGTCCTATGGAAAAAAGTTAAATGACAAATTTTCTCAGAAAATGCAAAGAAGAAAAACTCGAATTCGAAATTAATATTTTTGTATTTAGTCATTTCCTGAGAAAATTTACCATAGCAATGTATATATATTTTTACATCATCAGAAAGAAGAGATTTCAAAGAACAAAAAAATTTTTGACTTTTTTTAAAAAGCTGATATTTTGACGTGAGAATTTTCGATTGAAAATTGGGGTGGTTTTTCGATATTTAGTCAAAATAAGCTGAAAAAAAGAGTATTTCAAATAAAAAAAAATACAGTGTCTGTAGGACATAAAAAGCTAAGTTTTCACCAAATTTCGTGGAAAACAAATTTGTTTTGCTTAAGATAAAAATAAAAAACCAAAAACTTGATTATTTGAATTTTTCACATACATTTTGAGGTTATGTGAAAAAAGTGTAAATGAAAAGTTGTAGGTCTCTTTATTACCTACAACTTTGTCATTTAACTTTTTTCCATAGGACTTGTAGTTTTGCCAGAAATCGAGATAAACCGTTTTTACCCTTAAAACTCACCCCCCTCCCCACTTCCCGACCTCAGATCACCCGTAATTTATTTTTCCTTTCATTTTTGTTATATTCTGATCCTTTTCCAACAGGTTTCATCCTACTATAAATTTATTTTGTCTCAAAGACTATCGGCACTGGTCTAATATATACGCGACTGACGTATAACCACTACTCTACACCACATCTGACGGTTATTTCTCAGTTGAAAATGACCTCAGGAATCACCATATAAAGTTTCACGTGTCAAATGATTGCTCGGAGCGTAATTTTTTTTGACAACTTTACCATGGTGTCACCTTCGACTAGACCGCTACCAGACCGGTTGACGGCCAACTCTGTTATGTATTAATAAAGCTCTATTATCGTGGAGAATATCAACTGGCTATCGATTGCTTGTTAGAATTAACGCTACCTCCCGTACTATTACGTTACAGTGTGAGTGTGAGACTCGACGCCCGCCGCGCCGTCGCCGGCAGGTGTGCGGCGCCTCGGGTCGTAGTCGCGACTCTTGTAAACATACGTGCTCGACATTGCAAGCCGACTGTCGCCGCTACCGAAATGGCCATCTAACAATGTCAATTGAAACTCAATTCTTTGTAGATTAAAAGTATATAAGTATAGTTTAATTTATTAGAATGATTTTATGAATGGAAAGGAGGAATTAGGAATTAATTTATTATCTAAGTAGGTAGGAAATTAAGAACTAACACTTAACGTATTATGTACCAGATATAGGTAGGTACCTACTTACTTATAGATTTTTCCACAGTATGTAGGTAATTATCTAGGTACCTTTAATCACGTCACAGCCGTACCTACTTATAGGTAAGTATTAAAGGTGAAAACCGAATTCAGATACTTACAGCATAATCTATGTTGGACAATCATTTCTAACAGAATAAAATGTAATGAAAATAAATATATTTATGTATGCCAACAAGATGTGTTAAAAAATGTACATAGATATTGTAGATGCACTAAGAACATGAGAAATATGTGCGGCATACCTATGTGTGAAGCGCCTTTATTTCTGCGGTAGGCAATCCGCCGCCTTGCGACGAGTTGGTAAATAGGTACTTACTGCTTTATCGTTGCGTCAGGTGCATCATTACAGAAAACCTCTGTATATGGGCGTACTTGCTTTAATTGGGGGAATAATAAACTACTATAGAGCACTTTTTAATTTTGTATAATTACGAAAGTATCGAATCGAATGTGAGTTACTCATGTGCGGAGGGCGGCGCAGGTGGATCAGTCACACGAGCTACGTAGGTATGCGTCACGTATCTAGTATCTAGACATACCTATCTACTAACAGCATGATATAATTAAGTAGTACCTATCTACTGTTTTTATTTATTAATGTGTTTTGAATTTACTAAAACTTTTTACCTATACGATTTTATTATAGACGAAATGAAATGGATAGGTATAATAAATGCCGTTCTTAACTGGTTTTTTAATTATTCTTATTATTTTTTTCATCATACAAACGATTCCTTAAATAGACATATCATGTAGCTTTAGCTAGCCATAACATATTTGTGTTTCGTCGTGATCGCACGAGAATGAGTTTCCAAAACAAAGTAGTGTTAATTACCGGAAGTAGTTCGGGGATCGGTGCAGCTACAGCAATAAAATTCGCACAAGAAGGAGCAAATGTTGTCATTGTTGGAAGAAACCAAGACAAACTTGATAGTGTTTATAAATTATGCGAAGCCACCGGCTCCAAGCCTCTTGCTATAGCAGCAGATGTGACCAACGACGATGACTTGAAAATAATAATTAATGAGACCATAAGTCATTTCGGGAAACTTGACGTCTTAGTCAACAACGCAGGAATAATAAGATTCGTTAGCATTTTGTCTGAAAATGCTATGGAAGAGTTTGACAAAATAATAGCGACGAATCTTCGTGCAGCAGTTCATCTGACACACCTGAGCGCACCGCATCTCATTAACACGAAGGGGAATATCGTCAACGTCTCCAGTGTAGCAGCTTTGCGGTTAGCGCTAACAGACACATTTTCTTATGACACATCAAAAGCTGGACTGGATCATTTCACAAGATCTGCAGCATTCGAGCTGGCGCCGAAAGGAGTTCGGATGAATACTGTCAATCCGGGATTAGTGCGAACAGACATCGCGCAGACCGTGGGCGTGGATGCGACTATGCAAGGTTGCTTTTGGGATAACTTAGAGAAGACAGCACCTTTAAGAAAACTGGCACTTGCCGAAGAAATCGCTGACCTTATATTGTTTATTGCAAGTGATAAAGCCAAGAGTATCACTGGCTCTTCATTTGTGTCAGATAATGGAGCCATGCTAGTTCCCCAAATAGGAAACGTTCAGCAACTAAGCACGGCTTAGTTTTTTTTCAATGAAGTCATTTTGATAAATCTGTGTTAAAAATAAATATTACATGCTACATAGCAATAAAGCGGTCAATGAGTTTTTATTTCTGCTGCATAAAAAATATGTAGGACTTAGGTACCTACCTGCCTGCTCATTTTTGTTCTGTACTGAATATTTTAATATTTAACTACAGTAATTTTAACATACCTACCTACTACAATAGATACAAGAAAACCGTCTTAGAAACCTTCACTTCTTCTTAACCTAATATTAAAAACAGACACTTCAATTTTATTTATTTTAGGAGTAGAGTAGATGAATAAAACACAACATAAAAAATTTACATAATAATTTATATAGGATGAAGTAAAGCTTACAACATAAGAGCTCCAAATATTGGAAAATCATCATTTGATTTATTCAACTTATACCTAAATCTATTGAGTACGCCACTGGCCACCACGACTCCTCGACTAGAAAACGAATGATTCACTTGAGTCCTCACTATGTTCGGTCTGGACACTGGAGTCCTACAGTTTTTTATTTTTATTCTTATACACTTATCACTTCTAAAGTTAGTAGGTTCGAACACTAGCTCCCTGTGGAAGCCATTTCTCGATGGCATCGCGGCAGGTATTAGGCGGAGTTTGGCCCGTTTCAACACAGGCCGTAGAGGCATGTAGAATTCTTCCTCCGTAGAATTTTCTGGAGTTGTGTTTCCACTTGCATATGCATCTGAAAGCAAAAAATATTGCTAAAAATACATGTGCCTTATTTTTTCCGGTCTGAGTTCCGGCACCTCAGAGCGAGCTCCAGCTAGTATTCAAATTACATCTTTTATTTGAATTTTCTGTGTCAAGGTCATATACCTTGCGTAGCCAACCAGTGATAATTTTTTGTGTTATATGACCTTGCGTGGCCAATCAAAGTAATAATTTTCTGTGTTATATGACCTTGGATGGCCAATCAAAGTGATAATTTTCTGTATTATATGACCTTGGGTGGCCAATCAAAGTGATAATTTTTTGTGTTATATGACCTTGCGTGGCCAATCAAAGTAATATTTTTTTCACATGTTCAGCAGAAAAGATTATGAGTCTTGACATACCACTGGTAGACGTTAAATAATTCTACATGAGATTTTTGTTATTGAGCATAAATGTTTGACCACAAATAGCCTGCGACTGCGAGCTGAATATGGGACCGTACAATACCTGAATGTGGGAACAAAGTCCGTCGAGGCAGGATGGAGTCGCCGAGCATCTCGTACAATGTGTAGTCAGTCGTCACGTAGTCTTCTAAATAAGTCGTCGGTTCAGCCATCAGTAGGCACGTCGATGCATCCTGCAGATAAACACATTATAAAATTTGTTTAATACATATATTCGAACGATGTAACTCTGTCTAATGTCTACTAATAGATGATCTGTTGTGCATCTCTAGTGAATCCGACAGTTGGCTACTACAATAAAGTATATCTCTAATGAATGCGACAGTTGGCCACTAGAGCAAGAACATCTATAGCGACTGCGACAGTTGGCTACTAAAACAGAGTACATCTCTAGTGAGTGAGACAGTTGGCTCCTACAACAGAGTACATCTCTAGTGAATGCGATAGTAGGCTACTAGAAAAGAGTACGAATCTAGTGAGTGCGGCAGTTGGCTACTATAAAAGAGTAGGTCTGTAGTGCGTGTGACGGCGACAGGCGACAGGCGCGAGGCGGGTGCTCACCAGCAGCGTCTCGCGCAGGTCGGTGCGCAGGTGGTCCTGGCGCGCGCGCAGCAGGCCGGCGTCCAGGTGGTCGAGGTGCGCCGCCAGGCACTGCACCAGCGCCGCGCGCCCCAGCGCCATCACGCACTTGATCATGGGCGCCGTCAGCCGCTCCTTCGTGCCCTGCGCCAGGTAGTCGAACAGGATGCCCTTGCCTGCGAAACCACACTCATTTCTAACTAGCTGCTGCTCGCGGTGTTCCCAACACCTACACGAAACCTTTTACTGGTCTAAAACCATCTTCACCAGTTTACAATCCCTAAACAAGTACGGAGGGCTCGTAAAAAACATGTTCAAAATTCAGTCTAGTCTCGATTTAAAGTTGATCGGCCAAATGTCAAAAAAAGGGTTTTCTGTAACCAAAAGAACGCGTTGGCCTTGAAGTGTGAACCCGGAAATTGTACTCTTTATTTTGATTTATCTTGATTCACTCGTGAGTCAAAATATTAAGGAAGATTATTATGTACTTAAACTTGTTTTTAGACATGAACATTTTAATTTTTACATAGCATGTTAAAAGTATGATAAAAACGTAAGTATGATATAAAAACAAAGTTTGTAAAAAATACCTATAGTGATGAACGGTGGCCAGGTACGTGTGATTTTAGTGAGGATGGCGACCATCTTCTCCGCTAGTGAACCGTTACCGAGTATGTTCGACACCATCACTGGAAACAATCTCTGGAACTGAAAGCAGAAGAAAACAAGAATATGTATTCAAACAATCAATCAATGTAGCAACTATAAACGACGTTATGTCGTTTATGTGTGTGTAGCTGCGATAGTTTTGTCGCTTAACTTTAAGCGAGTGCGTGACGGCGGTCGAGATCACACATGCCTGCTCGCTTGAAGACCCAAACTAAGCAGAGCTTGTCATATGGGTTCTAGATGCGTATAAACGTATTTAGTATTTTTTTCTAAATAAATACTTAATGTTATCTCACTTATCCCTGCCCACCTCGGAGAAAAAAGGCGTGAGTTCCTATATGTATATACATTAATAAATATACACAAATATCCGAACAAAATAAAAATATACATATTTACATAGTACGAGCAAAGAACCTGCAACCTCTGTGTTGATAGTAAGGTGCGACAAGCGCCTTAAGGGCAAAATGCTCTCCGGTTTATATTTCTTGGTGCCTTGACTTGCCAAGAATCGCTTTTGAGCTTTTCTTACCCAATTGTACAGAAGACTCACCTGTTGTTGTATATTGGTGTCCAAACTACACGGGTTGGAACAGAGAGCGTCCACCATGTCCAGTACGTTAGACTGCAGCGGTTTCTTGGCAGGCACGTTCAGAGCATTGAGATTGTCATCGTTGAGCACCAGCACGGCCAGGTTAAAGAGATTCGGGAATATCGGCCCAATGCGAGTGTTTGTTGCTAGGTCTTCTACGGCGACCACCTTTGGCTTTTTCCTGAGATTTAATATTGCTGGAAAAAAATAAGACTAAGTTACTTGTTACCCCAGAAGGGGCCCATATTTTATCTGTAATCTGTGTTGGGTAACCTTAGACCCCGGTAATTAAGACCCGAGACGGCGTGCGGTTTTAGTCGGTTCGATCCCGACATAACCACCCCCGATGGCCGACGGGGGTGGTACCTCCCATGGGTACCGCGATTTCCGCACGATAAAAAAGGCCTCTCCCAAAGTACGCCATAGCACCGGATCCTCCGCCTTGCACATCCAGTCTATCCCTTATTCTTGTTTTCTCATGAGAAACTTATATTAATAAAAAAGAAGACGGCAGTAGTCCCACCTCCTGTTACGTGGGACCAAATATTCCCCAAAATATGGGTATATTACACACCCATGCCTACCGTACTGGGAGTATACAGTTTACTAATGTAGGAGTCATGTCCCTAACCAACAGATCTAAAAAAATCTATGAAGTTCATTGACTACAATAATACACACTCTGCATACCTTACTGAGAATATACAGTTAACTAATGTAGGAGTCATGTCCCAGTATATATAAAATATATGAAGGTCATTGACTCCCATAAATGTTACAGAAGTTTGCACTCACCTCTAGCCACTCTTGTGTAATAATTCTGCAGACTAACGCTAATGTGACTTGCATTGCTAAGACTCTTCTCATCTGTGATCCATTCCACAGTCACAGTTGGCACCGAAGAATACACATAACTGTGTGTACTTGTTGAGAAATCAGTAACATTTATTAGATTATCCTGTAAAGAATTTATCAATTCATATTCAAATAAATTATTTTCAGTAACGCCACATTTAACAAACCGCGAGATTTCAATTCGATTAGGGAAGAAAAATGGAATAGTAACTTGGATATTCTGCCTGATATATCAAAACAAACGCTTCCATGAGATTATTGAACCCTCGGCATTACTCAAAGTTTGATTTATTTTCAATTTAATATAGAAATTTAAATTTTATAAGCTTTCATAAATCACACAATAAATAATGTAATTCTAGTGAATCGGGCATCTGGTTCTTTTAACAGAAAAAATTAGTACTCCTGTTAAGCTAAGTTGCTTGTGTATAGTATGGGTTCACGTTGATAGTGCAATGGGCAAATTCGAATCCGGGACTTCTCTATCATAAAGCCAACTCCACTTACGGACTTTTTGAATAATAGTAGGTATAATGAGAAATGGAAATTTCTTTCAGCGTTAAATAATGTAGAGACTTACAAGAGGCACACACAGTTTTTCTTCACTGAGTGTTGCATACTGTGTAGAACACGCCCCAACCACTGGACTTGTGTCTGCCAGCATTAAAACTGAATTGACATCCCAGCTGTCCACAGTAGACTTCTTCATCATCTCACTATGTAAAGCAAGTGTCTGAAAATAAATATTGTAAGATTATTGAAAAAATATTACATGCCTCAACTGGGGCCTTAAGGTTGAATTCCAATATTTTCATGAATATGCATTCATTGTGAACAAAAAATAGACAAGAGTTTCAAAAAATAGATTTTTTGAAACTCTTGTCTATTTTTTGTATTCAGAATCTTTCATTTAACATACCCAGGTTCCTTTTAAATGTACAGACTCAATTTTATAATAGTATAGTATAGATTGATAGACAAATCTACAAGTGGAGATACTAAATAGAAACTTACACTAATAACCTGTCTGAGTTTATAACTGACATCCTCAGCCAGGTTTGTACATGCTTCTGCATTCACCTCTGCACCACACTGTTCTGCCATACATTGTACGGAGTCTGCCCCAACACCTGCAAATCTGCCTGATGAGCTGCCATCCTGAAAATCAGTTGGATTTTGAAACAAGTGCAAGTATTGTAATAACTGAAATAATGGCATTAAATTGCAAGTCCTCGATACTCGAAATAAAAATAATATTATACACTATGTGATATGAATTTTGAAACAATTACATACATACAAAAAATTACAGGAGGTAGGACACGACGGTATCTCCCGTCCGAAATGAGCTGTCCGACTGGGGTAGTACCTCCGCCCTACAGAACACCGCGGCCATAATAACCATCGAGTTGTGTTCCCGCCGGTAAGTAGGGTAGCCAGAGCTCAATTTACCCCTCCTCCTCCCATCCCTTCCTAGCCTCCCCACTCCTTCCCAGCCCTCCCCCCTTCCCTTCAGGGTAGGCAGCGCGTGTGTGACACCCTTAGTGTTGCACACGTTCATAGGCCACGATGACCGCTTCCCATCAGGTGGGCCGTGTGCTTGTCTGCCACCTAAGTAGTATAAAAAAAAAAAAAAAAAAAAACAAATATGAACCAGGATCTGTTACTTGTTGTGTTGTTCTGGATATGATATTAAAGTCTGTTTTTGATATGAAAACAATAGTTACATTTTACACTAATTTTAGAAAATGATACAATGCCCCGTTGTGTCTTTTTCCGTGTTGGTGCCTAAACTCTTGTTTTGTCTTGGTTAATCCTTGAAATGACTGGGCCAAATTTGACAGGACTATACCAGATAGCTGATGTTATAGGACGTAAATAAGGCTATTTTTTAAGAATCAAGTAAAATCAATTGGGTTATGGGATAATTTAACAGTATTTTAAGAATTTTGAAATAAAGAGAATAAGTCTTTAATTTTAAAACATCACTGGGCTGCATTTTTATTATTATGTTTCCTTAATCTAGTTACAATGTTTTGTTTGAGTAGCGTTGAAAGAGAGCAAACAGTTCATGTCCAAGCTTGTTTGTTGTCTAAATATACTTTTGAATTTTAAAATAACCTTATGACAAAGTTTAGTTTTAATTTGTTTTCAAATTTATTTAGATGCAGGTCCCTCATTATACATCTATGACAATATCCATAATAAGAATAACTTTAAAATAAGAGGAACAGCTGATAACAATGAGCCTTAAAAATTTACAATAATATAGACAAAAGATAATATTATCTTCTCATATATTAATTCGATTATAATCGTGAGTTACCTACCTTTTTATTTATTTTATTTACCGACCTATGAGGTGTAGCAATGTCAAGTTCACGTTAAAATCATCGCAAGAGAAAGTGAGAAATAGAATAACCTCTATTATTAGTAGCAGTTTACCTTTTCGCTGAGCGGAGGTGTATCGCATTGACTGGAACCACCAGATTCTGAAGCCACAGATTTATTTCGATCGCGTTCTCTGCTGCTATTCACTTTCTTCGAGTGACTTTTATTACTCGAAAGTGAGTTAGACATTTTTAAAACAAACACGTATGTCCGATATCTACAACATGACGTATTGCTATAAATCACAATACTAAACTACTACAATATTATTTTCATCACAATTTATAATGAGTAGTCATGTAAACAAACGCTCCAACAAATTGATTAAAACACACCATTCAATACAATAATACAATACCGTACCGAGATAACATTCAAGGCAAACGCCGCTATTTTTCCGGAAAATGACATTTAGCTGTTATGTCAAACTCAAATGTCAAACTATTTTTTTTTTTTTAATATTTGCTCCTTTCGGAACAGGCTAAGGTTCTATAACCATGCTGCCTTGTCATCAGTAGTACAAAAATACCATAAAATACCATAGACTAAAAATTAGTGAGGTGAGTGAGGTGAGGACATTCTCGTTAGGATTAAATTTTTAGGGTTCCGTTCTCAAAGTAGGTAATTTAATAATTATTAGTCCTAGTATGTACTCGGAATGCTTTTGAGAAATTTCATTTACTCACGTACTCACCTGTACTGTACCTGTAGGCTGTACCACTCAGAAAGCATTGTTATTTTATGTTAAAGTAACAGCCTTCCAAGCGTTATTCACGTTGGTTCATTTCACAGGTTAATTTTTCCATGGGCTTGTGTGTAGTCCAATAAGTCTGTGGTCTGTATATTTGCATTGGTCTAGATATTTCTGTTCCGTTTAGATTTTCTAGACTCTAGACACTATGTTCTATGCAAGTTTAACTTTGAGTGTAGAGTGTAGATTGAGCTGTGTACTGTGTAAGTACCTTTATTCTGGAATGCCCCTTTTCTTTGCTAAATCTTGGGGTCCACTACCTAGACATTTGACTTTAAAGGAGATGTTTCATTTTGGCCCCCTAATTGTACACAATTCAGAAAAAAAGAGAAATAATACCGGTTATTGGCAAAAATACAATTTCATTTATTCGCCTCCGAAATTCAAGGTTTAGTCCGCCATGTTTGTTGTTGCAAGAAAGTGTTTATTTAGTTAGATTCCGCCCATAATACGAGGCAATATTATAAGAATTGAATAGTGAAAAATGAAAACTACATTGCCTAGCTATTTTTCTAAGTAGTGTACAATTATCGGGCTCAGGGTCCATTTGTGAAACATCTCCTTTATTCGCCTACTCAAACATGGCGCATTATGTGTCCAAAATATTACACGAGGTATAATAATGTACCCTCATAATCATCAGGAGCTTCCACCTCCTGATTCCAGGACGTATGAAGTGGGGATCGTGTGGGAAATATTATGACAACAAATTAAAAACCAATTTCATTTTTTATTTTTGTTTATATTTTCATAGGTAAAAAGAGCATGTGGACATAATAAGGTAGGTAACGTCTATTTATATTTAAACGTAATGATTAAAAATAAACTAACTATGCAGTTTGCTGAAGGCACACAATTCTCGGTTTTGCGAGTTAAAATTCACAATAACCGTATTTAAGATATATAATATACTACTCATCTATTTATATACAAAAACTTTATATCTCTTTGATAAACTTATACGTTTATCATTATACGTACATCATTCTTATATTACATACAATATTTGTCACCTTTCTGTACAGGGATTATTGCGATTTTACGTTAAGAACTAATTTTAAATAAATGAACTTCGGGATAAAATATATTATTCCAATCATTACGTACTTACATCTATGTTTTACAAAATATAAAATAAAAAAAACGATTTATGTTCATGAGGCACGTTACGATTATTCTTTCATTATGTCAACATTACATAACAATTAAGTTCATTTTACTTAAAAATTATGAATAAAACAAATGACAAAAATATTATACTTCAATGTACCATCTCTTACATTATAAAAATATTTCAAAACATGGCAAGTCAACAAGTAACACTAGGCGGGAGGCGTACTTGTCCGAAAGAGGCCCAAGTCCTGACTGATCCCTAATAACGCAGTTACACTTCACTCAGCAGAAGCCAATTTCATCAAGATCATTCGCTTTCCGGTCGATACCAAACTCGCGGACTAGAATTTTTTTTTTTTTGCTACGGTTACGATAGAAGATAATAATCATTAACAATCAATAATATAAAAAAATATATAGTCACAGTGCTAAAGAATAAAAATAATATTCAGTTTGATAGTGGAAGGTGTTTGAAGACACATGCTAAACAGATATGTCCCTGGTTGTATACTTTGATTAGAATCTTGGGTGGTTTTTTTTTAATATTGGTCACGACAATATGACTTTACCTTGCCTGATCGTTAGCTAGAGGTTTGCTAGGTTGGCTTATAACACACATGAAAGTATGGACTTAAGTAACTTGTTGCATTACATAGGAACAGCAGATTAGTAAGTAGGAAATAATAATGATAGGAAGAATTTTAGACAACATAACATTTTACTATAGTTTTAATTACACATTTTTGTACATACTAAGTACCTCGTTAATTGCTGTACATATTCCAGTTTATATTTACTTTTATTTCATAAGTGGATATATTATTATTTCATAAGTGGATATATATAAGTTAAATTTATTCATATAGGTACTTAAATATTTGTAATATTTTACTTCTATAGAATAATAGAGAATATGAAAAGCGAAATATATATAATAAGGCCCCTTTCATTGTATTTTACTTTGTCCGCCTTTCACATAGAGGTAAGCCGAGACAAAATCGCCAACTGATTATAAAAAAAATGTAAGATTAATTTATATAGTGTCATCAAAACTGTCTGGGTTGGGTACTGTATCCATTTGGCAAAATCCAGCCTCTACTACGTGACACTTGGTGACACCAATAGCTCACAACCTAACATTTAATGTATATATTAATGAAAGTATCCAGTAAATATATAATTAACATCATAAATACGTAATAAAAGTCTTGTTAGTTGCAAACTAAATAGAAATGGTAGCAAACCAAGAATATTTAATCAATCGTAACTGGTCACCTTACATGTTTAGTTGAAGGAATTATACATAGCTACATATATTCATGTTTTTCCTCCCAAAAACAACATGAAGGTAATATGATTTATAAATAATTATTTGCATATATTAAGCTCTTTTCTGTATCTGAGTGAAGTCCAACCTTTAGTCCCTTTTGAGAAGAAATATGTACACTCCCTGGCATAAGAATATATCATAGAACAAGAAAGAGATGATTACGTCACTTGCCAAGTTTGACGAGTAATCTGTTTCACAGAGCGCGTAAAGTAACGTATAGAGAGTAAGACACCAAAACCCGAATAAAGAAAGAAAAAATCGTGTGGTCAGTCTGAATCGCTGCCGGATTCGGACAAACAGAGATCATCGTTGAGCACGTCGCTTGGTAACGCGGGGTTGGGCGGCGCCGTACCTGCAAATTGAAAACATTGCTCGCTATCATTCATTGGAGAGACAATTGCTCCATTGCTCCGTTACTTCTTTATTACGTAGTAGATATGAGATAAAGTATGATATTATTGGATCAAATAAATCGAGATAGAATCCACTAAAAACTGTCTTTCTTCTATGCTAACTTCTTCTAAATCACAAAACGGATTCTGAATCATAATGAACAAGCATACATTTTTCAAGTTTAAAGTTTATTTTAAGACTAGAGATACTTATATAACGAATTATTGTTAATGTACCTCCTGAGTGTGGACTTTTCGTTTTTCGGTAGTCTATCCGTGTATTTATATAGCCTGACAAATGTATACTACCGGTCGGCGAGAGCGTGATAAAGTTAGTAAACACACGCAATTGTGTTACAATTCTAAAGTGGACATAGGAAAGTATAAGATTAGGCAAAATAAAATATAAACTGACCATTGGTAAGAGAGTGGTGAGCGCTTGAGTCGTTGTCGTCGCTATCACTGCCGCTGTCAGAGTCGCTGCCGCTCTCGCTAGAAGAACTAGATGAGCTGTCTTCTTGCTGTGGCGGTTGCTGTAATAGAGATGGTAGTGTAAACATGTAATTAAAGAAAAAGCCAACAGTCAGATTGTATGTGGTGCAGAGGATCGAGTGATACAGCGTTATGGCAACTAAGCACGCTTAGAATTAGATGTAAATATCTCATGTTATGGCCACAATCCGTACGTCAAATTTCAGTCAGAAAATTGATCTTTAGATTACCTGTTGATGGTGTTGTGGCGCGTACGAATTGTGATGAGCCCGGTCGAGCGACGGCAGCGGCGCGGCGGGAGGCGCGATGGGTGCGTGAGGTGCGAGAGGCGCGAGGGACGCGTGAGGAGCGTGCGGCGCGATGGGCGCGGGCGGCGCAGAGTACGCGGCGCGCGCGTAACCGTTGTGCAGGGCGGGGGCGGGAGCGGGGGGCGCGGGCGCGGGCGGCGCGGCGGCCGCGGACGGGCCGCCCAGGGCGTCGTCCAGTCCGATCATGGGCAGCGATGCGAGTGTGCTGTTGCCACCGCCTGACCACCTGCAAAAACATTATATTAATATTGTTACTGCCAAACTTCGTACGTCGATAAGATCGCGAATGTGCACATCTGACCAATTACTACTAGACAACCATAATACCGTATCACATCAGCTATTAAAGTTATAAATAAATAGATTACTTACGGTGCTGCCTGCGGTGGAGAAGTTTTCTGCTGTCTGGGCGGAGAACGCACCATGTTGCTGGGCTTGGGTAGATTAGAATTGCCATTGAACCTGGCCTGCGGGTTAGGCTGAGCTACTCCAGGCACTGCAAAAATATCAATATTTCAAATTATTACAGCTATACTATACGAGCACACAGGCTACTTGTGAGTAAGTGACCTTTCCTTGCAGATTGATAGCTGAAATGAGCAGGATAGTAAGGAATAGTGTCAACAAGGGATGTGGAGTCTATGATATAAGTATAATATGAATTGAAAGGTTAGTATTTCCCCTTTGAGTCGAACCAATTGATATACTTATTGCTGTCAATGAAGCACTTTCTTTTCATAAACAACCCCATGTTACCTATGATTATTTCGAAAAATCACAATAAGGAGATAATTTCACTGTTTGAACATATATTATACAGAATGATGAAATACAGTCCTATTGCAAAAAATGTTGCGTACCTGTGTTAGGGTTGGTGGTACGTCGGTTGGTGGCGACCCTCGTACGCGAGGTGGAGCGCTGCGTGGTGTTGGTGAATTCGTTCGTCACCGGCGTCAGCGGCCGTTGCTTCTGGTTAGTCTCTTGTCTGTACAACAAAGTAACAGTGCTCACTTTTCAAGGTTTAATACGTTTCAACTACTCCTAATAGATAAGTCTTCTTCTTTTTTCGTGTCAGTGATTCATCAAATTACTCGGGCGTAGAATTCTGCCATCTTGACCGCGCTATTAGTGGCCTTGTTAAGGTCGTCTTGACTGCAGGTGGGCCCTACCACATAAGGGGCAGGAAAGTAGGTGCAACATTGACTGCACAGGGGCTCCGCAGTCACACGCGGTTAAGCCTGGATCTCGCATATGCCACCTGCATAAGTTTGTCTCGACCGGCCGACCTGAGTGCGTAGGCGATTTAGAGACCTCCATACCGGCCACTGGAGGTCGTGACCAGGAGGTAGCCGTTCCTTAGGGGGTACGAAGCTAGAAGGTGGTGGGAGTCTCTCCTTCCATAATGAGACTCCACACAATCAAAACTTCAAAACAATCATTTCATTTCACAATATTTTCAGAAGTCAAGTCAAAAGTAAAAAAACATTTATTCAGGGCTGTTATTCTGTTTGACAAATCGTACCGTAACCATCCACGTTCGTATAGGTTTAGGTTAGTTTAGTTTTACACCGGTCCTTTCCTCTATTCCTACTGAAATCGAATGACTTCTCACGTTTCGAATGTGATTGGAAAACGATGTCAAATAGAAAAATGCCATTTATACGTAAACGGGAATTAACGCGATACACGTTAAAGGTATATACATACCTTTGGATGCCTGACGTTTCGACTAGGTTACACCGGCCGTGGTCACAGGCTGACTGTTTCAGCCGTCCAAAGGTATGTATATACCTTTAACGTGTATCGCGTTAATTCCCGTTTACGTATAATAGTTATGGAACGCGAAAGTTTAAAAGTTAATAGAAAAATGCCCCTGTATAGACCATTATATGGCCATACGGCACTTATAACAAACGTCAACATTAAAAGTATTAAATACCAAATCAGCAAATGGACCACCGCCGGTTCGAAACACGGCCCAAACCTGAAAAGACTCCAGCAAGAAACTCAGCGGGCTGAATAGAAAACAAAAACAAAATTCTTAATAAGAGTATTGATTCCTCTGAGTGTACCGTTGTCACAGAACTATTTCTGGACTTTCTTAATTTTATTTTTTATATTGGACACCTCAACAGGACTTTATCTCGCAAGGAAACACATGCGCTGATAAAGAGTTCCAAATCTTTATGGTCGGCAAAGAATAGAGACACCAAACCTTTTGATTTTGAATCTCGATGGAAGTGTGTAGGGGTTATATCTCGGGGTGGCACGTTCGATTCTGTAAAGCAAAGCAGAAAGTGGGATTAATTGAGATCATCAAAACATACTACACATTGTGGCGAAGGGTGGATTTTTTTAAAAGGGAAGCTGAGCGAAAAAAAAACTTACTATGGCCGATTGTAATGGTGTAGGTACTCCTCTCAAAAGCTGTGACTGGCTGGTTCGATGCTTAGGTCCAAATGGTTGAGGAAATTTCAAACCACATTTACTATACGTGTGAACACTGATGATTATTACGTACCAAAATATTACGTACTACGACAATATTATGTCAATCAATGCACAACAGTCAGCACACTACACAAATACAAATTATACTTAGTAACAACTACTTTACACAAAAAAGCGAATTCCTACTTGCAGTACTTTATAACATAAATTAATTATTGATGAAATCAAAAATGAATGTCATCAAAATAACTCGTTGAAGATCGGCTTATGCCGCCACTTATTTCAACGTTTCAACGACACTTCGCCACACACAACAACCAGTCGAGAGCATCTAGTAGGTTACTATGCAGAGCCATGCCAGTGACAAGGCGAATTTGTGTCTTGTAGAGAAGATACCACTGCTCTGGCGTGAGAAACCGCCTCACCTTGTTAAGGACTCCGGGTTTACGCGAGGCCGTTTTGATAATGCTTTCGATGTAGTTTTTGTTGTTCAGCCTGCCGCGATCCAGGTTATCCTGCAGTGGCAATGGTTTGTCCCGAAGAGTAGGGATGTGAAGGAAAGGAACCTTTGCTGTAAACGCACTAGGGCTGAAAAGAATTGCTGGGACAATACTCAGACAGCTAAGTATTCTTAAAGTACCAAAAGCACCAAAAACATTTTACTACCAAGTGTGACAAGGACACTTGGTAGTAAAATGCCAAATTTTAGAGGTAGACTTGGCTGAAAAAAAAACTCTCTTTAAAGAAAAATGTAACAAGCGATCAAATCTAATGCCGCGACGGTCATAAGCAGCAGTATGCTGCTAAAAGAGCTAGAGACAGAGCCAACCGAGGTACTTACAACCGCACAATGACTCTTTGAAATTCTCTGCAGGGTAAAGTCTAATCTATATATGTTGACGTGTTCCGGGGTCAAATCGGCACAGAATGTTGCCACGCCCAATAAGTGTTGACTTGAAAAAAGGTGACCCGTGTGAATGGAGAGTAAAGCTGGGAACCCAACCCCGATATCGACGTCGGAGTCTTTAATTCGACTGTGCCTCAACGCTGCGATGATGATGACGACCAATACTGTTTGAAGATGACAATACTGCTACAAGATTTTTTGAAGATAAGACAAAATTACGCTTATGAATTCTGTAATAAGGGTTATAAAAAGTATTCACCTTTCACATGCCTAAAAATGCTAAACAAATGAAGAAGTATATTCAATTCGTAATTCTAGTTAAAAGTATGTCGTTCGAAGCCCTGAACTTACTGGAAAATTGTTACAAATTGTTAATATCAAAATTGTAAACCTTAAGAAACAATAATTCTTAATCGTCAGCGTGTTCTTCCTCCTATAGTCACGGGTCCTTTAAGCGGGGCGTGAAAAAGCATTTGATGAGGCCAAGCTGAGGGTAAATGTAATGGTGAACTCCTTTCCTGAGACTTTAACTTTACCTTACCGTCAAGCGAAGTGAAGTCATATTTCCGTGACCGGTACATAAAAAAAACAGATAAGGAGAAATCCTAATAATCAGAAATAGTCCTAATAGATTCTGATGACATCACAGGGTGGACATGGACATTGCGGCGTTAGTGGGATTACTGCTACACTAAATTCGCTATAAAGAAACAGTGAATTTATAATACATACGAGTATAATAAAGATAGTTTTAGTTCTTGCATTTTTGTAATGTTCGTGCCTCAATTAAATGTCAGATATCGCAACTTTTGGACATCATACGACAGATTTTCAGTCTCAAAAAGACCCTTCAAATAAAAAACCACATCAGTCTTCATAAAATTCAGCTACTTATTAGTTCACTATTTTTTTTAAATATTTTTTCGAAGTGTCAAAATCCCATTCACCTATTATTCCTGAATCTAGTGTAACAAATTTAACTAATTTAGAAATCCATCATTCAATTATTTTATTTTGTGAATTAAATTTTATCGACTCCATTGTGTTTCAGTATTCTAAAATAATATAGAAAATACAAATTTTACATCGAGCGCTCACGTATGGGGGGGGGGGGGGGGGCATTATTCGAAAATTATTCTGTAGTGCATCCTCTTGACGATGTTAAAATGCACTTAAGTAATTAGAATAAAACACTAACACTGACATTTCCTTGCCATAAACTTAACTAAATTGTGAAGTTACATATATTATAATCTGTATCTGTTAGATATAATATAAAATATAATTAATACCACTAAGCGTAGACAACTCGACAAAGTCGAGTATCTATATCATAAAAAACCCTTATTTTTTAATGAACAAACAAAGTATTCACTAACGTTTTAATTTAATCTACTGGTAGCCATTTTCCATCAGAATAGATGTTTACCTACCAACTACAAATTACCGATAAATAGTTCCGCGTATAAGAATTACGAATCTGTTTTTTTTTTGTAATTGGTAAGTCTTCGAATAGCACATGATTGGTCTTGTTTCATCATCACTGACATATTTTAGTTAGAAAGTGTTCTAGTGACTCATGGCGTTCCTTTTATAATTATCCATCTTGTTCCAACTTTCTATATTTCTCTGATAAGTATTCAAGTGGTGCTAATAGCCCACTTCCCAATTCTAATTATATTTGTATCTTATTTTATGAAGTCTTGTTTGGCATGTGTCAAAAGAAAAAAGGCAATAAGTACAAGTAAATACCTTTGAGCCTCAAGCACACTTTCTTTTTTAACACACTTTAGTATTGACTTCATCACTACTATGTATATCATATCATTTATATCTATACAAATAAATAAAAAGTGTCTATTTGTAATATTAAAATAACGGTTTTTAATTCAGGCATATGAAAATATGCACAATATTCAGAAACAAAAAAATTTTTTGACTTATGTCAGTTTTTCTGTTTATTTTGATTAATCTTCAAAGTTGGGCCGATTTTAACGGGATTTTCAAAGGTAGATAGCTGATAAAACGTAATTCATGACGATTTTTATCATAGAAAAAAGAATTAGGGTCAAATTGTAGTCCGTGAGAAGGAAGACTCGGGCACAGTTAGTAAATAAATATAATAAGTGGCTTTGAATTCTATTGCCAATTTTTACCTATTGCCTTGTAAATATCGGAGTTATTCTTAACGCATGAAAGCATTAAGATACATAATTACTATATAACTGAAATGAATTGGAAACTGGTACAGTACTAAAAGTAAAAAAATTCACACAAGAATAGAACCGATTTACCTCATTTTTAAGTCGGTTAAGTGTATACTAAATTCTTCTAGAGGATATAAAAAATAAGTTTAAGTTGGTTGGTATATTACTCACCTTGTCTTTTTCACTTGTATATTACTTGAGAGCTTCTCTAATATAATCTCGCCGGTAACTCTGTCAATAATTAGCACGCATTCCTTTGTGTAAGGCCTCTGGTTGCCTTTAAATACAGTCTGTGGGACGCCCGCGCCATCTGTCGATGTAAATGTTCTAAATCAGCACACGTGTTTCTTATTCACTAGAATAGGTACCGGGTCCTAAACCGGAGGCGTGAAAAGGAATCTGATCAGGCCAAGCTGAAGGCCACCATTGTCGCATTATTGGTATCTTTAAATTGTGACCCTCACTTCACCTTTAGCTTACCATCAAGCGAAGGAAGTCATATTTATGTGATCTACCAGGGTTTCCTCATAGACCAACCACGTAACACAACTAGTTGTGCTATCAGAATATTTTTAAAATTTTGTTCCTATTAGCACAACCTTGAAATTGTTATTCTATTTCTATTCCCGTTTGAACAACTCACTAGTGGAATAACTTATTGCACAACTAATTGTGCTATTTTGCATAGTTGTGCCATAAGGAAATACTATTTTACTTGGCACAACTAGTTGTGCATACGAGTTGGTCTATGAGGAAACCCTCTGATCTACGTACTGCAGTGGTAATAAACTACTAATAACCACTAATAAAGGCATTTTTGGTACGTAATTTAACGTCAGAAAAAAAAATGCAAGTTAAACAAAAACGTATTTAATCTAATATTTATCTTTTAATAAAACTCCTTATCTAATACCTTCACAGCGAGTTTTAATCTTGCTTTAATTCCTTTATATCGGTATCAAATTGGGAAACCCTTAAAAAATATTTGCCCACTAAAGGAGATGTTTCATTTTTGGCCCCCTCATAAAAATTGTACACATTACAGAAAAAAAGAGAAATAATACCTGTTATTGGCAAAAATACAATTATATTTATTCGCCTCCGAAATTCAAGGGCATAAATAAATAAAATAATGAGTACGTTTTTACAGTTTTAGTCCGCTATGTTTGTTGTGTTGCAAGAAAGTGTTTATTTAGTTAGATTCGAGGCATTAATAATAAAATCATTAAGTAGTAGACTATTATCACATATCAGTGTCATAAAATAGACAAGGTATAACCAGTGCTTTGCACATTTTTGATTGTGCAAGGTCAGGGCATTTTAGACACTGCTCTAACTACGTCCGTGCCACAAGTCTCCGGATCTGCTCGGAGTTGACGGACTCGGTAACTGAAAGTTGAACCTATGGAATGCTAAGAGGTCTCCCTTTTCCTACTTACAACCTGCATTAATATTATAAATGTGAAATTTTGTGAAGATGTTTGGATATTTGTTACTAACTTTATTCTCAAACAGCTGTATGGACTTGACTGAAATTTAGTACAGGTATAAATTACCTGTAGTCTGGTATAACACATAAGCTACTTATCGTAACTTTTCTACTGGAATCGCTGGTTGCGGAAACGTACACAGAATTCCACATGGGCGCGGCGCGAACAACGTATAAAATAAAATGTATACAAACCTAAATGTGGTACAGTGACAGTCACTTGATTATTTGTTCCAACATCCACCGTTGCCATTTTGTTAACGTCAACTGAAGCCGGTTTGAAATCATCTGAAATAATAAAGATACGGTCAGGGATATAAAAATAGTTGACCAATAGAATAGAGAAACCCTTGTGAAAACCTAACCAAAACAATAAATCATAACTATTTAAATTTAGTTCACATGTTGGTTCACATTTTATAAAGGGTGTAAGAAATTATTTTTACTATTCAATAGTTACACGTTTAACTAGTAATTACTCTAATTAAATTACTTTCACTTCGCTATTTTCAACCCGTAGCTCTTCAATTGTATTAATTACCGAACCATAAATAATTAATCAATATATGGATCAGTAACTATCCTCATGAGGCAAAAAATGCCCAGAAAACTGAGAGCATTACCGTCTTGAATGATAACGTTTATATTGTATGATAAGAAAATACCGGGCTTCTAATCACAAGAAGCGCAATCAATTCTACAGTTTTTGTGAAGTATCTGGCGATTATAAACACAAAATTCTTGTGAAACCATCTGTTTGAAATTGAACAATACCACTTTGTGTGATACTGGATATTTGAAATACATGTTGGTTCTAATAATACATCTCTAGAATTAACTATATCAGTGACCCTTGACAGTTATATAACCGCTACTCGCAGACTCTCTCTCTAGACAGAATACTCGAGTAGCTGAGTATTCTAACTAGAAATGGTCCCTTTCTAGTTAGAATACTCGGGGTATTGAGGATTAGTGGGATAGCCCCTTTCTAGATGGAATACACAGCTACCTGAGTATTCCATCGAGTCCGGATAGCTATAATCACTTGGCCCGATGACTGACTGATTTACTGACTGATTCATCAACGCAGAGCCTAAACTGCTGGACCTACAAACTTGAAATTTTGGCAGTAAAGGTTTTTCACGTTGTAGGCATCCACTAAGAAAGGATTTTTAGAAGTTCTACTTCTAAGGTGGCAAAATAAGCTATGAACGTTTGTATGGCAAGTCAGTCATTTTCAAAGCTAGAGCCATGAAATTTCATATACCTAGTACTGGTTATAAATAAATGAACCCATGTATCAGCGTTTTTCGAAATTTTACCCCCTAGAGGGTGAAATAGGGGTTGAAAGTTTATAGGGGAAGTTTGTCCGTTTTCAAGATAGAAGTATGAAAATACATATAATTGCTTCTGGTTAAATACAAAAGTACACGTGAATCGCGGGTTTTCATACTTTCACTCCTAAGGGGGGCAAATAAAGGTAGAGCCAATTTATGGAAAGTGCTTAAGTTTTAAAGTAAGTAGCATGAAATTCGATATTAAAGGCCCGGTGGGTGTTGTTGCAATCGGCTTATAGGATTTTTTAAGAATTAATGCCCGGGCGAAGCCGGGTCACGGGCCGCTAGTTAATTATAAAACAAAGTAGATCTTTGACTTTGCATATTAAAAACAACTCAATAGGACATTCTTATGCATATTATAATGTCCTCATTACGAATTGTGAGCTCGGTTTAGCCTAACAATAAGACAATGATGAGTTAAACATGGTATATATTATAGAATACAATGTTATACTTACATTTTATGGTGTGGTATTGTGACACCTTATTGTTGGTGAAACTAGCACCCAGTTTTAACTCTCTCACATCATCATAGTTCAAGCTATGTCTATCTGCCATTGTGATCCACTGACTATGCCATATATAATTATTTCCTAGAAATAAACAACATGGGTAATTAAATATGTATACAGAGTGAAAAAAAGTGCAATGAAACAGAGTGAAAAAAAATAACATGAAATATGAGCAATTAATCAATTATCCCACAAAAATTACCATATATAATTATTTTCTAGAAATAAACAACATGGATAATTAAATATGTATACAGAGTGAAAAAAAGCGCAATAAAACATGGAGTGAAAAAAAATAACATGGAAATGAGCAATTAATCAATTATCCCACAAAAATCAATTCACCTGCACAATTATGAATACACCCTGAATGTTATTAACTTTTTGCAATTATTGCACTTCACAACTTCAACACAATTACAATTTCCTTTATTATTTATAACACTAAACTGGCTAAGCTGAATGTTACACACTAACTGGTGACAGTGGTGACTGGAATCCAAATGGTAAATGATTCCTCAGTTCAGATAGGGCATAGGGAAGGGATGGCGATCGATTAATCGAACAATCGATTTTTCCAGCCAAAAAAATCGATCTTTTAAATCGATACGTAGTACTGGATCGATTCATTCCATCGATACATCACCCTTTAAAATCGACATTCGATTTTTTCGGCTCAGTTAATTTGGCCCCACTTGATTTTTTTTTTAATTTTTGATTTATACATCTTGTAGACCTCGATTTTTTTGGGGATCGATTCATCAGGTCACGATTCGAATCGAATTAAAAATCGATCGTTTTCGGAAAGAATTCCCATCCCTAGCTTTCTCCCAATGACTCATTACAAAATGGCTTCTTATAATGGACTTGCCCAAAAAAGAAAAGATGAGGAAAGAGAAGAAAGTAGAGAAGAAGTGTTGGTAGTTGAAGTGAATGGTACAAGCATCTATAGGCCACAGAGATCTGTCACAGATCTCTGTGTACCATAGAATACAGAGAACACTTCTTCTATTTTCTCTTCTTTTCTTTTTTGGGCAAGTCCATTATAAGAAGCCATTTTGCAATGAGTGTTATTGTTAGAAACCCTCTATTTACCACCACTGCTGAGTAGTGTGCTTACATAAAGTAGTCTTGCACATTGTGCATTCTTTAAAACATTCAAGAACTACAGCTTGGAAACTTGCTCATTATATAAACACATTCAGCTAAATACATGATTGATTGATTGAATAACTCAAACAAGAAGACAGTATCTTTTAAAGCACTGGTTCAACTCCAGCTGTGAGTTGAATATGTTTCTACTAAGTCCTAAGTCCAAGCTGCTCTGCTGATACCTAGTTTCACCTGTCTATAAGTGGCAATACTATCAATACTAATAATACAATAATCTTTATTTTTTACTAGCTTCCGCCCGCGGCTTCGCCCGCGTGGATGTCGGTTATCGCGACAAAACATAGCCTATGTTCATTCTCGAGGTCTAATCTACTCCTATACCAAATTTCATCAAAATCGGTTCAGCTGTTCAGGCGTGAAAGCGTAACAGACAGCCAGAGTTACTTTCGCATTTATAATATTAGTATGGATACAATGCCTTACTCCTTTAGGCCTTGAATAAAGTGGGTACAAGGTATATTTTGAAATTGGAAAACTGTAGGCTTTCTTAGTAATGAATACTTCTTCCTCATTTGAACTTCCATCTAAGCCTATCTCAATTTCGGTCACAAGTTCAATCATCATACTTTCATAATGATGAATAGTATGATTACAACTAGTAACATTTAGTGCAATAAAGCAGTCACACCTTTGTGGTGGCACAACTACTTACATATCCAGGTGCATGTGGTATTAAATATGAGAACCATTTAAAATAGTATTGAAATATAACTTATTAGGTATATTGTGGAGCTGGCAAACTAAATGGTATAAGTAATTATATAAAATTAAAGCTTATAGAACTTATAGTAGCAGTAAAAACTGTATGGCAAATTTACAGCATGCTTTTGACAAAGTTTTTTTAGTTATATGACATTTGTTACATTGTTTTAGGCTGTTCTGACTGGAAATTACTTGAGATTCAGATTAAGCCGCATTAAAACCCAAGATTAGAAATAAGTTTTCAACAGAAATATAATTATACTGTTTTGTTCATCAGCTTCTCATTTTGCCAATATACATGTACAAATAATTATTATACAATTCCTGTAAGATGTTGATTGTAAAATTAATTATGATCGATACAACAGCAAAGAAGCAACGAGGAGACTAGCCTACAATTAAGAAAATTAGTATCAAAGAAGTACCTGAAGCATTTCTTAAACAAATCACTTAAAGCCTTGAAATTGTAGTGCCAATAAACCTTTCTCTTTTTAGGCAACTTTATATATAAAATAAATAATGTTGTTTTAACTTTTGAACAATATATAGTAAATGTTCTTTTTTAGGTCATTCATTCTATCAATCACATTAGTATAATTTCTAAGTGTTAAAGGAATGTGAACAAACTCATATTCCAAGGTGTGTTGTTTGGAAAATTTCTAAACTGATCTATAAACCTCTCATCTAGATGTGGATGGGTATCTGAGCCCTCCAAAGTCTTAAGGACCAAACCATCCTCATCTGTAAGGTGGTCCACCTGGACTGACCAATGAGGCTCTGGCACAGTTTTTGGGACTAACAGACGGCTGCTGACAGTTGCTGCATAAAACCCGTATAAACCAAATGAATGGGAGGAGGAAGAAGTTGAGTTATTCATATAATATTCAATACATATTTCAATCAAGTGTAAATTGGAAATTTTGATTACACAGTATCAAGTAATTATTGTAAGGAATTTATTGTAACTTTGAAGAGAAACTTATGATATATACTTATATATACTAGAAAATGTGTATAATGGAATTTCTCTAAATGTCATCACAAGAATACCATAATAATGACATATTATTGGATAGACAATTAAATTTACTTATTAGTAATCTTCTATGAGATTATTTGTAGACAGACTGTTCTTAATACCAAATTATCAAATATTTTCCATATAACAGGTACCGTAAATCAGTAATACTCGTAATACAACTAATACAAGTAAACACACTGCTCAGGCACCTATTATGCATACGTATCTTTACATTCACTGGCACAGCTGACTAACTAGGTCTAATTTTTTTCGCCACAATACAACACAATTATCCGAATTGAAAAAAAAAATTCTTACATGGTATACTACTACTTATACCTTAAAAATATGAAGTCAATTACAACGCAAAGTCATAAAAGAAAGTTCAAATAGACAAAATATGGCAAACAATTTATAAAGACAGAAGACTTACCTTCGATTGATTCTCCACAATGTATTTAGGAAGCTAGCTATTACTCGAAAACAAATGTCATCCTCAGTATGTTTTCTTAAATGTACTAATTAGATAATAATTTTATGAAGCCCTTCTTCTTCTTCTCGATAAAGTAATAAAATAGCCCAGCAAGTCAGACATAGACTATTCCTCCGACCTAGTTCCCATGACGTTTAATTTAGAGATGGTAAGTGTTATCATATCACTAAAATACTAAATATACCAGGCACCTAGTGAGGTGACAAATTAAAATCTACTAGACTCTGTCTAATGTAAGCTGAACCACGACATTTATTGATTTGCAACACCAGTAGACTATAATGTCTCCTCCACCTCCTGTCATTTCTGTGATTGCGCGTTTACATTATGATTTTGATACTTTGTTGTATTCACATCAAATATTAACGAGATTCAGATGCGATATCCAAAAATATTCGCTTTTGTATTAGATATTTGTACTTTTCGACAATATTTATTTAATTAATCTAATTAATTATAAGTGTGACTGATGATGGATCAAGCAGCTCGCATGATGGTGAAGAATATTTGGAATCTAATTTTGATTATAATTACCTAATAATATTTTTTCTAATAAATGAATTTCGTCTGATTCCTATAAGCCCGCTTGAAGATAGTTTTTAGTCTAGAATAATACAGGCAAAATGTCTTGCACACGTTCATAGGCCACATTTTGTCCCTTAAATATATTATATACCCAAAGGTAGCGGGAATATCTCCACTACATCTGCGGTTGGCCAACGGGGGTGGTGTTCGTGGGGATTTCAACATGAATAAACCTGCTACCTTTTCCGCCGATATTCCCACAGTATCAAACTCCCACGCAGGCGAAGTCGTGGGCAAAGGATAGTATTTAATAAAGAAATCAACATGTAAATAATAATGACACCGAATAAAGCGCGATGAAATTCTTTATAAATATCAGTTAAACTTTAATAGGTACATACTTTTATTTCAGAATCAAAATGTTTTTATCCAACTATAACGGGTGATACCTGCCCTAAATTTTTTAAATTTGCCGCGGTTTTGTTGGTCCAGCTTTCATTAGACAAACTTTATTCTATTTTTACATAAAAAAAATTTACACAACACATTATTTTAGCAAAATGGGTATCAACATATGTCACAGAGATCATGCTATATTTAACGGAGTATAGTACGGCCAAGCGGCTGCAAAATAGAAGTAACCCTACGGTCGAGTATTAAGATACACACAGTTTGTCTATGAAGTCGTGAAATTAAATGAGGGCGCTGCTGAATTCATGTAGCAACCCTATATAGTGCGACTAAAATAATCTTGATACTAGAAGTTCGTTCCGAGTAAAATGAGTAATAAAATAAAACAAACATGCATAATGTATGCAGTCATAATTTTGTTTCTGTTTTATTTATTAAACCAGGTGCAGTATAAAGTTTTGATCCAGATCTAGAATAAAGTTATTGAACCAGATCCAGAATAAAGTTAGTTCAAACTCAAACTTAATCATTTATTAAATTCAATCAGTTACAAAGAATAATGACTCCGGATTTCAAATATTAAATATTGAAATGCGTTTCGTCGCCACTTTCAGCAGTACAGTCACCGCTGTCACCACAAATATTAAAGTTATCCATTTCTTTCTTCAGCCGACCTTTCATGTGTTGGAGTTTCAAACTTTCTATCATTCTTAAAACCTTCGTTAACTATCCACCAAGAACATTAGAAATTTCCTTGTACTTAGCTGGACGTTTCATTTCGAACGAGCGGTTGTCTCCAGGATTTTTGAATCTCGGCCGGCGGTCATCTCTCTCGCACACTGCCTAAAATTGCCATGATACGTTAAAATTTCCCAATCCAAACCTGTCAAAGTCAAATTTACGCAAAGGCTGAGTTCTTCGGAGCTTCATTTTGATTCTAGTTGAGCTTTATGAAAATTCACAGAACACCGTACATATCAATTATTATTAATTGAGTAATATTTATAGAAATTAATAAAAAAATTGACACATATTCGCTTCTTAGATTGTGGGTGACAGCCATTTTAATAAAGAAGCAACACTGTTTACCAAAAATTCGTAAGGTGACCAACCATCCGTATTTTGCGGGATAGTCTCCTACTAGAAGCTCCTGCATTGCAATAAATACATAGCATAGTCCCACAAAACGTCAAATGCTTTCCGCACGTTTACAATATCCATCATAATATATTACAATATTAACTGTAGAGAGGTCAATTCTATACATCCATACTAAATTATTATAAATGCGAAAGTAACTCGGTCTGTCTGTCTGTTACGCTTTCACGCCTGAACCGCTAAACTGATTTTGATGAAACTTGGTATAGGAGTAGATTAGACCTAGATAATGAACATAGGCTATGTTTGGTTGCGATAACCGACATCCACGTGGGCGGAGCCGCGGGCAGCAGCTAGTTGAATATATTTAAAAAATAACTACATATTGGGAAATAATTAGTGATCGATACTAATGCAAAAAATGCAATCAGTATTTTTTTTGTCTTTCTGTCTGTCTATCTGTATGTGCACGCATGGATGAAAAACTACTGGAGGGATTTTGATCAAACTTGATACGATTATAGTTCATACTTCTGGGCAACATATAGGCTACTTTTTATACAAGCTGATATACCCATGGCTTCACCCGCGCTTCGTTTTTAGGTCGTTTTTGGTCATATCTCCGGTTGTACTTAACCAATTGCAAGCAAACATACGATAAATTTTGAGTCTAAGTAAGACCTTTCTAATAAAAATTCGTTCAGTACTTTTTACGTCCATTGCTAGGAAGCTGGTCATATTAAGTATATAATTTCAACTTTGATGCTTATTATTTATTGCTTTCTAGACATAACCTATACCTACTCAAGTAGGTATTAAGTTATCGTTTCTAAAAACCACCACACTTTTTTATTTGTTCACGACTGTACATACTTAGACCACGGTAGTATAAACTTACTGTATACAGGTTGACTCAAAATATTATTATATACTAGCTGTTTCCCGCGGCTCCGCCCGCGTGGATGTCGAAATCCGTTCCAAAAACTATCCTATCTCTCAAGTTGGATCGCACTGCACATGGTGTGCGAATTTTATTATAATCGGTTAAGTGGTTTAGGAGTCCATTGAGGACAAACATTGTGACACGAGATTTATATATATTAAGATTTATTATTCTTCACATACAGACAGATAGAAAGACAAAAAATTTACTGTTTTCGATCACCAATCATCCCCCAATAGTTATTTTGTAAATATATGCAAAGAACAGAATTGACCTCTCTACAGTTTTATTATAAGTATAGATCATGTATTTGTCTTATTTTGTTCCTTAAATTTACGAAAGAAAGTATAATAATGGGACAGGGATTCACCTGACGATTTTTAAAATTCACATTATCTTTCAAGTCCGTATCGATTCATTCGTTTTAATCGACCTTTTTTAACAGGTCACCTCATTATGAATATAAAACTGACTAACGTCAAATGTTACCTATTAATGTGACGCTACTATAGGAAACACCCTTTTGTTGCTACTCTGTCGCATTGGGTTTGCCTGTAATGACTGTATGTATAAAATAAATAAATACATAATCCTTCATTTAATGTCAATAATTTATTTTGTTATTACATGCTTACATAAGTAAGTCTCAATTAATAAATAAATAAGTTACAAAATTACTGTTTTCATCTTTAATAGCTTTTAAATATATTATAGTAAAATAACCTTTTCAATGAATTTGGCCTCTCTTTATAATATTAGTAAATATGGAAACGTAGACTATACCATTTATTTTCATGAGCATAGACGTAAACTACATCATATATCCCAACCTTGCAATTAAACATGGTCACCGCAAAGAAAGGTACGCAACCCAACCAACTAGATGGAGACACTGCAATGTATGGCCTTGCAGTATCCATTGGTTCTAATATTCTTGCTATCCACCAACTGTACTCTCTGATTTTCCTGTAAAGAGTAAAAATAATAATTTAATAATTAATTACTGAACGGCAACAAGTTATTGACTTGGCAACTTCTGTAACGGACGTAACGTAAGCCTACGTATTAGCCAGCCATAGCCAAAGCCAAAGCCAAAGCCGCCATGTGACCTTCTTGATCCGCCAGCCAGCCAGTATGTCAGCCAGCCATATATGTTTATGCCTTATGGAAAGAGATGTGTCACATGGAGCCAATGCCAGCCATTAGCCAGCCATTTTTGATATAATATGATTGAAAATATAAAGCGAATAGTCAGCGTTCTGTTACTTTTATTTACCGCCCGTTTTATTCATGTACTTATGTTTGGTGTTGCCACACACATGTTTAATGTTAGTTCCTCAAACATTCTTTTCATGACTTTATAGACAAACTCTATTTGCACGCACCGTCGGTTGTCAGTGGATGTTTAGGTATCAATCAAGGTATCGTTGATTTTCCAGGCAGTGCGTTATCTGTACGAACTATTAGGTAATCGGTGGTAATAGTAAACGAGTTTAAACCATGAAGCTATAGATAAACATGGAGGCCTCACTTCCAATACCTACTTGATGCTCAGTCTGTATTTACTATCTTGCTCTCTGTGGGCCGACTTCTCTTTCTAAGTATGATAACCTTCTAAGCAAGAAATCACCATTTAAACAAGTTTAAACACTTACGCGTGGAATTTTATATCACATCCTTGACGCCACGTAATACTGCAACCACGCACTATACAATTTTGCACCATTTTTTGAGTTTATACTTATAATTAACTTTAAATATGTTAAAAACCAAAACAATAATAAACAACCGCCATATTGTTTATTGATAGTTGCCATGTAGTACCAATGTTGCCACATTACGTACTGAATCCATAGACAATGGGAATTTAATTCACTGATTTCCTGATTCAACAACCCAATCATGCATAATAAATGACATATAATTTTTCAATTTCCACATTAATAATCGTAGTCGAACTATAGAGTTATTTATAAATCATTTTACTTGCATTTTTGGTTAGTATGGTCTATTTCTATAATTTACTAGGAGATACTAATAAGAAGATAGCAACATTGTACAAATACACGAAAGAGAAGTCGGCCCACAGAGAGTGAGATACAGACATGTAGGTATTTGGATCAAGCTGTTCTTCCCGGTTTGGCCTCCATGTTTATCTATAGCTTCATGGTTTAAACTTTGTCTAATGAAAGCTGAACCACGACATTTATTGATTTGCAACACCAGTAGACTATAAATGTCACCTCCTGTCATTTCTCTGTGATTGCGCGTATAAATTATGATTTTGATACTTTGTTGTATTCACATCAAATATTAACGAGATTCAGATGCGATATCCAAAAATATTCGCTTTTGTATTAGATATTTGTACTTTTCGACAATATTTATTTAATTAATGTAACTAATTATAAGTGTGACTGATGATGGATCAAGCAGCTCGGATGATGGTGAAGAATATTTGGAATCTAATTTTGATTATAATTAATAATATTTTTTTCAAATAAATGAATTTCGTCTGATTCCTATAAGCCCGCTTGAAGATAGTTTTTAGTCTGGAATAACACAGGCAAAATGTCTTGCAGACGTTCATAGGCCAAATTTTTTCCGTGAAATATATTGCCAAGGGTAGCGGGGACGGGATCATAATTTCACGCAGGCAACAGCTAGTCTTTGTATATTTATCCACTACATCTACGGTTTTAGTCGGTTCGATTCCGACATAACCATCCCCGATGGCCAACGATGGTCGACATGAATAAGCCTGCTACCTTTTCCCACGATATTCCCACAGTACCAAACTCCCACGCAGGCGAAGTCGTGGGCAAAGGATAGTATTTAATAAAGAAATCAAAATATAAATAAGAATAACACCAAATAAAGCGCAATAGAAATATTTAAAAATACCAGTTATTAGGTACATACTTTTATTTCACGATCAAAATGTTTTTATCCAACTATAACTGGTGATACCTGCCCTAAATTTTTTAAATTTGCCGCGGTTTTGTTTTTCCAGCTTCACTGACCTGAAATACAGACTATAGATACAAACGCAAATTCCGCAAAGCACATTATAAGCAACTAAAATGTTTAGCACATTCACGACAAAGAGTGATTGAATTTTATGTTAAAAATACTGATAAAACAATTCAATTTCATTGAAACTTAGATAATTTCAATTATTACATTATATATAAATCCTTTTTGGTGTTATTTGACGGATTTATTTTACCGGGACAAAAATTTTTTCAGAATTATACAACAGATTCAGCGGAATTTTGAAATGACATGTTGGCAACACTGCATGTGTTATTTATTTTATTTGTGGTTATTTGTTATTTTTCATTTTGTGTCAATCGTAGACAGAGGAAGGGTGTCAATCAACATACTGTCAATTATCGCTTTTCGAATTTTAATGTGTTATTTTTTAACCACTATCAAGCTATCAACAGTTGAAGTTGAAGTTGTTTTTCGTTGCTATAATAAAATAAACCTCTTTGATTCAACAAAATGACGAAGAAATCAATATCTTTAGACATTGATCCGACCATAATGGAAAACAACATGAGATTTATAAAAGTAACTAATTTATTGTTCTATTCAGTTTGTACATCTATTTGTTACATTGTCTAAATTAATCATATATTTGCAGGATAATCCTGTTGAAGAGGAGTTTAACAAGCTATTGGCTACGGTAGATCCTGTACCTTCGAAACTAGTCAAACCAAAACCAGGTATGAACAGATATTCCGCACACCCGCATTACTACACGTGCGCTATAAGTTGAGACCTGACCGCTATGACGCGTCATAGCGGCCAGGTCTCAACTTATAGTGCACGTGTAGTATATTTCAATTTAATTATATTATCATTAATAATGCATTGATAATTACTTGCAGGTTTTTGCGTTAAAACCTTCACAAAGTCTGATAACAAGAAGGTGTTTGTTAACATTTGTCTAACTGATGCTATTCCATGCCCCAGAGATATAAGCAATGAAGAACTTATGCAGATTCTCAGCTCTGAGGACCCTTCTAGCTACCGGGTGCCTATGAGCATTGGCGAAGGCAGAACTGAGCCAGATAATTCTGGTGCTCCAGTTACTGTGTATGATGTTGCTGTAAACCCTGAATTCTTCAAGAAAATTGAAAAGGATGATTTATTTCAAATATTTTTTCTTACTGTTGTCTTTGAGGGTTTGCAAGACAAATATCAATTTGAAATAGATATGCATAAATACACCATTCTGAAGAACAGAAAGTCTATTGGTACTCTACAATCACATAGAATACAAATTAGGGATATAAAGACTTGTGAGAGTCAGACTAAGCCACCTTTGATTGAGGAGATACAAGATAAGTTTACTGGGAAACAAGGCAATGTTGCACCAGGCCCAAAAAGGGAACTGCAATTTAGACTACGTCGTGAACCACCTACTGGAGAGATAGAATACTTGTTAGCTGAGTTCAAATTACCGCCAAATGTAAGTATATTATTGAATTAGTGAATAGTAACTAATTATTATTTTTATTAAATGTCATAATTAATAGGATCATTATAAAGAACTGCCTGTGTTTTCAACCTAACTGAGTACTACCCATAACAACTGCCATATGGCAACTGGGACCGACGGCTTAACCTGCTCTCCGAGGCACTTTGCATTGGTCTGATACCAATGCAAATACACATACTCATGTGAGCGGGGATCGAACCCACACCTGTGCAGCGGCCACAGAGGCTGTCTGTCGGTCACGAGAGATATATTTTTAAATATTTTTGTTTATTTTAACACCACTATTAAACTGATCCAAAAATTTTACAAATTGTTCTTCATAAATCATAACAGACATGATTCAAAATAAATGATGGCATTCTGGTGAATGAATAGAATAATGACAAAACACTTTTTGTGGCTCAAATTGCCCGATGTGCGAACTTACCCCCACTACTCCAAAACCTTGCCAAGACTTTAGAATCAACATTATCACTACTGACAGTAGAATTTCTACTTTTTGGTATAATCTTCATAGTCTCTGTCAATAAATCCGTTGATAAATTCACAAATAATTAAAGGAAAAATTAACAATTTTAAAACATTTTACATAAATTTTGGTAACATGCAATATGTTAAGCTAATACTAATGTATTTTAAAATTACAGGTGGAAATGAAAGATCTGAGCTTAGAAGTGGGGGAAGATCGTCTAGTGCTGGATTCAAAAGGACATTTTGAAGTGGTTGATTTCTTTTTACCCTGCAGTGTGGATCAGGATATTATTAATGCCCACTTGAATCTAAATGATCATGTAAGTTGGTTATGCACAACTGCAAATTACTTTAAAACAATGGCTTGCTTTAATACTTGCTAATGGGAGGCAGTTCTCGCTATCTCTTAAGATAAATATTAAGTGTAGTTTCAATAATGCCCAATGGTGCTACCTGCCGCTGGTATCCAAAGTTTTATTCAGTATAATAGTGTTCAGTCGCTGCACCATTGATCATATAGCGATTTCCCGGTAGTATCCAAAATAGAGTCTGGGGTCTGCTTATTAATTTTGGTTGGTTTATTAACTTTTAAGAGTGATTACCGTCTGACCTCTCAACACCAACTTGACTGCTGCAACTGGAATTTGTATGTGTGCTTAAACATCATTTGGACACAATAGACAGGAAATTCAGAAATTCCCAAAAACGCAAATCAGTATCTGGTTGCCAATAATGAAGTAGCCTGTTGAACCGTTTCGACCCCCCTGTAGCTCAGTGCCTATTACATGTACAGAGATGAAATTGTACCTCCGTAATCATATACTAGTACTAAAGTAGTATGCCAAATTTCATAGATATAGCTTCAGTAGATCCTGAAATATGACCCTGTGAATATAGCTAATTTTGTCACTGACTGACTGATTCACTGAAACTGAACTTGGCAGGTTAATTTTATTATACAATTAATCAAGTATTACGTACAGCACAAATTTTAATTGAATTGGATTTCAACCCTTTCTAGGCGAACAATTAGCCTATAGGAACTTGTCCCCCTTTTTAACAGGTATGTTTTGTGGTGGGATTACCTACCTTTATACACTATTATCATCTTTTATAGCATAGTAATGTATTGTTTTAATTCCTGCATTGATTGAGTTCACCATTGACGAATGCACATTGTTTCAGATGTTGTTCGTGAAAATGCCAGCTATACATTAAATTATTTTGGGATTGGAAATAAGAAATGTTTTCATGCTATTGTACTGTTTATTGTCAGTGAAGTCATTTACAATAAATGGATTTAATTTTATACATTATTTCATTACTGCTCAATCCTTTTGTAAAATGTCTTAACAAAATATTGTTAATGTCTTTTTACATAATTTTTTCAACAGTATAACAATTAAAAAAAAAGTCAGTCATGAATTTCTGTGGTAAGATAAGATAGAGGTGTTCTTCGACAGTAAACATGCACCTACTTCTGCAGAGATTCAGTTTTAAGTATAAATATGTGTGATGTATTGTTACTTAATGCAAGCTTAATACACAAAAGTCTAGTTATTTTTATTTTATCCTATTACGGCAGAAGCACAGAATAATTTAAAAAATAAAATTAATATCACATAATGCAGATCCATTACAATAAAATGGATCATTCTAAGACTCTTAAACATACTAAATTATGAATTTGTTAAATAAAATGAGATTTTAAGTAGATTAATAAATTTTAATAAAATTGTTCATACAAAGAACAATGTTTTAGCCTGCCATCCGGTAACGAATAAAATCAGGCTAGTATGCTTAGCAATGAATAATGAGAAGTCATCTTAAAAAGCATAGCCAACAATATAGTTTCGTCTCTGTCGCATCAATAATAAACTTATCACGTGCGTGGTGTGAGGGCCACTTTTTCTTTGTGTACGTAGGTAGTCTATTCGTTCCTAAGCATAAACGGCTTCTGTGTGAAGGTTTGAGTAATTATCATATCTTAATCTTAAGATACTTATAAACTTGAGAATTCACTTGTTATAAGTATTATATGGAAACGTTACATTACAGAAATATATTCGAGATCGTTTCAGCGAGCATTCTATCGAATGGACAGTAAATTTGCAGGATGACATCTTTGTGAAGAATATTTAACTGACGAGCATCGACTAAAGCATTCGTTAGAATGATCGTGAAAATGTTTGGCTGTATGCTTGGTTCTGTGATGTTGGTTGTTCAGTTCGACTTAGAAACGGCAAATGCTCGATTTCCTGTTGCAAGTGAATGATCAAGTCTATTAGCACCATTAAGTATAAGCAATGGTGAATACACTCCAAACTCGCAGGACAACTCGATTGTTTAAGCTTAGCAAAGAGTTAATTCTTGGTAAGTACTTAAAGCTAAGAAAAAACTTTTATTTATTCCTATTTGATTCTTACCTACATACAATAAAACAGGGTGAATAGGGATACAAAGATAATAAGAATTTGTTTGATAATATCTTTTAGAAAAGTTCAAGTATTTAACCAGATATGCGATGGTTCTCTTCATTGTGATGTGGAAGTGGTTTATAGTTTCACATAAAAGGTAATAAGTGCAATATTTTACCGACCATTTTCTTATTATACACCCCTTAATCCATATTCACCCCATTTTACGGCATGCAGCTGTAGGTACTAATTAATTGATCTAAGCATTTGAGATTCACCATCTAAAACTCGTCGTGTTTTATAGTTCGTTCATAACCTGCTAATAAATTTTCATCATATTTCAATAAATGAGATTTTATTTCTTGAAGCATGCTCTCGTGGTCCTTCACTTGTATGGTGATCATGGAACTGAACCGTTGTTGGTGATTCCTGCTAAGGTATAGCCTGAGAGACGGATAGCTCATGATTTGTTCATGTTGGCATAAGCTTCTTTCGTTTAAACAGTTCACTCTGCCGAGTTGGACGGCATTACCTAGAAGCTGAAACCAGAAAACTTTGTGAAGAACTATGGCTTTGGTCTAGCAGAGATATATTAAAGTAAGAAGAAATAGAATTGAGTAATCAAAAAATCCTGTTAAAAAGAAATTAAGCATGCGTTCACATTTGTTTCAAACAGAGTGCCCTATTCTATCTACCAGGCAGGGGGAGGACAATTTGACAGATTTGTTTTTTGATGAAAAAAACCTACATTACCCCCATTAATTTAATACTGCAGCTAATAAGGAACAAATTTTGGAAAGTACATACAGCCAATGTTTTTGCCTACCTAATAGCATAAAAATATTTTAATGTGGAATACTTACAATGCCCGCTATTGCAAAGTCTGGGAACATTACATAGCATCCATAACACCTCGGAGAGTGGAAGTACACCAGCCAAGGCTTCTTGCCACTGGAAATAATTAAACATGTTTTAAAAATTATACATGTTATTCACTTACATTACAATCCATACTAATATTATGAATGCAAAGTAACTCTGTCTGTTACGCTTTCACGCCTGAACCGCTGAACCGATTTTGATGAAATTTGGTATAGGGTTAGATTAGATTAGACCTCGAGACATAGGCTATGTTTGGTCGCGATAACCGACATCAAAAGCTAGAAATAATATATATGACTAGCTATTCCCGCAATTTAAACAGACAATGGACAAAAGTAAAAAAAGGTTTATTGTTGTATTGTAAGTATATACCATGTTATGTGTGTTGTTATTTTAACGTTACAAACGCACGTTACGTTATAACGTCCTGTATTTATCCAAGTTTGTGAATTTGGCAATCGCTATAGATATTATATATATTCTACGACATTTTACCCAACGCTCTCTAGATCCAAAGTAACCATAGTTTAACTAGCTTGTGTTATGGGTTCTAGAAGAGAAGAGATCTTACCTAGTAGGGTTCAACTCTTCAGCTATAACATTCCTACTGAAAGTTTGCCAGTTCAGCTTTTGTACTGAGTCGTCGATGTACCCCAGCGCCCACTCCAACATGTATGGGGCTTGGGAAAGGTGTTCTAGACTTACACTGTAACAAATAGCACAAAGTTTCATGTTGAGTTACATTTTACAACAAAAATGTTTTTACACTGATCTACAATAAAATCATTGTATCTATAACTCAATCTATAATGATTATTATTTACACTGATCCCGACGTTTCGGTGATTTTTAAGCAGTCATGTTTACGATAGTAAAATAATATTAAGATAAAACTTCTAAACCGATTCTATCGCGATTTATTTATTATTTCTATTTCTAAATACGATATTCGCGTAACCTGCCGGCATTACTATAGTAAAATAACTCTTAATTCATTAAAATACTTAGTTGTACACAAAATAATTAAAAAAACATTTTTTTTGTTTTCCATTTTCCATTGTACCTTAATCGTTCAATTTTTTTAGAACCGAGAGGCAATTCTAATAATAAAATATGTTCAAAATTCAGTTCCGATCTCACAAATCGGTCCACACCAGGAGGAATTACTAAACTGACCTGTAGTGATGGCCGGAAGCAATAGGATATAGTCGCGCCGTGGGCGACCTAATGTTGTGACAGAAACCGCTGGTTTCCTTGCCGCAGTTCAGCACTCCAACACGGACGAACTCTAGCGGGCGGAGCTAAAATGAGAACTAGGTTAACAAGGCTAGCTTTATATTTTTTTCAAATGGAGGAAAGCGACTCTATTATGAAACTATTCAAAATTTAATGTACACTAAGTGTTTATATTGCTAAATGCATAATCTGAGACCTGCACGTCATGAAAATACTCCTGCGGATTGACAGACGAGGTTTTGGCGCAGGCTTTAAATATTTTGCAACATTCTACACAGCGCTCTCTAAACCCAAAGTAAGCCTCGTTTAGCTAGCTTGTGTTGAGTTCTAGAATGCGGATAAACATACTTATATGTATAATGTTATATAAAGAAACATCCAGACTAATGCAAATACCCAGCATTCGCTGGGTGAGGAGCCTCAAACGGCAGTCAAACGGCGGCCCTTTATAAGTTGTATAGGTACTAATGGCTTCAATATTTTATTCGATGGATGAGATGTTATGTCTCGCTGTCCTTAGTATCAATCTGCTATAGTAGTCAGCCAATCACGCACAACGTCCACTTGTCCACCCATCATAGCGTACCTTCTTGGCGACAATCATCCACTCGTAGGCCAGTTGGTCGCACACGTGACCGCAGCGGGCCGGCAGGTATGCGACCAGCCAGGTGTGCTCCCGACCTGACGCGTCCAAGATCTCTAGCACTTGCTTCTCATCTAACTGCAGATCTGTTGGCATATTGAGTTAAAATTAAGTTTACAATTTTGGAGCAAAATTACAACAGGACTTAATCCGCATTGGAACTTCTAAAATATGTAATGTATGAAAAGAGAATTTTGACTGTCCAGGTTGTTCAGTTAGTCAGTAAGGTTGCGAATTGCAGACCCGTGAAAGTACTATTACGATTTAAATTTACAAAAAATTATAGGTTTCCCAGTACGAAACTCAACCATTGAAATGAAACTCTAATATCAAATGTAAACCAAATAGTATTAGGGCCGGCGGCATGGCACAGTATAGGATTTATATACGATGAATAAAAATAGACCTTAATGACATTGTAATAAAATTTGAATTCAGTTGAATCACAGGGCTTCTATAAGCTAACAGTTTGCTTTTATCGCTGACTCACCACCACTATCTAAGATCATGTCGATGAACTCTCTGAGTTGTTGCTCGTAGTCCTTCCCGCTGTACACGTTCTGCTTGTCTCCGTTCTGCACGAGCACCACGGGCTGTCTGTGCGTCACTTGGCGACAGTAATTATCCGTGTTGAGGGTACACGCCATTATACCGAACTGCAATGTTCACAACATCCATTATAGGTATAGTTTCAATTAACTTCTTTTTTTCTTTTATTATACTACACTGCGCTCTCTAGCCCCAATGCATGCAAAGTTAACTAGCCTGTGTTATGGGTTCTAGATTTTTTTTTTAATGTAGGACACGTCAACATGACTTCACCTCGCCTGACGGCAAGCCACAAATTCTCTGGAATGGGAGTCACCATTGCAAACACCGATAGTGCCACAATGGTGGCTCTCAGCTTGACGGCCTCATCAAATGCTTTTTCACGCCCCGCTTAAAGGACTCGGGACTGTATGAAGAAGAAATATGGATAAACATACTTACATACTTTTATCGTAAATAAATACAAATAATACTTACATAGAAACAAAACAGTAGAATAGATGTGATAGCCCTTGGCAACCAATGACTAACTCTACGGCTAGGTACATTGATAAATTTTGAACGAAATATATAAATTTTCTTACACTAATATCATCCCTTTTCTCAAAGTGTCGGCTGGCTGTAGTAAAGGAATCTGCGACATGCTCCCAGGAAGACTCGTGGGGCGCTACTAGAAGAACCCAGGCGCCTACGTCACCTGCAATAATAAATAAAATAAGCTTTCATTATTCTCCATAACGCTACTTACGGTATATTTGCCGTGAAACTAAGAACTACATCACAATGGCAACATCGACCCAAATTACAATTTTACAAATTACAAAAAAAACCGTTAGTCATATTTTGAGCTAAAAGTTGAAACAATATTCATTTATATAATTTGTGTCCCCTTCCAAATTCGGCCAGGAAACGTAGCACAATTTTTGTATTACACAACTTATCTAGTATATTATTTAGAAATCAACTTTAAAATGCACTTACCACCGTCCAGTATTCTAAGCAAGTCCGACGGAGACAGTGTATGTAAGTTGAGTGCTTCAGAAGCAGTTTGTATGAAGTTTTTGATGTTAGCATTGGGGGGCGCGCGCTGGTAACCACCGCGTCTCTTTAGTATACCCCACGAGGGGGGCGACTCCACGTGTAGCGAGGTGCACAGTTGGTCCCACTTGTCACAATCGATTTCTCCTGCAAGATGGGGGTTACAACAGTAAGTGAGGGTACAATGCAACCGACTTAGCCAGGACAGTGATTAATTTGAAATTGACTGATCATCGATTAAAAGAATGTAGTTAAACTGGAACATAATAGGGAATATGCACATAATTCTAAATTGAGCGACCAATTTAAAGTGAAAAGTGTGCCGGTGATAACATAATCTGAACTATACAAATAATCTATGTATTGTAGTTTAGTAGTTAACCGATTCAGTGCGGCATGCGTTTTATCAATCTATTACCCCTAGCGTCGAACAAACATGTTATGGCTCCTTAGAGGTGCCAAACGCCAGGGAATGTGATGGCGCCCCACAGGTGCCATCCGCCATGAACTGTAACTCGTTGCTTTTTCTATGTTTTCAAAGGTTTTATGCTCAGTTGTCACCCGAATACGAACGTAACCGGTCTGTTACGTAGTTCAGTGTATTTTAAAGTGATTTTCCACGTGCTTTGGAAGATATGGCAGGTAAGTTACGTATTTATATCATTGGTAGAAAACATTTTGTACTTTATTTATTTATTTATTTATTTATTTAAAACTTTATGCACAAAATTATGTACAAAGGCGGACTTAATGCTAAAAGCATTATCTACCAGTCTACCTTAGGGTGATGCAGAGATAATTGAAGTAGGTACTTGATATAAAGTTAGCAAAATGGTACAACAACTTTAGGTACTATACACTAATAATACATAATGTTATAAATATACATATATAATAGGCAAATACAATACATACATAGGTACATACAAATATATATATATATATATACACAATTACATATATTACAATATATATTATATAATAAACAAGAATAGTATAAGATATTGTTCTCCTTATGGGTTACTGTAAGTAGAGCTCACGTACTTTATACTTGAATGTAGCACGGTTAGTGGACATCCTGACTTCCAGAGGAAGTGCATTCCAGAGAAGAATAGATTGTACAAGGAAAGAAGAATGAACAAGAGTAGAACTGTGAGAGGGACAGAGAAGAAGAAGATTGTTAGACGATCGAAGATTTTTGCTATGGTTGGAACTGAGTAATTGGATGTAAGACTTTAGGTAAGTAGGGACTGTAGGGGAATTTAAAAGTGTGAAAATCAGCGTCACCGCACGTAAACTGCGTCGTCGCCGTATGGGCAACCAACCCAACTCCGAACGGTGAGCTGAGACATGGTCGTATTTTCTAATGTTGAAAATGAATCGAATGCAATTGTTGAGAAGTCGGTCTAGTTTATTGAGCAGATCTGCATTCAGGTCAAAATAGCATACATCACCATAGTCCACGACTGGAAAGATTAGTGTCTGTACAAGCATTAACTTGGTTTGAGCTGGAAGGAAGTTTTTCAACCGATATAAATACCGCAGTATACCCGTTACCTTCTGACAGACATTTGTTACTTGAGCTTGCCAGCTCAGCTTACTTACTTCTTACTTACTTTGATCAAACTGTATAAACTATGATCCTATTGAATGGGGTTGTATTTATCGTTGTTTTTATAACAATTTACATACTGTTCATTAAATAATCATACTAATTTTGTTTCAGATTTACATGGAAAACGAAAATATATCCCCGAAACAGAAATAGACACACAGATGACGCAGTGCGATGATGAAAACTTTCTCGATGTGACGTCATTCTATGATGGCGAAAAGTTTTTTGAATAAAAAGTGCGATAAAAATGTTTACAGCATCTGAAGATTTCAAATTCATGCAATATTCCACAAACGGCGCCACAGACACGATCTCCCTGTCAAATTGGAATACTTTAGTTCTAAGTAAAGCCTTTAAACTGAAATTTGAACAAGTTTTACGGGAATCAAGGTTGGCACCGCTGTGGAGCCATACGCCAGGTTCAAAAATTTTGCATGGCGCCTCTCAGGCGCCATCCGCACTGAATCGGTTAAGGAGTCGGCTTTAAGATTGAGAGGTCCAAGGTTCGAACTTTGGTCTACACTACTGAACTGAACCCACTCCTAACTCAAAAAATTAGCTTATTTGGTGAGGTGTGGAGGGACACAAGTCATTTCGATAACTTCTACTCCTACCAAATTAAAAAAAAAACCTTACCGAAGTTCATATGAGGGAACGCAATTTTCATTTGAAACAGCTCCAACTTGTCCACTTCCTTCGACGAGAAGAACAATACCCACGATTTCTGTGAGCCGGTACGTAATTTGTTTCTTATATCCTGTAAATAAAACTCACGGCTGTATTATGCCCATAGGTGCCGCAAAAATTTCTGAAATTTTTGCAGTTACAAAAATTTCTTAAAATTTTGTGATTTTTACTAAAATGTTTGTGGCTCCTATATTGTCTGATGAAATGAGTGAAGACAGAGTAATCGACTGTTTTCTCTGTAGAATGTAAACTTAAGAATGAATGAATATTTATTGAATATTTATTGACAATATTTTTTTTTTTTCATTTCAGAAGAGCTCCTCAGCTATGATTTGTTTGCCACAATCATAAAACTTGTACACTACGGTAGTAAGACCCAACAGGATAATTATAATTTTATATTAAAACCTGTTTAATATCTTCTGTGATATAAAAACAACAACTTTTTAATGAATGTACCTATGTTTATATGATACAAACAACAAATATTTTTTTTTACTTTTATCTGTCTGTTTGGCTTGGCTTATCACGGAAACGGCCACACCGTTTTTGATCAAAGTTGCCCTGTAGAGTAGCAGATGTTATAAAATCCACGCGGACGAAGTGAGCACGGTTAGTACAATAATACTTTATACGCACCTTCAATTTGTCCGGGTCAATTTGTTCAACCTTAGGCAGTGCTTCAACAATATCGCGTAGTATTTCTTTCTCGTCCGTACTTTCTATCTCTTTGTTCACGTCTTTGTACCTGAACACAACCGTCGTGTAGTCATCGCGAGCTAGCTTCTTGCGAATATCATCGTCGTCTACTAACACTAACTGGACTAAACCTTGCTGTGAGAAATGGAAATAATATCATTATTATTTATTGTTCATTTAACCTGTTTCTCTTCCTAGGAGCCTTTTTCCCAACTCAGTTTTGATCGGTTTTTCAGTTTAACTACGACGCGGCGTACTTCGATATTTTGCTTGAAGATATTACCATCGATCTTCACAATACATTGGCGATATCGAAGTTCTGTATTCTGAATAGTTGACGGACTTCAACTATTCATAACGACTGCCACCGATGTTCGTATAGCAATCGGAACCGACGGCTTAACGTAGCGTACTCTCCGAGGCACGGAGACACCGAGACCAATGCAAATACATGCATACAAATATTTGCACTGAGCGGGAAGCGAACCCGCGACTTCCGACGTAGCAGTAGTCGAATGCTCTAACTCTACCGCCACGCCACGGAGGTAGACCGATCTAGGTATTGTCATTAAACCTTTCATACATTCAATATTCTTAATCTGCCCTTTTATCAATACAATATTCAATTTGTCTAGTCTAGATGCTTATAAAGTTAAAATGAGTTAATATAAACTGCAACTTACCAAACGATATGCGATTCTAGTAAGTGTATTTCTGTCGAGCCTGTTAACCCCCATGACGTATGCCATGGGTCTGTCAGTGTTCCTGACCTGTGCCACAGTGGGTACATGCACCTGGCTGCGGAGGAACTGCATCACAAACTCATCGAGGGATTCTAAGGAACGGTCGCCGCGATAGTACACGTAGTTACCGTTTTTACCCTGGAAGTTATTACGAGTATAATAATAATTTTATGGTAATAAAAATGAAAAAAAAAAAAAAAAAACAAATTGCCCATTTTGAATTCCTCAAAACTCTTAATTCGAGAAGTTTTCAGTAGTCGTTTGCTTGATGCTTTGGGCAATGCGATGTGTTTCGTAAGCGCCCCTATCAATCGAATGTGACAAAGTTTCATATCACGGTAAAGAGGGTTCAGGGAGTTCAGGCCTACTTACCTCCTTTGTTAAACTGGTTTCAGCCTGTTTTACTTTAAAGAATGTTCTTATAGATACTTACATTAGGATAGAATAGTAGTGACGGGTAACTGTTTATTCTCATGTTATTATAACAGAATGTGTTATGATATTTACAGTTCACTGCACCAACTTTTACCTGCAATCAGAATATCACACAAACCTTTACACTTGGTTTTTTATCGTCGGGTTCAACCGACGCGAAAGATTTGAATATTGCCTTATACAAAGGTCAATATTCAAATCTCTCGCGACAGCAAAATTCAATTTATAATTTTTTAATTTTCAAAAGTCTATTAGTATATGGCAGTACACAGTGTGTTTTATGATGGTATTTAACAATGAAAGACTTACAATTCCGTTATATAATTCAGCAAGCTTTTTCCAATCATCTGCCACATTTTGGCACGGAGGGCAGAAAGGGGAGTAAAAGTTTATAAAGTGGAAGCCATCCTTCAAGTAACTGTCTGAAATCAAATAGGTACAGTTCATTAATGATGTTATTAGAAGTACCTACATCTATTGTAATAATCAACAAAAGTCTTAACCACAGAAATAGGCACGCAAATGAAGACAATTGCCTACTTTTGTTCGTAATACCTGAGGGATCGGAGAGCACATTATGCCGTCGATCCCGATTGCCAACCCTTACGGCGGCTTACCTTACCCATAGGTATATAGGACTCGTCAATTTGACTTCACCTCGCCTGATGGTAACTTTACCTTCGGCTTACCATCAGGCGAGGTGAAGTCAAATTGACGTGTCCTATATATAAAAAAAATTACGAGGCGTATCCTCTATTTTTCCCTTACCGGGGACGATGGCACTTGATTTGTGTCATCTGGCCCGGTCAACATATCAACGGGCCAGTTAAAACTTTTTTTTACCATGTGGCCCGGCACCGGGCCAAGTCACCGGGGCAGATGGGATACACCCCTTACGGCTATGGCAATCGTTACGGGTAGTTGGGATGAATAGTCCGACAAGTCTAACTACAGAACTTTGATATTACCAGAGAGTTGTGGAGGTCAGATTGTAATCGCAGTCGGCGCACGCGCTCATTTTAATTTTGTCACAGCGCAGGTCCTAATGATGTCACTAATTACTGAATAAAATTGACCAAACCAAATTGAAAAACAAAAATATCGAATTATTTTATGTATGTCTTTGCTGTCTTTCAGGTTTCAGGTAATGTAAATTTTTTAACGTTATGCACACTTACAGAATGTAGCTCCCGTCAAAGTTTCCACAAAAGGATCATTGTGATACAGCCCATTGTAGAACAGGTTGTCATACTCAGCCTGTGACCGATAGTCGTACTTCCGACCGTATGACTGTGCGCCATAACGGTCATAGTTCTGCCGCTTGCCTGAATCCTTCAGCGTCTCGTAGGCTTCTGTGATTTTTAAGAATTTTTCTTGTTCATCTTCATCCTGTAATTTTCGAGTTTCGTTTGTTTAAAATACCTATTGAAATAGGTTTGTGCCCTTTTTTTTTTTTTTTATCGTGCGGAAATCCCCATGGATACCACCCCCGTCGGCCATCGGGGGTGGTTATGTCGGGATCGAACCGACTAAAACCGCACGCCGTCTCGGGCCTTAGTAACCGGGGTGTAAGGTTACCCAATGGGCATATCCCTCGCACCCCAGCTGACCCCGGGCCATCTACGGTTTTAAGATGGCCCCCTCGACCCCCCGACAGGGGGGGTGGGGCGAGCATCGCGCCACTTCGCCGACGGTGGGGTGTAGGGTGACAGGAGGCCGTCCTGTCACCCAACCGTCGGCGCGCAGACAATCAGCTCGCCCCCCGCTCGCTCCCCACTGTGCCATCTGCTAGTCAGAGGGACACGTGAAGAGCCTCGGAGCAGCCCTCTAGAGGGCCACTCCCACCCCGGCCGGATTGGCCGCAGGCAGCAGCGTCTCCCGTGGCGAGTGGGAGGCGCTGCTCGCCTCCGTTGCCCAGGTGCACCACGTGGAGGTTCCGGCCCGCACCCTAGGTTTGTGCCCTACCATTCTGACTGTATTGGGCCCAACAAGTTTTCAGGATCAAGGAATTGAGGAACAAGCTTCTGGGCAGACTACCCAGAAGAGTCTGGTATACTATTAGGGAGTTCAAGATGTCTTATTCGTACTTTACCTAAACTTCTAAGTTTCAGCATTTTTTTATACCACTTAGGTGGCAGACAAGCACACGGTTCACCTGATGGGAAGCGGTCACCGTGGCCTATGGACAGGGCCAACATCAGGGGTGTTACACTCGCGCTGCCGGCTCTGGAGGGTAGAGGGAGGTTGGGGAGAATTGAGGTTGAGAGAGCTTCTATGCTGACAATGCAGGAGACTTTGGTCTACCGTCTGACGGTACAGAATCCATGCTGAGCATTATGAGAGCATAACAAATGTGTTGATGGCCGTAATGTTGATGTAATGTCACCACATTGTCCACATATCCACATTCTACATGCATTTTTCATACCTATTGAATAATATTATGTAAAAATTCCAGTACAGCTGTATTGACCTTTATGTTTTTGTATGTACATTGGTTAACATGAGGTGTGTCGATAGCACAAGTGGTCTTTTGTAAACACAGTAATGAACAAGTTAGGTGCCTAACTAGATAGGTACTAGATAACATTATATTTTTACTGAATTATGCTTTTGTACATTATTAATTTGGTAATGCCTATTCAAAATGTATTTTAATTGTAAATTGATATAGAAACTAGCTTTTGCCCGCGGCTTCGCCCGCGTGGATGTCGGTTATCGCGACCAAACATAGCCTATGTCTCGAGGTCTAATCTAATCTACCCCTATACCTACCAAATTTCATCAAAATCGGTTCAGCGGTTCAGGCATCGAAGCGTAACAGACAGACAGACAGAGTTACTTTCGCATTTATAATATTAGTATGGATGGTATATAGTATAGTATATTATAGTATATAGTATGGATTAAGATAACGTAATTATGGATGAACGAATTTGCATGATTTTTGATAAATATACATATATTGCTGTGTACTCTGGACTGAAGACTTTCAGGTTAGGCTCTCTGGGAACACATATTTGGCGAAAAACCCCACTTTTAGCCTACTACATCTAGAACCAAACTTCTAGATGTAACTTGGTTTCTGCAACTTGACATCAATCATTGTACCTAATAAATGTTGACTCTGTAGGGCCTGTACATCCCCAAAAGAGTAGATAGCTAAACAGATGCCCATAAACCCCCATATTCTGCAAACTGACTTTGAACTCCATCTTTTTATTTTATTGATAATGATGATTCTACCAATCAAGGTGGAGAGCTGAGGTGGAGAGTAGATTTATTGAATTGTTAAAAAGGTCTGTTTTGTGTTTGCATTTACTATTGATATTACTTACATAGTATTGTTGACATTATATGACATTCCTTTTATTATTTAACTAGCTGTCTACTGCTGCTTCGCCCGTAACATACTTCGTCTCTGTGGCACCTATTTTATCCATATACACCCATAACTTGTTAGTTCTGCAATAATGTATGTAAATTCGCCCCATTTGTTGAAAAAGGAATATAGAATAGAAATAGGTTACTGTTCTGCTCCCTTGGGTAGATGTGCGATGATATTTAGCTTATAACCTTCCTCGGCATAAGGGCTATCCAACACAAAAATAATTTTTCATATTGAACTAGTATCCTAGTTTAGATTAGTAGTAAATACTAGCTCCTGTGATCAACCAACTCTTTAGCTCCGATGATGTGTATATCTAAAATGATAACATCAGATTGTGCAAGCCTAACAATCGACTGGTAATATATTCATAGCTCTAAGCTGCTGCTGAGAATCAATTGCATATTTTACAGTCGTACCACAGAGGCAGATAGATCACATTGACTTCATTGCACAATTTGAAGTTTAAACGCAAGTGTGACTTTTCAAACAACATGACTACTATTCAGATTATTCTTGCCCACACTTGTCACAGTTGACTCTATGGCAAGGTGTAATAATTGCCTATACATTTTTGCAACATCCCCACGGTACATGGTATAGCAATTACAAATTCTAATTGGAAATTCAAGTTCTGATATGAAGAGAATGTGGTCCGATAAACAACGATTGACAGTTTCTAAATCAGAAACTGATGAAATTTTGAATTTCAGCTCTGCTTGTCTGCAACACCTAACCCCGCCAAAGTCCCACCCTAAATGTTCACTTTTTCTGATCAATAATCAGAGGTAGAACATTTAGTAGAAACTAGTGTTCTGAGCAATAGGAGGTTAAGAATTGAGAAGACTCAATAAAACTGAAAAGCCCTCAGTATATGGATGAGGAATATGTATTTTAGGTATTATATTTATTAAATACCTACATTAAAAGAAAGTCAACATACACTTAGGTAGCTAGATTTTTTATTAACAATCTTATTAGACAATACTTACGCGCCTATAATTTGTTTCTATACCTACATTTTATTAATGAAGTTGACAAAGTTATAAATTTATACTTACAGGATTCTTGTCTGGGTGAAACTTTACAGCTAATTTCTTGTACGCTTGTCTTATTTCCTGAGCGGAAGCTTTCTTTGAGACGCCCAATATTTCATAATAAGTAACGTCGGTTAGGTTAACCGCGCCGATAAGAAAACTACTAATTATGATGAGTTTCCACCTACAGTGAAATAAAAAGTCAAATATAATAATACTCTAATAAAGTTTTATGTGAATATGAAAGTTTTTAAGTTGTTAAAAACTTACATTTATGAAATTTAGTTCCTTTCTATTTTGTAGTCGGAGCCGGTACTTTATTTCACTATCACTCGAAATATTCGTGTCACTAATAAATTACGAAATAATTGTCATGTTAGATAAGATAGTTTAGACGAGAGGAGATAAAATGAAATGAATTGATTGTTTACTTTTTGTGTAGGTGTTAGTAAAGTAGAAACTCGTAACTTTATTTTCAACTTCGTCTAGATAATCTTCACTATACCTTGTCTAATCTAGGATGATAATTTTGACAGCTCCAAGTAGGGTACCCCATATAGTATAATCGAAAATGGTTCTTTCGATTTTCGATTATCGTTCCCATAGAATATGGAATCGATTGTTACAAAAATACAAAAACATTTACTTTTTATTATTTTAGGTAACTTACTTCAGGATGACAAAAGAGAAGTTTTATGGTATAGTATTTATGTTTCGTATCATATTTAGCTAATTATATCACAAAAACTTTAGTAGTATAAGTACTTAATAATTTCAATAAATTATTTTAAATTCGATTCATTCGATTCATTTGTGTAAAGTCAATTGTGCTATATTCTTGCAAGACCCTTCACTATGACAAGTGGGCGGGGCTTGTCTATGAATTACAATAATTTTATGGGTTTAGTTTTGTAAAAAAAAATACGATACTTTATAAACATGAACTGTCATTATTATCATCATAAATTAGACAAGGTATACCTACACTATTGGACTCGCTGTCATAAAATATCGATATTTCATTTAAAATAATAGGTACTCGATGTTCTAAATACTGGATACTGATACTGATTATATAAATTTCATCAATGAATGCCAATCAATGCCAGTGCATAAACCCATCTATACTATAGGTATAGATGAGTTTTTGCCCAGTATCAATCGGGAGGATGGAATGAATAACCGATTTATGTTCAAGGTGACACGGAATAAATCTATCACTGATGGCTGATCACGTTATCATGTCCAGGGGTAAACGTGGTACAAAGCATTTTTATTTTTTTCATAGATACATTATTATGATATTTAATATGATATGATTCTTCCTCTTCTATTATTAGGGTGGCTCTATGTTAGTGATTGTTAATATTCTCAGCTATTTGGCGATAGACTCTGTCTAATGAAAGCTGAACCACGACATTTATTGATTTGCAACACCAGTAGACTATAAATGTCACCTTCTGTCATTTCTTTGTGATTGCGCGTTGACATTATGATTTTGATACTTTGTTGTATTCACGTCAAATATTAACGAGATTCAGATGCGATATCCAAAAATAGATATTCGCTTTTGTACTTTTCGACAATATTTATTTAAATAATGTGTGACTGATGATGGATCAAGCAGCTCGGATTATGGTGAAGAATATTTGGAATCTAATTTTGATTATAATTAATAATATATTTTTCTATTAAATGAATTTCGTTTGATTCCTATAAGCCCGCTTGAAGATAGTTTTTAGTCTGGAATAACACAGGCAAAATGTCTTGCACACGTTCATAGGCCACATTTTGTCCCTAAAATATATACCCAAGGGTAGCGGGAACAGGATCAGAATTTCACTCGGGCAACAGCTAGTCTATATCTCCACTACATCAGTGGTTTTACTCGGTTCGATTCCAACATAACCACCCCTGATGGCCAACAGGTATTCGTTGGGGATTTTCACACGAATAAACCTGCTACCTTTTCTCTCTCTTCCCGAGGCGAAGTCGTAGGCAATAGATAGTATTTAATAAAGAAATCAACATGTAAATAATAATGACACCGAATAAAGCGCGATGAAATTCTTTAAAAATACGAGTTAAACTTTAATAGGTACATACTTTTATTTCACGATCAAAATGTTCTTATCCAACTATAACGGGTGATACCTGCCCTAAATTTTTTAAATTTGCCGCGGTTTTGTTGGTCCAGCTTTCATTAGACAAACTATAGCACAGAATACATACGTACACACAATTAATAGTTTGAACTTTTTTTTTTAATACTACGTAGGTAGGGTAGGCGGGGAGGCTAGGAATGGATGGGGGGAGGAGGGGTACAGTGAGCTCTGGCTACCCTAATTACCGGCGGGAACACAACACGATGGTTATTATGGCCGCGGTGTTCTGGAGGACTTCTTAAAAAAAATACTTATTTTGAACTAGCTTCCGCCCGCGGCTTCGCCCGCGTGGAAGTCGGTATCACCACCAAGTCTATTTAATAAAACGACTCTTCACTCGACTTACCACTCCACTCCATATCACTTTCCTCTCCACTCGTCTAACCAAAACCTTTCTAATAAAACAAACCGCATCAAAATCCGTTTAGTACTTTTTACGTCCATTAGACTTGAAATTTAAGATATGTTTGGTTACATTTGGTTGAGTAGAACCGGAGATATGACAAAAAAATGATAATCTACCTAAAAACGACGCGCAGGCGGAGCCGCGGGTATCAGCTTGTATAAAAAGTAGCCAATATGTTGTCTAGAAGTATGAACTATAATCGTACCAAGTTTCATCAAAATCCCGCCAGAAGTTTTTGATCCATGCGTGCACGTACAGACAGACAGACAGAAAGACAAAAAATTTACTGTTTGCATTTTTAGCATTAGTATCGATCACCAATCATCCCCCAATAGTTATTTTGTAAATATATTCAATGAACAGAATTGACCTCTCTACAGTTTTATTATAAGTATATAATAATAAGTAAGATTTACATGGTTTGAGATTCATTATTTTTTGGGGAAAATTCACGATAAAAATGACAATATAATAATTTTACTTACTAATAAATATATCGAATATGATAATATCCGTTATATTATATTTAGCTTGCCCATCCCTTTTACTTCTATTAATCACAGATTATCTAAATTTTAGTCGACCACCACAGAGTAAAACTATAATTATTAGAAAACCCAAGAAAACCATTGTATATTTTTTTCTTTTTTTCTATAAGACATAAAATCATTATTATACCCCATGTTAATACCCATAGGTACCAAAAAAATGAGGAGAAAAAGATACCGGGTTCCAGAGCAAAAACTATTTTAATGTTTGGTCTGCTTCCTTCCAATAATAAATTTATTGTTATGTTAGGTACCTACCTACACGCAATATGAGTTATACCCTGGAATTTTGGGCATTAATTGGGCAATAAATACTAAGGCATAGGTAAACCCATGAAATAATTGCCCTGTTAATGCCCATACTGCTATGCATGTCGTAAACCCTCACTCAGGGAGAGAGATGGCGCTATACACGGTGCATAGCTCCATCTCTCTTCCTGAGTTGAACTGCATCGCATCGCATTTGAATTGATATAAGAGCTCATAGTATGAGGCCAGTTCTCTCAAAACAGGATTTTTTTAAAGTGAGAAATGCGTGCTTTTGCATGATACCGCCGAGTTTGGGGAAAAGCCGTAGACCTATGTGGGACTCTCCCTAAAGGGCATACCCACTAATCCTCACTATGTCCACGGTCGCTTTAGTCACATAGGTAGTTTGCTCACTGCAATTTGACCAGCGTTTTTTGCCCGGCGACGGGCCCGACATCCGTACCGTCTCTGTGCCTTCCTGGCGAACACCAGCGGGATGGCACGTCGCGAGGCCATTTAGTTGGTTGGCGGACCCCCACGTCCTCCATCCATGTCTCAAAACAGGTTTGGTATTGCAATATTTAGCTTAATAGCTACAATACTAAATTATGGCTTAAAAAAAATTCTGAGCTGTTAAAATAAACAGGAAAAGCACAATGGAGTCATAATTTTAAATTGAGTATGAAGACTGAAGAAGATTGCAAATTAGGTCGGTATAGTACCTACCTATGTACTATGTAGCCAGAGCAGGGTCGGATCAACTACGTAGCAATATGCTTGGCCCTAGCTATTGCTACGAGCCTCACGTAAAGTCGCAAAGGGAGGCCTCTTTGCGACACAATCTTGATAAAATGGTTCGAACATGTTTATGTACATACTTATACTGGTAACCGTTTCCTTCCGTACTTAAATGGTAGGTAGGTATAATTGCATTGAAACTAAACATAACTTTGTGCAGCAAAAACATAAGTTCTATAAAAAGGTACTCGTCTAACTTGTCTTTTTCTCACACCACCTTTCATTAAAATTTGCTACGGGCCCCGGCCCGCACTCCTACTGAGTCCGGCACTGAGTTAGAGTTTGTTCCCGTCGCCTACGAACAGTAGATTGCTAGCTTCCATTAGTAATATATCACAATTCATATAAGAGGATGTGATAATATGATATTTGAATATCTGATTACATTACATAGATAATGTTATACTTGAATAGGAACCAAGGTACCTACCTACTTAAGTTTGAAAAAATCCAGCGCTTGATGTCGATGTAAATAGATAGGTACCTAGTGTGCCTATGTGAATAACTCTCTAGTATGTACAGTACAACTAGTTGGTAGGTAAGCTCCAAGGAATCTTCCTAATCTACACCAATTATTCCAGTTTCAGCATCTCGTTTAATCATCACCCAGGAACCGTCGCATAATTTTCTACCTACAGTTGGAGTCAATGGGATACTTATCATGTGTGTTGTTTTGAGTATCATAATTATGTTGAGGATTGAGGACAGTTTAAACTGGTATTGTACCTACCTACTTAATTTGGTTTGTGTAATTTGTTAATAAAATGTGGGTAGGTACCTACTGCGGCAAGCTTCACTCCAACTAGACCCGATAATCTTCGACAAGACAAAAATAGCCACGAAGGTGACGAAGGTAGGTAATAAATTAATGTTTACCTACCCGAATATACCTAGGTACCTAATGACCATGATCAAGGAATACAGAACCTGTTATATTAGTAAAGATACTTTTATCATTGAGCTTATTTAAATTAGGTAGGTACCTACATGTTCAATGTTACTTTTGTTTAGACCTTATTACTACCCAAACTGCATCATATTAGCATAGACTTCATAGATGAATAAGAATACCTACCTAGCTTCTACCACCTTTTACGAGGCGATTTTCAATATTGGTCACGTCAGTATAACTTCACCTCGCCTGATGTTAAGCTAAAGGTAAATTCTTCGAAATGGGGGTCTCCATTAAATACACCGATAATGCTACATACCTAAAAATAATACTAGAAAATAAGTTCTCATTTTTATTTGTGTTTCGCCTTAGTTTATATTTACAGTAATATCACAATTAGCATTATACAATACTCAGATAACCTAAAATTAACTTATACTACCCTACAAATACATTTTGGGTGCATAACAGTAGGTACAGTAGGTACATCGGCAAGTTCAGCAAACAATTCAATTTAATTCGCACGCACCTACATCATCTTAAAATAAATAAATGCTATAGTACAGCCAACACAACGCCATAAATTATGCAAAAACATTACGATCCCTTACGATAATATCGACGGTCCCTACGAATAACATCCTGACTACTTACAAATGACAAATTTTACAGGAGAGCGTTTCAAAGTTTCAAAGACTTGTATATTGACTTCTACTTGATTCACTTGACTTCTACTTGAAAACATGCAAATCACTCATCTACCACTTGGGTAGTTATATGTAGGGACCGTCGCTATATCCCTTTCTATCATACGCAGTAATGTACCTATAATATGGTCATTTCTATTGTGTTTGTTCCATATTATTATCTCGACTCGACGGCCGTACTCTAGTCATGTTAACTCGGTAACTTTATACCCACATCCAATTATTAAATAGAATACTACCATTATTATTTGAGTTCCTTCAAACTAAACCTTGACCTGCAAATTATCAACCAGATTTCTTTACACTTCTTTTCAATGTGAAGTAAGCTATAATTCTGACTACAATTATTTCTATTACAAGGATCATTGTATCCAACCAGAAGTTGTCCGGCTGGAAGCTTAGTTGTTTTATCACTTCCGTAGGATACCTGGAAAAGAAATATGTAATACGTTATTAATTATATAAAAAAACACTTTTTAATAATTAGGTTTCTACTTGTAGGTAGGTAAGTGCATAACCAGACAAATCAAATGAACCCAACATGACGAGTTTCGTTCAGTACCTAACCCAAGTATTTTTGTTAATATCTTCAATGTACAGATACAACTATTTTTCAATTTTATAATAATATCTACTAGCATAGGCTAGCATACCCCGCGGTTCTGCCCGCGTAGATGTCAGTTTTCGTGTTTTTCGACTATATCTCAGGTTCTACTTAAACGATTGTGATAAAACATGCGTAAGATTATAAGTCTGACCAAGACCCTTTAAACAAATAAAAGTTTTACAAGTTTATAATAGTATAGATGGTTTGGATACGGTGGAAAGGATACCTTACCTCAAATGACAATAATCTATAGTTTCAGGACATATAAGTGGCGCTCTCCCATTTGAGTACAATGCCAGTACCAATGCTTCAAAGGCGTGCCTCAAAAACGAGCCGTACGAAAGGATGCGCATGAGAGGGGTCATGTGGGAAAACATCACTAAGAAACCGGCGTATACGAGCATCGCACACGTCCATATCGCCCCAAGGAAGGTACCGTTCTGAAAGAGAAACGAACAATGCATTAGCACAGAATACCTAATATAATAGTATCTACTAGCATGAGTAGGAATTTGTATCAACTGAATATAGCTAGGAATTGAAATGATATAGACCAGAGACAGGCTTAGTTACTGTCATCATCCTCCAAGCCTTTTCTCAGTTGGGGTCGGCTTTGCAGTCTAACCACAAAGCGGCGTACTTCGTTATTTTCCGTGAAGCGACTAATACCATCTGATCTTCATAATCTATTGGCGATATTAAAGTTCTATAGTCAGATTAGTTGTCGACTTTTCAGGCTTCAACAACCCGTAACGGCTACCATATGGATGTTCATACTGGAACCAGGACCGATGGTTTAATGTGCTCTCCGAGGCAAGGAAACATCCAGACCAATGTAAAGAAAGACATATTCATGGATACCAATATTGGCACTGAGTAGGAATCGAACCCGCGACGCCCGACCTACCTATCTATCACCGCACCACAGAGGCTCCCCGACCGGGGAGCCTCTGTGACCACAAAGGTTCACTGTTGTTTTTAGCGTTCCGTAGCCAAATGGCAAAAAACGGAACCCTTATAGATTCTCTTAGTTTTATGATTCTGTGCTCCCGGTGAATGTGATTGTACTTACAATACCGATGAAGGTAGATTGTTATAAGTAACTTTCATTACCTACTATCACAATGGATCTCTTGAGACGTTTAAATACAAAAAAATGGTGTATCCTGTTGGATCTAGATCTAGACCTATGTAGATCAAATGACGCATATAATAGCAGTTTACGTAAATGACAAAGTTCCGGATTTCGTGTATTTGACTAATGCAATGCAAGAACATGTCGTAGTCGTTGTTTTGTAACATTATGCGATATGCAAACAGTTGCTTAATTGACCTGAGATTTAATTAACATAATAAGAAATTGCGGCTAGCCTGTTCACTTTTTAATAGACAATATTATTTCATTTCATATTTCTCTACTTTCTTCTATCTGACTAAATTCCCAGTTTAGTCAAATAGTCATTTATATTGGGTTAAATAAGTATTAATAGTTCATATAATATCTAATATGAAACTATCAGAAGTGGCAAGAAATACTCAAACGTAGTTTGAAAAAGGGCCATCTTATCATCAATATCAGCTGGATTAGTATATATAAGTAGGTACATATATTATGGGAAGTATTAGTTTAGAGGCAAAGGAAGCATAATATAAAGAAAGGTCCTTACCACAGGATTAAAGCTGGTTCCGAGAACATTGCCCATGGCCTCGGCTAAGAGTGCGACGTTGGCGAGAGTGATAACAAACATGATAAATCTATAAGGATCTGCCGGTTGTCCCGATATGAAGTATGATGGCACCGAATATACAAAGGTGTAGACTATCTGTTGAACAAATAAAACAAACACCTTTATTTTGTATTTTATAAGCAAGGTAGGTCGGTTGGCCTAAGTAAACTAGCCGATGATTTGGATAATATGAACCTCCAGTGTTATTGTGCTTGTTGAAGCTGTTCCTCTTTGCAGGGTACTCTGGCGTCCCCATATTCGTCAACGGGAATACAATACTATGCAACTCATATCGATTAGCTGCGTCCAAGTACTTCCCCGGTTGGATTCTCTTTTATCAGGCAATCCTGTTTTCATTTACAGGAGACTTAATCTGGTACCTATTGCTTATCCCGGCCCATGTATGCATAATCGAAAATTTATGCTCAGCGGCGGCAGTCTCGACATTATATAATCGCAAGTCGCAACGCCTTAGCTATCGAACTCGACGCAAACTTGACGATATTTAGTAGTCTCTACTTGCCAAGCGAACGATGTTTGTTGGTATCTTAACGAATATTATTGCAAACTTATCGACTTACGATTTATCGGTACCTCAACATTGCTCGCTATGTCAAATGAAGAGACTACCGTTTGACGCAAGTATCGTTGCTGCAACCGATATGTTCGTCATTATCAAAGTCGTAGCGATAAATTTTGATACTGCCGCCTGAGGCCCAATGAGACGAGTATATAAGTATATATTTATATTTAGCTCTATATCTCTAAAAATTATAAGATTTACCTGCAGAGGCATACCGGTAACTAATAGTGCCGCATAGTATGTTTTTAATTTGTACCAGTTATTGAAGTTTTCCTTTTTCAGAACTGACATCTCCAACGGAACTATAAACAAAAAAAAAATAAGACATTAGCATAATCTACAATCACACAGTCACAATCTAACCAATAGTTTGGTGGAAATGCCTGTAAATAGTACCTACATTCAAAAACGTAACCTGTTATACCAAAAAAAGTCAATCAATCAAGATAATTTCCTTCTTTTTTAAGTCGATTACAAAATGTATATCGCCCAATTTGTCTCTGTCTGACTTTCTGTCTGTTTGAATGAGGTACGCTCTAGACCAGCGCGTGATATTAACTGGATTTTCACTGGTAGATAGGTAAAATTATAAGGTTTAACATTGGCTACTTTTATTTTAGAAAATAAATAGGAATCCATGCAAAAAAAACTAAAAACTTAAAAATATAAATCCACGTGGACCAAGTCGCGGGCACAGCTAGTATCTATATGTAGGTTGGTATATAAATGGTATCTAACCCAAAAAACTTGATTGACATTAACAATAATTAAATATAAGTTCGTTCAATTACATGGTTTCATCTTTTAATTCAAGGTGTGAAAAAATCAGAATCGACTCCTCATGTTGTTTTTCTTACCAATAAAAACCAAACATTGATTTTAATCGTACGAGAACATCGAAAACTCGAAAAGAACGTCCTGGGAACAACCCGCTTTTCCAGATAATACCAGAAACTCTTTGTACTTTACTAGTTACCTTTTTAAAGCATTTTGAATTGATAACAATACTTGTGTATAAAGTGATCTTAGGGGCGACATGATCACTGCGTGATCAAGCGCTTACCATTTGGAAAACAAAGAGATAAGTAGAGAAATAAAAAGTGATCTTAGCGGGGTCCCCGGTTGCATCCAAGGGCCTCACGACAGTACCAAGCGTTTATTTACTCCTCCTCCATCAGATTTTGCTTATACAGCTATTATGGGCGCGAATGACGTTTGAACTTTCAATCACGGAAGGAAAACCTGCGCTAGACAATCCATTAATGATTCTTCCAAGGCTGGCTTGACTCCGAAGGTTTTGGTGGGGTCCAATGCACCCAACTTATAATAACCTTAACCACAGTAACTCAACTCATAACAACATGTTGATGAGAATTTAAACCGTAAAGTAGGCAAAAACTTGTTTGATATGTTTTTTATGCATTTTTTTTAGTTTGAGGTAAGTATGCACAAGCACACGACACGAGGCAGTTTAATAGGTATAGGTACCTACTTTTTAGTTCACTCGAACTTTTTGGTCAGTTTTTTAGACTACTTCAAATATACTTAGCTTTTATCTCTTGGTTTGTGTATCTTTGTGTAACATTAATTAATAATAATTGGGTAATAAGTATTTCCTTTTATTTCAAACGTACCTGTAGTCAATTTTGGAAAACCTCTTTTTTTCGATTATTTTCTGTTTTGGCACGTTTTGCTATAACTAGATAAGAATCATTCAAATAGTTTTTTAAATTTAATTACTGTTTTAATTTGAATTTTACATGAAATTTATTATATTTTTCAAAAAATATAACTAAGTGGGTACCTGCCTAATCTTATACTATATAATTCAAAGTCCTGACTGACCTAGAGACAACGCACAGCCTAAACCGCTGGTCGTAGAGACTTGAAATTTGCAGAATATGTGTGTTTTGATGCGTAGAGGTGTACTAAGAAAGGATTTTTTAAAATTCGAACCCTAAAGCCCTAAAAAGGGCTAAAAACGTGCTTTTGCCAGAACTCAAGAGCGGCTGAACAGATTTTCATGATCTATGATTTTTTGGATTTGTCTCCGCCTCGAATAGCATATAACATAATTAAAAATATATGATTCATTCAGGAAATTTAGTAATAAAAAGAAAATTAGATGTTGCAAACGTTTTTATCGCCATCTATAATAGTTGTCATAGCAACAGGAACTAAAATTGACTTTGTCTAAATTTTCATAGAGTAATATCCTTTACTTCTTTTTCCTCAAAAGTAAATAGAATGTTTTGATTTTTAGGGTTCTGTGCCCAATTAGAAAAAAAAAACCTTATCTCTTCGTTATCCGTCTGCCTGTCTGTCAAGACCTCTTTCTTAAGAACACGTAGAGGAATCAAGTTGAATTAGATAAAAGGAATGTTGCGGATAATGCTTGGCATTACACGAAGCGTAATATCCAAACTGTGGTCTCACTATCGACTATCTCACTATTTCTCCCCTCCTCTGGCCAGTAGGGACGTAATATCTTATAGGACTTGACCGACTAAAGTCGAACTCCATCTTGGGTATACAGACGCCGAAATTTAAGGTAACCCTTGACCCTGAGCTATCCAAGGCTTACTGATGGGCATGGCTGTTTTGGTGAGTTCCTGCATTGCGTAGGCAGGGTGCTGACGTTTGAATGCCACCATTGCCGGGGCTTATCCGTGGGCACATCACCTCTTCATACACTGGTAGAGTCTCCAGAGTGGATAGAGTGGCGCCATGTCCTAGAAGCAGACGTCGGTGGGGTAAGCCTCATGGTGAGGTCCCTGGTGCCGACCATGGTCACCATAGAGAGTATGTGGAACGCCACCGCTTTTTTTGCGAGGCAGTAATGCGCGCAGAAGTGGTGGTGGAAAAGCTACGGGAGAAATCTAGCACTCCCCCGTGCCGATGAAGACGCACCGGGCGGCGTAGTTCGCAGAACCATCTCCGTCCTCCATGAGTGCGGGCCTAGGGTGACGGTTGAGGCTAACCGTCACCCTAGCAGAAGCAGACCCAGGGTGGCAGGGTGTTATATTTTTACGCGCGCTTTTTTTTTGAGATGGGGGATTTAGATTCCTAATAACACGTCGTGGTCGCCAGTGCTGGTGGCCGGAACCGGTTGGGGTTTCTGGGATATCCTTTCTAGGACACACCAGATTTCTCGATCACACAGGCATTGGTAGGACTCCGACATACCAACCTCTCCGTTGGCTCCGTTGAGGTGAAGCCAAAGAAAAAAAAAAGGGGTATTTCCCTTTGGGCTAGAATCCAGATATTTTGCAGAAAGTAAAATCTTATAGCATAAGTACAGGGAAAAGTCCGGAAAGCATAAATATTACCTACTTCACCAAAAAAAAATGTATGTCTGTCATTCAAGACAAGAAGCACTGCAACAAAGTTAAGTTCGCCCCCTTTTTTTGTCGTGCGGAAATCCCCCTCAACCCACTTTTGTACGGAACCCTGCGTGCACGAGCCCAATTTGCACTTGACCGGTATTTATTAGTATATCCTCTTTCTTTACTTTCATGAACTTCTTGAATGTTAAATTAGGTTGTCAAATGTCAATGTCTGTAGCAAGATTTTAATAATAAAAAATCAGATTTTCGGAAATAAATAATGTTCACTAATTTGAAATAGTGCATCGAATGTGAAAGTGCAATGCAACTATGATGAAAGGGTTTTTCAAAGGGCCTCTTCCGAGTCACACAGAGTCACACATACTTTGGCCAGAGCAGCTATCTAATCCCCATAAAATCTAGAAGACAATGAAAAAGGATAATGATGGTAAATAAACGGGTTTTGGCCGCGATGCATGGCACTGTACTTTGAAGGGTTTGATAGAACTTGAGATGAAATGAATACGTTTAGCTGCAACCCCTGTTTGCGAATGAATAGACATTGAAAGTTAGTACGGGCAGTCCCTCAGCTTAAAAAGGACTTGGTGGCGATAGCCAACATTCACGCGAGCGGAGCCGCGCGCGGGTACGCTAGTTGTTCATATGAATTGTAATTTTTCTCACACTTATTATAAAAATTCGGCCTCATTTGGTGGGAAAAAATTTAGTTCTGTACATTATACTACGTACCTAATTCGCTCACCACACCACACGTTACACAATACCACTGATCTGTGATAATACAGATCAGTGCCCAATACCCATAGGTACCACAGAATAACTATGGCCATACTCTGCATTTGACTAAAATGACTTGACGATAATATTATTATAGTGCCTTGCATTGCACCTACACATAGTACCTAACCTACCCACGCAACGTGGTGCAACCGTGCAACTATTTCGCCGCACCTTGCTGCTGCTGTTAGCCGTCAAATCTTATGAGGGTTTTTCGACCAGTGCAGTACAGTGTCTATAGCTGGACAGGACCATTATAACATGCTGAACCAGCTTAAAGTTGTGATATTGGGAACGGTTAGGGACTCCATTCACTCCAGTGCTTCATAAAGCTAGTCAAACAATTAAATCGCCAACAGATGTAGCCAGTGGCGTAACTATACCGTCTGGGGCCCGTGGCAAATTCTGTGGATGGGGCCCTTTTTTTTTTTTTTTTTCGTGCTGAAATCCTCATGGATACCTCCCCCGCAGGCCATATCAGTAAAAATTGTCACGTTGTACTCAGTTTAATTTCAATATTTATGTAACCAAAACCAATGACAAAATAATTACACAAAGAATACGCAGTCAGTACCTAGAGCCCTTTTTTACATACATAGGTACATACATACATACAAATCACGCCTGTTTCCCATTGGGGTAGGCAGAGACAACATCTTTCCACTTGCTACGATCTTAGCATACCCCTTTCGCTTCTTCAACTTTCATATTTTTTTTCATACACGCACGCCGGTTGCGGGTACTTACTCTTGACCTAGGCCTTTCTCCAAAACGTCTTGGATCTGATTAAAATATGTACGCCTAGGTCGGCCTTTACCGGGTTGCCAATTCACCCTCACCTCATATAGGTATCTGTTTTGTCAATATTCTTTCATCCATCCTCTCTACATGTCCAAACCATCTAAGTATCCCTTTCTCTATCTTGGTCACTACATCTTCAACTATACCGTAACTTTCCCTTATCACACTGTTCCTCATTCGGTCTATCAGCTTTAGTCCAGCTATCCTTCTTAGACTTCTCATTTCTACAGCAATCAATCTACTTTCATGCTTCTTCTCCCACACCCAACATTCACTACCATACATACCCATACATCGATGTGGGAACGAGAACTCCTCTATGTACAGCAAGTCGTGCCTCTTTAGACATTTTCTGTTCTGACTGCTCATAAAATTATGCAGTGCGCCATTCACTTGATTACCAGCCAAAACTCTTCGCTCAGTTTTTTCCCTTTGTTTATTGTGCGGAAATGGATACCACGGAGATGGTTATGTCGGGATCGAACGCCGTCTCGAGTCTTAATTACCAGGATGTAAGGTTGCCTAATAGGCATATCCCTCGCACCCTAGCTGACCCTTTCTCGCGCCGAGGCGCTGCTCGCCTACGTTGCCCGGGTGCACCACGTGCCCTCATAAAAAAATATAAAATCCGAATGCCCGGGATTCCTCTTTTTTTTCCGTGCGCAAATCCTCATGGATACCCACCCCGCGGCCAGCGGGGCAGGTTATGTCGGACTCTTACCGACTAAAACTGCACGCCGTCTAGGGTCTTCTGACGCCAGGGTGTAAGGTGGCCCAAAGAGCATTTCCCTCGCACCCTGGCTTGACCCGGGTTATCTCCGGATTTGAGATGGCCCCCTCGGGTTTGGGAACTACGTGGTTCCAGTCAAGCCCCCGGAATAGGGGGGCGCTTTCGCGCGCCGCCGCCTCGGCCTTATTCTGCTAGGGTTCCACCCATCACCCCCAGGCCAGCGCTCATGGAGGACGGAGTTCGTTAGACCTCCGACGCCTTCGGCGTCCGCACCCGCCGCCGTCCGGGCGAGCTTTGTGCAGCCTCTCCCAAACCTTTTCCGCCGCCTCGAGCATCACTTGCTCGCAGAAGGAGGCGGCGGTCGACCACGCGTCCGCACTCGGCACCATCGCTGCGATCAGCACCGGCAGTGTGAGGACTCCCACCCCGAGGGCTGCCAGGAGGGCCTGTCTTGGCACCTCCCACGCCGGACACTCGGCCAGCGTGTGCAGCCCTGAGTCCTCGCCCGCATCGCAGTGATGGCACTCGAGCGTTGGCTCCTTCCGAATCAGACACAAGTGATCCCCGAAGCACCCCTTACCAGAGATCACCTGCGTCAGCTGGTACGAGAGGCCCCCGTGAGGCCTCTCCAGCCAGTCCTCCATGACGGATCTTACCGCCGCTACAACGGCGTGCCCCGCGCTTGGTTGCCCAAGTCGGTCCTTCCACTCAAAGTCGGTCCTTCCACTCCATGCCCGGGATTCCCCTAACATAGTGTTTGCTAGCTCGCCTGCGCTACTCACGGCAACGTACTGCGACAAAATATTTGTAGAAACCTATGGATGCGTTCTAAAATGAATATAAATGTGCTATTTACAGGTATTTTGGTTGACGGTTTTTCATCACTGGTCATCTCTAAAAATGAATCAACATCTTTTTGTTGAGGTTGGTTGAAATGCTTAACCATTAATTTGAAATTGTATGGTCTTTAGTTGTCTCACTTTAGATTTTAAACAGGGCCTCGATTCTGTTAAAACAAGCTACTGTCATACTACTGACACTACAAGAAATGCCATTTAATTTTGGTCTTTATTGTTATCAGGTTAAAGTTTAAAATTACTTAAATGATATTTTGTAGAGCGAATCGAAAAGTTTAGTAAACTCTTTTCATTTGATTTTAGACTTTAACTGTATAACGGTAAAGTCTACAATTGAATAGTATCAGTGACATGACAGTGGTTTGCCTTTAGCACAATCTAGGCCCAGAAATTATAAATATATACTTTTCAAATAAAATAAAATACTCAGGTACAATGCTAAAAAATATTTTTACGCTCGCGGCCTCTTGGGCCGGGGCCCCCTTGAGTCGGGGGCCCGTGGCATTTTGCCACCCCTGCCACCCTATTGTTACGCCACTGGATGTAGCACCCCAGCGTCCCCAGCTTTGAACCGGTAACACAAGCTAGGTAGTTAAAATATGCTTAGATACTTTGGGTCTAGAAAGTGCTATGTGGTGTAGAATGTCGTAGAGTATTATGGTTAGGTATGTTATTAGAGTCGTACCTACATTTATTGAATTGGGTTCTATTGTAGGTACCATTTTCGAACCATGTCATATGGTAGAAAATGTGTCAGTTGGTCGACTCTGTTGATATAAAATATTCGTCCTCGAATTTTACTTGCTATTTGTAAAGACTTCTAAGCAAATATTAGAAGTCTTGGACTATTTGCAATATTATGCTATTTATATCATAATAATGCTATTTGCATACAGTTCTACGCAAACCGTTTTGTGTATTATGTAAATACCTTATATTATTTAAGCATAATAATGATGTAATAAATATAATGGTCCACGAGATGGTCGCCACGGCATGTGGAGTATTGATTCATATACATACAAATTACACCCTTACCTCATTAGGATAGGTAGATGCAACATGTTTCTATGATCTTTCCACTTGCTACGATCTTGGTAACTTTCATAAGTAATTATTTTAATGCAAGGAAATGGTTCTAATTGGTCTTCAAATTTGTTAGATACTTAAAAACTAACAGGCAACAGAGCAAGTTAAAATATAGCGTGTTCGTGTAGTATTGTAATCAATTGTAATGAATTGGTCATTAAATTACAAACAATACAGATATAAACCAAATTAATAATGAAAGATCGAAGTTTAAAATAATTTCGTCGGTGTGTAATTCTAAGAACTGTGAAACAGGAAATCTCGGTCTTCGGAAAAGGCTACAATGTTTATCGCATTATGGTACTTTGACTTTTTGACCTTTGAATAAAACCTTCATAGTACTCGTAAATACAATAAAATTGCACTTATTAAAGTAAGATAATTATTCTATCTCACGAATGAGGCAAACTTTGGAACGGCTGGTTTTTGATGAGAAGTTACTTAAATTTTATAAAAAGAATTAGAGGTCCCCCTAAAATTAAAACCCTAAAAATCTAAATCCACGAAGTAGGGGGTCCAGCAGCCTATCCTATACCTACCTACTTATATTATAAAGAAAGAGGCCAAGTTTGCTTACACGTTGCGTAAAAAAATGTCTTTCCATTTCAAAGATAGTTTATTATTATTACCTAGTTGAAGTGTAAAATGAACTTACTTTTCAGTACAGCAGGCATGAGCGAGGTATAACTGAGGTAGACAGCGGACACCAGCAAGAAACCCAGGTTACTGAAGGTCTTGGACGCATCGCTGCCAGCACTTTGGAACAAAAGACCCAGAAGCACGCCGATCAATACGTGCATACATAACTTCAGGTGTGATACTGTCTGTAACAATAATTTTATATTAAAATAAATAGTAGGTATACAGTATAATACTCCTACTAAGCGTTAATTTAATTTATAACAGCAGCTTCAGAACGTACTAAGTGTTGCATTAATCGTAAAATTGGCAATGCGAGGTCAAAAAATATTTATATTGTCTAAAAATTCGTAGGCCTAAAGATTCATAGGCCTAAAAGATATTGTTTCTTGCCTACCATTCTAAACACTAAAGTACATACCTACTTTAAATATCTCGGTTAAAATAAAATTCACGATAATACTCGCTACATACAACAAGAAAAGATACACTTTATCGCATCTAGTGTTGGATCCGAACGTACCTAAGTAGGTACATATTCGCCGCAAATAATTGAATCACAAGTAAACCATAACATTGTATAAACTAATTTGCATTCACGTCGATTAATTATAGCGTGTGTAGTTATGGATTGTAGTATCTACTTTTAATGAAAATAATAGTTTCATTCAGGCAAATAGCCTATACCTATAGTAACATTACACTTGCAAGAAAACAACTTTTATAGTCTGGTTCACATATTATGTAAATTGATTTTTTGTTAAATGTCTCGTATATTATATACCTAATGTAATTTACATACGCATTTATTTGAAGCTTGTTATTTTAATATAACTACTACAATTTACTTAATTTATTTTTATAGTTTTATAGTTATAATTATCGATAAATATAAAATTACTTAGCCTGAATGATTGACTGACGGATCAACGCACAGCCTAAACTGCTGATCATTACGATATGAAAGGGAGATGCCCATTGCCCATAGGCACTTTGACCAATGAGCGCTCACAGCAAAAAGTTTATGTATATGGTAGTAGGTAGGTATACTATATCACTATTGAATAAATACTGAAATATTTAAATAAAACTAGGAGTATGGGAAATTAAGTTTTTATTTTCCACAGAAATGCACGTTAACAGTTGATTTTAACTGCTTATGGACATGATTTTAAACCTCAGACTACATACTCAACTACATAATATTACTGATGGTAACAAGCATGATATATTAAGTAGTTCTCTTTTTATGTACTTACATGTATTTTTAAACGCTTTTATTTAACTTGACCTGTTTGTTTGGGTCAAATCTAGTAATTGAAAACTGACCCCCTGTCTGTGGACAGATTGTTCTGTTAATTGGCACATATTTTTAGTTCACATTGCACATACTTATTTTATTTTGACTTTTAGTCGGCGCCAAGCCGTAGAGTACCTAACCCTCTAAAAATACTTTTGGTGGCGATGATCGCCATCTACATGCAAGGCGCCACCCTAATAAAAGAAGAAGAAGAATACAGAAGGCAGCCATGTCAGCAGGCGAAGCCGCGGGCACAAAGCTAGCATACCTAGGTATTTTATAAATTTTTCGTTCTCGCTATATTTTTTTTTTTTTTTTTTTTTTTAAATCTTTATTTGGAGCTTTGCCACAATTTGGCTATGTCGCTCCGTCATAGCCAGCTAATATGGTTTAGACATAACCTAAATACTCCGCATACAACAAAAACATAGCCTGAGCTGTATCGGACAGAGGACTCGCTAGGATGCTGTTACACCTTCCAACTTCCATCAAGTTGCTCCTCAGTAGGTCCTCTCTCCGTTGTTGGTTCCGTACGCATTCCATCAGAATATGTTGTACATCTTCTACCACTCCACATACTTCACAGTTTGGCGAAGGTGATATGCCCATAAGGAAGGTGAACTTTCTAGATGGAATGTGCCCGGAACGTAATCGCATTGCCAATACCAACTTATGTCTACTAAAGGAACAATTATCAATCCAAGGTATAGTCAATGGTACGGGTTGTATAGTTCTATACCAGATTCCCTTATCAGCTGATCTCTTGTCAAAATACTCCTTCCAAAATTTGGAGCAATACTCTTTTACTAGGTACAAGCGGTCAGAGAAGTAAGGGAGTATCGAGATAGGTATGCCTTCGGAACAAGCTTGCCTTGCTAGTGTGTCTACTCTTTCGTTATCTGCTATACCGACGTGCGACGGGATCCACTGAAGCTGCACAGTTTTACAGCTTTGTTCTAACTCCAAAATTTGATTAACAATAGTGTATGCTATCGGTGTTCCTCGAATTGTCGAGGTACAACGAGCTACATGAAGGAGGGCACTTTTAGCGTCAGTAAGAATAACGAATTTGTCGTGATCTATGGAATGTATGTAAGATAAAGCTTCACTGATAGCCAGCAGTTCAACGTACATGATCGACATGTCTACCTCCATACTAAAGCGAGTATATGTATTTTGCTGGGGATCAAAGAAAGCCGCTCCGGCTCCGCCTCTCTCTTTAGAACCATCAGTAAATATCTGGTAGTAATTCGGAAACCGTGCATCTATGTATTGGGAACATAAGTCTCTCAAAACGGACACGTCATATTGCCGTTTAGGTTTATTTATACCGTCTATATCATAAAGTAAGTTGCTTGAAAGGTCTATATAACTCATCCACACCCGATTCGCAAACATTTCTAAATTTTGACTACAGTATACATTTACTACTTTCAGCTGTTCGTACATTAAAATTAAAACGGGTTTATTTTTCCTACGCCATGAATCTAAGCAGTTTTCTAAATTATCTAATAACTTTATCATTTTACTATTAGTTGATAACGATTTACATTTTAATAAATATTTCCCGGCCAAGTAGCATCTACGCGCATGTAACGGTTGTATAGCCAGTTCACTGCCCATTACATGAACAGGTGTCGTTTTAATAAAACTACCAATAACTCGCATAGCCTGATTTTGAGTCTTATCTAGTTTATACAGATGTGTGTCGCAGCTACTACCGTATAAAAAGCTAGCGTAGTCTAAACGGCTTCTCAAGAGAGATATATACATTTTCCTCAGGTGTTTCGGATGAATACCCCAACTTGTACCCGCAACAAACCTGAGGATACTTAAAAATTTTGATACTTTTTCGTTAATTTCGTTAATATGTCTCGCCCACCTCAGAGAGCGATCGAGCCATAAGCCTAAATATTTAACATTTTGCACAACTGGCAGGCTAGTATTATATAATCTTATGTTAATATGTTGTCTATTTACACCTTTTTTAAAAACACATATTTTACTTTTAGACGGTGAGATCTCTAAACCTAGTTCAGATAAATTACCTAGAATATGCCCTAAGGACGCTTGTAACTGTTCGGCGGCACTATATATATTTTTATGTGTACAGTAAATTACGAAATCATCAGCGTATTGTGATACGTGGACAGAATCGGTATTATGTATTTTACAAATATCCATTGTGGCGATATTAAACAGTAAGGGTGACAATGGGTCACCCTGTGCCAAACCTCTACCCGTGGCTCGAGTTATTGACAAATTATTTACTGTTATTGTGAGAAGACGTTCTCGAAGGAATTCCCAAAGATAACTACATATTCTATTGCCCACCCCTAAGGAATCTAGTTTGTACAGTAGGTTGTTGATATCTATGTTGTTGTATGCATTATCGATATCAATGAAACAACCAATTGTTATACTATTTTTACAGAAACCGGTTTGAATTCTTGTTACTAAATGACTCAAATTATCTAGGCAGGACCTGCATTTTCTAAAACCCATAGTTTCGTCAGAAAACATACAATTTTTTTCAAAATACCATTCTAGACGTTTTTGTACAATCGTATGAAATATTTTACATAAACAAGATATCAGCGAAATTGGTCTCAATGGTGAAGAAGAATTGGGATCTCTCCCAGGTTTAGGTATTGGTACTATATTGATATTTCGCCATTGAGTAGGTAGTATACCCGTCGCTAGGAAAGTGTTATACAATTCTACTAATATTAATTTTGCGTTTATAGGTAATTTTTTAATCATGCTAAATGAAATGTTATCGACACCGGGCGCCGTATCTTTTATTTTAATGCTTTTAATTAGTTCCTGTAATGTTATATGAATTTCTAGCAACGAATTATGTGATGAAAATATGGGTTTAGGGCGGGGTACATCGTCGGGGGTCAGACCATGTAGAAGACGACTGGCTATAAGTGGATCAATGTATTGTTTACGTGTTTTATAACCTTTAATCCATCTGATTTTATTCCATAGATCGCTAACAGACGCTTTCCCATCTATAGATGTACAAAATTGCTGCCAGGAATCTCTTTGAGCTTGTCTAAGGAGCCGTCGTGAAATACAAATATTTCTTTTTAACGCAATAAAATTTATTGGGGTGGGGTTACGTCTAAAGGTGGCCAAAGCCCGTCGACGTTCTGCGACTGATTTTGACAGTTCCGGGCTCCAATATGGTTTAGGGCGAAACTTTCCTGTAGGATTGGGATCAAATTTTATATAGGGGATATATTTTTCAGCCGCCTCGTTTAATAATATTAAAAACAAGTCATAAGCTCTCTGTGGATCATTAAAATTAGATGTATCATAACTATCAAATTTTTCATCAAGGTAGCTCTCATAACCTAGCCAGTTAGCCCTTTTGAAATTTCTTTTCTTTTGACACTGTGCATTTGAGTAGAATGTGGTCGATAGTTTAATAATCATATGATCACTACCTAATGTTTCATTCGATACCGTCCAGTTAATAGTCAAAGAGATGTCAGAAGATGCTATTGATAAATCAGGGGAAGATTTTCTACACACGTTATTTACAAGTTGGAAACGAGTATGGCTACCATCGTTTAATATAATATAGTTATAATCTAATATTGAATCTAAAATTTGATTTCCCCTTGTATCTGTCTTATAAGACCAGTTTGTGTGGTGACCATTTAAATCACCTAAAATTAGAGACTTCCTGTTTTCCATAGAAAACAAATAATCCCAAGTCTGAGGGTTTGTTGGCGCATCTGGAGAACAGTAGACAGCGATTATATGTTCTAATTGATCACAATTAAATAATTGTATGTGAATTATTTCTAAGGAACGAATAGTTCCCTGCATTTCAACCCGTTGTACCTGAATTGAGTTGTGTACTATAATCGCTACACCACCATACCCATCCCTATCCTGGCGAAAAAGATTATAATTCTGAATACTGATAAAGGAATCTGGTTCAAGCCATGTTTCACTTACCACCGCGATGTGTACATGTTCTTGGATTAATAATTGCTCAAATAATTTTAATTTTGGCCTAATACTTCGAGCATTCCACTGTATAATGTTCAGCTTAATTATTTTATTGGGGACGTTATCCATTAACTGATGTAAATAAATTTTTAAACAAAGACATATCAGGTATTAAATTACTTAAAAATATGTTGAGCCAATCTATGAGTATTTTTAACCCGTCCTTAAATTGTATATGTATCTGTTCTTTTATGTTTTCTATCGTGTCTTTGATCTTTTCCCATAAACGCCGGAGTGACGATATATCACGGTGACTTTCAGCATCATCAGGTAACGTAGTAACGGGTTCGGCTGAACCTTCGGAGTCAGTTACAGAAATATTTGCCACAACATTATCTGCTAAGTGTAATGGTATTTTTTTCCTCTTTTTGCGAGCATTTCGTGAAGTTGTTATATTTGGGCGCACGTTATCTTCAACTAATTGTTCATGCCTAATCAATGTGTCGCAACTCGGTGGTCTGGTACTAGGCGGTTCTTGAAAAGCATTCTGACTGTTATTAATCGACGATAAATTTACATCGGCTGCGCGACGTGTAGGTGGGGTGTAATAAGTCATGGCTTTTTGATATGTACATTTCAGCTGTGACATAATCTCTCGAATTCGTTTTTCTTTAACGTACATCGGGCAGTGCCTTGATAAAGATATATGATTCGCAGAACAATTTACACACTTAAAAAAAGATATTTCGCAGTTGGTATGATCGTTCTTACCGCATTTCGGACAGACAGGTTTGTTTGAGGGGCACATCTTCGATGTATGTCCGTATCTCCAGCATCTCGAGCATTGTGTCACGGGAAACACAAATGGCGAAACAACAATGCGTAAATTCATTAAATAAACATAATTAGGTAAATTAGTACCCCTAAAACCGATTCTAACAGTTTCACTCGGTGTCCATCCTTGCTCGTTCCTTCTATTCAGCCGTTTGGCGATAACCACCTCTGTATCAGCATGAATGTAATTCAATAGTTCCTCCTCCGACAAGTCTACATCTATATCCTTAATGATTCCATAGCATAAACCTACTTCCCAAGTTTTTTGTCGTCGCCATCCAAGTTCATCCAGGCCAGAGCACGAAATAAAATTCTCGGCGTTAATTTCTTTGTCGAAGGTTATTTTTAATTTATGCGGATTAATATACTTAACTTTAGTGACACCAGTTATTTTATATTCATTCAGCAATTTTGCCAAAGCGAATTGTTTCGGGAACTTTTCTTTGGAGTAGACACAAATCTGCCACGTAATTTCTTCGGAATGCATACTGCTGTAATCTATAGATTTTCTTTTTCTTGTAGCCTTCTGCCAACCCTCTTCGCTATCATCCTTTCTTGCTCGTTTATTTGTTAGTTCTTCATTTGTATCCATATTTGTTAGGTTATTTTCATCTACTAGATAAACTTCTAAATTATTTGTTTCATCATGTACATTCTGAATACGTTCACTATCCATTCAGAATAAGGTTCATATTCTTTTCACAGAATAGTCGACCGGGCGTCGCGGGCGATGCGCCGGCCGATAAGAAACCGGTTTCTTGTTTACTACTTATTAGCTACCGAGAATGCGTTCTAATCGCACGAGGTGTGAATGAGCACTGCTCGCTATATTTCATACCACTTATCGTTTTCATTGGAATTTTTTGCTAAGTAGGTAGTTTATAAGCATCATTCCTAAGTGTTAAGGACTTCCAGTTCCAACAGGTTTGGTTGCAACACTAAATCAATTGGAACGACTTACAAAAACAATGACGCAAGAAGATGACATGCATGTATTGCATGTGGTTGTGATATGAGGCACGAACCTAAAAAACTGATGGCCGGAACGCGTAGAACAATACAACTGACGATATTATAATCAGCCCACTTGCTTATACACGTACAAGTTGGCACGCACACACTCACACACTAGTCAGCCACAAACTCACAACGCGGTAAACGTCACTCAAATCACTTTAAGTAGCGAAAAAATATTATATCATGTCTTGTGTAGTGAAATTGTGCAAAAACTATAGTGACAGCAATAAATAATTCTTCCAAAGAAAACCGATTACAACAGACCAAATTGAAATGGAACCACACGAGAAGCGCTGGCCAGCTGTCAAATAAAAAAAGAGTCATCAAAATCGGTTCTGAGGTAACAAACAAAAAAAAACAGTCGAATTGAAGACCTCCTTTTGAAGTCGGTTAAAATATCCAGGAATCACATTTCAATCAAATTTGGGTAACATAATATATTGCAATCCAGTATTCACTCACACTTGGTTAGTCGTTGCCATTTTTGTGACACAGCCTCGTATTCAACGCGATTATTATTTAATCACATATATACCTATATATAATCGTTTACACTTATTTGTGTGTATTTTTTATAATGTTCAAACTTAAGCTGGTGCCTTGTATGAAGACACCAGCTTAAGTACCTATTTGTGGGTTCTTGCCATCTTGGCATTGCTTTTAATAGAAGACATCAAATGACTAAGTTTTAATTTGTAAGGATTAAAAGCTGTCACTGTATTATGTGAAAACCGTTAAAACAGGAACTTTAGTATAATTTTTTTGTAAATTATTCATTGTTATAGTCAATCCACTCCTTATCTTTGCGTTTGACATTTCAATTTTCTGTCAAATAGTTAAGTATGTCCAAATGCGTAACCTGACCGATTTCAAACAATAATCGAAATTATCTCTGAAGAAGTTGCAATCGATTTCAAACTTCGATATTTTATTTCTGCTCGATGTTTTATATTTTTTTATATACTTCTTTTGAGTGCCAGATGTGTAACTGACTAAAATAATTCGCAATGAAATCTGTTAAAAATAGTTTTATTTTTATTATCATGATAATATTAAATAATGACTATTATTTTGGTCTTCCAACTAAATTTTATGTTTTGTAATAAACATTCTTTTTTCGTGTACAATGCATTGATTATTCGGTGACATTTATAGGCTGTTCATACATTCACTCATTTATATAAGATAAGCCTATCGAGTTTAGGCTCATTTCTTTTGTCATGGTAAAAACTCTTTGCTGAATTATACCTACTGGGTCACCCGCCGTATAGCCCTGACCTCACACCTTGCGATTTCTATTTTTTTCCGAAAAGAAAGAAAACACCGAGATAAACTTTTATGGATGCCGTGGAAGCTGTGGCTGCGTTCTATAAGGCCGTCGAAGACGAGTGGGCTCAGTGCTTTTCGTACTTATAATATGATGAAAAATTTTAATCCCTACACAACACAACTTCAATATTTCGATGAGATGATTAGCCATTGAAAACACGTGCAAGAATCCATAATACATAATATAATAAGCTTATATGTTACAACAACTTTTATGTTGACGTAAATGTAAGTAAGTTTGAACGATTATTTTGGATTCGTAATTTGCAGCGATTTCATTCGATCCCAATACTAGATATGGTAGAGTGTAGCCGTTTTCATTGAGTGAGCAAATAATCGTAAAAATTAAATCAACCGAAACAAATAAAGCATTTTAATTTTGGTAATGAGTTATAAATAGGGTAGATACATATGATACGCCAGTTTATATAATTTCTTAGTCACGCATTTCCAAGTTTACTTGTACGATTAATGCAATAGTTACATTCTAAAACTGCTGTCAAACGCAAAAATAAGGAGTGGAATAACTATAATTATTATAAATATAGAACATCGAGCAGAAATAAAATATCAATGTGTGAAATCGATTAGGTACAACTTCATCAGAGATAAAGTCGATTATTGTTTGAAATCGGTTAGGTTACGCATTTGGACATAACTATTTGACAGAAAATTGAACTGTCAAATGGAAAATAATGGCTTGGAATGACTAAAGCTGTGTGCGCGACTTTACGCGCTTGGATTTAAATTTAAAGATTTTATTTATTTTTACACGAAACCCTAATTCTTTTCTCTAAAATTAAATTTACTCTATTTTATGTTGAGCCTATGTTACGCCTTATAATATTACCTACCTGCCTGCAAAAGTGCCGCCCTAATCAGCCAAGCCGTTCCAGAGTGCCTTTTTCAAACAGACTGACAGGCAGAAAAATCCAAAATTGCTTTTTGTTATAATGTATCGTGCATAAACACGCTTTCGTCTATACCACTGAACCAATTTTGATGAAATTTAGCACAGAGATAGATTAGAGCTTGGGAACGGTTAAATTTTCTATGCTTGGAGGGGATCAAACAGGGGATGATATAAAAATTCGTAATTTTTGAAGATATGGCCTTGAAACTTCACTAAATAATAATAAATAAATATGCTGAAGAGAGTTTATGACATTGTAACCAGTGCGGGGAGAGCGAGGAGAACGCGATAGCTGATCCAGGCGGGCAGAGCTACGAGTAGGTATTATTTATTTCCGTAACACATAGGTACCTAGTACAATTTAAACAATTACCTAGGTATTTAAATTTCAAGTAGGTACATAAAGTAGTAGGTATTAAGTACTTGAAATTTAAATAATTGTTTACATTCTACTCGGTGTTACGAAAATACCTAAATACCTACCTATTGTGAAATTAAATTTACAGAATCAAAATTAACATAAATTATAACTAAATATAGTCGAGTATATATTTATAAATGCCAAAGCCGCGAAATTGTTAAATATATAGGTAATCCGTTGTGAATTCAAAAAAATAATTAGGTACTTACGGAAAATCTAATCTAAAGTTGTTGTCAGACGTCATTATTTTAATTACATAATAAGTCATTAGGTACGTATTTTATTTTATTTAACAAAATAATTACTTACTTAATTAAGCAATTTTTTTATTAAAAAAATATCTCAAATGTAATACCTAGATAATTATATACTTACTTAGTTTATCTAATATTATCAAAAAATCTATTCTATAGGTAGGTACCTAGATACATTAGATAAAAAAAAAAGTGTACAGACCTATGTCTGTAATAATTACAATAACTGGTTATAAATCAATGCAACAATGGTTGCATAGAATTCAAACTTTAAACCGAATGAAAATTGTTCATTATTAAGCTTAGTTCATTAAAACTAAGAAATTATTAATTATATATTATTAATTAATTACCTACTTTGTTAAAAAACTAGCGTATAAAATGATCATCTAATTTTGACGCTAACTAATTAGTTGTTTGTTATTTCGGTTAGGTCTACGGGTTTTCCCCAAACTCGGAGATATCATGCATAAGCACGCATTCCTCACTTAAAAAAAAAAAAAAAAAAACTTAACGCAAGATTTCACAACGACGATAATAATACCAAAGATATCAAACAAAGAAAGTAGAATTTGTTTAATATAATATTTTTTGGATTTTTAATCTACGAGTAAGTACCTACCTGTGTAAAACGACGTAACACAACGTACTCTTGAGGCCTCGCTCTTGGGTAGTAAAATTCTTTTGATTAACAATCCTAGCTAGTGAGGATGTGAGGATGGTTGTATTATTATGTGTGTGGATGTTTATTACTCTTTCGGACAAAAACGGCAAAACATATTGGATAAAACTTGACATAGACATTGTTCATAGCCTGAAATAGCACACAAGCTACTTTTGTCCCTGTGTATCTCAGGAACGCGTTCAGTAGGTATTTCGCGGGGGAGCCACGGGCAACAACTAGTATTTTATAAGTATCTATTCACTTCATAACTCAATCAAGCTGTATAATTAAAATCACATTAATAATAAATTATATGTACATAATAACGTGTAAAGTGTTGAGGATGCCACTTAAATTAATTAGATAGGTATATGTAAAAGATGCCTCATCGCTTAACGGCTCGTTAAGCTTATGTTTAATTTATCATTTCGTGTAAGATTCGCTGCATGGTCACAGGTTCATGTTACACTAATCAAAACTATCTAGATACATTTCTATAATAGATCAGAAAATTGTAATCAGGTTGTTATGAGACGTATGTAATTACATTCGTATTTGGGGCCGCATGAAAGGCAAACGAATAATGCGATGTAGCATTGCTAGTTACGTTACTTCAGCTTAAGATTTCTTCTACGTTCAAATATTGACGCCGCATGAAGTAGATTATATTATGTAGTGTAGAGGCACCTATTCTGTCAAATCATAGGAACCTATTTGACATATTGAACATATTTGACTAGAACCGGTGATATGATCAAAAAACGATAACCGACCTCAGAGCAGGCGGAGCCGCGGGCATCAGCTAGTAATAATAAAAATAACTTACCCAATCTCTGTATTGATGTAAAACGCATCTTTTTAACAATTTGCCAAACCGGTACAACTCATCAGGTGGGTTGACTATAACTGAAGTCTTTCCATAGGTGATTGCTTCGCTTTTTTTTTCGGTTGCGGGAACTAACGTCACTGATTTCGCTATTACTTCATGGCTCATACATTTCTCAGCTAATACCTCGTTGAATTGGCCGTATTCTCCTGTTGCTATCTCCAGTACTGTAAGAACATTTAAATTGTGAATAGGTATCTATTGTGATAGAATAAGAATAAGAGAAAGCCTTTTCGTATAAAATTATAATCATCTGTCGTTCCTGATTACAAAAACACTTTGTGCACACACAACAAAATTTTTGATGAAGAGTTTTAGAAAAAAGTTAATTATATAAAACGATATTCGTGTCTAGCTTAGGTACCTAAGACAGCAATAAATACAATGAATAATAATTTGACGGTTATTTTTCTGAAGGATTGCTTGTAAATCAACGAGACGGATTAAATAATGAACAAGCTTATTCATAAGAATGATTCATGGCTATACAATATCTATCTATCTATCTTAAATCGCCAGTATTGAAATAACCTTTATGAACACAGGTAGCTTTTTGTATTTTGTTGGTTTTATTTTGTTCTCTCGAGTCTCTCGACAGCTAGCATACAACTCGCCTGATGTTAAGAGGTTATATAGGATAATGGATGTGGAGTATGCATTCAAATATCCATACTAATAATATAAACGTGAATGTCTGTCTGTTTTTCTGGTTGTCTGTGTTTTTGTTTTGCACCTAAATCACGGTCTCGATTACCCGGCCGACACGGGGCGGAGACACGGGCAACGGCTAGTATCATGATAATTTAGCGGCACGAGTTTAAGTGAATAGGTTAGTACCTATTCACTTAAACTCGTGCTTATTTGAAATAACGGTTTACGGATAGTTCCGTAAACCGTTATTTCATTATTGATATCTGAAAATTATGAACAGGATTCATCACGTAAGTCTTCTATATAGTTGATATGTACTACTTACTGTAATCAGCCGGATTGTGATACTTGGGACATTGTAGACCAACAGACGCTAAGTACGGTACAGTGTCTTCGCTCGAACCATTGTATATACACATCCCCTCTGCTAGAATGTATACCTATGAACAAATAAACTTATGATCATTTTCAACAATATAAATAAGTGTATACGAGAATGTAGTAAATATCTGACACAAGGCTTGTCTAAAAGATGTTCACTGCTCATCGTGTCTTTTAGAGCTATCTGCTTGCGGAGTATCTGCATCGCACTGTTTAGGCCCATAGAGGTTGCGGTCGTATTCCGTAACTTCCAGGCTGCGCACCTGGGCAACGGTAGTGTCTCTCACTCGCAGGGGAGACAGCCTGCTGCCTGCAGTAAATTTCGACTGAGGCGGGAGTGACCTACTTGGATGCTCTTCACTTGTCCAGATGGACGCGTGGATAGGGCGCAGTAGAGAGCAGCCTTTTTATGTGTTACATTTAACACATTTATTCATTTTTTTCTTTTTATTAATGGCTACAGCAGCATAATCAATTCATTTTTGTTAAAAATCTTCAAAGTAATCGGCGCCAGGAGAATAAACTGAAAACGCCATATTTTAATATTCAACTTTAATTTTTTTCGAGACTCACCTGGTCAAACAAAGAGTATATGGATGCGGGCGGCTGGTGTATCGTACAGACTATCGTGCGTCCGTTTTGGGCTAGGGTCTTGAGCATTTCGATGCATTGAGCTGTTGTTTTGCTATCGAGTCCTCTGTAAACAAAGAAATAGCTTCCTTAAACCAACAAATAAATGTGAAACTGGAATGAAATAAGGGGCTCATGCCTCAGTGGTAACCTAGTAGGTTTCAAAGTGTAGCAAAACTATTTAGGTCAGGTTTTAGGATGGGTGAGTTGTAAATGGGTTCCGTTCTTAACACCTTATAGAGCACGTTAAGTCGTCGATCCCGGTTGCCATATCTACGGTAATCGTTACGGGTAGCTGGAGCTCTAAATAGTCTGACAATTGGTATAAGTAAATACAGAAATTTTATGTTGCCAGTGACTTGTAGAGGTCACATGGATGTCGCTTCACAAGAGATATTGAATAATATAAGACACTTCACGAGCTATGTAATGTAGGGTACCGACACTAGTAGTCAGCCCCGCACCAGTACTCAGCCTTTTTTGGTTCAAAACCAATAGAAATAGCATTCTAATAGAAACTAACCTATAGAATTACTTTAAATTGGTTCTGTGACTCTTCATTAGTCGATTCAATTCCAAAATTATTAGCTAAGTGGCTGCGAAGTATTTTAAATATTAGTCTATTTCGACGTCGTCTGCTGACGAGGCGATACGCGGCGCGCGCGCCATTTTTTTGTTAGTGGAAGCGTTCACAAAGAAGTTATTATTTCTCATTTTTTGTCAGTTTTAAGTCACTTTGTATTAACATTCACATTAATTAAAAGTTTTGGCATCATAATCAATGAAAAAGTATCGTGTTCTTCTTAAGAGTTAGTAATAATGAGGCGGCCGAATACTGGGTACCATTTGTATATGCATTATCTAGTACCCAGCCACCCCTGGCTGAGTACTGGTTTTAACGCTGTTTTTTTATTTACAGTTATATTAGTATCATTTTAAAGTTCAGAGTCCATCCTTTAATCTGGTATACCCATACCATATACGGTTTTGTCAAAAACCCAATAGTCGGCCACTTAAACAGTTGAAGTTGGTTGCATGGCTGAGTACTGGAGAAAGTATACCCAGTGCTCAGTCGTCTATATTTAAATTGTTTCTTTATACAGTTTCTTTCTTTTAGGCTATTTTAAACATACATACATACATACATACATACAAATCACGCCTTTTTCCCAGTGGATAATCTGGTCTGGGAAACCATTGGACCAGACAAAATCTGTCCACTTGCTACGATCTTGGCATACTCCTTTCACTTCTTCAACTTTTATAATTGTTTTCATACACGCACGCCGGTTGCGGGTACTCTTGACCTGATCTTTTTCCAAAACGTCCTAGATCTGATTAGAATATGTACGCCTAGGTCGGCCTTTACCTGGTTGCCCATTCACCCTCGCCTCATATATCTGTATCGTCAATCTTCTTTCAATCCTTCCTTTCTCTATCTAGGGAACGCTGCGATGTGGTTCATGGGAACTCAAAGCATGGGATGTAGTGACATCTTGAACCACATCGCAGCGTTCCCTTATCACACTGTTACACATTCGGTCCATCAACTTTACTCCAACTATGCTTCTTAGACTTCTTATTTCCACAGCATTTAATCTACTTTCATGCTTCTTCTTCCACACCAAACATTCACTACCTACCTTATATACCTAAGTGTGGGAACGAGAACTCTTGTACAGTGAGACGTGCCTTTTTAGACACGATCTGACTGCTCATAAATTTATGCAGCGCCCCATTCACTTGATTAACTGCTATTCAGGAAAGAAAGTTACAGAGGCAAACATTAAAGAAGATAAATAAAAAAGAAAATAAAACAGCTCTAAATTCTAAACTAGTAAAGTGAAGGAGACTACACAGAAGGAAAATGATGATTCTAATCAGAAATTGAGAGTAAAATGTACAAGGAAAAGGAAATTGGAAGATTTAAATGACATAACTGAAGAAGCAGATAGAACTGGCCGTGATTTTGTGGAAATATAATAAAATAAAATTAAAATTCTCAGTAACATACTTAATCATCTGAATCTCCTGAAGCAGAAACCTGTAAGGAATTATTTTCCTTACAGGTGTCTGTTTCAGGAGCTCCTGAATACATACATACTCAAGCTTCTGCAAAAAATTGTTAATCGCCGAAAACTTTTAGAAGTGAAAAAAAAACTTGAAAACTATTTAAATACTGAAACTTTTTAATTACTGAAGAATTTTCAGATTGATTTAAGTAGGTATAAGTTATATATTTGATTGATTTCAAGAGAGGCTGACCACTGGTGGCAGTATGGCTGATTACTGGATTTTGGCGGCTGAGCACTGGTGAAAATTGCCTTATTTTGTTAAAACGTATTTTTCATATTATTAAAGGATAATTTTGTAATTTTTGTTAATTTTGTAACAAAGTTTAATAAATGTGTAACGCAATTTATATAAAAGATTTTCAATTTAATCTTTCTAATATTTTTTTATACGAGTTTGAAGTCAGACTTTCCACTAAAAGGCTGACTACTGGTGCCAGTACCCTATGTCTGTAATGTATAGTATTAGGTTGGCATGTTGGTCGTCGGGAAGAAGACAGTCCGGCTAGATGGGGAAAGAACGTTCGTTTTTTTCTCTCTCATACGCCTCTGATAGCGAAGCGGTAGTGCATTCGACTGCTACGAGGGGGCGCGAGTTCGATTCGCGGTTCTGGTTGTACCTAGTAGGTACCTAGTTTTAAGATAAATCCAGCAACTATTTTTTTACATACATCTTTTTATTTATTAAGTTCATTGCAACTGATAGTAAGTGATAGAACATACTTTATTTACATTTTCATGCTTGTGTATATGAGGGGTGAGTGCTGGTGTGTGCGTGTGTATGTGCGTATTCGCATGTGTGCGTGAATCATAACGCTTTAGTTCAGCGTAATTTTAAAAGACGAGGCACGGGCGCATTATCGCCGCATTACTTAGGTACGTTACCTTAGATATCGTTTCAAGGTCACATGTTTTCCCATGATTGTTTAAATGTGAATAATGTTTTATTTATTTTAGCCATATAATAAATATTTTTAACGTTAGGTATATTACATAATTACCTACTTAATAATGAACTTTAATTTATTCTATTTGACTTCCATACATAATAAGTAGTTAAAAATAATAAGTTAAGGTAATGGCTTTCGTAATATCTACCTATAATTAGATAAGGTCTGGTGCCAAGGTTAAGAATAATTCGTTCATGGCCACTACTTTGCATGCACTGTTTTAGTGCGTTTTAATGCGCGATTTTAGTAATTGGACTTTTGAGTGTAGAGGACTTTATTAACATCCATTCCAGGTGAGGTTGATAGCCTGTGTGGCGTTACGGTAGTGCATTCGAGTGCAGGCTAGGACAGTTCGATTGCCGTTCAGAACAAATATTTGTGTGCATGAATATATTATGTCTATTTGCATTGGTCTGGCTGTTTCTATACATAATATGTAGTATGCATTTCCAAAAAAAAGTATAAGGTACCTATGCATATTCGCGTCCTATAAGCCATAACACAAGCTAGATAAACTATGCTTACTTTGGGTTTGGAGAGCGCTGTTTTTGAAGAATGTCATATAATATTTATTTATTATTTACTACCTGCGAAAGTAAACTGCAGACGAAGCTCAGCTTTCCTCTCGAGTGAGGTCAGACATTTTGCTACCGGGAAAGCCGATATACCAACCAAAAACATTACCCTCCTTTCTTCGGCAGTCGGGTAAAAACAATAAGCGATTCTCGGACTACTAAAGGCGTAAACTTTTACCGCCACCGGGCAATCGCTACTCGTATAGAATATATGACATGATAAACTTCATAAAACTGTAGAATAAATTCTTGTATAAGACTTTCAGAGCTAATAATAGGGCATTTAGTAGATAGTAGCATGTAGTGAAATAGAAGGGCACGAAGAACCTGTTCATTACGCGCTGTGATAATCCCTGCACGATTGTATGATAGTAAATGGATGGAATGGAGGAAAAAGTAGCTGCGTGTACACGTTTTCCCGGATGCCCCCACTCCCCACAAGAATGCAAGGTTGTATGACAGTGCGAGAATTAGTATGACAAAAAGAATTGGAATGACAGAAAAGATGATAATTTTAGTTTAAACAAGAGCGTGGCATCTTGATGCAAAGGTGAATTATAAAAAGACAAATCAATTAAATATGTGCCGTAGGTTCCAACGAGTTCCAGTGAACATTATTAAAAATATAAATCCACCCGTCGCATACTTTGCCCTCGTGGCACCTATTTATCCCAAACGTGCTCGTAATTCATTAGTTCTACAACAATGTGTGGAAATATGATCACTACTCTGTTCTCCTGAGTAGCATCGTGAAGATGTACCTAAAATTATAGCCTTCCTCGATAAATGGGCTATTCAATACGAAATATATACTTAGTATTTTTTCAATTGGACCTGAGATCAGCGCGTTCAACCAAGCAAACAACCAAATTCTTCAGCATTATAATATCTATTATTAAAGATTAAAGTAAACTTTATCAAAACTTACGTGGTTGGTTCGTCAAGGAACAGGACTGGAGGGTTATCAATCAACTCTACAGCTATCGACATTCTTTTTCTTTGTCCTCCGGAGAGATTACAACATCTCGTGTGTTTTGATTCCGACAACCCTAGTGTGTTTAGTATATCTGTTATCTAGAACAAAATATAACAGTTCAAATAAACAAGATTTTAAAGTTTCCTTATTTTGTTCTGTTTGATTTTGACCTTGCTCCACTCCATTTGTTCAGAGAGCTTGAAAAGTTCACCTTCACGCCGGCTACGTGGATCGCCTGAGAGTGTTTTAAGTTCTCCTGTGGATCTTATGAGGGTATAGAGAGAACTAGTTCCTTCCCATTCCCTTCCTGGCTCCTCTTTGACGCGTATTACTTCATTTAATAATAAGGCAGTTTAATCTAAAGGTATTCTAAATGAATTAAGCGGTTTCCTACATCTGAACCCATAATGGATGGTAGAACAGGCTGCCATGTCAAATCTTTTATGAAGCTAAAGAGTCATCATCGTCTTTACATTCCCTCAGAGTCCAGGATCCATGAACCTAGGGCGTATCTATAGTTTAAACCCTTTAAACTCGTCTCTGAAAATATTAGGTATTTGAAATCTCACCACACTCATTTTTAACTTCTCCGTCAAAGTGTCTCCTAGTTTCATGTCCGCCGCGAACTTCATAAGCTCCAAAACAGTGAAAAGTGGATTTAACCTGTCATCCTGCAGTATATAACAGGACTTCTTTCTGTAGGAATTAAGGCTACGCTGTACGTTGTTACTAGGAGTTAGTTCACATACGCTGTTGCCGGCGCGAATACTGCCTCGCACTCCTCGCGTTCTAGAAAAAAGCGATAAATATATATTATTAAAATACTACCCGAGTTGATGTTGTTGATGTTGCGAATGCGATAGCTGTACAAGTACCTACATAAGATCTCGATTATGATTCCTGGTTTATATAAAGTTTTTAGAGATTTTCTGTTAAGAAATTTTCAGTAGCAGAGTCAGGTGAAAGTGCCCGGTTGACGGCAATAGGTTATAGACTGGTGAAATGGTGAGATGTAATTGCTAATGATTATACCAGCTTATGAAGTACAGCATTGAAACCTTGTCGCAGTATTTAGATCTTGCACTGCCGACCATACTTCTGTCCCCGATATCAGTTACAACTTACTCCACGAATATCACGTCGCAGAAGAAAAACTTTGTTTCAGCCAGATCCGGCTGGCCTCATGTCTATTTTATATGAAATTACATGGATGCATGCAACGCACTCCCGGACACATGCGTTCAGCTGCTAGCCACTAGCGCGTAAATATCTATTTCTCTTGAATACGTCCAAGGAGGCATTATTATCAGGCACCAGGACGGATGGAGACCCGTCCTAGATGTTCTCTTTTAACGTAAAAGTGAGCATACTTATTGCTTAATACTTTTATTGAAATTATGAAGCTCATTAAAAATATTTTCATTGGCTTGCATAAAATCTCTATCTATCCTGATCTATCCATATTTATATCCCATTTAAAATTGTGTAAAGTCCTATAACTCGATTGCATTACTTCCTACACCTAATAAACTTCAATATTGAATTAAGTATAAATATAAAAACGGGTTAAAAAACAAATATAAAATAAGAAGTCGTTTACAGTTTTAAAGAAATCTCAAAATATCTACAAAGATTAAAACTTGGTACATACTGTTTTAATTTTGGATATTATTGGATTTTAAATTTAAAACTCAAGATGTGTTAAAATTAAATAAAATTCATTCAAAATACCCAGTGGTTTATGTTCATTTTAAAATATGTGGATTTTTATTTATACAGAACAGAGCAAATAAGACTTACGAGAATCCAGTGAGTGCGTTCATGAGTGAAGATTTGCCCGCTCCGGAAGGTCCCATTATAGCGGTAAGGTGGCCAGACCTAAACAATCCAGATACATTCTTCAGAATTGTCTTTTTCTCTGGAACAATTACATTGAATTAGATAAGTAGAAGTAATAAATTTTACTGAAAATAAAGGATAACTGGTACTGAAAATAAATTATTACTGGGTTTTTAGACACTGTAGAAGATTTTTAATTTTCTCCGACGTTCAAAATGTAACATCTCATTAGTGTTAAAACATGAATTTGTAGTTTGTATTAGTAATTTGTGACCGAGGTACCCTCGGTCACATGTTAACTGTGTCCACACAATGTTACGCGAAAGTACGTTTATTACCACAAAAAACATTATGGCTAACAGAAGGATGAAGTATTTCGCCGGAACTAAATAAAAAAGAAACAAATTCAAACACTCATAATAATTTAATTACAATAGTAATAATTTTATTATAGTTTTTACTGGTGTTATAATGACGTAGAATATAAAAAACCCCTATTGTGCTCAGCGATGAGAAACCTTCCAAAAAGATTTTTCCTACACTCTGCATGAATATTCATTAAAATATTTTTACTGCTTATTGTCAACAAATATGGGTAGGTACTTAAAACGCAACCAAAATTTTCCAAAAAAAATTATACTGAAAGAGGTTTTTCTATTAAGACGTTGTTTACCAAGCGTTACTTTGATGTGCTTTGTGTGTGAATTTTCCAAACTCATATTTTGTTATAGACATACACGGTAATAAAAAAAAATAATGTGCAAAAATTTTCGTAAACTAGGAAGCAGCAAGTTGGTAATTTAAATTGGTTAAAATATTATAAAACTGATGAAAAATACTGGTAATCCTTGGTGGACGGGTGACGGGCGGACTCAGAGCGACAGGCTCTTGAAAGAAAAAAATAGTAAAACAACAATTACCTACCTAAATTAATTAATATCTTGATATCTTTTAATTTTGTCGCTTAAATTGAAATGATTCGCTATAAGTTAATTTGCAAGAAATATAAATAAAGGCCGTAGTTATCATGTATTTTGCATTAATTAAGGACGAGGCTTTTAACAGCACTAATGGGTGATCATTATTGGTTATCCCAAGAATACTTGTTTATTTTGCATTTAGCATACCTATTTCTATTTATAATTATACATATTTATAATACCTAAATAAATGCAAAGTAAGTTATGAGAATTAACCTTGTTTAAGATAGGTATAACTGTAAAGAGTTATAATTCTTGTTTCCTTAAGGGGTTAATTCAAATTTATTTAGAATCATGTTCTACGTCTACAAAATGGTATCAATATTGCAACCATTTAGGGGTTTGACGTCAATCGGGTCCTTATTCTTAACACAGAAAAGTACTCAATAGTCAAAAAACAAGAATAATTTTACCCGACATGAGTTCACTAGTTTAGATTTCGCACGTGTTAACTAGTTTTGCGTAACTAAGCTACGCTGCTACGACGACAGTCTACGAAGAAATCGTAGCACTTGTTATCACCTATTTTATAATATAAATCATTAGATTACAAACCGTGTCAAATCACATCACTCATAATATACCTAGTTACTCAATCACGTAAAAACAAAAGATTTTTGCTAAAATTTTGCGCATCTGTGCGCTTGACTAGAAAGACAGGAATATTTATGTGAAAGATACTCGTAGATTGGAGTTCAGATAATGACGAGTTATTGGTAAACATTCCCCTTATGTCTTTATTATTATTATAAAAATTTGGTAATTTAGTGCTTACGATTTCGCCTTATGACTGAGAGGTCCCGGGTTTAAATCCTAAACATTGCACTACTGACGTGAATTCACCCCTAACACAAGCAATTTAGTTTAGCTGCAGGGGTTGGGGATAATTTCAGTAATATCGGTAAGTAATATAATTCAATTAATGAATAAATTAAAATGAAATGTTTTCTTATTCGGATCTAAATAACTTTATAAATAAATTCCAGTTTTTCCTCTTGGACTTTTACTAACTTGGACTTCCATTTCAATTAATTCTTGGAAAATAGGCTAGTTTAGATAAGTAACGCTAGTTTAATTACTCTATTGAAACGATTTTTAATGGATTAACATATTAGGCGGTTACTAATCAAGGCCACGAGGCATCATTTCATAATAATTATCCTCGATCATGTACTTTTAATTTTTCTCTTATAATTATTATGATTTTTAGGGTTCCGTACCTCACAGGAAAATGGAACCCTTTTTAGGTTCACTTCGTTGTTCATCAGACTATCTGTTAAGATTATGTTAAAACCTTTTATATTAAGTAGATATCATTTATTTATTAGTTTAGTGTTACCAGTTTTGTGGTAATTGAGTGTTAATAACTATGTCTATTAATAATACATAATAAAAATAATGAATAATACAATATATAGTGATACCTTTATGACCTGGAATTAACATCTTTTTATATATATAATAGACTCACGTTTGACCCCTATGTGACCTGTTGGTAGTTCTGTGATGGAGAACTCTTGCCTAGAAATAACCTGTTCACTCTGGACTTGAAGACTACCAGGTTATAACTTTTCGGAAACACAATGCGTATACATGAGTAATATGAATATCTTTCATATTTATATTAATTAAGTATATTTAGTGTGGAATTTTTAGACTTTTAGATCAACCTGCTGAAATTCGAATCATGTCCCATTTAATTTATAAACTTAGATTTCATGGATTTCCTTTTGTTTAATTAACTCTATGACTGTTAGACAGATTTGAACTTTACAATGGATCCTATCAATTGACGTCATAAAAATCTTTTGAATTTTAGCCAGTTCCAATACCGAGTGCAGACTTATCGTACTAGCAAACGATATGATTTCGTTGCACAACGAGATTACAGACATGAATTTAGAATGTATCACCTTCCTACTATTGAAGCTTGGAAGTCATCGCGTGAGCACAGGAAATGCTTAATAATGTGTACTCCATATTGTTATATAATTGTAAATTAGTTGTGTACATTGGAGATATTTAAAAAAAAACTTAGGTAGGTAGGTACCTTATGTTATACGAACGATTCTAAACACAATTTTTGCAAAAATGTTATTTTTTGGAATTCTTGTCTGTTTGTTTGTAGTGCATCCATCAAAGCAGATTTCGATGCTCTTTGTTCATTAGACAGGTTTTGGCCACGATAACCGACCTCCGCGCGGTTGGAGCCGCGTGCATCGGCTAACAGTTGGATTATATAACTACTATGATCATGCATTTCTAAATAAATATAAGGTGTGTTTATGTGATCTAGTTTCAAAGTTATATGCAACGTAACAGTAAAAACTGCATCTCGGTAAACAGTCATTGTTGAAATAGTATCTAGCATTGCGTTAAAGTTGCAACGGTATCGCGTGGTCTATTATGACACCCTATTGGACCATTGCATGACGATTAGCACTGTACGACGAAATCGCATCGTTGGCTAGTACGATCGTTAGTCAACTAACACGACGCCTTATAGCTAATTTCGTAAAATAGTGTTCCTAGGAATGTTTGCGGTTTTGCAAAATTGATGACACTTTGTCACTCGCTAGCAGCTAAACGAGTTATGGAGTAATATATATAAAGAGTAGGTATATCTAACCGTGTAGTGTATTGAAATATGTTCAAATTATTGCCTTTATTTTAAGAACATTGTCATCTATACATCTATAACTATCTACATTAATAATATAAAGCTGAACAGTTAGTTTATTTGTTTGACGTGCTAATCTTAGGAACCACTAGTTCTAATTATTATAATCTTTTTGTGTTGGATAACCTATTTATCGAGGAAGGAAAAAAAATGTGTTTAATGGCCCATATACACGCGAAAATTGTAATTTTTTTATTCAAAACAAAAATATCCGATCGAAAATGAAAATCCCTCAATTTTGCCCTAACATAGCCAATTGGCGGACTAAACATAAAAAAATCTTCGGCGGCTATGATTTTCAAAATAAAAAGGTACAGCTGAAGTTATTTTGTAGGCGGGTGGCGGTAGTGGTTCTCTTGATAATTCAACAAAAATAAATTATAAACATAAAAAATTCAGTCTGGTCACACCAGCACACCGTGTGTGACGCATAAATAAATGCCCATAATAATTTAATGGGTATCTGTGCCATCTTATTAGTGTAGCTGCTATTAACAATACACGTGATTTGAAGGACACACTAGTAGGTATGTACTTATAGGTAAACGCACGAGTTTTACACTTATACAATACACGACACACGTGCATAATCATGATTACATACCCCTACTGTCACATTAGAGCCAAGATTATAGCTTATCGGAATGTACCACACATACCTATCCGTCCTAGGCCGTCAAGCTGAGGGCCGCCACTGTAGCACTACCGGTGTATGTACAGTAGTGTTTACCCCGGTCCGGTCAGGCGAGGTGAAGGCATTTTGACGTGTCCTATATAAAAAAACCTATACAATTTTTATAGGGCGTTAATAGTCGTCATCCTTCGAGCCTTTACTAACTCAGTTGGAATCGGCTTTTCGATCTAACTACGAAACGGCGAAACTTCGATATTTTCCGTGAATTGACTACCATCTGACTTCCACAACTTATTGGTGATTTTGAAGTTCTGTGGTTAGGCCAGATATATAGCTACTTCTAAATATGCTTCTAACATTCATAACTACAATATTCATAAATCTTGTCAATCATTTTTAAGAACTGCACAAAAATTCTACAACAATTATAATAACAACCGTGCATATACATATTATTCGGAATTTATCAAAATGATGTTATTCAAATGTTTTACATTCACAAAATTATAAAACAACAGCGATGCGAGTCACACAGATAGGTAGATCATGATCTTTGCACACCAACTAAATAGAATAAATACAAGTAAAATCAACCTAAAATATAAAACTGTTGTATAAATAATAAGCGCCATTAGCTCGATTTGCTATCTTAAAAATTGGATGCATTAGCATAACCAGGTTTTTAGCTTCCTAGGAAGCAAACAAACAAAAATGTGCATCAAATGACATTATTACTCATGTATAAAGTCATGGAAAGGGTAGAAATCATTTGATTCCACCTGTACCTCTCATTTGTAGAGGGACACTGCTGCCTGCGACAAATGCCGGCCGTGGCGGAAGTGGTCCTCTAGAGCGTTGCTCTCTGAAGCTCTCCACGTGTTCCCCTGATTAGCAGGGGGCACAGTAAGGAGCAGCCGGGGGCGGACTGGTTCTCCGAGTGCCAAACGGGGGAGGGAGGATGACAGGACGCCCGCCTGTCACTCTACATCCCACTGTCGGCGAGGCGGCACGATGCTCGCCCCATCGCCCTTTCTGGGGGTTGAGGGGCCCCCTTTTAAATTCATAGATGGCTCGGGGTCAGCTGGGGTGCAAGGGAAATACCTATTGGGTAATCTTACACCCCAGTAATTGAGAATTAAGATGGGGTGCGGTTTTAGTCAGTTCGAATCCGACATGATCGCCCTCGATGGCCGACGGTGGTGACATCCGTGGGGATTGCCGCACAAAAAGGGTGTGGTTCATATAACTCAACTCAATTTTTTAAATATCTCGAATGTACCTACAGACACAGGTACTATCCATCCATACTAATAATAAAAATGCGAACTCTGTCTGTCTGTCTGTAACGCTTTCACGCCTGAACCGCTGAACCGATTTTGATGAAATTTGGTATAGGGGTAGATTGGATTAGACCTCGAGACATGGGCTATGTTTGGTCGCGAAACCGACATCCACGCGGGCGAAGCCGCGGGCAAAAGCTAGTAATACTATAGATGTACTTACTGAGTATTAAATTTTTATACACTATTATATGAGGAAACTCTAAGAATAGACTCCACTCAACCCATGAATCACAGCCCACATACACATTAGGTGAGAATAAACAGCCAGGATGTTATTCAGCTCATTTGGCCAGTATACCTACTCATTCACAATTTTACATTTATTACGCCATTTTTGGTGTTTCTAAGAATCTCTCAACTTAATCTTGCCTATAGGTAAATTAAATAATGAATATTCTAGAACATTCGACACAGCAGCGCTATCTAGACCCAAGGTAAGTATATCGTAACTAGCGTGTGTTATGAGTTCTAGAATTTGGATAAACGTACTTAGGTACCTTTCTTTTTGAAAATACATTTATTTATTTATTTATCATATTTTAGCAGAACTTACAGCTAATCGTTGGTGTTACAATGATAGTTGTAATAGGATAGACATACATACATAATTAAACATGAAAACATCAAGAACAATGCACTTAAATAGTTGCAAAATTATTATGCATATAAATAATTGCACTGAGTGGGATCGAACCCGCGACCTCGGCCTTAATACTCGAATGCTGTACCAAATGGTCGTCATTATATAGTTAGCTGGATTGACATAATTTAGCTAAAAGGGTGCTTTTGCGTGCGCTTTGGGCTTGAACGACTATTTCGAGTCTCATATTGGTAGTAAGACGAAACAGGTACCTATTCGTCGATCAATCTCTAAAACAAGGTTTTTTAGAGATTAGTAAGTTATTAGGCTACGTGCGAGACTCCTAGCTCACCTTCAAGAAGCGTGATTTTATTTTCATAGTGCCTAAGTAGGTATTATTTTTCTGAATAGGTTTTATTTGAATCGATCTAGTTCAAATCGATCTAATCATAGTTAATCGGAGCGAATAGTTCAATATAAACTGATCTAATGAACAAAAGGTAATTAAAACAGCTGCGATCGGAGAACGGCCTCCAATCGCTCAATCTGTAATCAATAGGTTAGTTAACACCTAGGAGGGAACGGCAGTGCAGTGACTCTGTATAGTCTGTGAACAACAACAACGTTTCTCTTTCTGAAGAAAATGTATGAGTACAAACCTTTTTTAAATTAAATACATTATATACACGTATGAGTAATTGATGTATTTCATGTTTTATTTATTATTGAAAGTAAGAAGTTACTAAGTTACTTTTGCCGTAGACTGTACTTAGCCTATTCGTAGTTGAAAAAGCATGACAAAGTATTCTTTTCCGTCACAATGAATTAGTAGGTACTATGAGTATAGCATCAACACAGTATGAAGAAATTTTTACATTGTGGTAGGTATTATTTTTTGAGACCAAAAACAATAAAATGAGTAACTTATATTATAATGTATTGTATCATCAATATGTAAATAAGTAAATTTCCAGGTCATAGCGCTGAAATTATGCACATAATTTGTAGGTACAGTCGCCCAAACGATCATTACATTAAAATAAATCAATAAAGAAGTTGATGTACGAGTATAGTTATTTTTGTAATCTTGCGTTTTCAATTTATTTTTATTATTTTATTTAAAGTTTCAGAGCTGAGAAGGTCGGTATCTTAGAATGTATTGTGTTAAGCTGATGCCACTGCCGAGGGCGATTGTACCTCCAACTTATAGTCACGCTATGCGCTAAGTTGTCGAATGGCTGTTGTTTTTCAACACGCCACATCTATTTCATTTCGTATCCTTGGTCATCATTCGCACCTACAATTTTCCTGTAATTAGGTAGGTAATCAACAAATTTGGCTTGTTTATCTTGTCATTATAATAAGTTGAAGGTACTTTAATGATATTAGAGGTTGCATGTACCACAGCATGAACTGTCATTTTATGTTTGAAAATTATTGTAAAACCTAACCTTTTATTAAGAATACACGTTGGTCATGTCAACAAGGTTATTAGTGGAAAAAAAATTGCCTGATAGCAACGAACTGTTGACATTGCAACATGTTTAATTTGATAATAATTTTTATAATCTTATACTATATAATTCAAAGTCCTGACTGACCTAGAGACAACGCACAGCCTAAACCGCTGGTCGTAGAGGCTTGAAATTTGCAGAATATGTGTGTTTTGATGCGTAGAGGTGTACTAAGAAAGGATTTTTTAAAATTCGAACCCTAAAGCCCTAAAAAGGGCTAAAAACGTGCTTTTGCCAGAACTCAAAAACGGCTGAACAGACTTTCATGATCTATGATTTTTTGGATTTGTCTCCGCCTCGAATAGCTTATAGCATAATTAAAAAAATATGATTCATTCAGGAAATTTAGTAATAAAAAGAAAATTAGATGTTGTAAACGTTTTTATCGCCATCTATAATAGTCGTCATAGCAACAGGAACTAAAATTGACTTTGTCTAAATTTTCATAGAGTATATCCTTTACTTCTTTTTCCTCAAAAGTAAATAGAATGTATTAATTTTTAGGGTTCTGTGCCTCATTAGGAAAAAAAACCTTATCTCTTCGTTATCCGTCTGTCTGTCTGTCAAGACCTCTTTCTTAAGAACACCTAGAGGCATCAAGTTGAATTAGATAAAAGGAATTTTGTGGATAATGTTTGGCATTACTCGAAGCGTAATATCCAAACTGTGGTCTCACTATCGACTAATAGAGGTGGCTTGACCTACCATCTCCTGGCCTGCACTCATGGAGGATGGAGGTCGTTAAGTTACCATCGGCGACGTTAGTGAGTCACCTGCACCGCAATCGGAGAGTTTTAGGAAGCCGTACCTTATTTTTCGTGCGGAAATCCCCACGAATCTCTCCCCTACTCTGGCCAGTAGGGTCATAATATCGGACTTGATTGCATTACTAAAGTCGAACTCCATCTTGGGTCTACAGACGCCGAAGTTTAAGGTAACTCTTGACCCTGAGCTATCTAAGGCTTACTGATGGGCATGGCTGTTTTGGTGAGTTCCTGCATTGCGTAGGCAGGGTGCTGACGTTTGAATGCCACCATTGCCGGGGCTGAACCGTGGGCACACCACCTCTTCATACACTGGTATAGTCTCCAGAGTGGATAGAGTGGCGCCATGTCCTAGAAGCAGACGTCGGTGGGGTAAGCCTCATGGTGAGGTTCCTGGTGCCGACCATGGTCACCATAGAGAGTATGTGGAACGCCACTGCTTTTTTTGCGAGGCAGTAATGCGCGCAGAAGTGGTGGTGGAAAAGCTACGGGAGAGATCTAGCACTCCCCCGTGCCGATGAAGGCGCACCGGGCGGTGTAGTTCGCAGAACCATTTCCGTCCTCCATGAGTGCGGGCCTAGGGTGACGGTCGAGGCTAACCGTCACCCTAGCAGAAGCAGACCCAGGGTGGCAGGGTGTTATATTTCCACGCGCGCTTTTTTATAGAGATGGGGGATTTAGATTCCTAATAACACGTCGAGGTGGCCAGTGCTGGTGGCCGGAACCGGTTGGGGTTTCTGGGATATATTATCCTTTCTAGGACACACCAGATTCCTCGATCACACAGGCATTGGTAGGACTCCGACATACCAACCTCTCCATTGGCTCCGTTGAGGTGAAGCCCGACGGGTTTTTCGCGCACGAAAAAAAGGGATATTTCCCTTTGGGCTAGAATCCAGATATTTTGCAGAAAGTAAAATCTTATAGCATAAGTACAGGGAGAAGTCCGGAAAGCATATATATCCTACCTACTATCACCAAAAAAAGATTATGTCTGTCATTCAAGACAAGAAGCACTGCAACAAAGTTAAGTTCGCCCCCTTTTTTTGTCGTGCGGAAATCCCCCTCAACCCAATTTTGTACGGAACCCTGCGTGCACGAGCCCAATTTGCACTTGACCGGTATTTATTAGTATATCCTCTTTCTTTACTTTCATGAACTTCTTGAATGTTAAATCAGGTTGTCAAATGTCAATGTCTGTAGGAAGATTTTCATAATAAAAAATCAGATTTTCGGAAATAAATATTGTTCACTAATTTGAAATAGTGCATCGAATGTGAAAGTGCAATGCAACTATGATGAAAGGGTTTTTCAAAGGGCCTCTTCCGAGTCACACATACTTTGGCCAGAGCATCTATCTCATCCCCATAAAATCTAGAAGACAATGAAAAAGGATAATGATGGTAAATATACGGGCTTTGGCCGCGATGCATGGCACTGTACTTTGAAGGGTTTGATAGAACTTGAGATGAAATGAATACGTTTAGCTGCAACCACTGACTGCGAAGGAATAGACATTGAAAGTTAGTACGGGCAGTCCCTCAGCTTAAAAAAGACTTTGTGGCGATAGCCAACATTCACGCGAGCGGAGCCGCGCGCGGGTACGCTAGTAAGTTATAAGCGCCCGGCTAATGGCAATAGGCTCGCCACCTATTACACACCTACCCCTTCGGTGATATAGGCGTGAGTTTAGGTTATATTATATGTTAACACTCGAAATCCGTTTAAATAGAATCAGAACCAGAATTATAGCCATATCGCCATCTCCAAAACTTACATTCCTCGATGAAAAGGTACCTATCTTTTTATTGAGGGATTTAAGTTTGGCGAAGAAGATGGTTTTAATGTAAAAGTTCTTATTCCATATATTGAAAAATTAATGATTTAGTTGAAACTTCGAAAGCACAGAGATTGTTTAAAAACTATATTTAATTAGACAGGTTAACATGTACACATTTAAAAAATGTTTGGTGGTGGGTTTTGAGTCTTTCTCGGTTTTTTCTTTTATCACCATCAGCATTCTGCCCGGTTGCATCCAAGGTCTTCGACTCGAAGTCCCAGGTCTGCTTACTTCTTTGGTTTGACTTGCACAATTTGTAAGGGGTGACTCTGTCAGCAGGTAGGTATACCGGTTTGCAAGTGAAGTTGGTTAAAGTCCGAAGATTTAAGCGGGGCCTTAATTCTCTCTTTCTTTCTATATAATAGGCAATATTAAACAGTATGAACACTAACTTTACTACTTACATGTCAGTAAATAGGTTGGGAATTTAATTACAGCAATCAAATTATCATTACATCTTACCTTGGTGTAACAAGTCGGAAATGAAAAAAAAAAACCTATTTTCATCATAATTAATGTAACGATGATTACACCTGTTTACGGTACAATAGTTCGAACAAATCTTCAGATAGTAGCAATAATTAGTTTCAAAGTATTTAATTATAGCAATTTACGTGTTTCTGTTACTTGACACACAGTTGTAGTTTATAATGGTATCTTTACAAAGTCGTGGTCAACGTAAGTATATCCTACTAATATTATGATGTATGTCTGTACATCCAGGCATTCTTCCAAACAACGGCACGAAAAACGGCTGAATGGATCTGCCTAAAATTTGGTAGGTACAAAGATACCGTGAAAGTTCGCACATGTGCACTAATTAGCAGAAATTATGATGGGTTGATTGACCCCCGCCGTCGCGCGCGGCTGACCGCTGAAGAGACCCAAAAATCCTCTTAACTGGCGATACCTTTTCTCTGGCATTACTAGACGCAGTGTATCAATATAAATATAAAACTAAACTATCAATAAATTTTGCTTATGGTCTTCATAAAGCTATATTCGCTAATGGTACATTCAGTAAATGAAATGTTAACTCGTAGGTATATTTTGATCAGTCATAATCCTCAGTATGATATGAACACCGCCTACAGGTAATGCAGACAAGAACAGAATAATCATAATATTATCAAATGCTGCCGGGGTTGGTAAGCACTTATTAATATTTAACCGAGCGTAGTTATTATACCTACCCGATATCCTAATACTCTCGGTTACCTAAATAAATGCTAACGCGAAAGATTGAGAAGATAGCCATTGCATTACCGATGTGAACTCCTTTTTTTATCGTGCGGCAATCCCCATGGATACCACCCCCGACGGCCACCGGGGGTGGTTATTTCGTTATCGAACTGACTAAAACCGCACGCCGTCTCGGGTCTTAATTACCGGGGTTTAAGGTTACCTAATAGGCAAATTCCTCGCACCCCAGCTGACTCTGGGCCATTTACGTTTTTGTGATGGCCCCTTTGAGCCCCGAAAGGGGGTGGGGCGAGCATCGCTCCACCTCGCTGACGGTGGGGTGTAGGGTGACAGGCGGCCGTCATGTCACCCAACCGTCCACACGCGGAGAATCAGCCCGCCCCCCGCCTGCTCCCCATGTACTCTCTGCTAGTCAGAGGGACACGTGAAGAGCCTCGGAGCAACCCTGTAGGGTCTAGAGGGCCACTCCCACCCCGGCTGGATTGGCCGCAGGCAGCAGCGTCTCCCGTGGCGAGTAGGATGCGCTGTTCGCCTCCGTTGCCCGGGTGCACCATGTGGAGGTTCCGGCCCGCACCCGACGTGAACTCCTTCTAGAAGTTTTGCTCTATAAGCGGGAAAAGTGGTATTTGCTAATTAGGCGCTAGCCCGTGCGGGCCTGTAACTACGTTATTTTGTACACTGACACTGCCTACCTCCTGGCTGATGACTTACCTAAACCTGACCTACAATTTTAAATTCTTAACAACTTTCTTTTAAAACGAGTTTAATCCTGGCTCGCGCACGCGGTGAAAGCATTCGCATTATATTAGCTGAAGGTATATTGATAAATTCAACTGTTCTTAGCAAAATCAAGCGAGTACCTAGTTGTTACAATACAAGTCAACATAATAGTACCTACAGCATAATATTTATTCCGTTAACACATAGTAACTAAAGAACAATTTGTACTTGATAATTACATTTTATATTACATGCAACTGATGTAATTGCAAATGCGCGTTAGGATTATGTGTGTCAACAAGGCGCTTCTTAGCTTGAAACTTTTTCTAATACTCCGAAAAATATAAACGACTTATTTTTACAGAAATCGTCAATACGCCTCGACACCTCGATCAGACTCTTCGGTGAATTATAAAAAATGTTGAACTAGAAAAAGCACTTCATGACCAGACTATACGTATGATCTGTGATACGTATGAAGTGTAGGTAGGTAGGTACTATATGCATGACTGTTGTGGTGTCCTGTATTTGTTATAGGTATTATTTGGGGTAAATAAATAACACAACAAATACGTATTATAGTCGCACGCACACAGCAGTGCTCTCGGTCCGACGTTCGAACGGCAAGTGACCGCCGACTCAATGAATGATCGCAAGTAACCTCGGCGCTGCTGTGCGCTAGATGGCGCTAGTTATCTTTAATTCAATACATCACAACTGTGTAACATTTGTAATAAAGTAAGGTGTGTAAGGTGAGGAATGATGCAAAAATAAATTGTTGTCTATGCCTGATGGAGAAAGGCAGAGAGAAGAAAAATGAAAAATGTTTTTAAGTTCACATATATGAGGGACTATCACGCACATGAAATATTTAATTGAATCAGCGTACCCAGAACACTTGTTTTAACCAACTCCATAAAAGGGAGATTCTCAATTCGTCACAATACTGGTGGTTATGTGTTATGTACTCTTATGTTACTCAATTACCTATTTGAAGTTTGTAGTTTCAAGAACTTTGCAGTATAATGTGTAATTGTGTAGTGATTTGTTCTTGAAAGCTGCGGCAAACCTGTGTATAGTGTCTAACTAAAACTAAGTCTGCTTAAATGTGAACGACCTACAGAAGGCCAAGGGCAGCCGTCTCCGATAAGGTAAGCCTAGAAAACACTAGTTTCACGGTCGGTTGGTATTAACTAGATAGAGATACCTGGAATTCTATAGAGCTGTTTGAACAGTTATAAAGTTAATACTAGACTTGCATATAATGCAAGACTTGATTAGATCTGAATTAGGATTAATTAAATCCATGGCCACATATTAAGTAGGATACTCGTGTTCTGTGCTAGGAGTGAGCTAACGTCGCTGGCAAACTGAGTGGGCTTGGACCCGCAATCTCTTAATTGCAAGTCTAGCTCCTTAGCCGTTACGCCATTGCCGCTTTCGAAAGTACCTACAAGTCGAAGGTTGACGTTATCCTTACTTAATAATTACAAAAGTCATTATTATAAGTGGCTCGTGTGGAAAATGTTGTTGTTTGCAAAAACTCTCTATATAATATAAAAAACTAACTTTTGTCTGCATTGAATTCTGTTCATTTCTTCTATTCCCTTGAGAACCTATTCCAGGGACAGAAAGTAGCCTTTTTTGTTGCAGACTATAATATATAATCTATCCCCGTACTGAATTTCAGCCAGATCCGTTCCGCCATTTTTGCGTGAAAGTGTAACAATACATCCATATTCACAAACTTTTGCATTTAAGGAAATCGAAGTAGGATGAAGTCCTGTTTCCCGCATACTATAATTTGAGAACAACTTCACCGATTTCCTTCGTCTTTTTTAAATTAGGTATATATCTAAAACTCTGTTGAAGCTTCTTACGGAGTGGAAAAATAAGGAGCAGAATGAATTCGAAATTCATTTCCGGGCGAAGTATCCCGGCTGGACCGTTACTGCTTCATCTTACATAATATACCATGAGAGCCATGTACTCGATGACACGATGGGAAACTATGGGGACAGACGTACTAACCGAAGAGGACCTGGAATATCTAAAGGTGGACCAGGTAGTAAGACTGTGCAAGGAAACAGGTAGGTTCGGGGAGCTTCCGTGATTGCCGGATAGTCCCTCATCCCAAGGGAAATGGGTGAAATGGCCAACAAAGGTGAGGCTGATCACCCGTCCGGCAACACGGGCGTCCCCAAAGTAAATAATAATAATACATAATATACCATAATGAAAATTAGCCATCCCACCTCTTTTCTTTTGGTATCTAGTCATCTTAACTGTAGTGGAAACAAGGTCAACCAACACTGCCTAACTAACACTAATTGCGCTAGAAATTTCTCTTTGCGCGTGCACATTATGTATCACATCAACTTTGCCTACTTGTCTGACTTTACTAAGAATTTTCTGTGGGGGTCACTGAGTCTCATCTATATATAAATATATACACTAGTTATTCATCATGAGTTAGATATAAACTGTGTGATAAGAAAATTAAAATATCTAGCTGGTTTTATCTCCTTAAAATATATTAACTTGCTTATGTTTCATTCATGACCTAGAATAGTCAGTCTAGAGTTACCAGCTAGAATAGAGGTATATTTATCTTATACAATTAACCTAGATGGGCTCTGTGGTTCGGTTTAGAGACGATTATCATCCGCTGTCGACTTTGCTGGTATTATTTTAGCATAACCCTATACCTATCTATTGTCTACTATTTGTGAAAATATTTATACTGAGTAGCAGTTCCCTGCCTTTGCCTTCAGGAATTTCCGTTCAGCTGTTCCAGATCAAAATTCATCGCATGGCAAATTGAATGTGTCTGACGGGCCTAGTTCAGTCGTTTTGGCGTGATCTAGTGGTAGATTCTTACTCTATTCCTCTATTGAAAGGCACACAATTTAAAGATAAAGCTAGTAGTGTTGGATTAATATTTTCTTAAGGGGAGGCAACATAACTTGGTCATATTCTATTCTACTTTAGCGGACCCGAGAGAGAGTCAAAAGTCTAGAGAAGCACTGGATTTTTTTTATACTACTTAGGTGGCAGACAGTACACGGTCCACCTGATGAGAAGTGGTCACCGTGGCCTATGGACGTGTGCAACATCAGGGACGTCACACTCGCGCGGCCGATCCAGGAGGAGGGTTAGGAAGTTAAGGGGCGGGGAGGTTGAAGAAGGGGTAGTCCTATGATCGAGTAAATTCATAAATATTATTTCTATAAAGCCTTATTTGATTTGCTCGTGCGCCGCATCTTGAGAAGTTTTCCTTTATCTTCGACAAAGCACTGTACCTACTTATTTATCTTTTGTGAAGACATTACGTCACTAACTATTCAAAAGGTTTTACCTTCCGTATGCTTCTTCATTAAGGAGTTAATTATTTTCGTTTCGAAATAACAGTCTGGCTAGACTGCTATGCATTCCGTCAATTGTAACAATAACCTACTAGGGAATATTTTTTTTGATTTTGGAAGGGCGGCACAATATGATAACTTGTTCTGGATCTAGAACATTCACTTTTGTAGCTCATTGGAAATTAATAGTCTGTGCACATAATACAAAATATCTAGATCTACAAATAAAAAAAATGTATAATAAATGTGAAAACTTGAATATTTGGATGGGTACTGTATGTTTATTACTTAATCACATCAGAATAGCTGAACAGATCAGAAGCAAATTGGGTACAGAGATTGGAGTCTGGACTAGCAATTATGCTGTAACTACTGCACATTTGTCCCGGGAATATAACTCTGATAGTCATCCGAATAGCATTAATAAGATCCATACGGATGGAGCTGCGAGAAACAGTTAGTTTTATACAACTTTAAGTACGACTACATATATGCAGATCTCAAGCAGCCAGATAAAATTACTTGCAAAATATCTGCATAATGAACATACACCGTCATAACAATAAACTGATTGTACAACTCATTCGTTTATCGAAATAATTGTACATAATGTTGGACGAGATCCGGTAGTTCGATATCATCCTCATCCTATCGACTATAAAAGCATATTATCCGGTGCATAAACGACGAATATAAAACTGAATATACTGCATACGGCTGCGAGCCCATTTAGAGCATACAGACAGGCGTGATATTATGTTTTGAAATTGCATAAACAATGCCTAAATATGAGATAGCTGCAATCTGCGGATGATTTGCTAGCATTTATTAAAGAGTTCTGTTGTCTATCTCCGAAACTTGTCATAAGTCTCCTTTTTCGAAGGAGGAGGTTAAAAAAATAAGGTAGTTCACCTAGAGCACTGCAGGCAGTGCACTGCAGCTGAGTGCAGCAATAATAGACTGCAATGTAACTTCTGACATGTCTTAATGTGTCATGCGGGTGTTATTCGGACGGGTCACAAGGGCCGCTCTGTCTTCTTGCATGTTGTAATTTTCTTATATTATTCACCTTGGAGTTGTTTCCAACCGGTAACAGGAAAAATAATAGTAGGTGGAAAAGTAATAGTAGGAGTAGAAGTATACAACCGTTTATACTTCTAAGTACTCCACAGAACAAAGAAAAATCCTTAGTTCTACTCCTACTATTACTTTTCCTCCTTTTTTGCTTATGTGGCTTTTATGAGAGCCGATAGAACCTCCTAAGCGCGCGAGAAAAGAGCAAGAACATAGTCCGCCTAACAGCCAGATTGGTGGGGCTCCATACACCTGAGTTGGGGCAGAATACGTAAGTACTTAAACATCTGAGATGTTACCCAGCACAATGTAACAATATTATTTTACAGCGAGTATTCATGTAGTTAGTGGAAAAAAGCGAGCAATAAACTGCTCGTACTCTTATATGGAACAAGTGCAAGCAAGTTTCAACCTTCATTACATTTTATTCAAACTTTTTTAGCAATTTATAAATGACGCTGATCACTAGGGTGCGTGCTTTTTGAAGTCAAAAAGGTCGCTTTTTGTATTAGGTGGTTTTTCATAATGTTGATTATTGTAAAAACCTACCTACCTACTACATTTGTCCAGAAAAAAATGCCTCTTAAGAATACTTTGCTTTCACGTCTTGTTTCATTAATTACGATTTGCTTTAATGTAACTACCTATATTTTTGCTTCAAGGCTTTCTCTGCCGTCATTTTAGCTCAATGACGTGTAACTTTCGCAAGACTAAATAACAAAACGGACGTTTTGCTCTTAGGTAGGTATCATCTCTGAACAGGAAAGCATATAGGTAAGTAGGTACCTATATAGTGCAAGTAATGTTCCGGAAGGAGGCGGCAGAGCGGGTCCAAAAGATATAGAACTCCCCTGAGTCCCCTGACCCGCCAAGCCTATAACAGGCGCAGGGGACTCAGGCGTCGGAGGTCGGTCATTGACCTCCATACCCCACTGGCGGTAGTCGGCAGGCGTCTCCCTGAGAGGCGCCATCGTCTCCGTTGCCCATGATGTAGCGCGTGGAGGAAACGGCCTACGCACTCTACCTAAATGAGTAGGTACCTACCTAATACTAATGTAAAGATACCTATTTGGATTGTGTCAACAAATCACCAATTTGACGAAATAAGTACCTAATTACCTATTAGTCGATTACGATATACATACCTAGACGACGAGATAGCTTTCATCCGATCTTTCGACATTTACTATAGGAAAACTAGCACGGTAATGTACTACAGAAGTAGTCAGACAGGTTCCCTTTGCAAGGTTCTAACAGAACGCTTAATAATGTTGACAGTACCTAGTATGATAATGAACTCATACCTATTGCACTCGTGTTTAATCACGTACCTGCCTATGTACCTAGGTATATAAAACTGCTTCTTCGTCACGCTTGTATATCCCCGAAAGGGTATTCAGAGATGTAATAACACATAAATTTCACTCGAATACAAACATGTGCATGACATAATAATTATCAATTGAAAAGACAGTAGGTAAGTATTTTGTATTTGTGTATATATTCGTATTGCATTTTAAAGATATTGGACCTGCGCCCTTTTGAATGCTGCACCTAGAAATTCTTCACTGCAATTAAATCGCAAATTAACGGCACTAATGAGTAAATTAGCTGATATTGATTAGATTACGACATAGAAGCCATGGCTCACGGTAATTTCAAACAGTGATGGATTCTTTTACGTCGTCTTGGGTCTGCAGATGCCGGTGTATAAGGTGGTCCATTTCGCATTTTATACCACTTAGGTGGCAGACAAGCACACGGCCCACCTGATGGGAAGCGGTCAACTTGGCCTATGGACCTACCACCTACTTACAGTTTCCAGTTGCACCCCTTGGGTGTGGGAACTATGGGGAACCACCTAGATATGACCTACCAATACATTTTTTCTTCTTATAACTTCTCAAAATGTTCTAATGTAATAATTATTATCAGTTCTCATTAAATATCAATAATTAGGTAAACACAACACTTCATCATTATATCTAGTGGTTATCGTAGGTCAAAATAATGCATCGAGCGTAATTATGTCATTTTGTATCATTAAAAATTAGGTAAGTAGGTATTGCGATCAGTTTTGGTTTAACAATCTTCGTCACTGATAATCCTCACATAGGGAGAGTTATATCATACACCCATATTTCGTCAGTTGGGCTAAAATGGTATAAGTAGAGTGGGATAAGGAGTAATCCAATTTAAGGACAGGCTACGTAAACCGAAATCTATACAAATAAATAAAATTAAAGTATCTGTTACAAACAAACACTTTAATTTTTTTTCTGTTTGCCTTTCTGTCTGTTTGAACAAAGGAATTTCTGGAACGATTAGGACGGGACAATCGCTGGCAGAAAGGTAGGTAATGTTACAAGACGTATCATGGGTTACTTTAATTTTGGAAAAACATTTAGGGTTACGTCCGCGGAAGAATAATTAACAATACTTAGTCACCATATTAAATTCTCTATTACTTTTGTTACGAGTATGTAACCTTAACTTTTTTGATGATAACTATAAAGATTTATTGTAACCTTATGGCTAGACTAGCGCAAAGTAGTTCGCGACAGAGCGCTCGGTTAGTTTGGGAGCTACTCAGTGAACTAACAAATAAAAATGTGTCGCTAAAAATATTTTAGGCCCTACATTTTTTGATCTAATATCCATGTTTATATTATTAATTAAAATGTAGCCATTAACACCCAGAGTATCTTAGGAATTTTTTCAGTTTCTTAGGAGCTACAATAATACATACGTAGGTATTACCTAAATACGGACAATTGAGATAAACAGGTGCACTAGTCAGATAAATAAAAAAGTATTTGCATGTTGCATTACCGGTCGCGTGAATAGTGAGACTGTTGACATTGGATTTGTTATATTTGTGCCTAAATATTTCTGTAAAAATGTGTTTGGTTGCTACTTTGGTGGTCGATTATATTATTGTACCTAAATATTACTGATGTATGATTTGATTTTGACACAAAAACTAGGGCAGGGCAAACAAGCGTGTTAAGCGATTTTTAGTTTACGGGTTATTTTTTTACGGTTAATTTTGTGTTGTAACAAGTTTATTCAGTCTCTTCAAGAAGTGGACTTCCGAAATTATTCAGATTCATAGCTAATATCATGTGGTTTTTTGTGTAAACTTGCTGCAAACATAAGCCCGGTTTCGCATAGTCCGCCATTGATGGGCTAATTGGAAGTGTATTGAAAAGAAAGTTATGAAGGGGAAATACCTGTTATGGAAACTTAGGACTGTTTATCAATTGTCCCAGTAATGTCTGAAACCGTTCTAAACATTTGGATTAAAATTTGCTTGGATAAGTTTTGTTATTTTAAGTTTATCTAAATATAAGTCTTATTAATCTGAGAGCTATTAGCACTGTTGGTATTGAGGTTAGCTTAGCATTTATCTTAAAGCTCTATCAGATGGCATTGAAAGCAAAAATACACTAACGAAACTAGGTCGCCCGGATTTATACTAAATAGGTATGAAACAAAGGCACTTTGTTCAGTTCACTACACGAATAGCATTGCATTTATTTAACACATTGATTTGCTATGATAATGGATCACACATTTGACTCAATTAGCACAAACTCTTAGATAACTTCAACGGCCGTCAGCGCATCTCCTTAACTGTGGTATATTCCATTTTTGTTTTGACGAGTAAGATACTATACATAAGGCATGTATTTTTGTTTTTAAACAATAAGTAAGTAATAATCATTATCTAACTAGCACTCGATATGAACTTTAAAACAGATTATATAGACTCAACGTATGTACAAGGAAGGATGTGTACTCAAGCGAACACATGAGAACAGTTACGAGTACCTACTTCCGATTGCGAATGCATGTTATATTAACTCAGTTGATTGCAGTGGATCATTATAATAAAGAAACAATCAGAATTTATTGCGATATTATATAAAAATATCCCACAACTATCAAAAAGTTGAAAATAGTTGAAATAGGTATTAAATATAACAAGGGGATAATTTAATATATGTCATGGTGGAATCACACTTCGCTATTCGTCTATATTGTAGATATTCGAGGAAATTCTTATAGATGACTAAACATTTCGTCATAGAAGAGTGAAATATACACGAATAGTGAATAGCGAAGTGTGGTTCTACCATTAGGATTGACACCTATGCCAAAGTAAACATAACCTTGATCTATTCTCAACGTAACGCAGACGAAGTAATTGTGTACAATTGTATAGGCCATGTCTACTATTAACGTCTCAATAGGCATGGTATCTAGGAAGTGCGCACGCGGCGCTACAGTAGCTTATTAAAGTGCAGCGGTTACATTATCACACTTAGGTTAAACTCTCAGACTACAAGCCCATGAAGAAAAAAAACCTGCGAAATAAACAACAAAAAAATAATGGCACAAGTTTTTTAGTTATTAATATTATCTAAAAACTTTTCCCAAAATTTTTGAACGGCGTAATTATCAAACATTATTTTCCATCTTAAATAACATTTTGGACAAGATGCCGTACATTTTACAATGCCTTATATCGTATGGGTGTAGGGTAAGGGTTGCGACCCTTGGCTTTCGTCCCCTGCGCTGACAATATGTACGGCGTTCATGGATAAAGTATCTGTAGGGTACTGACACTAGTAGTCAGCCCCGCACCAGTACTCAGCCTTTTTTGGTTCAAAACCAATAGAAATAGAATTCTAATAGAAACTAACCTATAGAATTACTTTAAATTGGTTCTGTGACTCTTCATTAGTCGATTCAAATCCAAAATTATTAGCTAAGTGGCTGCAAAGTATTTTAAATATTAGTCTTTTTCGACGTCGTCTGCTGACGAGGCGATACGCGGCGCGCGCGCCATTTTTTTGTTAGTGGGAGCGTTCACAAAAAAGTTGTTATTTTTCATTTTTTTGTCAGTTTTAAGTCACTTTGTATTAACATTTCCATTGATTAAAAGTTTTGGCATCATAATCAATGAAAAAGTATCGTGTTCTTCTTAAGAATTAGTAATAATGAGGCGGCTGAGTACTGGGTCCCATTTGTATATGCATTATCTAGTACCCAGCCACCCTGGCTGAGTACTGGTTTTAACGCTGTTTTTTTTATTTACAGTTATATTAGTATCATTTTAAAGTTCAGAGTTCATCCTTTAATCTGGTATACCCATACCATATACGGTTTTGTCAAAAACCCAATAGTCGGCCACTTAAACAGTTGAAGTTAGTTACATGGCTGAGTACTGGAGAAAGTATACCCAGTGCTCAGTCGTCTATATTTAAATTGTTTCTTTATGCAGTTTCTTTCTTTTAGGCTATTTTAAACATACATACATACAAAGCACGCCTTTTTCCCAGTGGACAATCTGGTGGAAAACCATTGAACCAGACAAAATCTGTCCACTTGCTACGATCTTGGCATACTCCTTTCGCTTCTTCAACTTTCATAATTGTTTTCATACACGCACGGCGGTTGCTGGTACTCTTGACCTGACCTTTTTCCAAAACGTCCTAGATCTGATTAGAATATGTACGCTTAGGTCGCCCTTTACCTGGTTGCCCATTCACCCTCGCCTCATATATCTGTTTCGTCAATCTTCTCTATCTTGGTCACTACAACTTGAACTACACCGCAACGTTCCCTTATCACACTGTAACACATTCGGTCCATTAACTTTACTACAACTATGCTTCTTAGACTTCTTATTTCCACAGCATTTAATATACTTTCATGCTTCTTCTGCCACACCAAACATTCACTACCTTATATACCTAAGTGTGGGAACGAGAACTCCTCTATGTACAGTGAGACGTGCCTTTTTGGACACGATCCGACTGCTCATAAATTTATGCAGCGCCCCATTCACTTGATTAACTGCTATTCAGGAAAGCAAGTTTCAGAGGCAAAAATTAAAGAAGATAAATAAAAAAGAAAACAAAACAGCTCTAAATTCTAAACTAGTAAAGAGAAAGAGACTACAGAGAAGAAAAATGATGATTCTAATCAGAAATTGAGAGTAAATGAATGAAGGAAATTGGAAGATTTAACTGACATAACTGAAGAAGCAGAGTAGACTGGCCGTGATTTTGTGGAAATAAAATAAAATAAAATTAAAATTCTCTGTAACATACTTAATCATCTGAATCTCCTGAAACAGAAACCTGTAAGGAATTATTTTCCATACAGATTTCTGTTTCAGGAGCTCCTGCATACATACATACACCTACTGCATTATGCTCAAGTTTCTGCAAAAAATTGTTAATCGCCGAAAACTTTTAGAAGTGAAAAAGAACTTGAAAACTATTTAAATACTGAAACTTTTTAATTACTGAAGAATTTGCAGATTGATTTAAGTTATATATTTGATTGATTTCAAGAGAGACTGACCACTGGTGGCAGTATGGCTGATTACTGGATTTTGACGGCTGAGCACTGGTGAAAATTGCCTTATTTAGTTAAAACGTATTTTTCATATTATTAAAGGATAATTTTGTAATTTTTGTTAATTTTGTAACAAAGTTTAATAAAAGTGTAACGCAATTTATATAAAAGATTTTCAATTTAATCTTTCTAATATTTTTTATACGAGTTTGAAGTCAGACTTTCCACTAAAAGGCTGACTACTGGTGCCAGTACCCTATATGTATACAAAAAGAATTACATAAATGCCGTATAATAAATGAACTAAGTATATTGCGTCTGCAACTGCCGGTGAATTAAAAATTTGCGCTAACTTCCGGCACCACCACTTTCGTACGGCACTAGGTTTTTCGACATTTATTTTTAATCATCTACAAGCTATAAAAAAGCCGTATGTTAATAATTAGTCTTAATTACTCACTTGTACATCAGACATTCAATTTACTCTCGTACTCACCTGTACCGCTCAGAAATGACGGCATAGCGCTCAGTTATTTTATGATATAGTAACAGCCTTCTAGGCGTTATAAATTCGGCCGGGTGGGTACCACCGTGCACGATTGCGAAAAACCCTCCATAGTAATCCAATGTCTGTTGGATTGCGTTAAGGGGTCAGCAAGTGCATAGCCGGGTAGGGGGGGATTGTGGTTGCAGCACTATTGGGACCGGTGCGCGGTGCCGCGGTGGGTGTCACGCGGTGCTGCGACGATAATCCTCTTTTGATGAGGCCGTGAAGCCAAGTGCCACCATTGTTAACATGGTACGTGTATGTAATGGTGATCCTCTTTCTTGAGACTTTACCTTCAGCTTACCATCAGGCGAGGTGAAGTCAAATTGACGTGTACTATTTATTATATAAAAAAAAATCTCACGTTAACTCGCATGATCTAGATCTGGTACATACATAACAATGTTGCGATAACTATAACGATATAATATGATATTTACGATGGCTAAGTGCATAGGAGATATTTATTTACTATTAGATAACAGTTTGAGCTAAAAGCAAGCAATAAAATATAAAGTAAATAATAAACAAGTATATAAAATCAAAGTGGTACGGATATAATAGGTTTATATCTTATGCTGTGATTGAAGTGTTAACAGGACACTGCCGTCTGAAGCACAAGCCACCCCCGATGGCCGATGGGGTGAATAAAAATATTATTATTATTATATTATTTTATTGTTGATAATCAAAACAAGTCAAATTAAATTAATTCACGACTGAATCAGACTGAAAAGGCGTGATTTATTGCAAATGAATGGTTGTAAGTAACTAAACCGCACATAATAATATGATATATTGCTGTAATAAACTCGTCTATTCACCCAACACAACAACTTCTTCTTCGTGGTGTTGTTCATAGCTTGGAGTCCGTTTATCACGCCTTTTGTTTTGACTTATATGGCTTTTACGGGAGCGACCAGCGCCGTCTGACCTCCGGCTGATCGGTCTGCACCTCATCGGAGTTAATAATGAAGTGGATTTAACGGACTTGAACCGATTACAACCGCTCCCCGTCTCGGGTCTTCAGATAGAAACCGTTCCTTCGCACCCCGGCTGATCTACGGCTCACACCAGGTTTGACATTTGAAGGCTATCACCGGCTTGCATCGCACGCTGTAAAGGCGGCTCCACCTGTCCCTGCTAGGCCTGCGTTCATGGATGATGGAGGTCGTTAAGTGACATCCGATGTCTGAGTCCCCTCCGTACCTCAGGGACTCTGTCGATCGGGAGAGACCAGAACCTGTTTCGGACTCATTCCGCTACCTCCTTTCGAATGCATTACTTGCTCACAGCGATAGCGGGGAGTGTGAGCAAAACTGCCAGCGAGCCGACTCCCACTTCGAGGACGGAAGTGTACCTATTACGTTACGTCAGGTCCTAAGGCATATAGGATAGACAATCTTACAACTCGCTTGCACGAATGATATTTTCCTTTTCCTTTCACATTTTCATATGAGTCCTAATCTACAACATTATATTATTCCACAGTATATCCAATTACCTACACTTTACCATAAAACCATTTTGAAAATGTACTTTAATAATGGTACATAATTACATAAATTGTATTATTAGGTACATGCGCTACGGCTATTAAGATAATATCGTAAAATGACAGATAATATGTATTGTTCACATGTCCCGATGTACGTGAACTGGTTTGCTTAGTTGTGACGTTATTTCCATCTGATGAACTATAATAGAAGTTCCTGTAGAGATAATACAAGGACTAGTGATAGCTTTATTGCCGTACATAAATAATAAAAACCCTGCTGTTATCACCCATAGTAGAGGGTTATATAAAAGAATATATTTTACAGCTCAAATTATGATATTTAAAAATTTGTAAACAATAATTATTAGGTACCACGTTATTCAGGTGAGCCCTGTGGCTTATCTAAATAACGTGGTATCAGTCAAAAATAGTACTTTTGTTACCCTTTTATTCCACACAACATAGTTCTACGGTGACTAAGAGTTCACATTCAAACGATCTACTCGGTTTTGGGGGACAAATAATGTATTTTTACTTTTTTATTTTTTTTATATAGAACACGTCAAAATGACTTTACCTCGCCTGATGACAAGCTAAAGGTAAAGTCTCAGGACTGGGGTCACCACTACATACACCGGTAGTGCTACAGTGGTGGGCCCTCAGTTTGACGGCCTCATCAAATGCTTTTTCACGCCCCGTTTAAAGGCCCCGGGACTATAGGAGGAAGGAAACACGTGCGCTAGTAAAGAATTCCAAGTCTTTATGATGCGGCAAACAAAAGAGGCACCGAACCGCTTGGTTCTTGATGAAATTGATCTGTGTGAGGGTGATACCTCAGTCTGGCACAAGTAGTTCTGTACTGGAAAGGTTTCCGTCCGGGGTTCGCCTGCGTGGATATCGGTTATCGCTATCGAAGGTTGACTTTACTATTATGACTTAGCACCGCCCTCAATAGAAAAATCTTACGTGTTTTTTTTTATCTATAGAATTTAAATCATTAAATTTTGAGCCGATTAATTTATATTTTTACCTCAGTCTCCTCTCCCTTAGTTGAGCGGCTCAAAATTGAATGGTTTTTAGCTTCATGGTATAGCCCCGTAAAGCGTAGCAAATTTTTCCTACTCGAAATCGCTCTTAGAATTTACCCAGGCTTCACGCAGGGAGAATACAAGTTACGTAATGATTCTAGTCACGCGGCAACCATATTTGTTGTTATATACCTATTATGTTGTTGTACATAAATAATTTTATTAGCAATTTGCTGCCTTACTGGTAAATCTCCTTGTTCGTAGTTTCAATAATAATAGCAATCAATTAACTCTAGGTACTCTAACGAATTTATATTAGAAATAAGTTAGATTTTTTTGTAGGCATTTTACGTATGATATCTAGGTAGGTATCTCTTATCTATAGGTACTTGGAAACTTTAACATCACACGACTAGCCAGGGGCGCGCGGCTAGCATGAGTATACATAGTATAGGTACAGTAGGTACTTATACGAGTAGGTACTATAGGTATACGATTTTATCTAAATATCAACTCAATAATTATACTGCTTTAATAGGCATGTCAATTCTATCATAATGTGAACACATCCTTTATTAACGTAATAAACTAGATAACTAAAATATTTCTACACTAAATGATGAAAATGCTTGGGCAGTTTCATTATAACTCGGTTATGTAATTACCTACGCTAATGACTGGTGGACGTGATGAACTTGCCATTAAGTATAATGGACATGTAATATGAAGTACAATGAACATAAAATGCGGTTTTAGTCTGTTCGACTCCGACATAACCATCCCCCGCTAGCAGCAAGGGTGATATCCGTGGGGTTTTCTGCACGAAAAAAAAACCGGCCAAATGTGAGTCGGACTGGCACCCCAGGGATCCGCACAAACCTGTAGGTATATAAATAAAAAGTAAGTTTAAAATTATTAAAAATATTTTTGACATGACTTCATCTCGTCTGATGGTAAGCTTGATGGGGGTCTCAGAAATAGGAATTTTACAGACACCGATAATGCTGCAATGGTGACATTTTGATCAGTTAAACGAACTCATTAAATGCTTGACTGTACAAGGAACGAAATATGTGCGCGGGTAAAGAATTCTAAGTATTGATGGAGCGGCAAAGAAAATTGGTATTGAACCGCTTGGTTCTTTGTAGAATTGTTTTTACCATGCGAGGGCTGTACAACCTTCTTGATCCTTACCATATCTTTTTATATAATATGATAATAGTATAGGTAATCTCTGATAATGTTCATATACCTATAAAATTATGCAGTGGAAAGTGCTAACTAGTTTGCAACAAATCTGCCTAATTCTTGGTATACCTTGGTTGATTTTATTATCAAAAATAAAACTTGAATTCACATTTCGATAGTCCATTGACCTCAGTCACTCAACCAGTCAAAGTAATGAAATATTTATTAAAAAAAAATAGTTAAATCGAAATTAACTTGAGCATATTTGGCATTGAGAAAAACCGGTGCTAGTACATTTTATGAGTGGCCGACTATTACTCGTAGAGTAGAGGCTGTGATAGCTTTCCTTTTAAATTTGTTAATTCACTAGTTACCTACCTGATAGGAAAACCCAGACTAACGAAAATGACTATTCATACGGTGACCTCGGACATCGTAGTCTAACTCTCTACCGCCACAGGTCATCAAAGGAAATTCGTCAAAATAAATAAAAAAATAGAAATATATCTACATATTAAATAGCGACGTAGATACAGTTTGACCTTGCTATTATAGTATGCAGGTAAAGGCCATTAAATACTTAATTCACTAAATTACGAGTAAATAATGCTGGGAACTTTGGGTGTTAAATGTTGAAAATCTGCAAAAATCCTCGAATTAAAACGTTACGCATATTTTTTTTGTAATAAGTTCTATAATATTATAATATTAATTCATTTAAGACAAGTGACCCAGACTCATTTTCATAGGTGCATACATTGGAATTTAGTTAGAATATAATCGAAATTAGCTCAGAAATCAGAATTAGTTTAGCTCGAATTAGCTTAGAAACAAAATTTACTTTTGAATTAATTATTATACGTACACCCCAACCTTTGTACTTAAATTATGGTGTTTCCTGCAGTATGCCTATGTAGTTTCTACCACGATCGTGTCTATTACGAGTAGTTGGCAATAATCTTTCTTTTCGAATTTACTATTTTTGTTGTATTTGATTTCATTAGAATAATTTGTGAATACAGGTGTGATTAGATTTTTTTATATGATCGACTTCGATTTAATTGTTTTTATGGATAAAACAGTATCTTCGAGTAGGGAACGATTAAGTGGTTATGTCGAATTCAAACCATTTATATACGAGTGCGAACCACATAGGATTAGTGTATAACGTGAGACGCGACGAACCAGTTATCGTGAAGTTCACTCAGTATCTGACCATCTGACCTATGGTCGGACCTCACGACAGGCAGGGAATTCATCTTCTTACGTTGCTTCAAACAACGACGGTGCGCACTGTGAGGTATGAGAGGAATGTTATTCCGCGCACGCTCTGCTATGAAATAATTTCCCTGCCGTTTTCCCTAGCGTCTACAGTATGGGGTTCACCAAGAACGACATTAGAAGGTTTGTACAGGGTCGGCGTGTGTGACGCACTTGGTGTTGCACAGCACACGTCCATAGACCACGGTGACCGCTTTCCATCACATCAGGTGGGTCGTGTCCCCTACGAGTAAGTGGAATAAAAGATGCGTTCAGAGTGAAGCGACCATGCTTTATGATAACCACTTGCAATATTCGCGTGATAGACCAGTGCCGATAGCTATGAAAATGGTAAAAAGTAAAAGAAATTTATAGTAGGATGAAACCTGTTGTAAAAGGAAGAGAATATAATAAAAATGATAGGAAAAATAAATTACGGGCGATCTGAGGTCGGGAAGTGGGGAGGGGGGTGAGTTTTAAGGGTAAAAACGGTTTATCTCGATTTCCGGCAAAACTACAAGTCCTATGGAAAAAAGTTAAATGACAAAGTTGTAGATAATAAAGAGACCTACAACTTTTCATTTACACTTTTTTCACATAATCACAAAATAGAACCCTGAGCTTTAGCGAGGGAATCAAAAGTGCACAAGGTGAAAAATCTTTGCACTCGAGTGCAACCATGAAGTTATAGTTCAACATGTAACTTTTCATCCCACCTCAGCGAGGAAATGACTAAATACAAAAATATTAATTTCGAAATCGAGTTTTTCTTCTTTGCATTTTCTGAGAACATTTACCATAGCAATGTATATATATTTTTACATTATCAGAAAGAAGAGATTTCAAAGAACAAAAAACTCTTTGACTTTTTTTAAAAAGCTGATATTTTGACGTGAGAATTTTCGATTGAAAATTAGGGTGGTTTTTCGATATTTAGTCCAAATAAGCTGAAAAAAAGAGTATTTCAAATCAAAAAAATTACAGTGTATGTGGGACATAAAAAGCTAAGTTTTCACCAAATTTCGTGGAAAACAAATTTGTTTTGCTTAAGATAAAAATAAAAAACCAAAAACTTGATTATTTGAATTTTTCACATACATTTTGAGGTTATGTGAAAAAAGTGTAAATGAAAAGTTGTAGGTCTATTTATTACAGTCTACAACTTTGTCATTGAACTTTTTTCCATAGGACTTGTAGTTTTGCCGGAAATCGAGATAAACCGTTTTTACCCTTAAAACTCACCCCCCTCCCCACTTCCCGACCTCAGATCGCCCGTAATTTATTTTTCCTATCATTTTTATTATATTCTCTTCCTTTTACAACAGGTTTCATCCTACTATAAATTTATTTTGTCTCAAAGTCTATCTGCACTGGTCTATGAGTCGCGTGCCGTCGAGTCGTCGCGTCATATTGCCGTCACACCTCGTTCATTGAACCAATACATAATTAAGTATTATTGGTGTCAGACTGCATTAGCTACTTTTTGGTGAACAATCGGAGGTTTTCTAGCCCAGTGAAGGTATTTAAAAAAGTTCATTCAACTATCAAAAACCGGACTGCTATAGATGTCATTGCTATAGATGGCAGGATTGTGCTGGCTTACATACCTATACCACGATGCTTTTAGAGCAATCCAAATGCGATGCTATATACTGTGCATAGCTCTATCTCCCTTCCTGAGTTAAACTGTTATTGTTAATGGTGTCTGACTATATTTTGGAATTGTTGTTTTTTCTGTGCGGTTTATTATACCTAATGGTTGCGTGGGTAATTAACGTTTTTATTTAACACTTTATAAAAAAAACAAAAAATGTCGGCGAAGATCGTCTGTCACCCATCTGACCATCAGATGAGAAATATTTTTTCATCAAATACATACCTATTTTTTTGTCCAATAACGTGCCTAATGATGACTTGCGTACCTATGGATTATTTTTTGGTATGACCTGTTGGTTAAGACTTCTTTCAAGTTGAATACTAAGTACAAAGAGTGAATGAACTATACCTAATTATCTTTTCTTTAAACGTGTTGGACACGAGTTAAACTATTCTTACGTTGCTTTAACACGTGCGTACACTTTTTGTTGGAACACAATATTATGAAAACGCTTTTACTGGCTACGTCCTATTTAACTAACCAACTTGGTCTGTATGTAACCGAATCTTGTCGATCGTATTATCGTATTCATTACACCCGGGTTCTCGACCGAACACTCGACACAGACCACAGAACAAACACCTCATCTGCTAGCCTCGGGCCTCGTGCCAAAATCATAGTAGTCAAAGAAATAGTTAGTATAATTGTTAAAAACTAACTGATGCCCGTGGCTCCGACCGCGCGGATGTCGGTTTTTGCTCATATCTCTGATTCTACTCAACCAATTGTAATGAAACATACGGCAGATTGTAAGACTGATTAAGATATATATAAATAACCGCATCAAACTCCGTTCAGTATGTAGGTTTTGCGTCCATCGCGAACAAACAAGCAAGAATTCCAAAAAAATTAATAATCAGGTAGTTAAGTATCATAATTTACACGACTCAAGTACTTTTTTATATCTCCAATGTACAGCCACAATCAAATTATTATTTAAAAGAAGTACAGTACACTGTACAGACCACTGGAAGAATGCAATTAAATCTGAAATAATATATTCATTCATACCTTAAGTACATTACATTACATTAGTATCGCATAATACATACAGTATTATGTGATACATTATGTGTTTGTACCGCAGAATAATAAATTATGCCGAGGTTAATACCTTTATATTGGTTTCGTTCGCTCACATATTCACACCACCTCTAGGATCGTTCTGCGCAATACCACAGAATACCTAATAGTACTTGGTAATACTCTCGACAGATCACAGCGGTGTGCTGTCCGCATCATTGGGACTTTGATCTGATGCCACCAATACCTTTAGAGATAAGTATGTGTTCTACTGATCGTATACCCACAGTCCACTGGCACCTACTACCGGGATAATAACCTATGCCCGATCGCAATCTACCTTAACCAAATTTCAGTCTAGTCCATTTAGTAAATTTTGCATTATTTAATAACGAACAAATTAACTTTGGCGTACTGTGATCCATTCTACATTGTATTCAATTTATTTATGAACAAACATAACTTGTGTATGAATTTCAATGACAATAAATACATTCAAATCAATGAAAATGTCAAATTATCATAATATATTATACAAAAACAGTAAAAACAAGGAATGTTATAAGTTATGTCAAGTTAAAATATATCGGTGTTAAAATTAATAAATTAAAATTAAATAACTTATGATCGTTGATAAATGATCATGAGATTACAACTTATATTCATTACTACCATTCAAAAACTTGTCCTTATGGTATGGAACAAAAAGTCAATATTAAATTTAAAATATTCACATGAGTCAAAAAAGGATGAGCAATTAAAAAAAAACTAAGTAAACAAATAACTAACAAATTAATATAAATATTTATAATATTATTTAATATTACACAGAATAAAATAAAACAAATTCATTTGTAATGTGACGACTGAGTAACTTTGATGAATGATTTAAATTTACACAACGTTGCAATATGAGTACATTATGCAAATTTTATAGTACTCCACGTCGCGTCGTGTACCTACATAATATGCTAGTTGAATTCGATGTTAGCTCGCAACGTGGTACATATCTTTTTAATGAAGGTGTGTCTTTTAACTAATAGCAGGAACTTTTTCTACATACACACAACCGTTGATAGAAGAACTGACTCTTGTGGTGGGCGGTCGATGATGCGGCTAGCTCACACCCACGAATATAATAATTATGAGACCTAGCGTATATCTATGGGCCTAGCCGGAGCGCGTTGCCGTGCAACATGCCCGGTCCATGATTCTAAATTGGATGATAAAGATTGGAACGGAGAAATCAATTCTAATTACCTATTTATTTATTGCATTTTTTATACAACTGAGGTGGCAGACAAGCAGGCGAGCCACCTGATGGGAAGCAGTCGTGCCGTGGCCTATGAACGAGTGAAATGGTGGGGGATGAGATAGAGGTTGGGGCGTGTTGAGAGGGTTTCTGTGCTGATGGCACAGAATCCCTTGCATGAACTCTGGCTACCCTCAATTCTAATTAAACACAACTGTTACCTATTTCCTTTGGTGGAATCTGACGTAAGCCATATATGGCTTAGGTCAGTGGCTTAGGTAAGATTGTATGTTTTCAACAAAAAACATTTTATAATTAAAGTTTAAGCGGGCAACATGAAGGGAGGCATCCTTGGCATTGAAGGTCAATCACATCATACACAAATAACTTCACGTAAAATACAGGTACAATATAGCATATTATTTAAGGGTTGACACTTTATAGTAGGTATAAATAAAATATTCCAGTCTAAAATATTAATGAGTTAGCAGACCACTCCAGACGGTGACTCTTGATCCCTCTTGACACACATAAGGAGTGACAGAAGAGTATAAAACATTTTTAGTTAGTACCTACTTGCAAACCTGATCATAATTTATTATTTAAGAACCACTATCTAAGTATCTATATTATTCAAGAAGAAGCAAAAAAACGTAGGTACATACTATAATAAAATTATACCATTCATTCAAGTTATTTGAAAGTTATTCTGCGGGAAAAACTATCTATTATCTCGATTTTTACACTCACTTTTATCTTAACACCTAAAATACTTCAAAAGGTTTAGCTTATATTTTGCATTCAGCACGTACTAAAGTTTGAAATTTTGTAACATGTTATATTAAATTAATTCAAAAATTTTTAGTGGTAGCCCTGATGCAAGACGCAAGTGATTGTTGCAGCGAGCACAATATTGGCAACGTTTTAGGTCCTTCACCCAACGAGCTTTTAAGGAAGTGCGCTTTATTAAAACCTTGTGGTTGTTTTATGACAAGAGCTCTGTTGTAACTTTATTTGAATTTTAGCATTGATATAAAGTAAATAAAATATAAATTATATTAAACCTACATCTGCTGGCTCTCTATCTACGTAGTCATAGTTATTAATTAAATAGGGGTAGGTACCTACTACAAATCTGAATACTAAATATTCAGATTTATATTGCGTATAAAAGTATATTATGCATATAAACACCTAGACTAATGCAAATTGAACCCAATAGCCACCGTCTCTGACGACGTTAGTAGCCAAATGCTCTTCCGCTACTCAAACACATCATCATCAATGATGACTGATGACTATATTCTTTGAGTCCCACACACCGCTGTCTAGACCCAAAGTAAGCATAGCTTAACTAGCTTGTGTTACGGATTCTAGAATGCGAATAAACATACTTATAGTGCACGGCATCTAACTTGGCAAGGTTTTGGAGTAGTGGGGCGCCCACCAGTACTCCAAAATGTTGGCAAGTTATATACCATGCACTAAAGATATTTTTATTTGTAAATACATGCGTATAACTATGCTAGTCACGTTCCTATAAACCCAGACTAATATTCATCTTCATGCACACAAATATTGGCACGGAGAGAATCGAACCCGCGACTTAGCAGTCAAATGCACTACCGCTACACCACAGAGGTTTTCAAATGATGATGCTTTGAGAGCGTTTACTTGTAAAATAAATTACTACGTGCATTCATACCTATATACGGGTTTAGTCTCAACACTCAACGTTGTGAGTTTTTTTATCAAACAAATAAGTATTTTTCATTGAAATCACACATAGCATAACCTAGACTACTCCTTTATTGACGTGTGCAAACGGTACCTAACGAGTTCATTAGTCCAACGGTGAATAGTGTGGCTACCTTAAAATGTAGCTCACAAATCACCAGTAAGAATCCTTTTAAATGAGTTTTCAAATACCAAAATACATACATACACATACATATATGCTCACGCCTTTTACCTCCGGGGTAGGCAGAGACAACAGACCGCCATCTGCCTCTGTCCTGATATACTTCACGTGCTCCCTTTACTGTCATTAAGCCTTTCATGCAAGCCCGCCGGTTTCGAGTGCTTTTGACCTGCCGTTTTACCAAAATAAATTCAGTAAAATGCTAATACAGCATTAATTATTTTAGACACGTTTATGTTCATCGGTGAAATCCTAACATATCTAAGGTGTTCTGTAATGGGAGCCTGATAAATAAATAAATAAATAAATATTCAACGACATTCTACACATCGCCCCCTAGACCCAAAGTAAGCTTAGTTTAACTAGCTTGTGTTATGGGTGCTAGAATGCTGATAAACATACTTATATACTTTTTTTTTGTAAATACATACTTATTATACATAGAAACACCCAGACCAATGCAAATAGACATATTCATACATAGGTACAATTATTTGCACTGAGCGGGAATCGAATCCGCGCCCCTGCATAGCAGTCGCATGCACTACCGCTACGCCATAGAGGCCGTCAAAATGAGTGTGTAAAAGTGCCTGATGCTAGAAGACCCGGATACAACCAGGAAGAAAGGGGTTTGTACTTGAACAATGTTATTTATTTATTTCGGTAAGAGAAATACCTCATGTTCAACCGAACGCCAGTCCCAGTTACTTACGTCCTAACCCTAGGCGCATGCTTAGCGACAGGCGACAGCGACAGTTCGCCGTCAGGCTGCGGCCGACAATTTTATAGAGCGCCACGAGACGCGGCGACTCGCTAGCGTATAAAATGTATGAAATTCTTGGCAGCAGCCTGTCGTCGCGTCTAGACCGCAGAGCTGTCGCTGTCGCCTGACGCCCAGTGTGCGTACCATGTAAGTGCCTAACACATCGGTGTCCGAGGTCCGCTTCCCTGCTGCTCCTTCCCATAATTTGGTTATTAATCTGATCACTATCAGCAAATGTAAGACCGAGTTGGTTTCGGTTTTAATATTATACCTGTTCGTATGTCAGCCGGGACGTAGACGGGACCAATGACGACGCATCAGTCCCGGTGGTAATACAAACATCTGTGGAATTCGTTGCAGAATGAGAATGCTCGTGCCTCGAAGACTATTGAGCCGTGTGATGTAGTCTCCGAGGCATGAGCGCTTTGTTACAAGAAAAAATACTCGTTTGTGTTTTATTTATTGCAGAGTCACGGGACTTGTTTCATTCGGTGGCTAAAGGACATGGCAGGTCTCCATCACACAGTTAACACAGAGCCGTTGGAACCTTGTAATAAAATTCTCGGTTGATGGCAATAGGCGCACAATCTATTACGCGGGACCGGGGAACATACGTAAGTAGGTAATTAACGAATTTTTTTTTTCTTAATGTAAATATATATCTCGGCCTTCAACAGAATAAAAAGTGTCATGTGAGGTTGAATTATTTATTTCTTTTACGAGCTTGGAACCTGTGTTTGAGTTTTAAAATCCAATGAGATATAACTACCGTAATTGTTTTTTATGTCATTTATGACGGTGAAACCTTGAAAACCTCGAACTATCTAAACACAGCAAAAAATATAAATTAATTATGTTGTCTTAAATAAAATACCTGTTCCGCTTTTTTACCCGACTGCCAAGAAGGGTTATGTTTTTTTAGCACTACTTTATTAGCTTTACCTGCATGTACTTATGCAACAAGATCTTTGAACTCGATTTTCGGGCGCTTCAAGACGCACGTCGGATTAATTGACCATACTTAATTTTATTCATTGCCAGGCCCAAATCAAAGGATAAAAGTGGCTTAATTAAAAATGTACAAGCCTTTTTATATTGCAATACATGAATCAATAAAATTACAACTATTCGTTATTCCTCATTTCAATTTCAATTTATATTTCCTGCTTTTTAAGGTTCTGTACCTTGTATTTTTTTATTTCGGTATGTGCAGCGACATAGAATTCTTTTTTCTATGATTTCTGTATGTCTATCTACTTGCTCAGACTGACAGACTGGTTGAATGATAGAAACTAGGTAAGTACTGGAGTTACAAACATGAAATTCTTAGTGCTTTTTATGTTGTAGGTAAGTATCTGCTATGAAAGTACTTATTTTGAAAAATAGATTGTAACCATTCATTGATTTGTTTAAATAGGGGCAAGGTTTTTAAGCTACCTATCAAAAAAAACTTTTACCACGTCTTGCAAAGTCCGTAACATTATTTTGCTACTGGGAAAAACCTGAGGCTTTTTTGTTCCTACAATTGGATAGTTCTTCGTGTTTTTTTGTAACTATTACGATTAAATATTTTACCTTGTTTCAATTTTTTTACGTGGAGATCGCATAGCAACGACATAATACGACTATAACTCGGACCATGGTTACAGTTGCCGGTTCCATACCTATCGATAGCGAACTTAATTATCGCTCAATTTTGATACACTAACTAAAGTGACGTAATACTCACATGACTTCACCCTTTTTGAAATTAGACCTTATGTCGATCGTTATGTCTTGCTTTGAAAGTGACGGAACGGGAATGGAACCTTTATAAGGGAAGTTTAAAAGTTGCACTAATAAATGAAAAATTGAGAAGTGAGCGACTGTCGTGGTATGGAAATATTATGAGAAGAGTAAAAATTAATGTTGTTAAAACGTTCAAAGTATGAATGTAGAGGGTTTTAGTCGCAGAGGTAGAACTAAGAAAAGATAGATGGAATGCATGGAAGAGGACATGTCTAGGAAAGGAGTGACTGAGGAAATGACAGGAATGTATGGGAGATAGTGACATATTGCCCCAACCTCAAATAATTGAGACAAATAGGTACCTACTAGTAGATGATAATCTTGAAGTAATTATTTGTAATAAAATCAATAATTTATTCATTATAATTATTTCCTATTAGAAGACTATTACAAGCTGTAACACTTGCGTGTGCAATAATGAACACGTGCATGTTTTACCAGTTTAACCGAGTTACGATGCCACAGACACACATCACAGACAGGTCGAACTTATAGGTACCTACCATATAAGCTTAAGTGCGCTTTATCCATCCGCTTACTATATTTCGTCCTTTGGATTCGGTTTATTTTGGCTCGTTTAGAGTACCTATATAAAAGTATTTCCAAATACCTACTCAGTGCTCAGTAACAAAGTACTTACCTACTTAGGAAATAGGTATAATGACCTCCACAAACAAAAGTTAGAAACATCCAAAACTAAAAATAGAAGTTCAGGGCAAGAAACGAATTAATCATGAGAATAGCAGTATTTACCTAAATTCTACTAAATCAGTCAGTAGGTATGATGTTGATGATAGAACGCTAAGCACAAAATTATAATATAATGGTGAGTATATTGCCCATCTTTAACTACCTGGGCACGAATATAATTAAAGGATGCTTAATTGTTTAACGTCTTCTCAAGAACATAAATGAGGTATGAGTAAATAAAAAATTACTAAAAGAAAAAATAACTTGATGTCAGAGTTATATTAGCACAGTATCAAATTCCCACACAAATAAAAGTTAGGCACTTAGGCAGTAGCGTTTAGATTATAACAAAAAGATAAATTTATATAAATTCAAAATTAATTGTTATACACTTTTTGCGTCGTAGGAATTTTATAAACAAATATATTATATTTAAGTAATTTTAAATACTTAAGTATATATTAAGGTGAAGTAACTAACTATGATGGATGTATGACATTTCAATTCCATGAAATGCAAATGATTTTGCACATCGTCGCTGGGAAGAACTAATTGTACCTAAGTCCGGCTAAGGTCAGCTTGCTTCAGGTTCTGTCTTTAGAACACTGATTGCATTTCAAGTCAATGAGTTTGACGACAATTTTGTGGAACATCACAATTTTACTATAGTCCTTTATTTACAACGATAGCATTCATGCGTACCTAGGTATTAAATATAACGCCAACGAGCTAATTAGTAACAATGATAACATCAACTATAATACTATCTACAAATACCAACGAATATTTGCTGGTAAATCATATGCCTATTGTAGTTATGTATTAACCAACATTCATTATTATTACCATGTTTTTTTATATTTCGTCCGTTAATTAACTGAATATAACTCCTTCATGTAAAAAAATTACCTAGGATAAAGCGCAAAACAGAATGGCCACCATTTCAGATGTTGTCAATTCTAAAATGGTGTTCCCTTCCTCGACTACCTCAACAGGTGCGTTTCCCTTCTTCTCTGATTGCAGGAGACACGTGTGCGGATAGAGAATTCCAGATCTTTATCGTGCGACACAGAGATGAAGTACCTACCAACCAAACAGCTTGATTCGAGGAGATGAAGTACCTACCTACCGAACAGCTTGATTCGAGATTATATTGTTTGTACTGTATGCTTTTACCGCTTATTGTTTATACCACTGGGCTCCGGTGTCACTGTCACCCACACCGCAGTCCAGCACTTACCTACTTGGGTATTTGAAAATTGAACTAAGTTAAAATTGATTTAAGTTTCGTTCAAATCGTGCTAAGTTACATTCTGTGTAACGTAAATTATTTTGACTATATTATTATGCATAACCTATCTACATACCTACTGTTTTTTAATATTTAGTGTTAATAGTGGTATTTTTGTGAGTTCGAAACTGGTGAATTTAGATAACTGTTTCTGTAACTGTCAAAAAGTCTAAGCGTTAAAATTAGAAAGTGTTACCCGCCAAATAAGTCGACTAGACATGAAATCTAGCTAGATATACTAAACTGACGCCAAGGTTATCACACTGAATTAGACATTGTTACAAACAAATAGGTAAGTCCTTACAGCGTCGTCGGTGTCGTCGTAAATTTCTTACAATACCTATTCGAACAAAAATGAGAAAATAGGTAGGTACTTTTGCGAAGTTGTGAAGATCATTATAACAGTGGGAGGGTGGGCGTCGTTGTCTGTTAAATTACACCTCACACAGTTTACACTAGCACAGCTAGCTAGTGTTAATAATAAAGAATCTGAATCAACCAAAACGTAGCTAAAACAATCCGTTATGCACTTGTACAATATCATCGAGCTTATCTATCTAGCACTTATAGCTGTAAAAAACAACAATCTAATTTACTGGAGCAAAGGACGCCCGAAGTACATGAGTAATCTGTGCTTCGGTCGTTACGGATACAGTCCACAAATCACTGATGCACCTTTGCGGTTCTCTAAGATCTGCAGTAGCCAAGTCAACCTCATCTGCAAGGGCTGCAAGATGAAACAACTGCTGATTAACGGACTAGAGGCGCAGGCTTTTGTCTTAGGTTGGAAGTTGGAGGTCAGTCAGTTGTCGCACCCTTTAAGCCAAAGTCAACCAAATTATGGGAAATAGGAGTAGTGGCGGGAGTTTGGATGTAACCGGGATTGTTACTCGTGTGAATATGAGAGAATAGTTTTTTTTTTTTTTTAAGTTAGGAGCAAGTAGCCGAAATAACTACCTACTTTTTTATATAGGACACGTCAAAATGACTACCTCGCCTGGTGGTAAGCTAAAGGCAAAGTGTCAGGACTGGGGTCACCACCACATACACCGGTAGTGCTACAATGGCGGCTCTTAGCTTGACGGCCTCATCAAATGCTTTTACACGCCCCGCTTAAAGGCCCCGGGACTATAAGAGGAAGGAAACACATGTGCTGGTAAAGAATTCCAAGTCTTTATGGTGCGGCAATTAAAAGACTAGTTAGTAAGTATTCCCGTTAACCACTACAGCTAAGATGTGTTAAGCAGTACATAAATATAAATGGAAATGGTATTGTAAAGACTTCAACGTGTAACTAATTGAGAGGCTCCACTACCACAGTATAATAAGATACATACTATGACACTAGAACGAACCACGCATGGCAAGCCATCGCTATTTTGTACAGGGAGCAATAGTATGTAGTGGCAGCCTGTTCATTCCTTATTTCGTTTCCTAAACAGAATATTCTTGTTTTTTTTAACTTAGCTTATGATGTTTAAAGTCACCCATTGTTAAGTTTGTGTCCTAGTGGATATTGTCAGCATCCACCATCGTACTACCTATGTACATTCGCACCTACGAGTACACTTTGTAGTAGTGTTGGTAAATAAATAGTCATAATTACCTACTTCCACGTTTACCGCAAATGTTAAGCCAGGCAGCAATGAGCTTTGCACCATTTTATGAACACCTATCACGTGTCTGGTTACGCATCGCAGAGCGTGGTTCATCACTATCGTATACTGCGGGCATTAAGGCAAAGGGTCCTCAAGAAATTATGGTTTTAGATGTGTTAGCGACGTCCAAAGATTCTTAAATTCTTATTATATTTATGACTAACTTTCCTAGATAGAATTTGGGCGTAAAGATTGGTCCAACTCAAAACGATTTAGTTTCATTTAAGTTGTTTGAGTTAGGAAAATAGAAATTATGAAATTATTCTAAAACACACATATCAAATTATCACAATATTTACTGAATATCTTGATGTGTGTATATGGGGCCTCAAGATCTTCTTGTAGCTTGAAGACCAAGTCCACTTTTCTATGTCTCCTTTCCCAAATTTGATTTATATTGACTTTCACGGGACGAAACTGTCGTCACCGAAGAAGAGTTCATAAATTATTTATTTATAAATAAACAAATATTTAATGAACTCAATGGTCTCGACGTAACATGTAGATATAAGTTGGTATATAATATTATGGTAATCATTGTTGTGGCGGGTACCAGTCCATATGTTTATTTGTCAAACTTGGGGGGTACTTGTTAGCGACCGGTAAGTGGGTATGTTGCTGATCTTAAAATTAACGGCTGTGAGTTTGCGAGCGGCGCGAGTCAGCTGATTTGCGAGCGACACGGCAGTCAAATTTGGAGCTCCTTTCGAGATAGACGCTCCGCGCGGCTCACCGCTTTGAAACACAACTTAGTGTTTTCGCCCCGGGTCTACTGCGGATCCCGGACACCGCATACGAAACGACATCGGCTGGTGGCCACCAGCAGCAGCAGCAGCAGAACCAGAACAGCAGCCGAACACCAGCGCTGGGTGAGTGATATACTCATTTTTACTGTGTGGCTGCATGGCCCCTCTGGTTGTCGGCATAGACAATTGGACTGAACCCGAACTCCACGGTAGGTCGTAACCTGTTCTCAACCCGCTTTGGAAGACACGGCTATTTACACGCCTGCCACTCCATTTTATGGTCCTTCGAGCCGGATAGGTTTCAGTATTATTTTAATAATAGGCAATTTTAGTAGTTAAAATTTCCTACCCGCTTTAATTAATTTAGTGCCGTTTCATACTTACGTAAGTCTTGGTAAGTGTGAGCGCCATACCGCATTTATTTAAATCGTTTCATATTGCTTGAGTTGTTTGTTAAATACATACCAACTTTACAATGTCTATCGAAAAGTCTCGAATAAATATAACGCAGCTAACTGCTAAAAAAGAGGCTATCTTCGAACGAATGAATCGTTTGTATAATTCTTGTAAAAATATTTCGAATTACGATTCGCGTTCGAACGAATCTTTCTTGGCGCAATCTGAGTCAATTACTGAACTGTACGGAAAATTTGAGGAAATAATCGATAAAATTAATCAAATAAATTTTGAAGTGGACGGTACCCCACCAGATTATTCATGTTTGAGTTCGATTGAGGATTTATACTCGAGTATCAAATATAAACGCAATCTCATACTTTCTAAATCTAATTTTGAATCAGGCACAGTTGCTCCGGAAAAAGTCAACATTATGTTACCGCCTATTAAGTTGCGTACTTTTGACGGAAATACCGAGAATTGGCCGATGTTTTATGAGATATTTCGAACAAACGTACATCTTAATACCGATCTCACGGATGCACAGCGCGTGCAGTATTTAATTAGTAATCTGACTCACGGTGCATCAAATATAACCGCAGGTATTATTCCATCAGGAGATACCTATAAAATTATCTGGGACAGTCTGATAAAAAAATATCAAGACACCCGCAGTTTAGGTGAACATTACCTAAACAATATTTTTAATACTAAATGTTGCACTGTTAATGCCGCTGGTTTAAGTGCTTATATCGAAAAATATTCCGCGTCTGTCGCTGCATTGAAACAATTAGGCATACCCGACCTATTAGATTTCGTTCTGTTGTATTGTGGGTTGAAACCACTCGACTCACAAATAATTCAACAGTTCGAGAACAGCGTCAGTGGGAAAGAATTCCCTTCCAGTGTCGAATTAATCTCATTTATACAGGAATATATTAAAGTACTTGAGAGGTCACAAAATAAAAATTCTAAGGTCGAGCCGCGTGCGAGGGCTAGTGCGTCTAAGGCCGGGACTCCACCAAAGCGGAGATGTGTGCGGTGTGCTGTGTGCTGTGCGAGAAGAGATGTTTTTCAGCTCGCGGGACTCCACCAAAGCGGAGATGTGTGCGGTGTGCTGTGTGCTGTGCGAGAAGAGATGTTTTTCAGCTCGGGTGCGAGGCGTTGAGTGCTCAGTACGCATTCTGACACGAAAGGTAGACGATGTCGCTATTATTACAAAAAAAGTATCTTCTTTTACTTGAAGAAAAACCCGAAAAGAAACCCGGCGCGCGCGCGGGGTTCTGCGGGTTGCTAGCGGGCGAGAGGGGGGAGGGTGACATCGCTCACTGCACGCCGCTCACATCTCTCATCTCCACTGCGCGTCGTCCGCGCACAGCTCACATCTCCGCTTCCATCGCGACATACAAATATTACACATCTCCGCACAGCGATCTCCACTGAAGCTGAGCGGAGAGGAGACGTGTCAATAACTCAATTCTATTGGTTGTTTAAAAAACATCTCCTCTCCGCTCGTCTCGTCTCCGCTTTGGTGGAGTCCCGGCCTTCAGTCGTGGCGCACAGAGCACGTCGAAAGCGTTCGTCGTTAGTAAAAAACCGGTTTCCGAGTCCAGCTGTATATTATGCGATAATATAGAACATAGGTTGTTCAATTGTGCTAAGTTTAAAAATTTTGATTCACCGCGGGCCCGGTTCGAGTTTGTTAAGTCGAATCGTGGCTGTATAAACTGTTTGAGCTTAACACATTCGATATATAAGTGCAAGTCGCGTAATGTTTGCAATGTTTGTGGCAAACAACATCATTCGTTGTTACATTTTTCGAGTGAAAATAATATCCCGACTAATAATCAGTCTGTGACCGCGCTGGCGACGCAGCCGGTTCGAACTCCGGCCGTTGAGAGCGACAGCGCGCAGGCTGGGTACTTGACTACACCTGCTTTGTCGCTAAGCGAGACGCATTCGGTTTCGCTCACAGCGGGCGCTAAGTCGAACACTACGATTTTATTATCAACTGCGCAAGTTTATGCGCATTGCAAGGGCCAAGATAGAAGGTTGATTAGGTGTTTGATAGACAGCGGCTCACAAAATAATTTAATTACCGTGGATTGTTGTAAACGTTTGAACATACCGGTTGTTAAGTTGTGCAATTCGTCGCTGCAAGGTGTAGGCAATACCTCGCGACCCGTACATGGGTTTATTAATTTTACAATCGAATCGCGCATTAATCCTAATAATAAATATTATATTCATGCGTTGGTGGTTGACTGCATTACAGACAGACTACCCTCCAATTATATAAAAATAAATGATGATTTTTCATACTTGAATAATTTACCGCTTGCCGATTTAAGCTGGAATGTACCTGGTGAAATCGATTTAGTTCTTGGTGTACAACTATTTCCGTATATTTATTTGGGAAATAGGGTCGATTCGGGTAATCGCGCACCACCCGCAATACTTACTAGTTTCGGTTATGTACTCATGGGAGACATTGTATGTCGTAATGATACGAAACCTACCTTTTCTTCATTTACCGCGATTACGAATATTGACATTGAGTCAAATTTACAAAGATTTTTTGAGCTAGAGGAAATTCCGACTCAGCGATTTATTAGTCCGGAAGAGTTAGAATGCGAAAATAGTTTTAATTCCTCAGTTTTATTTAGAGACGGTAGGTATTTTATTGATTTACCTTTCTCGCGAAGCCCTTCGGAGTTGGGTAATTCTCGCGGAGTGGCTCATAGGCGCCTGCTTGCACTCGAGCGAAAATTCGCACAATCACCTACCCTACGCGAGAATTATAATAAAACCATCGCCGAGTATATAGCTCAGGGTTATTTGTCGGAGGTACCCGACTCTGAAATAATAGAGGAAGGCTACTACATACCGCATCACGCCGTTATTAGACCGGACAAGGACACCATTCGGGTGGTTTTGGACGCTAGTGCCAAAACTCACTCAGGGTTGTCACTCAACGATGTCCTGCATGTCGGACCTAATTTACAGGCTGATTTGTTTTTATTACTACTTGATTTTCGCACCTTTCCTGTAGCTATGACCGCAGACATTAAACAAATGTTTTTGAGAGTCGGGGTAAATGAGCACCATCGTAAATATTTAAGAATTTTATTTCGTTTTAATAACAGTGAAAACATACGTACTTTTCATTTTAATCATTTACCGTTCGGGTTAAAACCTAGTCCGTACTTAGCTATGCGCACATTGCGTAGCTTAGCGTGTGAGCATAGTGACCGCTTTCCTGAGGCTTCTAAATTAGTTGAAACTCAGTTTTATATGGATGATTATGTTTATTCAGTGCCCGATGAACCATTGGCAGTTGACTTATCTCGCCAATTAATTGATTTACTTAAGATAGGTTCATTTGATCTGATAAAATGGGCAAGTAATAAGCCCGCTGTATTAGAGACACTTCCGGAATCTCATCGCTCGCCGGTATGTTTCTCTCCGGTAGATAAAAATTCAAATAATTTTAAAATCCTTGGCTTATCCTGGGAACCCGCTGACGATCAGTTTTCTTTGACTACCGCCATTGTTGAAAATAAATGCACTAAACGCACTATTTTATCATTGGTGGCCCGCTTGTTTGACGTGCTGGGTCTTGTGGCTCCGGTCGTTTTGTACGCTAAAATCCTCATCAAGGAACTCTGGTTGGCTAAGATAGATTGGGATGAGATTCCTCCGGAACATATAGTCAATAGGTTCTCGGCTTTTACACGTGATTTTTCTGCACTCTCTTCTTTAAAAATACCGCGACATATTGGGGTTTTTAGGGAGTCTGTGGTAAATATTGTAGCATTTTGCGACGCCAGCTTTAGTGGTTATTGTTGTTGTATATACCTACACATAACCGACCCTGAAGGGAATATCACGGTCCGGCTCCTATGTGCTAAATCTAAAGTTTCCCCCGCGGCTTGTTTTAATCACGTGTCTGGAAAGACAAATTCTAGTGATTGTCTATCACGCGGCATGCTGCCGTCGGATTTAATTGCACAGTGCGTTGTCGAGAATATTTACGCCGCTGAAAAGTTTATTGTTCGCGTTAAATACCTAAGCACGTTAAAAACTCGTAAGAAATGGTGCACGCCTGATCGTCCGATAGAGATCGGTGTTATTGTACTTTTGGGTCAAGATAATGTACCACCTTTGTCGTGGCCATTGGGTATTGTAACCGAAGTTTTTCCGGGCTCGGATGGCGTAGTTAGAGTAGCTTCTATTAAAACCGCGTCAGGACTATATAAACGTCCTGTAACTAAGCTGTATCCTTTGCCAACGCAATAAATTCTTAATTTCACTATATTTAATTACACCCGCAACTTAGCCTAGTATTTAGTTATAAGTTTAATAATTAACAATCAACAGTCGAATTCAATTTGAATATCTGTTTGTTTTGTTTATACCGCTGTTGTGTGCTGTTGCATCCGCTGTAACAGTTCATTAATGTACTCAGACCGTTTTATAATTTTATTTACTTAACTTAACTTAACCGCTCAGATTATCGTCACCCAATTACTTAGCTCTCCTCTTTACTTATTGCTCTGGACCTCGTCAAGGCGGGGAGCGTGTTGTGGCGGGTACCAGTCCATATGTTTATTTGTCAAACTTGGGGGGTACTTGTTAGCGACCGGTAAGTGGGTATGTTGCTGATCTTAAAATTAACGGCTGTGAGTTTGCGAGCGGCGCGAGTCAGCTGATTTGCGAGCGACACGGCAGTCAAATTTGGAGCTCCTTTCGAGATAGACGCTCCGCGCGGCTCACCGCTTTGAAACACAACTTAGTGTTTTCGCCCCGGGTCTACTGCGGATCCCGGACACCGCATACGAAACGACATCGGCTGGTGGCCACCAGCAGCAGCAGCAGCAGAACCAGAACAGCAGCCGAACACCAGCGCTGGGTGAGTGATATACTCATTTTTACTGTGTGGCTGCATGGCCCCTCTGGTTGTCGGCATAGACAATTGGACTGAACCCGAACTCCACGGTAGGTCGTAACCTGTTCTCAACCCGCTTTGGAAGACACGGCTATTTACACGCCTGCCACTCCAATCATCATTTTATAACCTAAGGTCACTAATCATTCATCATTAGAGATTAAAGTTCTGAACAACATTCAAATTATACATTATATTAAATTATGCACGTTAAAAACATTGTTATTATAAGTATCTGAGGTTCGCGGCTTCACCTACTGTCTCCTGTAGGTAGGTGTTCCTATCACCCGACCGATAGGAACTCTTATCCCTGGATAAAAAATAGCTCATGTGTTATTATTAGTTTAAATAATAAGTAGATACTCGTAAGTAAATAAATATTCCGCGACTAAATAGCTAGACAACTTGATTAGGTACTTATTTTTTTTTATTGGTAATAGGCTCGCGTATAGGGTTACCATTTAGGAATTTGATAAGTCCTGATAAAAAGCCGGACATTTCGATAAAAATCCGGACACTTCTATGCAGTGGCACGGGGGGGGGGGGGGGTAGGATGCGAGGTGCAGGCGGATTTAGAATTTTTCTCAAAAACATAACTTTTATAAAAAACACCACAGACCAAAACTATCTAGTTGTTAAAAGTACCGAACGGATTTTAGGGTTTCGTAGCCAAATGGCAAAAAACGGAACCCCTATAGATTCGTCATGTCTGCCTGTCTGTCTGTCTGCCTGTCTGTCTGTCTGCCTGTCTGTCTGTCTGCCTGTCTGTCTGTCTGCCTGCCTGTCTGTCTGTCTGCCTGTCTGTCTGTCTGCCTGTCCGTCTGTATGTCACAGCCACTTTTCTCTGAAACTATAAGGCCCATGCTGTTGAAACTTGGTAAGTTGTTACGTATGTTTGATTGTAATTGGTTAAATAGAACCAGAGATACCAAAAACTACCTAAAAACGAAGCGCGGGCGAAGTCACGGGTAGAAGCTTGTATAAAAAGTAGCCTATATGTTGCCCAGAAGTATGAACTATAATCGTACCAAGTTTGATCAAAATCCCTCCAGTAGTTTCTGATTCATGCGTGCACATACAGATAGATAGAAAGACAAACAATTTAGGTACTGATTTTATTTTTTATTTTTTGCATTAGTATCGATCACCAATGTTATTTTGTAAATATGTACATTCAATGTACAGAATTGACCTTTCTAAAGGTTTATTATACCTAAGTATAGAAGATATAATATACCTACCATCTAATTTAAAAAATCCGGACAAATTAGAAAGCCGGACAAAGTCCGGACAAGTGCCTAAAAGTCCGGACATGTCCGGATTAATCCGGACGGATGGTAACCCTACTCGCGTATGACCACAATCTTACCTGTTGAGAAGTGGGTCGACAGTGAAGCACCATTGCCAAGAAGTGCCTAACCAGTTCTCTCTAGACTTGTAGACTCTACTTGAATTTGTCAAAAACTTACTACTAGAGTATTTGCCACGAGAAAATAAGCCCGCACTCGATTGTTTTATCACCGAGTCACCGAAGATTATGCAAGTTTACCTTTAATTTACCTGGTTTTATTTGAGTTTAATTTAATTTGAGTTCAATCTAACATCAGGAAGTGGTTCTAAGATTTGGTCCATGATAACAAAATTAATATACCAACAAACTAGGTAACAAAAGTGTAAGTTAAATAAAAGCTTGTAAAAATAGATACGGAGGGCCATGTATTATTATAGATTCATGATTATTCCTGAAACTGATAAATTCAGTATCTTCCATATTCTATATCTATACATATCTACCTATGTGTCTGTAGATTGGAGATCTTAAAAAAAATACGTGGGTTGTGTGCGATTCTGAACATATAAAATATTTTCTCTGGAATTCTTGTCTGTTTGTTCACGATGGATGCAATAACTACCGGATGAATTTTGATGTAGTTTTTTTTTGATTTGATAGGTCTTGGTCATGAATTCAAGCTTAAGTATAAAATAATTTCTAAATCATCTATCTATATGAGACTACAAGTTCTGCATTATGAAATCGATGTCTGAATTTAATATTAGGAGCCAGGGTTTTATTTCGAAATAAATTAAAATAAATTTTAATGTGGTTTTAATGACCGTTTAGGTACCTACCTACGAGTATATGACCTGCGTGATTTAATATATAATAAGCAGATACTTAAACAAATAGGTACCTAATTGATAGGCCAATGAAATGCGACAAAGTAAAATTAAATCATAATAAAAATGTTTTGAGAAGGTACCCACAGGTTTCAGAACGTTTTCGTTTCGCCAGATGGGCACCTTATGTTGAATAGTACCTACCCAGATACATAAGTAAGTACACCAGATAGTAATGAAAACTGTTAAAAAATACTAAGCCCATGTATCAATCCCTTGCCTATATTTTCAAAATAAATGAATAAATAATTAAGTTACAGGTATTTTCCTTGTTTTGAAGCAGAGTTTTCTAATGTCCTAATTCCAATGTTCTAAAAGTTTTAATAAAATGCATGCAATATTGTATATAAATTGTAAAACTATGTAGTTATTGTAGCTATTGTAAAATAAACATTATTAGTAGTTACGGTAAGGTGTAAATATTTTCATAACAATCAATTAACTTACTTCTAGACCTTAATCCTTCAGACACTGTCAGCGTTATATTATTAAATTCAATGTCCACAGGGCTCGGCAGCGGCATATTCACCTGAAGAGTCCTGCACTCACGATGTTCTTTGCCGCTCACTTTTTGTCCTAAGCCCTGCAGCATAGCTATTGCTTTCGCCATTTTCAAATAATGTAAATACTAATACAATTTTGTTTATACAAATGTTTACAACACCATATGTTCGATTTGTCGAATTAAATAAATTGCACCATAAACAAATCACAGCGTCCAATTTTTTTTTATAATTTTTCAAATTTAGAATTTATTAAAAAAGTATTTAACATCGGGTTTAATACTGTTACATTTCTGACGCCCGGCGCAAGTGCGAAAGAGCGCGATGTCGTCAACAGACTGCCAGTATGCCTGTGCGCGGGTGTATCACACAAGTTTCATTCGAATACATAATTGCTGTCTCGTATTATAGTCATATTAGTTAGGCACATTAAAAGTCTAAGGTACGAGGTATATTTTACTGATATTACCGATTAATTACCTACCTATGTTATACGATATAGGTACCTACATAAATAAGCTACTAGGTAAATAGGTACTTAATTTTTTTAAACGTCTGCTGGAATATGAACCACCAATGCGTGAAATTGTGAAATGCACACTGAAACTCCATCTAGGTATATAGTACTAGTGAAGGTCAGGGGACGGTAAGTCAGGTAGACTGCAATAAAATCAATATCACGCATGCATATTTAATGTTTTTGTACGTAGATATTGAAACTAAAATAGTTAGTGTATTCCGAAAGAGGTTTGTCTCAGACTAGGTTTATGTTTAATGAAGCTGTTTAGAAAAAAAATGTGACACGGTTCCTGGGTGAAGCGGGCATAATAAATAACTAAATTTCCAATTTGTAACGTGACGCGGAAGCTGGACAATGAGTAAATTAATAATTTTAAAACCTAGGTATATAGGTAGGTACATACTCGTAACTGTGTAATCTTTTGTATAGTCATCTGTAGACAGCCTGCTACAAAAAGATGCACATTATGCTGTTCAAGTGTAGTCAGCGTTATAAGTGGAAGATGAGTGCACCGATTAATTACCTATATTTCAATCAAAATTTAAAATAACAATTGAATAAAACCTACTGAACGATTAAACATCATTTTCATTATGAGTTACAAAATTAACTTGCTCAATAACTAATCTTTTATATCTTGATAATCTAAAAATGATCATCTACTTTGCGATAACTACCATTTTTTTTTGTTCTATACATCCTGCCTAGTAGTAAGTAGTTAGATATTATAAGAAGTCATTGCTTGTTAGTGTTTCCACTATTATGTGAATATAATACCCATACTTATAATGTGCAGCCATCTGTAACATTTGTCATCATCATCAGAGCTGAATTTAGAATTTGCAAGCTTTGGGGCAACAGAAAACTGGAGGCCCCTTTTTTTCATTTCCTGCAGAAATCCCTGTGGATACCACCTTCGTCGGTCATCGGGGGTGGTCATATCGGATTCGAACCGATTAAAACCGCACGTCGGGTCGGGTCTCAATTACCAGGGTGTAGCAGGGACACATGAAGAGCCTCTGAGCAACCCTCTACTAGACGGCCACTCCCGCCTCGGTCGGGATTTGCCGCACGCAGCAGCGTCTCCCCTGCGAATGAGAGACGTTGTCGTCTTCTTTGCCCGGGTTTGCATCGCCAGAAGATTCCGACCCACACCTAGTTATGGGGCCCCTGGCCTCAGGTTATTTTCCAAATAAGATGAACATTTTCGGTTGATTTTTTAATAAATAGTTTATTGTGAAACCAAGTACATTTTTTTAGATTTAATAAGGAGGCGTTGGCGCTACCGAACGGAACCTTCCGAGATTTATTTTATGCCGAAAAATCGTTGGTACTACGTAATCGTCGAAATTTGAATGTTTTTTTTTGGACTCTTCTCTGGGGGCCCTCTTTTGTGGAAGCCCAGGGCTTCCAGGGCTATACCGCGGATGATCCCCTAAATCCGACCCTGATTATGATTATCTCGGCGTCGTCGACTCCAACCAGCGCGCAGCGGCTTCTTAGTTCTTGTTATTTTTTTATACTACTAATATAGTATTAAGGCTATAGAGCGAGCTATGCTTGGAGTATCTTTGGAGGATTAAATTCGTAATGAGGTCATTAGACAAAGAACTAAAGTTACCGACATAGCTCGCAGAATAAGCAAGCTGAAGTGGCAATGGGCTGGCCACATCTGTCGATGGACCGATGCAATGGCCGTTGGAGCAAACGAGTCCTAGAGTGGAGAACGCGAGTCGGCAAAAGGAAGGTGGGACAAGGAAGGAGGCGACGGCCGCCCACGCGCTCGCACTCTGCGCCATCATTGTGAGCAAAACCGGCAGTGTGAGGACTTCTTTTTATTTTTTTTATACTACGTAGGTGGCAGACAAGCACACGGACCACCTGATGGGAAGCGGTCACCGTGGCCTATGGACGTGTGCAACACTAAAGGTGTCACACACGCGCTGCCGGAGATCACCTTCGGTAGCGACCGGACTGACGCAAGGATGATGACGATTCTGTTTAAAGTGCAGTACGAATGCGATAATTAGATATCACCTTGTTGTTGATTTATCTATAAAGGCGGATAGAGAACAGTCACAGGTCAGATGTCAGATAGGCTAAGTATTATCGTATTTGTGCACATAATGAACGTCTTATGATGATACTCGATCAATCGCTTTGTATCATAAATGAAAGCGCATTCAAAACAAAGTATTGAAAAGAATTTGTTTGTTTACGGTTGCTTGGTACATACAAACGAATCACGCCTTTTTCCCATTGGGGTTGGCAGAGACAACGTCTTTTCACTGCTTGCTACGATCTTGGCATACGCCTTTCGCTTCTTCAACTTTCATGATTGTTTTCATACACGCACGCCGGTTGCGGGTACTCTTGACCTGACCTTTCTCCAAGACGTCTTGGATCTGATTAGAATATGTATGCCTAGGTCGACCAAATAGCTTACATACAGAGCCGACCTGTGAATTCGCAAGGGTTCCGTGTCCAAAACAAAATATACAAAACTGAGATATAGCCTCCATAGGTACGACGCGACGATGCAATTAATTACTATCACCATGTTTATTATAATGTTAATAATTAGAAATGGCTACAATACATCCTACTATCATTATAAATGTAAAAGTTTGTGAGTATGGAATAAATGGATGTACTTATGGATGTTTGTTACTCTTTCACGCAAAAACGGCTGAACGGATTTGGCTGAAATTTGGTATAGAAATATAGATATAAGTAGTCTGGGATAATATGTTGGCTACTTTTATTTTTCAAATATATTCGCATCAGAATTCCATAAATTAATTATTATATGTGTTTTTTTGATGATTTCAATGTAGGTCCTAACTTATTTAATTGCTTTAAGGAAGATTGTACTAAGTACATAAGCTATTCCCATAACAATATAAAATTATTCCATTTAAATATGTTATGGATCCATGACTTAATCTGACAAAATACAATGTTGATATCATTATTCTGACTGAATGTTGACTCCGTAAAATTAATAATCTATCAACCTTGAGTGTCAAAATTGATAAGCACTTTAGTGATGAACAATAAGTGAGGTTTAGTGTACCTAAACTTACTTTGTTCCAGATATACGTAAACGATCTCTGAACGAAAGCAAACGATTTGTAGAATTTACATTTATATTATACAAAAATACAAATGATACTGCGATAATGGTTTACGGATCTCTTCGTCATAATGTTGAAGTTGGGCTCATGACTCCTTTGACCATTTTTCGCTATTCCTTATAGTTTCGGATTTGGCCATCCAAGCCCTTTTGAAAAATTCACCCTGTATACCCATTATATACCCTACAAGACAACTTTTTGTAGATACTCCAGAATTTTCTAAGAATATGTACCTATACACTGTAAAAACATAAACATTATTTTATTTTTCATAATTTTGAATTATCTCCAGATAATAAAAATAAATTAAGTAATTCACTTACTTAATTCATTTTTATTATCCGTTTTATTTCGCAAATTATGGTTTTGGTTTGGAGTCAAAAATATTTTGATAATTTTGTGAATTATATACGAGTTTATAAAAATTTGCCCACGGAGTTGCGAACTTAAATAACCAAGATTATTATAATAAAAACATTTTTATTATCTTAATCTTAATATATATAAATCTCGTGTCACAATGTTTGTCCTCAATTGACTCCTAAACCACTCCGATTATAATAAAATTCGCACACCATGTGCAGTTCGATCCAACTTGAGAGATAGGATAGTTTTTGAAACGGATTTCGACATCCACGCGGGCGGAGCCGCGGGCAACAGCTAGTATTTTATAAGTATGTTCAAATATACTTACTATATTTTTATATGATGTATTCAAAAATAATAGTTTATTTGCATAATAAAATAACTAGGATTCATTATTTATAAGTAGGTAAGTATGTACCTTTTTTTTATCGTGCGGAAATCCCCATGGATACCACCCCCGTCGGCCATTGGGGGTGGTTATGACGGGATCGAACCGACTAAAACCGCACGCCGTCTCGGGCCATATCCCTCGCACCCCAGCTGCCGGCCCGTACCCAGGTAAGTATGTACCTACCTACAATAAAGTCGGAGCTTTAAATTATGTTAGTATTATTTTATAAAATTAACTCCTTATCTATACTAATATTATAAAGAGGTAAAGTTTGTGTGTTTGTTAAATTGTAAGGAGTAATCTCGGAATCTACTGAACCGATTTTAAAAATTCTTTCACCAATAGAAAGCCACGTCATTCGTGAGTGTCATAGGCTACATTTTATTGGAAAACTGGAATTTACACCCGGGCGAAGCCGGGTCCTGCGTCGCTATCCATTATAAAATGGTATAAGAGCAGGAAGACGATGACTTCTGTCCACGTGATATAAATAAAAATAATGTGGGTACTGTAGTGCCATCTATACAAAAACACTTAAAACTCAATGTATGCATAATTTTACGGCCATCTAGCTGTTTTGATTTAAACTAAGTTGAAGAAGTATATATTGAAAATCAAAAGTTACCGTACTGATGTGATAGATGTCACTATTGTCAGTTACTTATTTTTATCGACAGTTTGATATTTTAATCGATATTATTCAATCCATACATTACATACAAATACATAAAATTGTCTGTTTGCAATAGTATAATTACCTACAGGTTTTAAACCAAAGCAATTTTTTTAAATTTCTTTCTATTGTTTCGCGCAATCCTCGCGGGCACAGTCAGATAATAAATTATTCATAGCCTTTTTTTATCTTGCGGAAATCCCCATGGATACCACCCCCGTCTTCAATCAGCTCGCCCTCGCTCGCTCCCCACTGTGCCCTCTGCTATTTAGAGGGACACGTAGAGAGCCTCGTAGCAGCCCTCTAGAGGGCCACTCCCATCCCGGCCGGATTGGCCGCAGGTAGCAGCGTCTCCCGTGGCGAGTGGAAGGCGCTACTCGCCTCCGTTGCCCGGGTGCACTGCGTGGAGGTTCCGGCCCGCACCCAATTATTCATAGCCTTATTTTTCTTTTATTATAATTATGTAGAATATGTAAAGTTGAACGAATTAATACCGGCAGTGCATGAAGTGCCTCGAACCGACTAAAACCACGAGCCATCTCGAATTTTTAGAGGGTGGCCCCCACAAGGCATTTTCCTCCCATCCCGGGGTGGGGTGTACGCAACGCAACTGCCGATGCCGTGGCTCTGTAGTGTGAGTTTTATATGCAACCGGGACTGGCGGTTGAATGAGGAACGGCTTGGATAGGATATCGTAGTGTCAAAAGTGTATTACATTACAGGTGGACAGTATATAGAAGACATAATTATGTATTTTGTTGCTTGGCTTGCGAGTTGCTTGGCCAAACTTCATCTCGAACCAATTCCTTCACCCTCCCCCCCCCCCCCCCCTTCCCTCGTTAATCCTGGTGTTTTACAAGAACACAGCCAGTCCCTCTTCTGTATTAAACACCTCTTATAATACAATTGAAATAAAAACGCATAGCAACACTTTTTTGGTGATGTGTGTGATGTTCAAACACCGACAGCCAGTGACAAATAAATATGAGTAAATTGTACTAATAAATGCATAATCACCTATCCATTGAGGTAGATACAGTCAGCGGCAAAAACCTATGATCATTTTTCCTTAAGGTTCTTAATGAAAATGCTGTTTAATTACTTAATTGGCTCTATTAAACTACCTTTTAACTTTAATTTTCATTTGAATTTTTAAGTTTGAAATCTGTGCAATCATCATAGACTTTTGCCGCGGACTGTACCTACCTATTAACCCAGTTGTTTTCGAAAGTAAGGAGTAAAATATTTTCTTATGGGACCTAATCCCACGACTAAATAGTGCTGAGTAGGCATATATATATTATGATGATGAAGACCTTTACAGGGAGTCTTAAGGTAGCCTAATACTATATTCAACATATTAACGAAGTTTCTTAGTTAGATAGTAACCTAATTCATAGGATGTAACATAGTTAGTAATTTAAATATTAAGACATTAGAAAAACAACTTATATCGAAAACAAAATGTTAAAATTTTTAAAACCATATTTTTTTCTTGTCTTGCTTCCTCATTTACAAACGTTCATTGTTTTTAAGATGTAACCCTCATCTTTGTCTCCTCACACATAACAAACAATTACACGCATTACAATAAAGGGTATTGTTCACGCACGCACACATATACACGGACACCCACACCAGTGCTAATCGAGTGTCGTGTGTCGTACAACACGCATTTACAAATTAACGTGCAATGAAACAAAATAATGTTTGTGCAATTATTTACCGGCTACTAACTACGGACAAAGGGATCCAATAGTCCATTTCGAGTCGAGCCAAGGCGCGCGCGCACTCGACCGCGCGACGCTACGACACGCGCACGCGCGGAAATATAAAAACGATTAATAAGTGTTAGTTCGCAACTAAAATGATGCTCGCTGGGGCTCAAATTGATAACTCTAGTGTGGCCTTCAGGGCAGAGTCAGCCGGGAATGTGGAAGCTAGTGTTTCGCTCCCAGCAGTCCAGGGATCGTCAAAGGATGCACAGCCAGAGACTCTTGCACAGGGTCTAGCAATGGCCCCCAAATTGGAGCCGGTGGATATACACTTCAGCAATATAACTTGCACTGTACAATTAGGAATTACTAAAGGTAATTGCATACGTTTTCTCTTACTTATTTTTCTTTATACCTAAATATTGTGAAAGAAAATGTTTTGTATTGTTTACTATGTAGAGGCATTGCCAAAGCTATTTAAATTACCAATTACAGATAAGAATTAATCCAACTGAATTTCTTTTCCTTTATGAGATTAGAGGTGATTTAAGTTGGTTAGTTATTGAAACTGAATACCTATCTAAGACGAATCTAAGGATTTAGGTAGGTATGTCATTCATCAAAATCGGTTCAACTGTTTAGCAGTTATGAGGGAACATTTAAACCCGAGTTTCCTTGTGTTAGATGGTACTAAAGAAGTTTTCAATGGGTGTGAGGTTCTTATATGTTGTAGGTACCCGGTCGGTGCTATCTCATATCGTATTAGAAACTCGCAGAAGTCAGTAACATAAAACGATCTTGAATGAAATTTTAAAGCAATTGCATGCTAACTATTTCCAATGATTTTCTGATCGGAAAAAGTGATCATCTAGGAAGGGACTTGAACCCGTGACCAGTCCCTTACAGAGGGAATGCTCTGACCAACTGAGTTACCTGGTTACCTGCTCAAAATTTTTCGATATATTCAACGGCTTAGGGTGGAGCCATCTACCGTAATTCGTTCGAACTATGGAAATAATGAAAAATATTGCAATTGTTTTTAAACATTATATTTAAATTCTCCGCCCGATTAATTGAATTCAATTAAGATCAGAAAATCATTGATAAAACGATCTTATTGAAATTCACATTTACTTAAGAAACCGTCATGTTACTCCAACTCCAACTAGAATGGACAAAGATAGTATAGTTGTTACGATTGTATCACTTGTAAGTCATTTAGTTGATAATAAAATTAAATATCAATTACGTTGTCTTTATGTAAACGTGTTCGTGAGTTAGCATTGGACTCTGATCGATTATATACTCACGACCAACGAAATATTTGTTTATTATGTTAGCGCTGTCTCGTATTGGGTAAAGAACGGTCTCAAGACCGAATTAATGTAGTCTTAATTGAGCGTGGTTCAAGAAGTCTTTCAAGAAGGGTCATAGATGATTTCGAAATCCAACTCCAGAAGTGGTCATAATTTTACACACTTTAGAAAACATTAAGCCTTAATGTAGACTAAAAGCTCATTTTTAAAAATACTATGTTAACATTATTTTTAAGCATTGTGAACAAACCGCATAGGTTTTATTAAAAATGCTTATGTAATCTTTTTTTTTTATAAACTGTTTGATATGATAAATAAATAAAAAATATATCAAAGGTGTCTTTAAAAATCAAATTGGAAAGCCTAATAAAAACTAACTTTCGTCATAAAGTTCTTATCTTGGATACTGCAAATGAAAGTTTCAATGTGAACAATTTTGGGTACCTACTGTACATTTACTACTAACGTGGTACCTACTTACCCACTTAGTTTATTTCTGTTAGTAGAACTTATAAAAATTTGCTTTATTGTTATGACGAAATGCATTATTTTGAATCATGAATAATGGAAGGTTAGTGAACATAAACGTTAATTTAACTTACCCCAGTTAATTAGCATTAATACTGTTAAAGTGCCCATAATCATTTTTGACTGACTTTTAAATAACTTTGGGGTGTCCTTTGCTTGACTTTTTAGAATAAATCTCTACATTGTAGTTATGAGAAACTTAGTGAGCAAATGTTTAGAAATAATACCGAGTAAAACATTGAATAGTTATTATATTTAATGTTTAAGGAAAATTATCTAGGCCTTCGAACGATTTCCATGAAATTATGTGACGCCCGGCACGCGTGTCGCGATTAATGTGTAAAGTTACGTGTGTTTAAGTAAAAAAGTAAAAATGCAATATTTAAATTATCAAAACATGCATAATCTAGGTTAATTTTTAATAGCGTATAGGTATATAATATTTGGTAGTTATAAAATTGAGTAGGTATAGATACATCTGTATTTGATGGCTTACCGGCTTGTATTGGCAGACGTAGCTGCAATTTTTTTGTTTACCTACTCAAGTGTAAACCTACTTTCTTAAGCACAGTTAAAACATTTATTAGACTTTAAATTCACCCTTACAGTGAATGATAATATAAAACTAAGTAGTCTAAGTACAACGAGCCGCTGCCCGCAACTCTGTCCTTGTGGCAAATTACTATTTTCCCTGATTTTCCCAAATTAAAAGTGCCTATACTACCTATATTTTTCTTTCGGTTATAAGCGGTCTAGGTGTGCAAATTGTAATAGACAGGTAGACAGACAGACAGGCCGACAAACAGCTTTAGGATGATCATCCTCTTAGCCTATTTTTAGATGTGTCCAAAGTTTTCCCTTTGGAAATCGGAATTAGCTTATCTCCAAACCCTGAAAAGAAAGCCTACTAGCAGGTGAATGAATTTTGTGGATATTATGTAATTAATACGCAAAAAAAACTAGCATTTATCGTTGTTAAAAATGGCTCAAATACTAGTTTCATATTTCGTAGGACAAGAAAAGAAACTTATGGCAATATTGGAGAGTGTGCTTATTTTCATTAATTTCAAGTAGTTTTCGTAGTATTATTTCCTTTATTTTAACTGTGAAGGTGTTCAACAAAAAATACAGTACCAGCATATTCATATAGAGGTACAAAGTTTCCAAATGCAAAACAAAAAAAAAAGTTGTCTTAACATCCGCTGATGGTATACAAAAAACGGTTGATTCGACCTTATTCACACATCGATCCCTATATTCTATACTACATAAACTTATTCAGTGAGAATGTGGCCATAGTTTAAATAAACAATTAATTTTCTTTGTTAACAAAGGAATGATTCACTTAATGAAGCGTAGAGGCATCCATCAGCTGCTTATCAACTGGAACCTACTTACCTATCTATGGACGAACTGTGGGAACTATTTGCACATTTTCAACTGATTAAGTATATATTATAATAATTTATACTATGCACGAAACTATGTCTGAAATGTATCTCTCTAAAATCTTCATACTTTAGTAAATACGTTCTGCGTTGGCGTTGCGTTTAGTGCTACACAGAAACTAATAAAAGTTATTTAGACCAGCACAATTAGGCACACTGATGCCATTGCCTTCAGAAAACCTATAAAGATGTCTCTTGTCAGTTAAAAAGAAAAAAATCTGTCACGTGATCAAAACAAGTCAAGGAGACTCGAGAGGCTCCGAGTCTACACTCTACGGTGCTACAAACTCGATGGTTTGTAGCACCGTAGATATATATATCTAGTAGATCGTCTATACGCCGTACGATATTAAGTAGATAGTTAATAACGTGATCTCAGAGTATAATCATTTATTACTAATTTTGTCTTGATCTTTTATCTGCAAAAATCTGAAAATTTCACTCCAATATAGTTTTAATACACGCGAACTGCCCCGTAGCACTCACTGTAGACTTGTGGCTCTCGAGTCTCTTTGACCTATGAAAATGAGTGGTTTTGGTCACGTGACAGATATCTCTGCTGTTTCATCGGTCGAGAAACAAGGGCCTTCCCCGCCACGCTGAGGTGGAATCCAATGGAATCAGTTGTTTTAATATCCATAGAAAATATAGCCTGTATCTCTATATTACGAGTATAATGTGCATACATCGTTAATCAGCGCTATTTTTATTTTTATTTTTTTTAGTTTTCATTCAAATTAAATCAAAATCAGGCTTCAGACCTGATAAGTTGCGAAGCCCTGTAGTTACATATTTTAATAGGCTAGTGTAAAAAAACAATCCTAGCTATTTTGTTTGTATTATTCACATCAAAAATTTAAATAGGTACTAATTTTCATTTATAACGGAAAATACACAATGGAATATTAAAGTTCATAGGTTATTTATTATAATAAGTATTCTTTGTTATGACTTTTTTAATAAAATTATAATCATGTCACTATGTTTTTATGTCAGGTATAGCGGGGGGTTGGTTTACCAGCTTATTTAAAACCGCTTCAGTTGTTTTGCTAACTATATAGAGGCAAATGCGGCCACGTTTCTTTATCTATGTAGTAAAATAAGAATGTTGCACCACACGCGTAATTATTAGTATTATCTATGGATGGATTAACAAAGTTGTCAAGCACGATATCGCGACATATTTATAGGGGATTTTCAATAAATATTTTGGATTAGCTACACGACATTCCATAAAACAAAATATCGTACATTTCATATATAACTAGCTGTTGCTCGCGGCTCCACCCGCGTGGAATTCTGTTCCCGTTCCCGCTTTCCATGGAAACCTATTCCAGGGTTAACAAATCTTGAATATACTAAATAGAAATTTATAATATTAGTAGGAAATAGGACTGGCAACTAATTGTATCTAATGTCATTTACAGAACGACCATTGCACCGGATTACGTGTTAGTCTCCAATTTCGATACTAAATTGTTTAAGCCATAAAACTCAGAAGAAATAGGTACAACTGTACCTAGTTGTATTAATAAATAATGTAGGTATTTTTATTTGTCATTCAAATGTGTAGGTAATTTTTAAATATAGATTTTTAATGATATCAATATCACCGATTACCTGATACCCTAGTTCAATTCAATAGGTATACTCGTATTAGGAGGTTCGGTTTGTAGTGTTGTAGGCGATGATTTATCATTTATCAGATAATTATTATGTTCTCAGATTGAGAAACTATTAAGGAATGTTTCACAATCTGAGTCCGCTTCAGTCTTTCGTTTAAGTAGCTCTGACAGTCTTAACGCACAAGATTAGATAACTTCATTCATGCTTAGTTTAAAAAAACATGTCAATTCTATCAAATGTACCTTAGCCCCACCAAGACCATCGAATCCTACCTCATCTGCAAGGCAACGTCAACTACAATCCGGTAGACCTACTGATTGACGGATGAGACTCTAGCGTAGGTTTTTCTTACAACCTAGCTAAAAGACACAAATAGTTGTTATAAAAGAGGTGCAAGTATTGTCGACCTCTTGACTAAACTCTAAATAGTTCAAAATCTTCAGTTCTTTTGAACTTTCGTAGTAACTACTATTAAATCGAGTCGATATCACTTCATAGTACTTAAGTACTTGGACTTTCGACCTAATGTTTTTCTATAATGTGATATATACCTAGTAGGTAGGTATTTAGTCGACATTGATGACGTAATAATAGTTTACATACTGCAATCAGTAAATAAATAAACTTTGATCCTCAATTGACATTCAGTAGGCTTAGATTATTAATTATATGTCTGGATGACATCTAATAATAATAAATAATAGAAGACAGTTATAGGCATCTGAGCCAGTTACAGTTGTGTGTAAAAACTTTATTTAAATCTATATAAATTGAATATCAAACTGATTGTTGTAATATTCTAGTTTGGCCACCCCTAAAGATATTAAAAAAATAATTATTCTCTTAGGGTTCTATCAGACAGAGAGCGGTCGCGCGGTCAAGCGTTCAAGCGGTCAGTTTTGCGTTCTTTGTGTTATATTATGTTATATAGATATATTCACACAGGAGGCATTCTTACCGCAGCGATCAAGTAGAACGCACGCGTTCACGCGTTCACTGCTGTTTCGGTGACCAAATTGGAAGGAAGATGGAGACCGAAAAGCTGATTATGTTAGTACGTGACTTTCTTTTGCTGAAATGGCTTTCCTCCAGTTAGTATCTTGTTTGACTAAGTCATGTTTAATTTTGTCATACAGTTCATTGAAGGAATCGATGCTCATCCGAAAAGAATTATAAAAAATTTCTTCATCATTAATCCATTTAGAAAAAAGTCTATGAAATTCTCCATCTCGTTCTCTATCCTTATTTACTAGGCGCACCCAGTGTTTTCTTTCCGTCTTGACGCTGATAATGACCACAAAATCAATAATTCGTCTTCCGATGAAGAACTATCGTCAAAAATCATGGTGACACTAGTGGGACCGCGTCGACCGTTCAACAGCGGGGTTCGTGAGCAATTGCACGCTCGAACACAGAACGCGAACGCAGAACGCTTGACCGCGTGACCGCTCTCTGTCTGATAGGACCCTTAGATAGTTTCTAAACAGATTCATATTTTAAAACTCATTCATATTTTGATATACGTTCGTAGTAAGAAAATATAGTCAGTGGCTGTCAACCTTAAACAGGAGTCATAATTAGTTTGTATATTTTGTACCATGTGTGTCCGGAACACTGATAATGCAAATGATTAGATAAGATAGGATTGTATGTATGTATAATAGAGACTCTTGCTACGAGCTTCTGTTTATTTTTGGAGGATTGAGTTGAGTCTACTTCTTCGACTTTTCTTTTCCTCTTCGTAGGATCTTGGGCAGAAGTTGAATTTGAACATTTTTATTTAATTTTGCTTGCTAGCATGATTCAAATCTTGCTATTGAATTTCATAACATTTTTCACAACATGGTTAATTAAGTAGAACTAAATAACTTCGTTCTCTATAACTCTATATAATATTATGGTAGAACTCTCAAGGATGGCGAATCAAATTATTTTATCTACACCAACGTGATACGGGTATTAAATGTTTAAGGACTAGATTTTCATATCAAAATGATATGAAAATCTAGTCCTTAAAAAATATTTTTATTATGTGAATTTTAAGACATAACAGGTAGGTATAGTATGGTTTGTTATAGGTAGGTCAAAGTCAAAGGAAAGATCATTTTCATATTTGAAAAAAATTTTTAACAAAGTAATGTGTATTTCAATGAACTACCTAGTAGGCTCTATTAAAATATTTTAAAACTTTAATTTTTTTATATACAGGGTTATTTGTAATTAACTAGCATCCTCGCAGGGGTAGATAGCTGACATCATAACTGACCATTTTTGTTCTACGACTTTTTATAATTCGTTAAATTTTATTTTCATACATACATAAATATTAGTTTAGTTTTGCGTCTAAAAGTTATTAACTCTACGTGCGCCGCCGCCGTAGTTTACGCGCATCGTAAAAAATTAGGTAAACAAACTCGTCGGTAGAGTTAATAACTTTTTGACGCAAAACTAAACTAATATTTATGTATGTATGAAAATAAAATTTAACGAATTATAAAAAGTCGTAGAACAAAAATGGTCAGTTATGATGTCAGCTATCTACCCCTGCGAGGATGCTAGTTAATTACAAATAACCCTGTATAGGACACGTCAATTTGACTTCACCTCGCCTGATGGTAAGCTGAAGGTAAAGTCTCAGGGAAAAGGGTCACCATTATTATTAAAAGATAATTAACAAATTTCATTCACATAATCATTTTAGAAATATGTGCAATCGTCATCACTACCTTTAACGCTGATTGTATGTTCGTTGTAAAACTGTGGGCCCCTGTTTATTCTGTTCCAGTCTCTTTACTCAGCGACACATTTCCCTTGTCATAAATTCTTGGATAAGTCTTGATTGCTTTAAATGTTATCTAGATAATAATAAAAGTGTCACGCGTATTCTGTTACGGAATACTTTGTTAAGTATGTTATTTATCGTGCATGTGGCAATCGATTTGACCTTATAACGAAATTTAATAAAAGTTATTATTGATAAGGCACATTAGTAGATTACGTATTTATTAGTAAAATTGATGATTAATTAGCAATACTGGCTGGAGCCTGCGTATTAACTCTTCGAGGCTAATTATTTCCTTTTTATAATATTTTCATTCAGATTCCTCTCTGTAAGCTTGTAACTATACGCAACCAGTTCATAGTATACTAGTCTATCCTCTATTACTAAATTCTAACATGTTCCCGGTTGTATCTGTATATCTGTGGTCAAAATTTCAGCTAAATGTTTCAAGCCATTTTTAACAAAGGAGTCGACTCGCACGTTTCGTGCGAGTTCAATTCGTGCGAATCGTCCAATAAGCCGGTAACAAATGAACAAACTCACATTCCCTTAGGTTGATTCTTTAAGGTTCTGTTAAAACAGAAAATTCAATACGATAAACGTGGAATTCGTCAAAGCAAACCAATGTTCTTTTTGTCTCACTGTATAAGACAGGTTTTTTGGTTAGTATCATTTGGATACTAACCAAAAAGTCAGTAAATATTGAAATCAAAGTGTCAATTCGAACAAAATGTCCCTAGGTATTTGTTGGAATTGACACTTCGGCTAGCCTATGTATCATCATCCCGTCCATTCGTGTTTGTACACATTTACTTAAATAATACAGACTTCACAGGTTTTGTAAGTGTTTGAGTATTTTATGATAGGTCGTCAACAACGAAGTAGAGTATCTACCGCTCACTGTATTACCTATAAGGTTACGAACCATTCAAGGTGAACGTATCTATTAGGTTATATTCACCTATATTTCCTAATTCATTAACAAGGTTCATAGGCTTCTGCGAATACGGAAATATAATTCTAATATAACCTCGATCTCACATTTGTATTTATCATACCGGACATTAGAAACAATTTTGCTCTTAAATCTTCACTTTGTTTTTATTCAATATTTTAGTACTGAGTAACTAGCCTTGTCGTACCTACCTACGTATTGCGTACGGACAACATACCTATATTTGTTAACATTAACGATTGCGTATCACTTCTAATACCTATCTAGTTGCCGTCCAAATATCTATTGGTCACCGAGTGAGTTGTCGACCAGCCCATGGCAATTCTTGGCCACTAATTGCTGGCGATCTTTTAACGTAGAGCAAGACCTGATTTTCTCTTAACAACTAAGACCTGTTTACAGTGTGCCTAGCCAACTACCAATCATTATTTTCAGAGATTTTTTTGCCGCATAGTCTCGAAGAGCCATTGATACTGCCGGTTGTGGGCCAGTTTGCCTAACGACGGCTTATATCAGAATATAGTATGCTTGCTAAATAATTCAGTAAAATAAGTAAACAAATCTCTTCCATTCATATAATAATGAAACTGAAAAATATCAATAGCAATCAGATTTGCCTTTGCTTTCGATTTCTTTTAAAATTTGAATACAACCTTCGTACTAAACTATCACTACAGTCTATTGTACCCGGATATACCTACGATAAGCGATAAACACGTCGTTATCGAGATAAATGGAATCAGAATGATAAAATGATAACAGCACATGTGGCAGTCCATTATACTTGACTTGAAGCCTGCATTGTTTGTGGTTCCACTTTGTATACGTGCGCCAAGTTCATTCAACCCAATCGAGAGGTAGATCTTTGAATTGACCCTCCAAAACTATAGGATGTTGATAATTTTGTGGTGCAGGATACATCATATTTAGATCGATATTTTAAGTCCTTGTGGTTATATCTACACATTGTGAATGATTGTTGGATATAATATATTATGTTATTATGCATACGGGTCTCACCAAGACTTTCGGGGCCAAGCAAACCTCACCTGCAATCCAGTACATGTGCTAATGATGGATGAGGCTCTGGCTCGGACTTTTCTTTCGTAGTCAAATGACAATTGCTACTATAATAAAAGCTATATAAGCTGAACGACGATGGAAGTGTTGTGCAAGTTACTCCTAGCAACACTCATCACCATGCAAGCAGTAATCCGGGTTGGTCGGTCCGGTTCTCCTTGGAGTCCAGGATTATTACTTTTTTATATTGGAGAAGTAATTATGACTTCTCCTCGGCGGATAGGAAGCTAAAGGTAATGCAGCTTTGTCTTTAGTATTGAATTGAAAAATTCAGTTCTTTTTACTTTTTAGTGCCTCTTCCAGTTTCTCGAAGACGGTTAATTATATTTTTCACGAATAGACCGATTATCTTCCTGTTTATAATTTGCAAATGGCTTCCGCCTGTTATCTAACTTGTTGTGGTCTTTTTGCAGCATTACTTTGATGTTGACATCTTTGCAGGTGGGTTTTTTAAATTACATTAATTTGATATAGGTAGTCAGTTTTATTTCTGAATAAAATCTAAATTGGTAATCTAGCTGGGCTTAGAGGGACCATTGAACCCAGGGACCCCGGGCATGCGCAGAGTGCTCAATGGAAAACAACGGATCCTAATTGATATCGTTGCAATGAATACAATTGTCAAGATAAAATTCAAAAGATGGTTATTGGGTACGTTGATAGATAGAGTAAGTTAATTTAAATGGGCAGGTAATCCGGGTATGACATCACAGAAAAAACATTGATCAAATTATAAAATATGGCAAGTCGTACTCGACTAGGTAGAGGAAGTTCATATTAAATGTGTGTAAGAACAATAGCAGATTGTGGACTGTTGTCTCTGCCTACCCAGGATGGAGAAATGTGTGAGTATATGTACACAGACATGCTCAACGGCTATTAATGACAGTAAGTATAAATAAATTAAACATTCGTTAGCTAATGAATAGTTATGTACGTATTGTTAATGAACTAAGAACCTCGAGTGATAAACCAGGCGCCGATGTTAGTCGGTATTTGATAAGCCATATGTTTTCTTGATGTTTGGAAAATAATTACGTACCACTTAATTACTCATGAAGTTATACAACATAACCATTTAACTGTGCCGATGCTAAAAAAGGAAGGTCACTTACATTATTCCTCCATACAAACAATTGCTCTAAATGGAAATCGAAGTCGCGATTTCTGATTTAGCAGTAGAATGCTCTACACCAACGCCAAATAGCGATACCAAAAGAAGCAAAACATAAGGATTTAATTTTGACACCCGATCACAAAAACATGCATGACTGTAATATTTAGAATTTAACTTTGTATAATTCTATCCTCTAAAATGTATACCTATTGTTCAATTTAGTACCTACCTACTTGCATTAATGCACAATATTGTACGTTCTGTTATGGAGGAGCGGAGTCTCCTAATACAGGCATTACTTGCTTAAAAGTAGGCTTCAATCACAAAATTGTAACACCCCATGTATGATGCAAATAAACTATTTTTTTTTTATTTAATTTTTTTATTGAAAGTGAAACACCAAAACGTATAATCATACAAAAATTGGGTTGAGTTACGAGGTCATCGACATGTGGGTGTTTGGAATTGTGGATAATTTATATACATGTAGGTAGTCTGATTGCCAAGAGCCCTGAACCTCGAGCGACATCTCAAAAGGCTAGTGTTATGCCGGGTACATACCTACACAACAACCACGCAACTTACAAATCACAGGGATTAATAATAATTAATTGATGTAATTATTTTATTGATTACTAGTGCCTGCGACTTATTTATTTTAATGTTCAAACTATACACTTCAAAGTTATGTATTTATACAACCTGCAGATACCGCCATTTTTACACTTAGGTACCTACCTACCTACTAAAGACGAATTCCCCAGAAGGAAAAAGTTATGAGGATATGTATGATACCTATATTAGGACCTACTATAGCCGCGTGAATGACGGTTTTCACGTTTTTTGAATAATATTTCCTGTTGCAAACGAAGAAAACCGTATCAAAATGCATTTAGTAGTTTTTGCGTCCATCGCGAACAAACATGCTAGAATTAAAAAAATAAATATATACATATATATATATAACATACCTAACCCAAATATTTTTTTAAATATCGGCAAGACGTATAGACACTTTACAATTTCATAATAACGTAGATGCGTGTATTAAATTGATTAAATAGCTGCTAGGATAGTAGGATAGGATTAGTAGATCCTGATAGGATTAGTAGGATTTATTATATCAGTAGGATAACATAGTATTAAAACTAATATAGTATTGATGACCTTCCTTTATACCAAGTACAATAAAATGCGACGCTTTTGTCGTAGTATCTTGTGCTTATGTTGAGGTAGGCTAATTATCTAAGTTTTGAGTGATCGTTTAAGCGTCATAATTATCATCATTATCATCTTGGCGTGATTCTCGGTTGTATCCAGGCTATCACAAAAAGCCCAAGGTCAGTTTATTCCTTGTTCTCCTCTTAGTTTGGCTTGCATAATTTTTATGGCTACGACAGCCGTCTGACCTCTCAACCCCGACAAGAAAACTTGTGTAAGAACCTCGTCGTAAATCAGCTGATTTACCAGCTTGCATGTAGGCAAGGTAAGCTAGACCCCGAAGAACTTGATGAGACCCTAAAGTACTCAACCATGCACCCGTTTAAGTGTCATTTCTATGTATCTATCTTTTTTTTAAATTCGAACATGCATGCATTTCATTTTATTGTAATGGTCATCAGATTTAATATTTGACACATATTAAAGTACCTATTCCTTTTCAAAAGAAATAAAATTCTTATAATCAAAATTATGCAATATTATGCATCTAAAGTTTATAAATTACGTTTTTATAGATATCATTTGTGGACACAATAAATATGTGTTGGCATCACATTACATTAAGTTATTACGATATCAACAAAATATGAAGTTTCCAGTGCATTTATAGCCTGTAGTGCCACAGATTACTTAATGGGTAAATAATGCCTGCGTAAACAATAAACGTCCGATAATAAGAAACAACTTTCACTTACAGAATTACTGTATTACTATATCGATTGTTAAAAAGGGGTGTAAGCGATAATGAAAATTGATGAGAAAATCACTATTCGATCTAACTTTATGAGGTCGTTTGAGATCTTTCTTCTTTGTATCTCTGCCGCCACTTGCACCCTTTTGAATTTCAAACGTTGATATCATGCTTAAAGCCTTATCTTTATTACCTACTTTCCTTTTTGTAGCTTGCTCTTCGCCCACCACTTTCCTTTTCTGAGTAAGTACTTACTTAGTGCTCAAAAAAGGAAAGCGGTTACTGCGGGATTAGGTACTAAAAACACGGTAAATAAAATGTGTTCATTTTGAACTTTTCTGTTTACTGTGGCTACAGAGCTATGATGAGATTTTATTTAACTTTTTTTTTGATAACTAAGTGATTCAGATTTCATATCAGCAAAAAGAATTAATTCAACATAATTAAAATTTTTAATGTAAATTTGAATGAATAATCAAATCTTAACTGTAAAGATAAATGAGGGCTCACAACAATCATCATCAATTAGAAAAACAGATAGGTACTTAATTCCGTAAATGTGAGTTTTTTGCACAATGTACCTAATGACGTTTTTGACAAATTCTCATGCTTCGAGTACTTCCTCAAAGCAAGGAGGTTCTCATTTACCGTTGTAATATAAATCAGACTTTTCGTATTCTCTGACCATAAATATTATAATTGTTTTATTGCCGAGGTTGTGACATGTGTACAAATACACAAACGTATCTACTTCCTTATTCACTATGAGATAAGATGAATAAAATAAATATTAAAACTTAATACGAGTTCAACGTATTGACGTCGTATCAAGTTCACATTGTATTACATTCGTGCCAAGTGCCAATGCTGCAATTGCAATGCTGCCTGCAATTAGGTACAGTCATAGAATATTATTCGTCTATGGTACAGTATCGTATATGAATGTGACTAACCATGACTAACTATAACCCGCGGTCTCAACCACCATACAGTTCGAAAGACATCTAGACCCAAACTTAATTTGAACCCATTACTCCGAAATGTTTTATCAAATAAGAATAATTTCGTAAATTATGTGTTAATTTATGTGTTCATATGTTAAAAATATTCAAAGTATTAGGTGCAAGAGGAATCAGATGAATAAGTCAAATTTCAAGATTCCCCCATATACCTACAACTCCTACAAGCATTACAAATTTCCAATGAATCGAACCTGCAAGCCCGCGCCAAACACGCTTCAAAGGTCGTCAAGTTCACAACTTCCTAAAAACGATAAAATACTTATTATAATTTATACGTACACGTGCTATTCACGTAAATGAACATGATGGAGAGCTAACGCATAAGTTCAATCATTACAAGCACCGCATGTCTATTAGCTAACGTTGGTTCCTTTGATGTATGATGTATTCTACTCACGAAAGAAAACATGCGCAGTTACTTAACACAACGTAAACAAATACGACCTTTGTATTGTGTAGGAAGCTGGGATACAAATATTAATTACTAGAACCTTTAGGTTTATTTTTCTAACCTCTGCCAAATTGTAGGGCTTTCACACGACGGTATCTCCCGTCCGAAATGAGCTGTCCGGCTGGGGAAGTACCTCCGCTCTACAGAAGATCGCGGCTATAATAACAACCATCGTGTTGTGTTCCCGGCGGTAAGTAGAGTAGCCGGAGCTCACTGTACCCCTCCTCTTCCCCACCGTTTCCTAGCCTCCCCACCCTTTCCTACCCCCGCCCCTTCCCTTCAGGGATGGCAGCGCGTGGGTGATGCCCTTGGTGTTGCACACGTCCATAGGCCACGAATAAAAACTCCTCCGGTAATTTACCTCTGATTGATTTCGATGCGATTTCCAAGACAATTTAATTTTCCCTGGGACTGCTCAAGTGTCATTAGGTACTCAGTGTGTTCATAGGTCGCTACTGTTGATCCACAGGATCAACAGTAGGATATATAGTAGTGGGAATGAGGGTGTAATCCGTCCTGTTAAAAAAAGTAGGTAGAGGGGGATTTGATCCCTATCAACATGTCAAGGTTGCCAAAGTTGGCGGCCAAGTCCAGTCAGAGTCAGGATATTTTTTACCATATTCCAAACCCCATACGAACACGACCTATGAACAGCGTTGCAAAAATGATTAGTCTCGTTAGTCAGGTAGGTACGTAAAGGTATATAAAATAACTCGTTTTGAAACCATAGATATCCGTAACTTAACCACAATCTAGAATGGACCTCGACCCATCAGAACGTGTTTTCTGTGGTTTTATCACGCACGTAAAGTGGTAAAACCGAACTAAAGACAACCTTGGAACGTGTAGGTCATATAAAAAAATTAGACTTTAGCAATGGTTGCTGTCATGAAACTTCATTAAGCGAGCAGGTATTTTTATAGTAAGTCAGAGTCAGATGTTTATAATGTAGAGGTACCTATGTTCGGTTGTTCGCAAGGAGTTTAAACACAGCTGCACAGTCAATGCTGGGAACCCAAGTTTTAAAAAAGTTGTGTCTCGACGTGACTTCTAGGTAATTAGACAGATTTGTTTTGTTTTAAATGTGCGCACTTTCATATGTTTCTGAAAAGTAATAGCCTGTCTGTAGACTGTATTGTCTCTAATGAGCGCTGAGCCTATAAGAGCGAATCCTAGACTCCAAAGATTTTTTTGTAACCTGAATATTTTTTTTTGTAAAGTTGCTAAATCCGCAGTGACTGATTTTAAGTCCTCTTATAAATAGGTAGATACCAGTCTAATATTCACTGAAGCTGCGCGACAATATCACAGAGCTGTACCTTCTCATGGTAAGGTAGAGTATGGTAGGGTAGGGTTTGATGGAGTAGGCTAGAAAAAATAATAAGGTATGGTAGAGTTAGGTATGATTTCAAAGGATAAGGTACGGTGTGGTATGGTACGGTATGAGATATGATATGGTATGCTCTACATTACTTAAGATATTCTACATACAATTATACAATTAACAACTATATACTATATACAATTTTCTGCCTATTCGTCCCACATTGCACACATAGCTTGTATGGAATCTGTGTCCAAATACATTATCAGTGGTACGAACCAAATAGGTACTTAGTAATTTATTAATGCTCACTGGTTAAATAGAAACAATAACTTTGTTTATTTTGACACGAAATTGACGTAAGTAGGTCAGACAGCAAGATTGCCTTTCGATCGTGTAGAATTCTTGGTACCTACAGTGTGCAATACCTACAATATTGGGTTTATATGTTTTTCATTGCCTTGTATTACGAGTATTATAATTAGGTACTTTTATATTATTTTGTTCCTTTTAGCTACATTCACGCCTTTTTCCTTCTTCGTTAATTTATTAGGTTGGCAGCCCAAAATTCGGCAACAATTCAGCACCCATGTCGCCTCGCACAAGTTCTCAATTGTGCAGGTGTTGGGGTTAAGCGGGCACGATAGTAGGTGGTCCATTGTTTGCAGAGGTGCACCACAGTTCCAGCCCCCTCTGCATCTAAGTAACCCCACTTCACTCAGTTCACCCGCTGCAGCAGCCGACCGCCCTTAATCTATTAAACGATTCCAGGATTTTCCCTACGGAGTAGACAGGGACAACAGCCCATCAGCTGCTTCTGTCTTTAAATACTTTACGAGCTTTAATATAAGCCTTTTGACCAGCCTTTTTCTCAGTAGGTACGTCATCGTATCATTAATTTAAAAAGGAGAAAACATTTTTTTAAATTTTGAAGTCTTTTTTCGTCTATTAAAATAAGCATTATCCATTTTATCACTTAATTAACTGTTAAGGATAAGGTATTCAGTGTAATAAAATATTACGTCAGTTTGATATATTAATGTCTATGAGTCAGATTTTAAAATCTCAGCGTACTTAGTTATAATAGGAGGAGGTGAGGATATTGCTATAAATCAATAATCTATAGGTACTACTATGAAATTGTGAAGTGTCTGTCTGTGCATTTGAGATATTAAAAAAGAACTTGGGTTATGTTATATGAACGATTCTGAATACAAACATATTTTTTAACAGACTACAAAAAAGGAGGAGGTTCTCAATTCGAAAGTAGAGGTATTGTTATATTTTTATTGTATGTTCGAACATAACTCCTCCATATAGGTATTATGGACGGATTTACAAAATTATTTTTTGTTGTAGAATCCTTGTCTGTATAAACTATATACTTTAGACTACTGAACGGGTTTCGATGCTCTTTTTATTTGAAAATTCTTGGTCAGACTTAAAGTCTGCCATATTGTGTTTGATTGCAATTGGTTTATAGAACCGGAGATATAGGTATATAATCAAAAGTCGCTATAATCTACATCCAAGCGGGCATAGGCTAGTAAATAATTATAAAATATATTTATAAGATTTTTATGTGACCTTTGTATTATGAATCATCGGATAATCCAAGCAGTAGCTGATTGCCAACAATCGCAATGCCATATTTACATTACAACATATCCTTTTACCATCCGCCGCGAACTTTATACCCGCCAAGAGATTATTTAATAGTTAGGTAGGTACTTTGCAGTTGAACTTTGTTCCAACAACTTTATTTAACCTTCTAGATCTGACGCCCAGCGCTCAACCTCTAATGAATATTGAACTTGACATTGAATTATAATCAATTCAGCTCTACCCGCGACTTCAACTGCGTGGTTTTAGGTATTTACGTTTTTTTTACGCGATACCCCACATTAACACTTAACACCTTATAATATTACCTATCTAATTGTGAAAGTTTCGTCAAAATCGGCTCTGCCTTTCCTGAGATTATCTCATTTAAATAGACCAACAATAAATTTTCAAAATTGCTTTTTTTAATGATAGGTATATAACATAAAAGCAATTTTAGATGCAATTAGAGCAATGATAGAACTATGTTTAAACTTCTTGATTGCAAGACGTTTAAACGTTATTCTATCTGAAGTAAGTAACACTTAGTATTGTAGTTTGATGAAGGCATGGAATGACCTAGCTGCATTTAACAGATCCGTGTAGACTTGTGCCACATGAATAGCTATGGTACTGTACTTATCTTTTACTCATGTGCTTGTGCTATAAAGTACATAATATAAAGTAACCTACCCACATAATTTTATAAATTATTAATACTAACTACATTAAGTTATTTACGGGATTATGACGTCATGTAGCATTTTGAATCTTTGATTTGAATGCTGGACTTCCGACTCTTTGAGAGAATAGTAGTTTGTTTGGAACCTTTGGCACGTTAATATGACTTCATCTTGGCTAATGAGAAGTTTAAAAAATGAAGGTCACCATTATAGATAGCAGCAACGAACGAATAGGTATGTCACAAATCATAATTAGTTCTACAAAAAATAATTAGATGCGTCTACCGCAAAAGTCGGCTGTTCCTTCAGGAGCTTCGTTCAGGTCAGCAGTTTTGCAGGAGTAGATACACAGCGGGCATGACTAGATGTGGACCATCGTTTGCAGTTTTTGCATTAATTTGTTAAAATATAATAAGCCAAACAAAGCGGAACTCAGTTTGTGAGTTGAAATCCTAGTTGCAACCGAGAACAACAACTAAGATTTTGAAGATGATATTTAATCGTTTCATTCTCAATGTATGAATCGGCACAATTCCCCATTTTTTTTGTTGACTACCTACCGACTGACAAGATTGAACGTAAATAATAACAATAATAATAATAAAGCCTTTATTAATCCAAAACATCGGTTACCGTTAGAAAAAAAAGTACATTAAGTATAAATATTATAAGCTAAATATGTCATGGCCCCTTTCGGGTATAGGCCTCCTCCAGTTGCCTTCATTTTTTCCTGTCGGTAGCTGTTTTCACCCAGTTTCTTGATTCAGATTGAACGTAAAAGTTGCAAAAGCTGTACACAGTACCAGTTTGGTGACACACCGCGCTGGACAGGCGGCTTGCGTTATTTAGCCCACACTTAGTCTGGTCAGTCGGCTTTTGATTTTCAAATTCGGTATCCCATTTCCATTATGTCTCTCTAACTGGTTTTATTATCTTCTCGTAAACCTCATTGCATCAAGGACGGCAGCCGGTCGTTGTTGCAACATTCGACACACATCGTTATCAATATTATTCACGCAGTTTGGCAAACAACCATGCAGCTTGCCCGGTGGCAAGTGGTAACAGTTATCTACACTGCCAGTTACAACAGTCGGCAAAGCCAAAAATTTACATACACAAATGTGATAGATATATTTACATAGATATATAGATAGAGTAGAACTCACTGCCAGGGATAATCAACATCGTGGGAAGTGGAGGATTATAAGCCGGAATGAAAAATGGATTCCAGTGCTTAAGCTCAGCGTTACAACCAATACAATAAAATTACTCAGAATTGATGAATATAATACAGATATTAATTTTTATCGGTATCCAATATCCAATTTCCATACGAGCACCCGATGGGCTTGGTTTGGATAACAATAGCTTTCATGTCCGAGACATTGCAGATAAAATGCAGGAGTGTCGCATTCGCTGGTGCAAACCACACAAATGTTTGTTACAAATGTTTGACCATGTCACTTCGGCCAGGCCACCACGGTAGGAGAGGAATTAATACCCGAGAAGGGCATGGTTTGACATCGTAATCGATGACATGCGTGCCATTGATCTCATTACCATGGATACCTTAGATCGTGTACCATACATACCAATATATCCTTTCGGCCGCCATGGCAACTAAAGTTCGCAACCGGTATGATACAGTCACATCCACTTCGACGTCCAAACGTCGATAACATCAGGGTTCCAGTTGAAAACCAGCGCCAGGGTTCGTTCTGACTGTAACTGTACACCCATTAGGTGCAACCGTTAGTCACAACAATATAAAAATATACTTAAACGTTTATATCAGTAACTAATGTGACTTACTTTCTTAGAACTACATTATAATGGTGTTCTGGGACATCGGCTTCAAATTGCAAAATTCTGTCAATAAGTAGATACCAAGAACATTAGAAATTTCCTTTGGTTCTTATCCTTGCCTTGGTAGTACCTAGTAAGTTGTCAGTTCGATATTCGGTAACTGACAGCTATCGTTATCAATGGCGGTGTCAGTGACCTTTGACGTCACGCACAGCTGATACTGCGAATATGGGTCGTTCTATCATAATATTATCATAAGTTTAATATCTACTCAACAACCACTTGTGTGAACAAGCAAATCGCTAAACTATCACTTTTGTATTATCACTAGCGGTTTTTATCATTTTCCACGGAACCCTAATTCGTGTACCTAAATAAAAGTGGCCTATATTACGCCTTATAATATTATGTGTCAGCGAAAGTCTCAAAGAATCAGCCCAGCCGTTTTATAGATTACATATGACGACGACGGGGTGTAAAGTGCACTGAAAGGCATTCCCCTTGCACCCCGGAAGGGGTGATTGTAATGTAAACATCAGCACCACCCCTTAGCAACACTCAAGTTCTCTATCAAG